>OZ010736.1:3742500-4942500 GCA_963932295.1 Tipula lateralis | reverse complement strand
CTTTACTATGAAAATTAAATAAAATAATTTATTTGAAAAAAACCAACTTACCAATTACAGATATACATTTTTCATTAATAATGCCACTGGGTAATAGATGGAAATCGAACTCAGTGCCATTTACAACAACCGTATGACCAGCATTGTTGCCACCCTATTTTGGAAAATTTTTCAGTTATAACAAAAAATTACGACATAATAGAATTTATTTAAAAAAAAAATGATAATTGAAAATTTTATAATTTAAAATCGGTACAGACTAAAGATTAAGTGAGCTCACAACATTTTAATATTATTTAAGTAAATACTCTAGAATTTTTTAATGATAACAATTACACATCTCATCATTAGTACACAACACAAAATAAATAAAACGATTATTTAGATAAGTTAATTTAAATTTCTTAACTAAATATCAAAGTAAATCTTTCAGCAAAAACATTTCTATAGGTCAAAAAAGACAATAATAACCATGAATAGGAAAATCTTTCAGTTTAGTGACAAACAATATTTTAACGTGCATGTAAAGAATTTAATAAGCGACGAGAGGTTTGAGTCAATATTTACGCTTATCAATTAATCACAAGTAAGATCAATGAATAAAATGAAGCTTAAACCAAGTAATATATGCAATCAAATGTGAATCTTTTGTACTTCATTCGTTCTTCTAACCAAAAATGGACATGCAACTTATTCAAAACAATTCAAAATGAACATGCACACGTACTTCAATGGTATATTCTAAATATAATCGCAATGAAACTTGACAATTTTGAGTAAAAGATATACAGAGTGACCCGAAAGTTATTGGCACGAATGGTATGGTTGGATTTAGAATTGCGCTTTGGACTTTTAGAATTAAAACTTTTTTAAGAAAATTTTTTGTTTCTGTATCATTTATCTTTTAACGATTAGTCTACGATGGTAAATATTTTTTCTTGAAAACATATTTCAGACTCTTAGCTTTCAGAAAAGTTAACTATGTGGTGATATTTGTAAAATTATTTTGAATTTTTTTTTATTAGACACAAGTTTGTAGGCAGTACAAATAACTACTGGCATTACGTAAAAACATTTCGAAAAATTTATAACAAATGCTTAAAATGATCACCTTAACTCTTATACTTTATTTAAAAGAAAATTTTATCACTTTTTTAATGAAATGAGGCTACATTGGAAGGCGCCTCTTTAAACGCCTATAACTTGATAGCCTACAGTGCGAGGTGGTAAACGTAAAGTCGTCTTCGCTTTGATGAAGGAATCAAACCGTACTATTTGTGTCAGTCCCTTTCGGGACACCCTGTAAGTATAACTTTTTGAACAATTTCCAAATTTAATAAATTAATTATAATTTAATAAAATTTATAATAAGTAGTTTGTCGTCGTTATTCAATTTTCCTGGAAAATATTCTCATTCATAACATCTTGAGGAGATTATTCGATTCAAACACATTGTATTTAATGACGCAAGAGATAAATTCAAAAATATAATACGTAAGTTATAATATACAAACAATTGTGTACAATATCGGATGCTGTATTTCAAAGGAATCTAGAACCGGAAGGAATTGGTGCATACGTACTTGTTTTATAAATTAATGCTAATTTTAGTTTAACAAATATGTGGAGTTTATTTATAATTTTATTAAAATTATGTAAACTTGATAACGATTAACATTGCTAGTCTATAAGCTAGATTATATTTCATGTTATATCTAATCTGAAGTAAATCTCATTTAATGTGGATTAGTAATCTCATTTTCAATTTTAGTGGAATGAATAATTTAAATTTATAGTTTTTATTTAGAATCTGAATAATTTATAGACCTGTCTTTATATATTTGACCAGTAAGGAAAAATCTCTTAATCTAAACCATTAAATTACTACATATTGACTGAACTGCGTATTATTTAATTTAATAAATTGTATATCAATAAAATATTCCATCTCATGGATTTGAAGGGCATCCACTCGCTTGAAATTTAAACCAATATATTTTTTTTTGCCAAAAAAAAAATAAATTATGCAATCGTATCACGTTGTGTATCAAATCACCTGACACTTCCCAACCAATTGTTACACTCAAAACGATTATATTTTTTTAAACAAATTTTATTTATTATAAATATTTTTTCGTTTCAAATGTTAAATAAAATGATATTAGGAATATAGACTACAATAAACAAAAAAATGTATATCAATGTATACTAATAAGTAAGGATTTGTATAATCATTTTTGGCCAATTTTTTTAATAAATTTGGCCAGGGACACAGTTCATAATATCACGATCATCACAACTATAATGGGCGCACGAAAAACTCAAATTTAAAATTAAAAGTATATCTTATATAAAAAAAAAATTATATAAATAAAACATTTTTTGTTTTATTTTAAAATACGTGATGTGATGTGATATTATGTCGAATTTCTTATGTCTACGCGCCAAAAATACTATTTTTTGTATATATTATTGTTTATGCATGCAGCCCTAGACTTTGATTTTAGGTAATCTAATATCATTCAGTGTGATAAGCCCAAAACGAAAACGAATCTATATGAGATCTTAATTAAATTATGTTTATGAATAATTAAACAATATAACATAATAATCCTAAATAACTTAGTGGAAAAAAACAAGTGACAGCTATTTATATAAACACAAATACAAAATAAATTTCAGAGTTTGGTAAATGGATGATGGCATTGTTTTATATACACTATACGATTAATTAAACTAAAGATACAATTGAAAGAAATGTAAAGGGTTAACCAATAAGAGGTTTCATTTTAACTAGTCAGCAATATCTGGGCGCAATCAATTAAAATCAATCAAAATGAAACCTCTTGAATCAATCAAAATGAAACCTCTTATTGGAAAACCCTTTTAAATAAATAAGAATCTAAAATGTATATACATTTGTAGAAATGGAATCTTATCTTTAAAATATAGATAAGTTGTATAGCCTAATTTTTACTGTAATCAGAAAGTCAACATAGAAGTTCTATTGACTACGAATTATAATTCGTAGTTATTATAATTAGGTTTATTCCGGAGACACAAATAATGGTATGTTAACCATATATTTAAGACAAACAATATTTAACATCGTAGGATTTATGTAGGAAATTATAGGAAGCTAATATCTTATAATTAACATTACTGACAAAAAACATAAGAAATGCGATATGTAGCTTCCTATAACAGTATTTATTTTTCTTTAAATCATCTCTACATAACAAAAATTTATTCACAAAATATAAACACAATGCTTTGTCAACAGTTTTCGCGTGTGTTTCATAAACAAATATTCTTCTAATTAAATAAACAAAGCTGACAAGAATTTGTGTCTTAATTTATTAAAATTACTTAAATATAATTTTTTAATAATTCGATTTTTAACTAGGTCCGGAAGAAACATGTTGTTAAAAACTGATAAGACCACATTCTATATTTCGAGACTTTAAACCTTTTATGTTAATTCAACTGATAATACGTAAAGCTATGTTTTTAAACACACAAACACACACGCATAAGCATACAAGGTTTGAAATGTGCTTTGGATACACATTTTGCGTTGTATTAATCTCAAGTAATAAATAATAAGAATATAGGCAGTTAGCAAACAAATTTAAAATTCACGATTTATTAATTAATGATTAATTTGTTTACGCAATTAAAAATTGAAAAAGTTTATATTAAAAATGACGTCAAAACTTTAAACCATTACATTTATATTGTATACATGCCAGAATTCATTAGCTAATGGATAGATTCGTAATGCTCAACTTTAGTAAATGTGTGTAATATTAACACTTATATACTAAAAATAAATAACTCAAATTTGATAATTTTATACCGATAAACGAAATTAATTAATGTTGTATATTAAATTATGGATAAGATAAAATCGAAATAGATTTAGTTTGGGAGATACATATAATTTTAATTAATGGGTAAAACATTATCAATACATCACAAGTACCAGTTTAATATAATATGCAATATTATTTTTCAGACTTACTAAGTAAATCATTTATGTCTATACATCTTATCAAACATGTGCGTAAAAAGTACATGTGTGAGTTTCAAAACTGATAAATAATATACTAAATATTGTATATTATCATAATGAATTTTAACGATATTTAATATTTTAACTATTTGCTTTGAAAAAAAATTAAGCATTATATGGTTCGAATCGCAAAGGGACAGAATGCAAAAGAAGTTTTTCACCATCTGATTACGATCGATGGTGTGAATGTGAACCAGATCTTCATCCTCCTTTTGGAGTGCAGAATTCATGGCTCAATACATCTTTTGAAAAAAAATGGAAAAAAGTGAATTTTTGATGAAAAAATACAGTGGAAACGAAACAATGGCTTGATAAACATTATCCGAACTCTGCTCCATCGAGACAAATGGTAGTGAAGCAGAATTTAAATGTGGTCGTACCAGCAGAAATGATGCGCAATCGACGCCAAAATGATGCTGTTATTTCAGAAAATCAAAAAAATCCACAAATTGGTAATGAACGATCGCAAATAGAAGGTGCACGAGCTAGTTGACATTGTAAAGATATCAGATGCTATTTACCATTTTACACGAACATTTAGGGTATGCGAAAGATCTATGCAAAGTGGGTGCCGCGTGTACTCACAGTTGACCAAAAACAACAATGAATAGATACTTCAGAAAAGTGTTTTCGGCTGTTAAACCGCAATAAAATGAAATTCTATCATCGATATGTGACAATAAATGAGACATGGCTTCATAATTACACACCAGAATCTAAAAGACAGTCAGCTGAGTGGACAGCAGTCGACGAACCGAATCTAAAGCGAGCAAAGATGCAAAAGTCGGTCGGTAAAATGATGGCGTCTATGTTTTGGGATGCGAACGGAATAATATTCATCTACTATCCCCAAAAAGGGAACCACCATCAACAGCGACTATTACTTTGCACTTTTATATCGTTTGAAGGCTGAAATGAAAGAAAAGTGGTTTCACTAAGCGAAACAGAACGATGAAAACGATGGCAAAATTGAATGAATTGGGCTTCGATTCTTACCCACCCACCATATTTTCTACAATTAGCCCCCAGCGACCGCGTTTTTCCTTGTTTTCAGATCTCATGAGCAAGCATTCTCCTGGAAAGAAATTTAACTCCAATGGTGAAGTAGTCGTGAAACTGAGGCCTATTTTGACGAGAAAGAGAAATCGTACTATAAAAGTGGTATCGAAAAATTGGAAAATCGTTTTACCAAAAGTATTGTTTTTTGAAACAATAAAATTGCTGAGTTGTTCCATCCGGTTTAAACACAATTAGTCCAGCTAGATTAAATAAGAAAAATAAATTTATCCGTTTAAGGATCTAGGGAAAAAGTAACATGCTGCGAAACTAAATAAACATTTCACAGCCATAGCCAATTTAAAATGTAATTCAATTAGTCACAAAAATTGATGTGTGATCCCTAGCATACATACGAGAGGATAAACTTCTTAAGATATAAATCTTTAGGAATATTCTTGTTCATAATATACTTATATGTGGTGCCAGAATTAAGTTTAAATATGATATGATATTGTAAAAGGTACAAAATATATCTCAAAGATCTCTGCATTTCTCAACAGAAAGACGATAGAACCACTTTTGACCATTTCTCATTGTCTCCAGGCTTGAACCTTATACTTAGTAAGAGAAGAAATCATTTTATCCTCTATCTACAGAATTTTGCTTCTTATTAATCGTGTAAGCCGCGGTATATGTAATTGGTGAAAACATCCATTTTCACCGCCCAGGTGGCGCTTCGAATCCCGATCAATAGGAGCAGGATGCAAAAGTGATTTTTCACCATACGATTACGATCGGTAGTACAAATCAACACATCTATGATATCCTGTCGAGTACAGATTTCATGGGGCAACCGATCTTGCTAAGCAATGTGCAGATAGTTCTACGTAAATCGAACCCTATAGCCTTACGTCCTCGATTTGGACGTAATGGCGTAAGGTAGGACGTAAATAAGCGAACCGCGAAAAAGTTATTTAGTTCCTTGAACCCCAAAATTGGAAAGATAAAAAACAAAACAAACAAACAAAAACTACAAAGTAGTCTCAAATCGAGTAATAAAAGATTTTAGCGCGTTCTAGTGAAAATTATGCTTATACATATTGTCAAGGCACATACGGAATTTGATTACGTTTCATTTGGAAAATTTTCATTGTTTTTTATTCTATATAAAAATATTTGTAATATTTGTGAATTTGTGTAGATAATTTACACTTAAGCTAGTTTTTAAAGCATTTGGCAAAATTATAAAGTTGCATAAAATTTTGCTTAAAACAACTCAGTTGTTGTTGTCAGTCACATGATAAAAGAATGAAAACAAAAACAACAATTTTCAGTATACATACGGATGTTGAAAAAAATGGGTATTTTCCTGATATTTTAACAACCTTGAATTTTAACTTGGAGAACAAAAGAATTGATTGAAACCTTTTGGGGAGCAGAAACCATACTTACTCCCTATCCTAATCTAACATGTATATTTGGATTTACGTAGATATCATTAAGACGCAAATGTGTTATGTAAATAATTCTGTATATATATAATACATAAGCTAATTTTCAAGTAAATGAGATCATTAATTCTGTTGTTTGAATAATTCTGTGCGTATTCCAAAGAATAAATGAATTGTATGTGTGTTTCTACAATTTAAAAATAAAACTCCATGTGACTTCGTTTCACCACATTTTCCTTGGGTTATTTTCCATATTAGAATTTTTTGTTTTTAATACGAACCTCTACACCTAGTCTTATTCTACACTATCGTTTTGTTACATACAAGACAACATTTATTTTAAGAAAAATGCGGTCATGTGAGCACTATGATGAAACAAACACTAATGTATTAATAAACAATCGAATATTTACCTGACATCTGCACACGATATCGGCATAAGCGGCTAACATATCAACCACTTTACCTTTGCCCTCATCGCCCCATTGAGCACCTAGTACAACTGTTACAAGCGATTTTATTGCATTAACACCATTTCCATGAAATTTGTCACCATTAACTAATTTTACATTTGATTCCATTTTTTTTGTGCTTATTTATTAAATCTACTATTAAAAACAAAAAATGCAAACGACACGAATTTATTTTAAGTCAATTTAAAAAAAAACAAAACAATTTTGATGTTGGAATACTTTAAAACAAAATTTTTATAACCTAAACTGTTCACACACAAAAATCAATCAGCGTTTTTTTCCGCGTGTATACCGGATGAGTTTACAAAAGTCAACTACAAAAAACTCAGTCTAGTATTCCATTCCATATGTAAATTTTATTGACGGAGATTGACGAAATATGAGCCGAAATTTACACGAAACTTATAACGCATGGCGGTCGATGGCTTTTGTTTTTTATTTTTAGTTTTGGCAAATTTTTTGACAGCTGTGAAAACAAAAACGAGTTCTAAAATGGTGTATTCAGCAAATGATTGCTGAATATAAAATATTCGAGGGAAAATTCGATATTTTAATTTTTGATTCAAATAATCGCATAAATTTTAGTTATTACAATTGATTTGGTTGTTAAAACGTTTTAAATAGTTTTATTTATTATGACTATTTAAAATTTAAAATAACATTGCAAACGCGACGTCGAATAAATAGGGTAAAGTTCTTCTTACACGTATAAAAATATAGAAACGTCATCTCTCCTTTGACAATTGAAATTGTGAAGAGATTCAGTCAAATAATCAACATAATCTCTCAGTTTATTTTAGTATGTTCTTACGTTAGTAAACATGTCAAATAATTAATTCTTTGTTGTGCCTTCAAACTGATTAGACGAATTTATGTTATTTATATAAATTAAAGGTAAGTAATGTGATTTTAATAGTTTAACAGTGATTATAATAGTTTTTTACCTAAGTTTAATTAAATTTCATTCATTGATCTGCAACTAGATAAATTAATTTTGTTATTCAAAACATGGATCGTAAAATCGTACAAATGGCAATAGGATTTAAAACTGAGGGAACATCAATGAATCATCCTCCCGAAATTGATTCGAATTTGACAGGACAAACGTATAATACACTATCGTACATGTATGATCCCGACTTGAACACGGTTCCATTCATGAATAATCATGTGACAAATACCAATCAAGCAACAGCAATAAATAATCAGGGGAATTCGGAAATGAAATCGAACGAAGAGAATGAAAATAAACAAGAAAAGTAGAATTGATTTCGTTAATATGAAATATTTTGAATGTGCCTTATAATATATTAAATAAATTCGTTTTTAATAATTATTATTTTTAAATCGATCTTCCAATTATAAAAAAATATTTACATTTGACTTAAATTGTTATAAAGAAGTAATTATATATTTTAATAAAAGTATTGACAATTAAAAATTCGAAATTATGTATTTTAATCAATCTCACGAAAAACAAATTATATTTTATAAAATTATTATTTACTCAAAATAATTAATATAACGTCGATATCTTTGCCACACCTCAATATATTTACTCGATTTTCACCTCATGCAGATGCTTATTCTTCATATGTATTCGTAATGATTTGGCATATCTGAATTTTAAATCACAAATATTACATGGAAAAGGCATTTCACCAGTATGTGCTAGCATGTGCATTTTGAAATTCGAGGCATCCACCGAAACTTTGCCACATACACCACATATAACATTTTTTGGATTCGTGGTATCGTGAAGTAACCGTATGTGACGCTCCAAATACATTTTAAATGCAAACCCTTTATTGCAATATTCACATATGAATTTTTTAACACCCGAATGAATTATTTTGTGTTTTTTTAAAAACGTTGCAGTTGTAAATCCTTTGTCACACTCATCACATTTAAATTGCAAATATGATTCTTTTGTTTTAGGATCCAATGGACAGTTTTTAGAATTGATATGACATTGAATGTGACTTGTTAAAGCGAGATTCGTGTTAAACGACTTACTGCAAAACGAGCATGAGAATGGTTTTTGACTATTTTTATGTATATTTTTAATATGGTTTTTAAAGTTTGTTGTTCCACTAATTAATTTTCCACAGATCTCACATGTAAATTGTTTGGTCATCAAAATGTTTTTCCTATTTTCACCTCTATGTGCCTGTTCCATGTGATAAGTTAACTGACTTTTAAATTGAAATTTTCTGCTGCAACTATTACATGCAATATGTTTTTGTCTGTGACAAAGTAAATGTTGTTTTAATCCTTTGTCGTGACAAAACCATTTGTCACAATGCGGACATGCAAATATTTTTTCAGTTTTGTGAGTTAACTCATGTTGTTTTAGATTTTTTAACCCTTTAAATCCTTTTTGACAAATTTTGCATTTGAACGGGCTATCTATCTTATGCATAATACTATGATAACGATACTTCGAAGCCCAATGAAATTCCTTGCCACATATTTCACATTCGTACAACATTAAGTCTGAAATAAAGAAAACATTTAGTTTCTAAAAGACAAGTTCCAATAGATGATAGGTACCTCGATGTCTTCTCATATGACAAATTAATTGTTCATAAGATATTAATTTAATTGAACATTTTTCACATTCATATGAAATTTTATCTGAAATCGTCTGCTCAATTTTTTCCTGACTATCAGCACTTGTTTTCTTTACAATTTCTAAATCTAATTCTCTGAAATAACAAATAAATAAGTTTAATAATAATATAATATAATAAACCATTTACGATATTAACCTGTATTCGTTACTTTCGACATTTTCACCGGCTAATTCATAGGTATGTGAATCATCATTTTCCAATTTAATGCTTGATGTAGGAAGCACTTCAGTTGTACTGGTTTCATACTTCAATTGTTTACGAACGTTTAGAATTTCGATACATTTCATACAAGGCCAATCTTTAATTGGATCGTCTAAAATCATCTTAGCAATCTCCTTCGTGGTTGAGCTTAAATTGGGCAGTAAATCAATTTGAGTGTGTATGGATTTAGTTACTTGACAGTTTGAAATTTCCGTTTTAAAGAAATTAATCTGCTTTTTATAGTATTTTATCATTTGCATGTAGCGCTTTATCTTAGTTGTTAAGCTTCGCATCGAATTAAGCGATGCGACATACTTTTTTTTGTACAAATTGCTATTTAGAGATGAAAATGAATTATTAGATGACATTGTAATGCTTTCGATATGTGAAACATTATTTGTAGACATTTTTGGATCGATGGTTACTTGCGTACTAGTTGTTTCCTCGTTTTCATGGTACAATTCAACTATACTTTCCATAATTGGGTCACTAATTAAATAGTACTCTGGAATAGACTTCTTCAAAAGTCGTTTGTTTTTTATGCGTCGCTTATCGAAATGTTTTTCACAAACCTTTAATCGTCTTACAGAGGTTTTAGCTCCTAATGCACATTTTTCTAACCAAACCTCATATAGTTTTTGGTCTGATGGAAAACTAAAAAACGATCTATCAGGATGTGTCCGTTTAGACGCCTTACAAGTTGGCACGGCACATAATATACCACTCGGTCTGTTTTTATTTACCATTATTCCCAACATAAACCATAGAAATTTCTATCACATTAACAACAACAAAAAATTAAACGATAAAATGATTTTGACATTCTAAATGTCAAAGCAAAGATGGTTATGTAGGAAACACAATTTAAGTGAGAACGTGAAAATAATCGTAGAGTAACGTTATCATATGTTACATAAAAAAACATATCTTTTTAAAATTTATTATATTAAATGATACTTTAAATATTTCATTAAACAGGAAAATAAATTAGAATTTACCTACCTACATATTATATTAAACGAAAGGCTAGTTCATAGATGGCACCATTATCGACATTCAAATAATAATTTATTTTGTTCAGTTCAAAAGCAAATTCGAATTAGTGCTGCCATCTAAGGAATTTAACTTTGTTGAATGAACAGGTTTTCGTGTCAATAATTCTTATAGATGTTATGCATACAGAGCTTAAGTGCTCGATTTAACTGGGTCGAGATATAATAAATATAGGTGTCGGAGAATAAATGAGAATTATCTAAAACGAATTATTTAGTTTTTGTCCTCCATTTCTACGGACTGTACTCTTCTATTGAAATATATGTAAAATAATCGAGGAATACTTACCATCACGGTTCTTATATCGCTTTTACTTCAACGAACTCTAAGGAGCTTAATTATTATTTGAAAATATTTTAAGAACTTTCAATATAATGAAGGCCGTGCTTAGATAATTCCAATAATCAATAAAACATTAAAATCAGTCTTTTTTAAGTGTATTCGCAAATATTTCCAGTTTCATTTTTGGTTTTTATTTTTATACCTCAAAATTCATTATTCAATTCATTCGATTATTGTTTGTTTTAAATTAATTTTTTGGTTGAATTTAAAGTGCTTCTTTAATTTAAACACATCATTCATAAGTAAATAAAATAAAACATGGAGAGTGAACTATATTTGTTTTTCACGTTATCACACAAAATCAATAACTAACGTACATTAGATTCAAAGAAATATAAGAAAACTTAAAACTGTGTGTTTCACTAAAAATTAAACTAGAAAACCATAAAGATGGAATTGCATGGTTGATGAAGAAATAGGCTAAAGTATGTTGTCTTGTCTTAAGGCCGCAATAAACGTAACAAAAAAAATGATGAACTGAAATTCATTTTCTTGTTTTTCTTTTAAGTTTATTTAATTTGTTTTTACGGTACGTTTGCCTTTAACAACTACCGGCCGGTTTTTTATAAAACCCTTCTTCCTCTTTGTTGTTTTCCTTGATACATAATCACCAACGGGTACCGTACGCTCGTCCGCTTTAATTGATGGACGATTAAATTCATGAGGTTTCTTAACGCGATACACACGAACTAACCAATTTTCCGATGTGTAAGCCTCTTCTAAGTATGTTAAATCGAAATTTTTATTACCAATCACTGCATTACGAGTACGATCGTAGCCAGCAGGACCACGATAATCCAATTTCAAATCACCAAATCGATAGTAACTTAATTTGTACATTAAACAATTTAACAAGGCAGGACTACCTTCGGCATCAATACGAAATTCACCACGATCTGTAAAGAAATCACTTTCCCGTATGTCTTTGGGATGTTCACCTTCGGCAATGCGCACCATCCAAAGGAATTTATTGATATCATCACCGGAATATCCAATTACTCCACCGAATATAACCAAAACGTAATCGACATCTAGACTTGTCATTATTTCATAAGCCTTTTCCTCTGGTGATGACATAGCTTTACCAACCAGTGCTATATGACTATTATTCCACGTATTATTATCGACCAGCGTTGTTCGATTTGCCATTCCAGCTATTTGGTAACCATAATCCCACCATGACATGACACGTGCATCATCGGCTGTGTTTTGCGCTAACCAATAGTATGCTTCACGGAAATCATCTAAAATATTTCGTGTACTGAAATTAAATATAATAATTATATTTTCAGTATAAATTTATATGATATTCAAAATATTACCCATCTTGACTATTGTATGTGGCCAATACGATTGATGGACTTGAATAAGCGTTACTTGTAACCCATGTACAATGTACTGCAAACATCATAAGCAACATCATAATTGCCACAATAATAATTGACCTTAAATTTGAACCAATTCCAGTATTTGCATCATGTGCCGACTCATGTTTTGGTCGGTGCTTTAATTTTCCAGCTTTATCGTACATGCTCTTCTTTTCCGATGATGGTTCCTCTTGTTCTTCAGCTGGTTTTTCAGGTGTCGAATCTTCTTTCAAGAATACTGATAATAAACTTGAAAATGCGACACCAGCCAAAATACAAACAACTGGAGTGAGTGTCAACATTAATCGAACCATCACACCGGCAAAGTATACAGCACTAATGGCGTACAATATTACAAATACACGTTCATCATTTATCTTCTTAATACAATACCATAATCCTACCGGGAATGTACAAACGAGAATGTGGAGATCGAAAAAAAATGAAAACCATGTTGTAGGTTGATGTTCTGATACTGATGCAATAATGGGGATGTGAATTTTAGCATATCCTGTGTCCCATAGCGAGTAGAATCTACCACTCCATGGTGCAACAACTCCAGATAAAGTTAGTAGAACAACACAGACGAATACAAATCCAGCTGCAGCTAAACCACCAACTATAAACAGTCGTTTAAATTCTTGTTTCGATAATACTGACTGCATATGTTTTAGTACAGCAACTGCAAACATGAGTACAAATACTCCAGATGCGGCCATATGTTCACTTGTTCGAATCGGTTGGAAGCCAACAAATGGAATTTGCATAGAAAGTAATAAACCTAATATATAAAATGTGGTGTAACTTGTAAATAAACGTAACGAATAACGTCCCATAATTAGTAGGACAAATACATGAAGTGGAATTAAATTTATAATGAAAACGTAGCCACCCCATGCTGAAACCATGTAAAAATATGATAGTGCTGTAAGTGCAGACCAAAAGACTGATCCTGTTTTGACCGATTTTACCCATAAGAAGTAAGTAATTTGTAATGCAAATATAGCAATTCCTTCGTTATCATATGATCCAGCTACGGATCGACTAATATATCCGGGAACAATTGCAATGAATGCAGCAGCAAATAGTCCAGCACCAGCTGACCATAGTTCTTTGGTTAGTAGATATGTTGAAATTGCTGTCAAGCCACTGTAGATATAGAAAATAATTATAATTAAAACTAAATTACATAATTGTTGTTATTAAATTAAAAGATAACAAGTTCCCAATGGTCAAGATTAATTATAGCAAATAAATAAAGGTAAATTGAAATACGTGGCAATATATTTACAGGACATTCAAACTAGATAAGTAACCCAGACACGATATATGTTCAACTTAAATAATTAAGAACTTACCTAAAAATTGGTGCCAAAAATACGCATATATCCCGAATATGCACTGGAATATTTAATAAATGGAGCAACCAATGAATTCCACCAGATGTAATCATTAATCCTGGATAAACAGTTCCACCAACAATCCGTCCCAGTGGATACCATGCTCGTTCATCAAACCAATTTAAAAACTGATAATATCCATGCTGGACCATGTAGGCTGTGGCACGATAGTTGAACCTGAACGATTGCAAATGTCACGAGTCAAATACTTGGATCAATCTAACCTATACGCCACACTCACCATGGATCAAATTCATGAATGATACTCTCGAATCGTATCACAGCGAAAAGCCGAGATGAAAACCCGGATATCCATGCCAATAGTAGAACCGCAAATGTAATCAAACTGCTATAACCAGCAGTTTTACGATTTATTAAATTTCCTCCTGGTCGTATCATTTTCTCACCATTAAAAATTGCAAGCGCCCCTTCTTTTAACAATGAATTATTTGCGGGCGAATTAATAACCGATATATAAATCGTTCACTATTATTGTTTCAACTAATTATTTAACTAATTTACTATTTCTATACATTTAGAAAAATTCTTTTCTTGTGGTGTTTTAATATTTTATTTGGAAAAACAATAGAACAGCAAAAAAATAAGAGAATTTTTCTAAATGACACGTCGCCCTGAATAAAAACACCGGCCGCAGTTATACCAACTACACGGAAATAAAACAAATATTTGTTTTTTATGAAGATATGGTACACTGTTATATTTTAAGCATTGCCTGTATACGTATATGACCATCAAAATCCTTGTGCTTACACGATGTATTTTATTCCGGATTATTTAGCAAAAACTCCCTAATCGTTTCACAAGTCAACAGAATACTGAATTTTTTTCATATGTATGAGTAAAAAATATTTTCATTTCGTTTTGTTCTGTCCTTGAGAATTATTGATTTATTGATTTTTTTTTCGATTTCCATAACAAAACCGGTTTTGTTATGGAAAACGAAAAAAAATCTGGAACGTGTGCTTACGCATTGATATAAAACATGGCCGTGTGTAAAGGGTTAGAAAGTAGTAAAAACATCAAAAATTGTATGAAAAAGTTGATTTTTACGTATTTTTTGTCTTTTAACATATTGTAACTTTGTAATCAGGCTCAAAACCAATACTTCCCAGAATTTGGAATATAATGATTTATCAACAATCGTTTAATATTATTTATTTAAACCAATATTTTAATTCATGTTTTTGAAGATTTATTTTTTTTTTGAATCGTGAATCGTGCAGCTAGATTTTTATTTTTTGAATCGTGAATAGAAAAATAAAACGAAATAAATTTGTAATATCGGGTTTAAATGCAAATTGTAATGGCGATGAATGTGCTTTGTTTTACTCACAGAACTACTATTATGATTTTATTTTCCATCCCACTCGTTTTTTTCTATCTTTCCGTCATTTCAAAAATTTTAGAAATAGTGCAAACAGTTTTGTTCTTTTTTTAGTGCATTTCATTTCATTTTTAATTTATTTTGATCTTCTTCATTGTTCCACAAATATATTTTAATTAATATTTCATACCCATGCGACTTACGTCTGAACGCTTTAATTTTCTTATGAATTCGATGTGTACCATGCCAATGGGAAAATTATTTTACGACACTCTTGATAAATAATCATATTTAGATGCCTTTTAAACAGCAATTGATGTTAAGGTCTAGATGTATTACTCACAAGACACAATAAAGCAAAGTCGAAAAAGTGTGTGAAATCCACATTTTACGAATGAATCGTACAAATTTTGTTGTTTTGTAACCCTTTACTCCTTAGATTTAGTATAGATAGATAGAACACCAAACAAAAAACCCATACAAAATGAAAATACAAAGTGAATCATACAAAAATGATGAGAAAACACAGACGTACGTATAAAATAAGATAAGAATCAACGATGAGATCATATATGGAATATTTAATTCATTTTAAAATTTACTTTAATTTGATAATAACATTAATTAAAAGTATATTATGAGAAACATTAAAAATTACAGTATAGTAATGTGTTTTATTTAGAATAAGTAAGTTTTTGATCATGTCAACAAATCATTACATAGGCCGTGCTCTAACAGTGGAAACCTGAAAATAATGAATTTATAATATCAAAAATATGGTTGTAACAGAGGCACTACAAAAGTAAGTGAAATTTTATTTTTTTCCTATGGAGTGATGTTTTCTACGCCACTTTATTTTTTATAAAGTTTAAATATTGTTATCTCATTCTCTTCCTTCTCTTTTTGCGATGTAAACAAATAAAGCTTCACAGCAAACGATTTTCGTTGTATCTATGTTAATCTAAGCTTACTCATACAAATGCAATAAATGTCATGATTCGGCCTGTGATAGTGCCATTTTACATTGGCACTCTCGCGTCAATTTCGCTTTTTCGTGCGGCAGAGTTTTTTTTTTATATTTGTCTATGTGTGTGTGGAAAATATTTCATTATCAATTAATACTTGGTCTTGAAAAAAATTTTAGCACGATTTTGTTTTTCATTTTTACAGGAACATGTATATTTTTTATATAATATTATTTAATATATTATATATGTAGTTATATATTTTCATCATTCCGGCGTTTTTACCATTTTTAGAAACGCCATCAATATATGTATAATATTTTATTATTAATTAAAAAATATTATAATAAAACAATGAATTCCATTACAATAATAAATAAATAAACTACAATTTATATAAATTAATATAAAAATAAATTACAATTTATCAAACTAACATACAAAAATTATATTTTTTACGAATCAATATATTTTATATTTATTTTCTGTAAAAAAATCGTCATCTGTAATAAATTTCCTCATCTGTAAAACAAAAATCGTCATACATAACCATATTTTTCTATTTCATCTGCACTCTTCAAAATGCAAAATAAAAATGTTGAGTCGAAAACAATAAAAAAATTTTGAACCTCATAAAATATTTTTATTGCTTTTTATATGTATTGTGCGAAACTCACAAGAGTGCAAAATAATTTTTGTCGAAAGTTGTGCGTCAAGAAATCCCCACTCCAAAATTAGTTTATAGACAAAAGAAGAAAGAGACGAGGAAAAAACCGGTTTGAGTCACACGCAAGAGTGCCAGTGTAAAATGGCACATATAATGGTATTGTTTGGAGCATAAAATTGTTTTTTATTGAATGGTATAAAATTATTCTAGAAACAAACCAATTTCAGCTTTCCAAGTTTTACGAATGGTATAATATATTTGCTATCGGTTATTCTTGTATAAATAATATATTTTTTTATAAAATATAAATATTTTTCTGTACACTGAGATGCTACTCAACTGAGATGATTAAATCAAGTAGACGTGAATGTACCTCCGATCGTCATCAGATAGCCTGCTGCTTCTTCCATCATTGCGCCATTTGGTAGGTAAAAGTAAGTTTGTTTATTGTTTGTTTTTATTTCTACAATCTGTTTCGGGGCTCGAGAAACTTCCAACTCTTTCGCGGTTCACTTATTTACGTCCTTACCTACGCCGTTACAGCCAAATCGTGGGCGTACGACTATAGGTCATATTTACGTAGAACCATTTGCACATTGCATAACTCCATGCCAGCCTATAGTACTGACATCGAAGATGGGCTTGCGCATGAATTCTGCACTCCAACAGGGGGTCAAAGATGTGTTCATTCACACCACCGGTCGTAATCGTATGGTGAAAAAATCCCGTTAGCATCCTGCCCCTATCGAGATTCGAACCTGGTACCTTCCACTCCAACTGAAAGTAAGTTTAAAAGGCAGTACATATTAGGCTGTGATGGAAATTTTAATAATTAATCAATGTTGATGAACTCAAAACTATGAAAGAGTTCGGCTCCAAAATAGAACCATACAGATAGAGATACAAAACCGAACAGACAGTTGTTAATTAGCATCAAATTGAATAGTTATTGGTTTCGCCAGTCTCTGTAATCTTGTAGTGTAGTATACCAATCTAGACCTAGTATTAATAAAGTTAAGTTTACTTCATCAAGTGAACAGCACCATCCATATATAGATAACTTCTATATGTAAGTGTATAATCCAAATTCGCTATTTCTCTGTATTGTTTTTGTATACTAGCTCTGCCGGTGTAGACAAGTAAATAGAGAGAATCGAATGTAAACAGTCAGTTCACTATAAAATATATAATTTATGTAAAAGATTTCTTAATCATTTATTATTGAATAACTTAAGCTAGCTATGTAACCAACAAGAAATATTCAATAGAGTTTAAATGTTGTTAGAAAGTACACATGTGTGTTCCATATTAACCAAAATAATATCTTATCTTGTGTTGTGATAAAAAAAACCATTTGCCGGCAAGAGATTGAGCATAAATATTTTAAATAAAGAGAATTTCAAGACAAAACTTATTGATTTTTCACTTTATTTTTTCTTTTCAAAAGATTTTAAGATAACAAAGTGAATTCATAATATTTTGTGAGAGTTTGGTAGCACATATTTTAGTTCGCTGTTTAGTTCCATTAAGTGAGGTACGGTGCTAAAATCGTAGTCGATTGTAAAACTAAATTATAAGTGTTTTTTGATTTATTGTCATATGCAAAGTGATTCATTAGTTTTTGAGGATGACTAAAATATAATTTTCGGCTAGTTATCAGTGATTATAATATAATATAGTGTAAATATTAATTAATCATAATTAAGTTTTTGGGATTTTGTTCAATTTGCACAATTTATGATAAATTTCGTCAGAAATGTTTGCTAAATACTAACACAACCGGTTTAAATATATATAACTTTCATATAATTTATATTATTATGTATTTAACCTAGACTCTGCTCGTATTGATTTTTCTGTAATATTTTAATTAGACGTTAGGAACTTTAATTTATTTCTGGTTACATAACCATAGAATAAAATCGAGGGGAATATTTTGCATCGATTTCCATAACAAATTAAGTTCGTATGTACATATGTGTGCCACAATATAAATGGCATCGAATTTCCTCATTTCAACAATATTCCATTATTTTTAAAACGATATATAGGTAAAACATATAAATTGAATTAAAAAGCGATTTATATCGGAATTTTAATTATATTTTTTAAAAATGAAAGTATATTTACATACAGTAGTGTATCGATTATCTTTCTTCAAGTGATACCGACACTTATTGACACTCCTGCTACTTTGAACCATGATGCAAAAAATTTACAGGAATTCAAAATTATTCAGTAATTCTTAAAAATTTGAACTATTTATTTAGCAAATTCAAGGTTCTGGTATAGATTAGATAAGAAATCGTATTATTTTAATTAGATACAAGTTTACTTAAAACTCACTTTTTCTATATAACATTTGGCATTACAAACAATTAAAGTTAACTGCAATCATCTTCGCGGGTTGTATTTTCCTTACTTATGTACATATTATATGTATCATCCACATACAAATATTATGTAGTCAACTGATATTATTTTTAGACTGATCCAAATTATGTATGATTATCTTTGTGTGTGTCGATAAGATTTACATTGTAAGATGTATTCAGTTCATAAAAAGAGATAGGTTTTATATTTAAAAATAAAATTCAAGAACACTATATGTAAAATAACTTAAATAAGAAAATATTAAATTCGTCACAGATTTCTGGACGTAAATATTAATAAAATGCAACATATGTACATATGTTATTTTACATACTCGTAGTTAAAGACTATCGTTACCAGTATAAATCTTCATAAATATTTTGATGGATCGTCTTGAAACGATGATCTTGGAAACTTATTATTATGTAAACATTAAGAATGGATTAATGTTTGCTAAATCATATTATATGATATTATGTTAAGGCTATGTCATGCGTACAAATATGTTTTTCAATAATGAATTTCTATATTGACACATATTATATACTCGTATTTCTAATTTTAAACCCGCAATTCTCCAGAAACATATCAAATAAGTCAATATTGTTGACTATGTTATGCGTGCTATCAATTAAGATGGATAGTAATAGCTGTCACGGTTTTATACTTGTGTGGTATATATGCTTCGAACTTCCTCAAGCTTCATTTTATCAGAGTTAATTCATATTCATGTGCATGTTGGTTTCACCAATAATTTTATTTGAAATTGTATGTACTTACATACTATTTCTTATTAAAAATCAATAACTACTAAATCTTCAAGTTAAATATTAGATTTATATAACAAAAACATGGTTGTTCAAATTTTGTTTTTTATAATTTCAGTCTAATATACTCGTACTTACAAAACAATTGTATTATTAAATATAACTTAATCGGACATGTTAAATATAAAATTAGTGTTTTGTTGAATTTTACTATATAATTCATAATAATAATAATAACAATATAACACCATCATTAAGTTTTAATATAAATTATTTTAAATTAACAATAAACAAATAATCAAAATGAGTGAAAACTTTGTCTCAGACGGTGATAGCTTCAGTGATGATGGGCCAATAATGATGAGAATGAATAATACAAAATATATTAACAAAACCTCTAATAATAGTGGTAGTGTATCAAATGGTTCACAAACCAGTTTCGATGGCACACCAATAACACCACAACATAAATTACAAAAATCATCATCTTTAACACTGCGACGAAATACAAGCTACGGTAATATGCCAGCACCAAATGCTACCGAAGCTAAAGTCCTTGTGATATATACGGGTGGCACAATTGGAATGATGCGAAACAAAAATAATGGTAAGTGAGAAATTAAACAAAAACATTCTAATTCATAATTACATAATTATAAGTATATGACTGATAATAAAATAACAAATTTTCATAATTTTTCACTTGATATCATTCTCATCATATCTGGTGAATTGGAAATATGTCAGTTCAATATTTATTTTATATTTAATGATTTGGAATGCTGCATATTTTACAGTTTATTCTTATCCAATCATATACTGTGCTAAGAATATGTCGTACGATATAGCAAAATACTTTAATTTACGATCGCTATAAAGACAGTCACTGTAACATATAATTATTTCAGTCTATTACGAGTTCTTGTCTTAGTTCAAGAATTAACAGAAGTATCAACAACGCAATCCACGATTTATTAATATTTTAAGTAAATTACGAATTTTAGAAAAGGTTTGGTTTTATTTGGGGTATAGAGATTATTCTAATTTCAAGAAAATCTTTATCATGTCTGATACGGTTAGCGAGAAATTAGTCTGGATATAAGCACTGCCAACTGAGACAGACTAATACTGAAATGTTACAGCATATTTCGTTTTAGAAAGTTAGTCACTTTTTCATACTGGTTTAGAAAACAATCAGAAGATCATCGTTTGTTCGAAAAACGATTTTTTTGTTGGAATTAATTAAAGTCGTAAAATAGTTTACACCTTATATGCATAATAAACCTTATCACTTATTATCTATTTGTTTATGACTTCTGAGCTTTGCTTTCTATAATGACGACATCCACGTGCACGGATTATTAATCAGAATTATTTAATAAATGTAACACTGTCATGTGGTCGAGGAGTTCATTATTTTCCGATACGTGATGACTATCATTGTCTGTTTTCTAGTAAATAATATTCATAAACCATTGTTGTAAGATTAAAAGATTACTAAATGTTAGTACATATATAACAAAATTTATTCACTAAATTGATAATATGGTAAACCTAATAATTAGGGTTTGAACCGTTCATTAAAGTTTTAAAGACTGATATTTTGTGTTATACGATTAAATCGAGCATCGTTATGGTTTCATGCGCTATACTCTGACGTACAGGATATTCATATCAACTTTTAATTGATGGTCTCCTTAAACAGAACCAAATCAACAATATTAGACTAATATATTAGTATGCCTGTGTTACTAATTAGTATTCGTTAGTCTATTTTATTTTAACAACAAACACAAGTGCTTGTTTTTCATTAATTATTTCAAATTTGAGTAGAATAAATAAATAGATTAATTAGAAAGAAAATGTCACAATTAATGGAAGCAAATTGATAATTAATATTTGTAAAGCTTACGATTTATCTACACCTTCGCATTTGTAAGTACTTAACAATAATTTATTCATCACCTGTCGTATATATGTGGCTAACAAAATTATGGTGTTTGTACCGTGATTACTATCTGATATATGATTGTAATAACATCGAAGGTATGTAAACACTTGTAAGCAATACTATACTGGTAAAACTTTGCTTGTGGATTAGAATATGTTAGTTTGTTATGAGTGCAAATTGCCTATTCCAACGCATGTTTTAGATTATGACATTAAAACTTTAAGTTAAGTTTCAATAATCTAAAAATTATAATTGCATAATGAGTTTATCAACTGAATTTTAATTATCACCGCATATGGTTTCTTGGAAATAAGACTATAGGTTTTTGTTTATAATTAAAATAATACCATTAAATGGTTAATATAGGGGATTTTCCAGAATATAAAATGGGAATATTTAGCTTATCAAGTTATTCTATATTGTTCTGCTGAATCATCAGCTTAAGATAAACCAATAATTCAGTAGGTTAGGTTAGGTTAGGTTAGGTTGAGTGGCTGTTACAGCACACTTAGACCGATGACGGTCCATTGTGATACCATACAAGATCTTACTTTCCTATTACCCTTTTGAGAACCAGTTTGTCCTACTTATGTAGTCAAAAGCTCATAGATCTAGCCTCCTTGCATGTTCTCCAAGTAGATAGTGTCCTGTGAGTATCCCCACGATCGTTGTTAGTTCACGTCTTCTAGGGTGGTAAGTGTCTTTGAGCGTTTCAAGTCCAGTTTTAGTCGAATTGCTTTGCTACATGAGAGGGTGTTCATCCAGCTTTCATTAGCTGAGACTACTGCCTTCCTTTTAAGCACAGTCTTGTGGGCATCAGCAACTTTGCCCTTTCCGGTAGCAGTTGGAGAGTTGTAATAATTTAATAAAGGACCTTAATTTTTGAAATTTTTAGACTAAGATATAATTTTTGAATATATTATTTGATGATTCTGCATAAAATGTTTGTCTGTCTGTTCCTATCTTTGCAATCTGTTTTGGGGTTCAAGGGTCTCCTAACTTTTTCACGGTTCACTTTTTACGTTTTAGGCCAGACTATAGTTCTGACATGGAAGCCGCATCAATCCTTCGAATTCTGCACTTTAACAAGGGGTTTAGAGATTTGTTGATTCACACCATTGATCGGTATCGAATAAGGGGCATATTCGCACCTATCGCGATTAGAACCTGGTACCTTCCGCTCCAATTGCCGCAGTTAACCACTGCGCCATTTGATCGGTCTAAAATGTCATAACTGTGAAATTTATACAATCCAGACGGAATAATAACTTGTTGATAAGAACTGATATTTCCATTGATTATCACTATTTAATAGCAAGTATTTGTTAGGTCACGTGCTGCTTTTATTTGTCAAGATCAATATTATGATCAATATCTTGTTTACCAACGTCATTGATATATATACATAAGGAGTACAACATAAAGATGCGAATTTTTTATTTGTTTATAAATAGTTGATTTATTTATATAGTATTTGAGTATCTAATTCATGAAATATTTACATTACTCACCAAAAATGAAATAACTATGTGGAGGCACGTCATTCAAAACTACCAATCAATATTCATTATTATAAGAATATCATTTATTGACAAGACATTTGGTTCCATCTATTCGTGTTCTATATATTTGACACCTTAATCGGACGCATACATAATATACACAAATAAGGTGTAATACTATGTTTGAATAAAAAATAGTAAATAATTAATGTTATTTGGTGATAGAAAATATGTTACTAAAAATAGTTTTAATATTCAAATTATGTGAAAATGTGTGAAAAGTGTAAATTTGGAGTATTTGTAAAATATTAATGATTGTAAGTCTAAGCCGAGTAAACAATATTTTTCTTATCGTTGCAGTCTATGAACCAGTACCAAATGCTTTAGTAAAAAATTTACGACGATATCCAAATTTGCACGATGAGGATTATGCAAAAGAGCGATTTGGTGCTGCTTCGGGAATGGCACCGCTTGTTTTGCCACGTGTTGACGGACTTAATCGTCGAGTTATTTATAATATAGAGGAATATGATCCGCTATTAGATTCGAGTAGCATGACAATGAATGATTGGTGTCGAATTGCTGAAGATATCAAGGTATATACAATTAGTATAGTGTTTATGTACTAATTCTCTATAAAATTACAATTTTGTTCCAGCAATCGTATGAGTTTTTCGATGGCTTTGTCATTTTACATGGAACCGATACATTGTCGTACACAGCTTCCGCCCTATCATTTATGTTAGAAAATCTAGGAAAAACCGTCATAATTACAGGATCACAAATTCCTATATTTGAACCACGTACTGATGGTAAAGATAATTTTATGTCAGCCCTGTTAATCGCCGGTAATTACATAATTCCCGAAGTATGCGTATTTTTTGGTTCAAAATTGTTACGAGGAAATCGTACAATAAAAACCAGTTCCGCTGCTCTAGATGCCTTTGATTCACCGAATTGTCCTGCATTGGCTAAAGTTGGGATATTTGTAAATGTCGAATATCGATTAATATTCCGTCCATACTCAGTCGATAAATTTACCGTGCACACAAAATTAGACGCCAATGTCGGTTTGTTACGTATATTCCCAAGTATAACAACAGCAACGGTGCGCGCCTATTTCCAACCACCAATAAGGGGTGTCGTTTTACAAACATTTGGTGCTGGTAATATTCCGTCAAATCGTGACGATTTAATGGATGTATTCAAAGACGCATCGAAGAATGGTGTCTTAATTGTAAATTGTACACAGTGTACATCTGGATCAGTCAGTGAACTTTATGATACTGGTCGAGTATTAAGCGATTGTGGCGTAATTAGTGGACATGATATGACACCAGAAGCGGCATTAACAAAACTATCGTATGTGTTGAGTAAAGATGAATGGCCACTTGAAACAAAACAAAAAATGATTTTGTGTAATTTACGTGGTGAGCTAACATCGGGTAAACCAGTCGAACAACAAGATTATGATTTGGTTGATGCAGTGGCACGTTCGTTGCATTTAACAACACCCCAAGAATTATCACAGCTCGGTGCAACTTTATTTCCCGCTATGGTGAATTCAGCTGTACTAGCTGGTGATTTAGTCAAAGTGGACACACTCAAAATGTATGGTGCTGATTTATCAGCTGTAAATTATGATCAACGTACAGCATTACATGTAGCATGTGCCGAGGGCAATGAAGATGTTGTTAAACATTTACTTCTTAACGGAGCGGCTGTACATCTTCGTGATCGTTACGATCGTACACCACTTGTCGAAGCAATCACAAATGATCATCACGAAATAATAAAATTATTAACAAAATGTGGAGCGCATATAACCGGATCAGCACGTGCTGTTGGTGAACATTTGTGTGCGGCTGCTTCACGTGGCCTACTAACAAGACTGATGTCTTATAGATTGGCTGGAGCTGATTTATCTCAACCGGATCCATCGGGCCGAACTGCTTTACATACTGTATGTATATTATATTTATATTTTTGTTAGTAGGATAACGAATATTTATATGTTTATTCCGATAGGCGGCTCTACTAGGTTTTGAAAAAATTGTGGAATATTTATTGAAACAACATGTGGACAAAGATGAAACCGATTTGTTAGGATTGACGGCAAAAGATTACGCAGAGCGTGGTGGTTTCATGCACATTGTAAAACTTTTATCGGAATAGACATTGCTTGCAGCTAAATCTCAATTTTAAATAATTTTGTTATATAGTAAAAACATTACTGTTTCATGATATTTTTATAATTAATCGAATAAAATAGAGAATTGGTTTAGACTACTATACTCTGATGATTTTTATTAAGTGGCGTTCCAAAACCTGATTTTGATTCATGGCATCTATATAGTTGGAAATGATTCAATTATTAATGTAAGTAAAAATAATTTTTAAATAAAAGCAGGTTTTTTACAACATTATATGGTTGTCCATCAATCAGATAGATAGTTTTCAGATTCAGATCACACTTTTCTGTTGTCGTGGTTCGATTTTGTGACGATCTGTTGGCACCAAATGATTTTATGAATCCGAATACGTCAGTTCCCTTCTTATAATTTACATAAAGAAAGCTGAGCATTTTTATTGATAAATGAATATAATGTCATTTTGTTTGGGTCGTAATTATAAGAACTAAATTCTAGTTAAAGTTGTCTAAATTGACTATTCCAATTTTTGATTTGTAAATAGAATGTCAGAAGAAATTCTCGATAGAGACGAAAACAAAAATAATTTATATTCAAATGAATCTCAGGTTTTAGTTATATATACTGGTGGAACCATTGGAATGAAATTAAATAAAGAAAGTGGTAAGTTTTTGAAGCCTCCAAATCACATAGTTTCTAAATCTTTTATTCGCAAACTATAAGCTTGATAATAATTTTCTTCGCAAATATATTATATTTGCGACTTCAAGTAACTTTGTTTATTCTAATAATAAACAATTTTTTAAATATTTTAATACATTATGTAAGTAAACAGTTTAATTAGTAACCCGTTCTTTAGGTATTGAGATTACATACATATTTATGGTATTCCATGGTTCGGTGTTTGAATAATTGATTTACATCATAGAATCACATATCGTTAATTAGACTTGATCGAATCTTGTTTCTTTTATCGTTACAGTTTATGAACCAGTAGCAAATCAGTTTGTCAACAATTTACGGCATTATCCTAATTTACATGATATTGAATATACCAAGAATAAATTTAAAGGTGAAGATGAACCCCTGGTGCTACCAGATGTGAAAGGATTCAATCGGCGTGTTATATATAGGATTATCGAATACGATCCATTGCTGGACTCGAGTAATATGCAAATGACGGATTATACAAAAATAGCAAAGGATATTGAGAAAAATTATACAGATTTCGATGGATTTGTAATACTTCATGGTACCGATACGTTATCATACACCGCATCGGCACTATCTTTTATGCTGGAAAATTTGGGTAAAACTGTCATAATTACTGGATCACAAATTCCAATCTTCGAACCAAGAACCGATGGTGTCGACAATTTTTTATCATCGGTTTTAATCGCTGGCAATTATATAATTCCTGAAGTCTGTGTCTATTTTGGTGAAGTGCTTTTACGCGGTAATCGAACCATAAAAATGAGTGTCGCTTCATTTGATGCATTCGAATCGCCAAATTATAATTATTTGGCTAAATCCGAAATAACGTTGGATATACAATATCGGCGCATATTTCGACCGAATAAAATAGAAAAGTTTACAGTTCATCCGTATCTCGATTCAAATGTGGGGGTACTAAGATTATTTCCAAGTATAACAAGTGCAACGGTTCGAGCATTTTGTCAACCACCAATCAAAGGAGTTGTCTTGCATACATTTGGGGCTGGTAATATACCAGCAAATCGTCAAGATTTATTAGACGCATTGACAGAAGCATCAGCGGCTGGGATAATAATTGTTAATTGTTCACAATGTATTACAGGAGCAGTTAATGTAATGTACTCAACGGGTAAAATGTTAGAATCGTGTGGTGTTATAAGCGGCAATGATATGACGCCAGAAGCCGCACTTGCAAAATTATCTTATTTATTGACGAGAACCGAGCTTTCACTTCAAAATAAAAAAAAACTAATGTTGTGTAATTTACGGGGTGAGCTAACACCATTTAAGCCACCCGAATTGCAAGATTATGATTTTGTTGAGGCAGTTGCACGAACTTTACAGGTTTCCTTTCCAAATGATGTCACTCATTTAGGCAGTACACTTTTTCCGGCTATGATTAATAAAGCGATAATTGATTGTGATATGGACAAGTTAAATACATTAAAAACGTATGGTGTAGATTTATCGACCGTAAATTGTGACCAAAGAACTGCACTTCATATAGCATGTGCTGAAGGACAAGCTGATATTGTTAATTACCTACTGTTGGAAGGGGCTTCGATACATTTGCGTGATCGGCATAATTGTACACCACTTATGGAGGCAATAGCTAATGACCATCACGAAATTATTAAAAGTTTAGTAAAATGTGGTGCTTATTTAACAGTTTCGCCACGAAATCTTGGTGAACGATTGTGTGCGGCAGCAGCACGTGGTTTAATTCTACGATTGGAGTCTTATAAATTGGCTGGATGTAACTTATCTCAACCCGATCCAACTGGCCGGACTGCGTTGCATATGGTACGTATAGTGCTTTAGTTAAAAGTTGCTTGTCATAAATTATATTCTTTTTTATATTCAGGGAGCCCTCTTAGGACAGTACGACGTTGTGCTATATCTTTTAAAGAATGGCGCTGAACGAACAGCTGATTCAATAGGATTTCTGCCAATAGATTATGCAACAAAAGCCCATTACCAGAATATTATCAAACTATTAAGTGAATAGTTTTCAAAATATGATCTGCATTCATGAGTATCGCTCCTAGAGCTTTGATGTGATTTTATTCGAATTTTCAATTCAGACAGGCATATAAATTATTAAATTTTATTAACAAAACATTAAAAATATTGTATTGTGTTTAAAAATATACAGTTATATAAAAAAGATCACAAAAACATCTTAAGCTTACTTATTAATTAAAAATTAAAGACACTACCACAACATACCCTATTTGCCCGGTCGAATTTTATTCGATAATATACTTTCGGCGATTCGTTGAATTAAATTAGAATTCAATTTGCATAGATGGAATGTTTTTTGGCAATTTTTATAACTTTTTCCTGTTATTACGGCATCTTGGATGGCTGTACCTGACATAAATTCAGCTACCCAGGGTGCTGACGATAGTCCATTTACAATTTTTTCGGTAGTAGACGCTTTACCATCTGCAACGTTTATCGATGAATTTTTCACCACCCAGCAGACAATGCGCTGGGTACATGCGATTGTATCAATATCGTACTTCTGCAATGATCGATCCAAATTGTTCAACATCATTTGTAGTATGCCTTCGTCATCGTCAACTAAAAAGTACAAAACAAAAATTAATATTTAATAAAAAAAAATTTAATTAGATCATAGAAGCCTTTTTGTCAAAACGGCAAATCGCCACATAAAAATTTTGTTTTCGTTTTTTAATTTCGTTTTTTTTATATAAAACCGCGGACTTCTAGAATTTTTAATTTTTATTTTATATTTAACGTTTTACAACTGCTCCTGCTAATTAATAATAACAAATTTATGAATTGTTCAGAAATTTGATTCGTTTTCGTATTGGTCCGCAAATATGTCAGTCACTCAACCAGATGTCGGCGGAGATGATCTGTCCGAGAAAAAAGTGTTTACGCTTATTTTCACACTCAATTCAATTGTAATCGCGGACGAGCCAGATTTTCCCAAAAATTTTTTCGCCGTACTAACATTTATTGGTAAATCATATCGTATCGATTTTAAAAAACGCGTTTCGCAAATTGGATGCGAAGATTTAGTTATTGAAACGACAGAAGATGATTTTAAATCAAAAATATCAGCTACACCACTCTTAATTGAAGTCGTCAAATTAATCGATGGCGAAGAATTTAATTATTGCAAAGCTGAGGTTATGTATTCGGATAAGCTGCTCGAGGAACGATTTTGTATTAAAGAAGTCGAACTTATTCAAGCAGACACCACAGTAGGGACAACGTCCATTTGTTTGGGCATTCAAACTGAAGAGATGAGAATGAAGAGAGATCCTTGTATTCTAGCAACGCATTCACCAAGTTTCAAAGAGCTTTTGCAAACATTATATGCTGAATATTGTATTGATCCATCAGGTAAATTTATTTATATCTATATATTACATATTTCTAATGTATAAAAATTTCGTCCAATGTCATTTTTAGCCGTTGATTCTTCATCAAATTGTAAGCTAGACGCGTTACGGTGTCCAAAAACTAAAAAACATTCGTCGGAGGAATCGTTTCAATGGTGTAAAGATTCCAGATCGAGTCTCGATATTCCACATGAATTGACATGCCAGGAATTGTTTGGCAGTGATGCATCGAAATTTTGTGGTTGCGGTAAACGTGATCCACAAACTTGTAAACCGGTACGACCGTACAGCTGTGGTGCTGCAAAACATTTTCCAGGATGCTGGGATCGACATAAACAACCCGATAACATGAGTAATGATGATTTGAAGAAATCTGTGACTGAGATCATTAAAAATGGTAATTGCATGAAAAATATTTATACCGTTATTCTTTAATATATATTTGAAATTTTCTATATTTTCAAGTATGCCGTGAGTATAATGTTAAACCGTGTCCGGCAAATTCTATTGAACCGGGATGCACATGCAAATTGAATAAATGTAATACAAATTCGCCCCGAGGTGATTCGAACTGTAAAACATCATCAACACACGACTATAAAAATATCATAAAAAATACGTACAATGATTCGTTGCGCAATTCACAAAAAAGTCCAGCTGCTGTCCCTTCAAATATTATGGATATATGCCAAGATAGGAAACCCGAAGATTTTGATTTCGATGCAATAATGCGGAAGACGACTCGAAATTTTGATGACAATTTGTGTAACATGTCGTTTAATAAGCAACGCAAACCAAAACGTGTTCAAAAAGAGAAGGATAATCCTCATTTAACTCAAATAATGAATCAACTGAATGGCATCAAGGATTTGATAAAGGATTGTTGCGAACAAGATGCAAATATGCAAAAACTGAAAAAAACAAGAAAAAATCGAGGAGGACGTCGCGAAATCAGATCGGCGCCAACTCGAACCGCTAGCCTTGTTAAAAACCCATGTATGAATTCAAAAACAACAATCGAACAAAGAAAAAAATCTCGTTCCAATCGTTACACCTATAATTTCGGTAATCGTAATACAGGAATCGTTCTTGGTCATAAGCATTGCAAGGACGACAGCCCATTGGTGCCGAAAAACATGGGTTGGCTGTGGAATATTAATACATATGGTATTGACAAAATGCGACCTGGATGGCGTCCAGGTGCTGTACTTAAATGTATAAAAGACTATTTGTGTGAATATTTGAATCCATGTGAGAAACCAGTTTGTCCTCCAAAAGAACCTTTTTTTAATTTTAAGTATGAACATATTGATGGTGGCCCTACGGTACCGAAAAAACCTAGAAACTGCGCTAAAATTGGGACACTTGCATGTAATTTGCACGACAAAAATATTACCACAGATGCCGTCACTGACTCTATGATTGATTTTAAAAATACGAAACAGATATGCGACGAAGGAAAGGATGCAGAAAAACCTGCTAAAGGTAAAAAAGGTAAAAAAGGTAAGGGCAAAGGGAAAGGTGGAAAGGGCGGCAAAGGTGAAAAGGGAGGAGCCGACGAAAAAGTTGCTCAGGAAGGTGCTGCAACAGCTGGACAAGCTCCTCAATCTGCACCAGGTGACGATCAAGCTACTAATGGTGGAGTTGGGCGTTGTGGTCAGGTTTACGATGAATGTGCTGACTCTTGCTTCCGATTACTCGGACCAAATGGAACTGGACCATGTGGTGGTGGTGGTTTAGGTGGTGGTCAAAATGGTGGTTTCGGCGGAGGGCCTGGTGGTGGTGGATTTGGCGGAGGTCCTGGTGGTGGTGGATTTGGCGGAGGTCAAGGTGGTAGTTCCAACGGTGTTCAAGGTGGTGGTTATGGCGGGGGTCAAGGTGGTGGTTACGGTGGAGGTCAAAGTGGCGGTTTCGGTGGAGGCCAAGGTGGTGGAGGCCAAGGAGGTGGAGGCCAAGGAGGTGGAGGCCAGGGAGTTGGAGGCCAAGGCGGTGGAGGCCAAGGCGGTGGAGGCCAAGGAGGTGGAGGCCAAGGTGGTGGTCTAGGGGGAGGTAAAGGTGGTGGTGTAAACGGTGGTGTGGGTGGTTTTCCAAACAGTAATCGAAATAATGGACAAGGTGGAGGCCAAGGTGGTGGCCCAGTTGGAGGTCAAGGAGGCTTTGGTGGAGGACCCGGTGGCATTGGTGGACGACCGGGTGGTAGTGGTAGAGGTAATGGTGGTAATGGCGGTAATGGTGGAGCTCCAGGAGGTAATGGCGGTGGCCCAGGAGGTAATGGTGGTGGACCAGGAGGCAATGGCGGAAAAAATGGAAGTAAATTACCAGTAAGAGCTTCAACCGCTGGTGGACCAGGAGCAATTAAAGCCCAAACACCAAAGTCGATGTTAGCACATTCACTAGCAAAGTGAATATATTTATCTATATTTATTTATGTTGTTATTAAAAATTACATAGTTATAATTAAAAATTTGTAATTGTTTTTGTTGCGCTATTGTCGTGGATTTTAATCATTTTAATTACTATAAATTATATATTTTTGCTCGGTTGAATTTGAAAAAAAGTGCCCTAAAATTTAGTTATGTAATTTATAAAAAAAAATTGTAGTGTTTGTGTAGATCATGTAGATCTTTGATATTTAGTCAATTAAAACAAATTGTATTGTTTGACATTATGCTGTATTGCAAATAGAATTTAACAAGTAGTGTAAAATAAGTAGTGTCAGTTAAGGAGTGATATTAAAATTGGAATCAGTTATAATAAATATTTTTAAACAAACTATATATATATATATATATATATATATATATATATATATATATATATATATATATATATATATATATATATATATATATATATATATATATATATATATATATATATATATGTGTATATATATATATATATATATATATATATATATATATATATATATATATATATATATATATACATAATTACTCACCACGATTAACGTTTGATTTCATAAAATGATTTAATGTAGATCCAAATTTGAAGAATCCACCCTGGATCGCTTTGGAAAACCCGCCAAGCCAAACTGCTGCCAACCCCAATATAGCTGCCATAGCTATTGCTCCCAGGTTAATGTTTGCCAACGGTGTCCCCTGCCAAAACCACGATTTAATAATTATTGCTGTTATAATACTTGCTGCTACAATAATTGTTATAAATGCTAATTACAACAACGAATATACTATACAAACCCAGCTAATATTTAAATTTTTACAACATAAATGAATAAAATACAACTAAAAATAAATAAATTTACCTGCATCATTGCGGTAGTTAAATCTTGAGCTCCATCAAGTGATTTTTTAATTGGAATCGATACAAATGGAATATTAAATGACATTTCTACCTACAAATATATGTATAACATAAAAAAAAGAAAATTATATATCTTTTAGAGGTAAGTCAAATACGTGGTGTAGAGATCTTAAGATTAGGTAAAATTTGTTCACATTTTCACTTTCAAATGTTTGCGAGGTTTTCAGACTAATTTTCTAGTTCAGTTGTGACAAAATATTTATTATAACAGAACGAAGAGGCATTGTTATATAAACTATATACTACACTTACAGTCGCTTTTATGTGCGTAAATTATGACGAAAACGTTTATAATATTCTTTAATTTGGTTACATATTTTATGTTGGGTTTATAGTAATTTTATATAATAATTTTCAAATTGATTTTGATTTGCGTGAAAATAAATTATGTTTCGTTGTAGTATCATCTCTTTGCGACTATCTACACTATCTAGAATTTGCAAAGGATTTTCAATAAAATAAGTATAGGATTGAGTTATCTTTAAGCTGAAATGGGATCAACTTTAGTTAATCTTTTTAACGTTTATACTGCAAAGTCAAGTTGTAGTCGAACCGAAATAAAGTTGAAACTGAGAGGTATATGAATGTAAATAAGAGTGTCACTATGTCGTTTTTCAATTCGACCCCATATACATTTCTTAGATCGAGTCAAGTAAACCACAACATGAGTCATGGCTCGATTCCATTTACTGTGAAACTTGGGTTCAAACTAATGCTTGAATTTCAGCGTCTTCTCAATTATTTGTGAGCGAAATATTAAAACATAAAACAATTAAGGTTTAAAGAAGAGCACATGGCTGTATCGAAATAGTTAAAAAACAATACATATAAAACCCTCTCATACATATATAGTTTTAAAACGGAGATGATCGATTAGTTGCCAGATGCAGTGAAAATCAAAGTGTCATTTAGGCATATTTGAAAACTGATAAAGACTGTAATTTGAACCAATATGATAACAACGATCTAGAAACTTGAAATAAACTATGATAGTATAAGGCAGATGTGCGTTGGAGAAGAGCAAGCCAAGATGAACTCATAAATGCTATGGATTAGAATGTTATTAGCATCAATGGAAAGAGTTGTATTTGATTTACTGTCAGTTTTATCACTGAAGTGTTTTAGTGGAGGTAAAAAATATGAGATATTACCTCTAAATATACTTTTTATAAAAATAAGAAAAATAATATAAAGATAAGAAAAATTCGATATCGGATTCGAAAGTGGATTTAATAATAATCCCCAGCGGATCTTAATCGGGTATCTTAATCTTAATCTTAATCGGGTATTATTATTAACTTTAGCAGACGTAGTCGTCAACTCTAAAATTTCAATCATATTTTTATTCAAAGAGGGACTATAGCTAATTAGGATATTCCATAGTTTCAATTTATAAAGGAGAGCTACATATATAATAGAATTAACAATTAGCCATTCGGCTAAGCTATACATATCTAAATTATATATATATATATATATATATATATATATATATATATATATATATATATATATATATATATATATACATATATATATATATATATATATATATATATATATATATATATATATATATATATATATATATATATATATATATATATATATATCATAAAATATAAATATCAGCTCCCTTCTTAGTTTAATCCATACTTGTTTCGCAAATGGACTTATTGCAAATTATCAAATAAATTTTAATTTGATTTAATTCATTTTAATAATTTTATTCCTGTACAAACACTTTAAAGTTCAAATTTAATTTTACCTCAATTTCGTTATCCTTTGTTTCAAAACTAATAAACCGTGGTTCCCTTCGAGCTTCTCTTGTGTGTTCAGTGCGAAAGTTTTTATGTAAACTATCACTTCGCATCGACATAAATCCATCGGAAGTTATATTCCTATATTGAAAACTATATACACAATTCACTAGCACTACCACAATCCAGCATGTCACTAAAATCGACTTATTATGGAAACTTTTAAAATTTAAACGTGACATGTTTTTTATTTGAAATTCTATGTAAAACTAATCTCAAATTTTGAATGCACCGGAATTTTATAACACAACAATGTAATGTACAATCTAAGAGGGATGACAGGTAAAATACAAGCTAAGATTTTAAAATAAATAAATTAGACTAACTTTCAATCATCTTTTTCCCAATTTTGTTGTTGGTATGAGTTTGATAGTTTTGTAGTTTAGCGCAGTTACATTGAAATTAACTTCATGGTTTTTGAGCTTTTTGTGTTTGTTTCTATAAAACAGAACAATGGTTATTTTTTTTGCTACAGTTTTCAAAAACAATCAACTACTTTATAGAATAGTAAAGCACTATTTACGTATTATGTATATAAGATTACTATGGAAGTGTGTAATTTGTTTTAAATCACTTTTGATTAATATCCGATGAATCTTCCTTAGTTGTGTTATATATAATAGAAATATAATTCAATTATTGGTGATAACCTTAATTAGAACAAATGTTGTTTATTTTATTTTATAGAACATATTAGAGGTTATTCTTTATATTGTTACAATAAGGACCTTAACGATTTTAATTTCAGGTATTTCGGTTAAAATAGTAAAATTTAATGGTAGAGTACCTACCGTTCAACGAGATGATAACATCTTGGTGATGATAATTTTCCGGTTCAAATATTTTATTTGTTGTTATAGTAATGTCAAACTAGTGTTTTATGTTTTTGCACTAGCATTAGTTTTCATAAGAGCTTAGCGCGACATTATACAGAAGTATTTCTATATATATGTATATAATACGAAACGAAATTGCTTTATTAAATAAATATTTGAAACAATTAAAGGTGAACTGTTTTCAAAACGTTTTATAAAAGTTTGTTACGTAATTTAAACTTTTGCGTAAATGATATCACGTATTCGTGACGAGAGTAGTCTTGAAATATTGTATTTTTGTTATTAAATGAAATATAAGATAAAATTCAGCAAATTAAACTATAAAAATATATATTGCAAAATATATATGTTTGCAATATGAATGAATTAAGGATAATTATATTGATTTTTCGAAATTTTTAAAGGTATTAATTATCAGCATATGCGAAAAAACTAAACTGGTATCAGTAATCCTTGGACAGTGAGAATTGAGTTACTTGAAGGGACTTGACATTTTATTTTAAATAACTATATTGATAACGTCACATTCCCATTCCCATTCATACAGATTACCATCTTATCTATACGCCCCATATCCATTACAGGCTATATTACTACTCTAACAGATTATACACATTATGATGTAGTGAAATAATCACATAAATCATCGGAAAATAACATCACAATTCGGAAGCTTATTGTTTATAAACTTGACTCGATCAATTTTCTATCACTTAACCACAGTGAATACCACGGAGTATTTATTATTAAATGTTTTCTAACAGTGAATAAAGTTATCCAAACTTTCTATTTAGTAGGCCGTGGCACATAAATCAAAACTAAAATCATATAGTTGCCTATTTCAAGTACAAAAGAATGATCAACATCAAATAAATGTCTTTATCTGATTTGCTTCCACTTGTTACATTTCAACAATATCCATAGAAACGAAAATCAATGCATTAAGTGTGGTTTGAGTAGCTTAAGGAGATCAACTATCATACATGAAAACATTTCCTTGTAATAAAATAAATTATAAAGTATATCTTAAAAAATCATCAAAGTAGAACCTCGACAACATCGTTGCATATAACAAACAATATAATTTATGTTCGGTAGTATCATAAAGTACATGTACATCTAAGAGTACCTCTATGAATAATTTCTTTATATGTCGCTAATTGATTAAAACTTTCCTTTTTAATATGGGTTTTCACGTAACAATAAAAATGATTTTGATTAACTCGAGGATCGTCAATTATTGTTTCAAGTTACCTAAGTTGAAACTTGCATGTTTTCCATTTCATTTCGCGATGAATATTTTTGTTATTATTGTTGAGTATAGTAAAAAAATTGTTTTTAACAGTCAATCTGCAGTTCAAGCTATACACTAACTATTTTTACTTGATAATATATATTCCCAACCATAAAGGTCACAAGTGCCGAATTATATAGGCTAATTGGAAGAATAAAATTTATGCAGCATATACGTAAGATAGTGAAACATATGCCCGATAGTGGCAGTATGCAAAAATTTTACGTTCTGATTACGATCGGTGGTGTGAATGAGCACTTATATGACCCCTTATTGGAGTGCCGAATACAAGGGCCAATCCATCTTCCATATCAGGACTATAAAGCTATGCAATGTCTGCGAAAGAGTTGGGAGATCCTTGAAAATAGATTGTAATCATATAGATACAGACAGAAAAGTTTTACAGGCCGTGCATAATACTTCCATTTAAAAATATACACAAAAGCTTGAGCTTTTATTATCCATGCTTTGTAAGTATATATTTTATTTTGAATTATAGACGTAAATTTTCTTGGATAAATTAATCCTAAACTATATTTCAATTGAAATTGTGATCAACCCACTAGTCCTTGTGCTTGAGCCATCCAAACAGATTTAAGGCCTCTGAAAAATGGAGTATTTGTTTGTTACCTTCACAATCGTAAGTATTTCTAAATTTAAAGTTGTTATTTACTTAAACATTCTCAATATGGTCGGGCCCAATAAGTCTGTAATCTAACAGAGTGCCAAAGAATTGTATATCCATATTCAGCTTCTACACTATATTATACATATATTAAAATATCTAAACATGCTTTTTGGACTTTTGTACTAATATAGGAGAGCTTTATGATTTTTATTTATTATTTGTTTTGCTTATAACTCAAAAATTCATTATTCGAAATGTGGAAAATCCATCATAAAATAATCATTTTTGTTGATTGTGTGACGTCTATTGAAAATATTCCGAACTATTCCAAGTTTAACTTAGTCAAAGTACAAACCATTTATCTGCCATCTAACGAAATTTCAAATGCACCCAAGACACAAAACGTAATAATTAGAAAATGAATTCCACACAATTTCGTTATTCTTCATGCGCATGACGCATATATTCCATTTTCATATTTTCTTTTATCGATTTTCCCAAGTGTCTGTCAAAAACATACTTTATTCATTTTTCGACAAGTGTATTAAATCAAAAGTGTTCTGCAAAGCCGCCAATATAATGTTCAATTTGCCACTATGTGCCATCCTATGTGTACTTGTAAATACGGTGGCATGTAACTTTAATGGGCCATTCTTGTTTTGGGGCTTAGACGGATTAAAAACGTATAAATTATCAGCACTCGATGCATTGGATGATAAAACATTACAAGAATTATATACAGATGCAACGGCCGTGATTTTATTTTTACGTAATGCTACCAATCGTTTGAGTGCCGATACGTATCCAACGTTTAAGGGAATTATCGATAAATCTGAATGGGTATACATGCCACAGCATTTATTGTCATCGGATCCCGTTGATTATAATCTCAATGCAGAGGTAAGGAAAATTATTATTCAATTTTGAGTAAATGATTAAAGATTTATTATAATTGTGTAGGTAATTCATTTAGTAGGGCCAACATCGCAACAAGATGTTGAAATGAGTGCACTTTATCGTGATGCCGAACTAAATTATGGTAAAGGTAAAGTATTAGGAATTCTGGCTACAAAGTGGGATGGACAAAAATTATTTAAACGGGAGGTGAAGGACGAGTCATCCACATTTTCAACAACACTATCACCTATAGTTTCATCTCCATCCCCGTCAGCTCAACCGGTATCACCATCGGCAAACACTAGTTCACCACTAGATGATGATAAATACGATGAGGGATATATTTACTATAAAGAAAAGGCTGCCTGTTTATACACAACGTCACCACCGTTACTAGAAAAAATAACCGTGACAGGAAGCGGTAATAATACGGAAAAAATAACCGAAACTCTTGAATTGAAATTGCACAGTTATGTGGGAACCGATGAACGTGAAGGATTAAGTAGATTGATAATTACGTTTAAAAATCCTAAAGATAATTCAAAGGTAATAGAATATGACGTTTGTTGTGATATGACACTTAATCTAACGGAACAGTAGAATTCCGCAAGACAATTATGTTTCTATGATTCTTCGAGTTTTCGTTTTCTGTTTTGTTTTACTTTTCATTCTTGCATTATCATAAAAAGAGAAATTATTTATAGTTAAACGATGATCTTTCTGTTTTTTTACTGCAAGATATGTTGAGGAACATGTACATAAGTTTTAAGAATCTGTTTGCAGGAACCAACATGATTATTTATTATGTTTTACTTAAGATTTGGTTAATATATGGTATATGTGAGAATTTTGCATCTAAACTGACCAATGTGCTTAAGCTACAAATCTGTATCTTAGTTCAGTCTTGTACTTCATAATTTTACCGTTTAACTTCGAAAACATAGAATTCGTTGTATATGGCTAACTATTCTAACCTTAAGAATTTGAGTAGTTTTTACAATCTTGGTGTATGCTTATTATATCATATATATGCATAAAACCTTATGAAATGAGCCTAGCATTCTATTGTTTACAAAGAAATATGCAAATAAATCGAAAGTAAATTATAATTTCCATATTATACAGTATCATTAGCTTATTAAAGCATAATAATGCCTACTCATATAATTATACCACAATTTAACATACCAATTCCGCTACCAGAGTAAAACAAATAAACCGACAAAATAAAAGCAAACAATACATCAAGTCAAGTATATACAATAATTGTCATACATAACCAAAAGAAGATGAAACATAATCAAATCGTCTTTTAATTTTTCTCATCACTTACACATTAAACTTTGTTTTTACATTCCAGATTATAATGCGTTTCCGGTTCCGTATTTCGAGAGGTTACTGGTCTTTAATTTCAGTTGAAGTCGAATCAAATATTACGTCGCACGAATTAAAAATTGTGGGTGAACCGCCATCAGCACCGATTGGTTTTTCATATCATTGTTCGGCGAGGAAAACTGTGTTCAGGAACGAGAATGGAATCGAATTAGTTACGATTGAAAATATTCAAGTGAGTATATCCATTTGTTTTATATATGTATAACGGTATTCGCGAAGGTACAATTTAGTCAGAAAAATATTGCGTGTGATAATTTTTTTAATCAAGACGTTATAGAAGCAATGACCTTTGAACTGTATATATATTTACAAGTATAATGTGAGATTAATCTTAGAAAAATTGTCATCAAATAGATGTAACTGATTAATAATTAAATCTGAAAAATTGTGATTAGATAATAATTGAGAATTATATTACCCACGTAATAGAGATGGAGTGCATACTTTACAGTAGTTTATACATCACGCGAGATGCAGCGTTTTGGTTTTATATCTATACTGCGATGGGAATATTCTATCCTGAGGTCTGTTTAGTTATAGATATTATTTATACAATATTTTACTTAAACAAAGCTCAAACTTTATTTGAAACAAATAATCCAAATTGGTGCATATAAAATTACAAATAATGTAGTTTGACACATCTCTGATATAAAATTCATGTTGGTACTATTGTTTATAATGCACGAAATTGGAAAACTATTTCAGTTCTCATGTAAATGTATATACAAACACCTGAAACAAAGATCAAATACCGCATTTATAAAAGAGTCCCGTGAAACGAAATTTGCATACGCGCGCGTAGATAATATTTAAACATAGTTTTGCATAAGCAAGTATAAGATATATATTTCAAAACGCGTCGTAATTATTTTCTAAGATTTTCACACAATAATAAAACTATACTTATAGTATTATAACGATATGATGGCTTTCTTGCGTAACTATTGTTGTAGAGGCAGATATTAATAACTGAGTGATCATATATCTAGAGAATAATTAAAAGTTACCAACCAACAACCAAGCCAAATCACAACGAACGATTTATGTAATTTTCTCACCGCACATAATCGAACCAACACAGTCATATAATTTTTCTGTTATAATTTCCCTGGAAGATTTCCATTCATTATCGTCATATTTGTATATATGATGAGATGATGATTCGTATACCTTTTCAATTTTCATAATTATCTAAGAATTCACAAAATCTTATGATTTTTTGTGTTGTTGTTCGTTTTGTATATATATAGTCTTGTATTATAATACTATATGGAGGAAGTAAGAAATGATCATAATCTTGAATTCATAAATTATTTTACAGATGAATGGGAAGAATTGCATAGAAAAAATTATTTTTCTTTCATAATCGAGTACCTATCTATATAAGATATGAAAGGGAAATTCTTTTGATTTATTAAGATACTAATACTTTATTAGGTTATCGATCAATATTATATGTTATACTGTTATGTGATTATATGATACCTGTTCTTTTGTGTCTTCGATAGTTTGTTAGAAATGAGTTGGACAGTTACATTTATAGATTTGACCTAATTTAATTGTCTTTATACTGATTAATGATCGGATTATTCGGAAGTTTAGAAGTTTATTGTACTTTGGAAAAGTTTACAAATGTGTGAACAGTAATTGATACTTAAATATATGGTGTCATAGGTGATTAACAGTTAATCACCTTTGGAAATTATTCAATTTTTCTAATTTCTTGATGCCACGATCCAAAAAACAAGCGGTGAACGGCTTTCATCACCATCGGTGGCGCTTGATTTCGAGTGACAATCCGTTGGTCAAAATTTTCAGTAGAACGGCTGGGCAAGTAAATCCGGTCGTTTGTCTTGTACACATATTGTTCAATAACGAACGATGACTCATCGGAGAAAACCAAATTTGGCAAATTGCCCACTTTCGTGCAAGCGTAACAACTCCTTTGCTCTTTCCACTCGGTCCACCACCAAGCTGCCAATATCATTAAAACGATCTATGGTGCGATACATAAACATTTTATTCACATGCAGATGTTTTAGCTGGTTAATAATCTGCGGCTGCAATTTTTTCAGCAATCACAAATCATTTTTTTCAGCAATCACACTATTTCGCTTGAATCCATTGCGGATAACTTTTTTCTGAATATTTCACATATCCTTTTGTACGCTTGTAAACATTGGAATGTATAAATTATTAGTGTAATTTTGAGCACTCTGAGGATTGTGATATACTGTGGAGGGTTGTGGTAACGGCGGTATGATAGTAAATAATCTAACGAATTAGTGTGTGTTACGTTTGTCCGAATTTTTAATGGTCTCACTGTATATATATATATATATATATATATATATATATATATATATATATATATATATATATATATATATATATATATATATAAATATATAAGATATCTATATATATACAGTGAGACCATTTAAAATTCGGACAAACGTAACATACACTTATTCGTTAGATTATTTACTATCATACCGCCCAGTTTACGCAGTGGTTGTGGAGCTGCGGAGTAGAGTGGTAGGTACCGGGTTCGAATCCCGATAGGGACAGGATGTGAAATGGTATTTTCACCATAGGTCGTTTGGGCGGTGCGATCGGTAATGCAAATGAACTCATATGAGACCCTTTTGAGTTTAGAATCTGTGTGCTGTCCCATCTTCCATGTCAGTACTATATGATGGCATGGAGCTATACAATGTGCAGATGTTTTTGTACGTAAAATCGGACCTTTAGCCGGAACGTTAGGTACTAGTGGGATGTCACAATAGGCCAATGTGACGGCTAACACAAAAAAAAAGTTTTAACTTATGTCTGATATTTGCTTTACGATTGCCCAAAGGTTTTGAACAAACCACCTCAGTCTCGAGGCATAAACCTAATAGACAATTTGTGGCACATATTGGATGCGCCAATAAGAAAACGCCATATTTCCAACAAAGTTTAATTGCAAAATATACTTCAGGATAGGAATGAAACAAAATTAGACCAGAACTAACAAAAAAATTAGTAAGTTCAATGCCAAAAAGATTAAAATCTGTGATAAAGCAAAAAGGGTGTGCAACAAAGTGCTAAATTATATATATATTGAAATTCAAATGTATAAAATATAAGCTAAAGCTGGTCTATGTCCGAATATTAAATTGTGATGAATTTCTGTCATTTTTTATTATATAAATTATTTTGATAATTTATGAATCAATTTATTTATTATAATTCACACCTCGAATTACAGTAATAAATAAATAAACATATTCTTATAATATAATGTATGATAATATAATGAATAAATGTATGTTATGTTCGTCCGAATTTTAAATGGTCTCAATGTATATTATATATATATATATATATATATATATATATATATATATATATATATATATATATATATATATATATATATATATATATATACAACCCTCCTATATGTATCCTTTTGTCGCTCGACTCTCGATCATGGTATTTATTTGCAAGTAATATAATAATTAAGACGTATAACAACTTTCTCACTAATCTTCAATAAATAACATTACGTTTCCCGTATAGATAGATTATCACTTTGCTTGTCTTCCGCTAAAAGTTACACACAAATTCAATTCCCATATAATGTGATCTAACAATGAGTAGAGATTTCAGATCATTTATAACATATGCATATAAGATTATTATTATTAATTGTCCGTAAACAAACAATAAATACATTGAGTAAACGAGAAAAATCTGTTGTGCGACAAATCAAACAAATCACCTGTGAAAAACTTTCAGTTTTCTATTTAATCTATTAATAATCATATATAAATAAGAAATTAATTTTACTTTTATTTACAAAAAAAACTATACCCAAATAATTATTAATTAAGTATTTTATTTGTTATTAAATTAATTTCCAACGAAAAACAATTTTTTCGAAGATTTAGTTAATTAAGTCAATATGGCAGAGTTCAATGATTTATTGTCTTGCGTGTACAAATCGAAACTTTCGTATCGAAAGTTACAATATACCGATTTCACATGAACGATATAAAACTTGACTTATTTTACCTTTTTATTTGCAGGTGGAGCCCAAAATGAACAAAAAAGGATTCAACGATGCATACGATTGTATCGGATTTACTACAGCTCCCATTTGGAGCGGGATCCTTGTCAGTTTTATTATGTTAGGTGGATTGGCGATCGCAATTTGTGCCATACTTGATATTAAACCACCAAATCGATTTGAAAATAGTCGCAGCAAGCAATTAACATTTACAGTACAAGAATAATTTTGATGTAATATATGTATAGTTTATAAATAATAATTATAGTTAATTTAATATATAGTTCTTTGAACTATTGTATCCTTTAAGCTGATATTATAATCTTTCTCGTATATATTATATCAAATTTGGTAAGCACACTAAACGTGATATTATTGTAAATTTAAGTATGAACAAGAGATAAATAAAGTTGAATCGCTCGTTAAAATTAAAACTATATAGAATATATTGTTTAAGTCGCGCGGACAATAAATTTTTTGGGCAACAATCTCGCAATGACCTCATAGCTAAAGCGAAAGTGCCGAAAAATTAACACTTATAAATTATTCCACACATAATTATGAGAACTTGTATATCTGTCATTGTCGTTTGACTGTATTGTCTTAATTTTTTTTTTTAGAATTTTTGTTCACATTGGCGAAAACATTAAGATGGCTAATTAATGTAAATGTTGAATGAACTTGGAGTTATTAACTGTAATGGTGATTGGTTAGGAAATATTTACTTTCCGTTTTAATTTGCATTTATTAAAACTTGAGTCGAAATTAGTGGCTTTTTGTTGTTGTGATGTAGAATGTACTCGTCTATATAAGGTATCAAGCAGTATCTTGAAAGAGTTTATTGGAAAAGGAATTAATTTTGAAAACTATAATGAACACACATGTAAAAGCGTTTTATTAATCAGAAACAAAATAGTGTAAATATTTTGTTAAATCGAGAGGTTAAAAGGTTGAAAAATTATTAAATATACATATACGAAACTGTTTTGGCATCAAACATAAATTATTAATTACGTGTTTATTATTTTTCAACTGTACAGAACGATATTAGAACTTTAATATTTATAAAATCTATTTCATAATTAACAAAAGCGTGTACAATGTCAAGGTTCTAATACAGATTTAATAATATTTATTTACTTTAGTGTATAGTGAGTATATCGATCTATTTTTTTTATTTTAGCGGTTTTTACAGGTCGTTATCGATCCGTATACCGTGTCAACAATCTGACGCCATTGGTTTCGATCACGAGCCAGCTTTTCATATACTGTTGTAAACAATTAGAAGATGCCAGGTTGCTCTCTAAGCCGTGGAGGTTTGTCACCGACAGCGATCTCTTCACCTATCGAAAGGCATCTTCTCTCAAGTCATCTTCTTTTAGTTTCATAATAGTGGATTTTTCGATATCGGATTTTCATAATAACAAAATCCGCTTTCGGATCCAATATCGAATTTTTTATAAAAACCCCACTGCGTAAAGTTTCAGTTTATACGTATTTGCAAGATATTTTGATTTCAGCAGTGGACGTGACTTGTCGAGCACCAGAAGTAATTGCAAAAGTTCTCGATAGCTTGTTATCGATAGAAGAGTAATTCTTCCCAATATAATGTATGATAGTAACTTGTACGCTGTGCAAAGGAGAGCTATACCGCGATAATTCTCGCGTTTCAATCGATTACTCTTCTGAATATTGGGCATAACACTGACACTTTAAATTCTTCAGGCATAATTTTGTTTCAGAAATACTAATCGAACAAGGTTGAGACAGTTCCACAAAGTTAGCCCTTTGAATATCAAGAGCTCGGAATTAATGCAATCAACTCCTGAACAACGATTTTTCTTTAATTTCAGCATGGCCATGGTGAATTCCTCATAGGAAGGTTCCTCAATGAATATTCCTGTGGTCTGTATTTGAACTATAAAATCTATAAAATCTTAAAGATGACCAACTTAAGAATTTTTTGCGGATTCAGTTATCAAAATAATAAAAATTATGAGTAAGTAAATTATATGCGGCCTATGCCTGCAGTTGGCTTTTCAGCTGGATTAAATATAACTAAAATGCATATTGTTTTGTAAGTGGACTAAACTTTGGACTTGCATTAAATCAATCATCATGATACATCACAACCTGTAAGTTTCGCTGTTCTGAAACTTTTATAAATACTTACACTAAATAATCGACACCTGTTAAAACATATCAAACTATAACAAACTGTTGTGCAACAAAATAAAACCTCAATCACTTTCTTTCATTTTCATATCACATAATGACGTTTTGTATATATTAACCTTAACGAGCTATTATTAAGTTTATATTTGCCGCGTATTCGACTGTATGTATGTATGGCTTTTAAACAGAACATTTTATTGACTTTCACGTAATTTAAGTGCAGATGAGAGAAAAACCAATTAAATCGTAAATTCGTTTATTCGCGTACACATATATAATGTAAATATGTACATAAATGCCACCTCTCGTGAGTTCGACCCTATATATGGTTGGTATACCAATTTCACTTTGCTGATCAAGTAAATGGCAATTAATCGTTTGATTATGTTTATCTTTGATATAAGCTTGTTATAGATTTAATTTTAATATACATTATATTAATTTTTAAAAGTTTATAGTTTTTTACGGCCCATTTCACTAATTATAAAGCTTCACATGTTTCTTATCACTTGATCTGATAAAAATTGTTTTCTTAATTATTTCCTAATTATATAACGACACTTTATATTATTACTGAATATTAGAGTAATAATTTAATTATAATTGAAACTATAAATATAAATCTTCATCTGCCAACAGTTGCTCGCAGACAAATGAAAAATTATTTATGACTCATAAATAAAATTTAGCTCATTGACCCACTTTTGATTTATAAAACGCGCTTGACGGGCTTTATCTATTGTCTGCCTCTAATTTTATCACATATAATTTCATGATTAGATCAACTTAACCTTTAGTTAGTTTGTTTGTTTCTTATTACAGTTGGTTGTCGTTATAGATTTACCAAACAAAAAAAAACAAACCTAGGCAGAACTACTCTATTCTATTCATCACAATAAATTTTTTGAGGTGAGAATTAGGTTTGAAACCGAATTAATTTTCTTCCACGAAGTGCACATACACAAAAATATGTAACAAACTGAACTCATAAATTAACACACAACTTAATTTTGAGTTATAAACTTTAGGAATATTTAAGATAAATCTTATGCTTCTACATTTTCTTTTGTTGAGATACAATAAATTTTCTAATTAGCATGTTTTGTGTATTAGCTAAACAAACATTTAAAATTGACAATAGAATATTGTACTGTTAGTGGTATAGATTCTTGAATTAATTATGACTTATGAGTCCGTACATACCAGACAGAATATGACAAGCAGAATATATATGGACATGTATTAAGTTCATTCGAATGAACTAAATATTTTAGTTCATTTCATTAACGTAATTATGTTGGTTTAATATACCATAACACAGATCGAACACACATCATTCTTAATTGGCACACTCTTAAGCATTCAGGTTTTAATATAAGTCAGCATCGATATTTCATCGTCACTTCCACAATAATATAGTGCAGCTTGATCTTGAAATCATTATGGTTCATTAAAGAGACATAATTTGGTTGTACCTGCACAATGAAATTCAAATGTCGTTATGTCCGGTAAAAGTGTTTTGTTTGTTATTGAAGGACGTCTGAAAGTCCTCTTGGTATAAAGGAATTGGATAAAAACGACTTTTCTACAGTGAAACAAACGCAAGGTTTCAAAGGTTCCTTTAATGTTAATGGTATTTATTTCCATTGGCTATATGATCATCATTTTAAGTATCATTTTTAACCATTGCTGAAGACTCAAAAATGATTAACTGCTGACAATTTAAAACGCTAATTTAATACAAATAAATTTACAAATTAAAAATTAATCGAAACTAAAAATTAATGATAATTTCACTCATAAAACTGAGAAACTATAAATTTTGTTTGTAAACAAATCACCGGTTAAATAAATTACAATACCACAACATATATACAGTGCGCGAGAGAAAACTTAAACAATAGATTTCAATTTCATCATGTTCCGATTTCTGTTCATTGATTAACCATGTTTGTAAATGATATCAATTATCAGTCATTGTGATCTTGAGTTTACATTCGAATACGTAATAAGAGTGGTGTTTTCTTCTTTAATATATGCTTAAGAAAGTTTTCTTTGGTATATGTATTATAACTTGTTGATATAACAAAAATTCAGATTTTATACCTTTTCCAAAAAATTGTATGGTAGATCAAAGGTTAATAAACTTTAGGTTCTTTTATAAAATCAAACAACCAGACACTTTTAAAACGAATTATTCTTTTCGTTATTTTGTATTAATATTATAGAGTGTGTGCGTTTAAGGCGAGATAGGGAAAGTTACTTAAAAAAATATTACTTGCTTATTTTATTATCGGTCACATTGATTTTTGTTGTAAGTGAAATTTATTTTATTAATGACATTTATATGGAGCACGTAGCCAGGAGATAGGATCGTATATTGGTATAGGTGCTACAATAATTATTCAGAACTAGTTAACATTTTATATTAATTACACCAAAGAAATAAATGAAACAGGATTGAACAGATCCTAACAATCAGGGTCTGCTCTATCAAGCATATAGCGATTATTTAATTATTGGTTCTCTATGGAATGTATTAGTTGATATTTCGTACTACCAGATAATACTACTGTTGGGGCAAAGACGACTTCTCAATAACTAAACGGATGCTTTGCGTTCGTCCCAAGAAGATGTACACTCGCTGGTTCTCAACAAATTGTTGATTAAAATTCGTTTAAATTGTTAAGCATAACGCCAACCTTGAATCGCCCGATTCGACAGGAAGCATGCAGATTTTTAGAACGGTCTCTTTTATTTTGTTTTTAACGTCACGACCCTTACAATATTGCTTTTCCCTGAGAAATTTAACTGTCAACTATCTTAACTGTCTAGTTTTTTATACAATGTTCGGATTTTTGATTCAGAAACAATTGTTTATCGATTGTTGGTCTATGCATCTCTAATATTACGAAGATCACTACTTAACTGTAGTAGCCACCATTAAATTACAATTAGTGAAATAAATCAAAGAGTCTCAATGAACAATTTAACAAATAAGATGTTAAGATTTGAGAAGATGATACGCAAATCGACCATACATTGCATTTCTGTCAAACTCGAAAGTAAAATATAAGTAAAAGTATGTATAATAAAACATCAATCAAAACTATTTAATACAATTTACTTATCAAACTAGTCTCAAAGACATCTTATCATCATCTTCATAATATAATGAAGAAAATGAAAAACTTAAAAGTGATTTTTACTTTTTACCTTTTCCATATATTGTTGATCAGAACAAGAAATTCACTTACTTGAGCTGAGTTGATGGAATTGGGTCACATAATGATAAACACAAGCGAGCAAGAAATTCACAATTTCTTTTTCACAATTCCAACCAAAAATGGTGATGCAAAAGAAATTAAAAATGCCCCAGAGGAATTAAAAATAAAAGAACGCAAGTTGAATTAAGATTCATATGTTGATATACTAACCATTTAATGCATGAGATTGGTTGGCTTGTTAAAAATAAAGTTGATTGGTTTTGTATCGGGTTAATTGCGTATATAGATGATATATGGGCGGTAAATTTGTGTAGTTGCGAGATGGTTTGATTTGAGATTTGTATTACAAAACTTATAGAAATTAAAGTTCTTCAGGTTAGTTAAGTGAGTCAATGTTTTTCTTAAACTTTTAATGCCCAACAGACACTTATTATGCCAAAAACATATAATATATGACAATACTGGTTGAAAACTATAGTTGAAAAGTTTCATTTTCTATGTCTGCGATTAACCTTAATAAATAAATTTTTAACTTATAGTTTCATGAAAATGATAGTGTTATGGAATCATATCGTGCGAGATATTTACGAGATTTTCTTTTGATCATAAACAAGATTGCCAACACAAATTACCATCATCATATTCAATTTTTGTTACTTTTCTTACACTTTTCACTCATCGCACACCTTGCGCTTCTATCGATGATTAACCTACTGTGACACTTTAGCGTTTCGGTATTGTTATGCCAGTATTAAATGATAATACATTTTATATTGTTTGAATGGTTATCAATTGATTGTAATCAGAGCAATCTGATCATGTCAATTTTTATTCGGTTTTTGATATAAAGAGACTTTCATTGATTAGGGTTGAAAATATTGAATATAAAATCATGGACACTTCACACAGTAGGCAATTGTTAAAATATCAGCTATACACTTTGCAATGTCAGCGAAGTTTATAGTTTTCGGTTATATAACACGCATTTAAGGTGTCGCTGGAACTATAAGCTAAGTGATAATTTTTTTTTTGTTGGACGAAGCAAAGCTACCTTTTATAATATAGCCAACGTTGTATGGAGAGATATCGAGCTATATAATTCAGTTGAAATGTGCTATAATGTGTTGGATTGAACACTTCAGTATGAAAATCTCACGTTGATTGGTTCTGTGTATACTATCACCATTCAACAAAGTGAAGCGTAGACATTTTTAATACAACTTTCTTTCAAATATAATTTGTAAGTATATGAATTTAAATTTGAAAGGTCCTAGGTTCCAATTACTAGGCATTTATTTGAGGTACTTTGAAAACGTACATAAAATATAATTATTTAATAGGTTATATAATGCTATCTCGAAGATTATTCTTAAAAGTGATCCAGTATTATTTGAGCCTTTTAGAAATATTGTAAAACGATCCTTCTGCGAGTTAATAATAAGATACCACTTCCAACTTCATTACCAAGCCATAATCGACGTAAATCAAAATCACTGTCAATAAACATAATTCGTTCGTGTCGTCATGTATCTACAAATCTTCATCCAACGCTAATGTGGGTGTTATATAAATTTATATGAGTATAGGTGTTGGATTGTTGAAACGAAACACTTACAGTAAGCGATAACACTTATAGTTATAATCTTTTATTTTTAAGAAATCTTTCGTATAAGTAATAAGTGAAGTTCACACGGTATTAATTGAACGTTATCGAGAAAGAAAGTATATATGGAACGATAATTAATTAATTCTTTATACGAAAATAAATACAAAACTATATTGCATGAATCATAAGTAATAAAGAAATAAACTTTTTAGTTTAATTTCAAACATTTAATCATGACTATAAACACAGGTTGTTGGAAATAGTTATTTGCAATAATTTTAAACTCGTGTGGAGATTGTAACATCGCTTTTGTTCTAAATTCTATAGTTTATGACAGTGTTTTTAGATGCTGTAAACCTATATCTTTACACACTATCTTATATGTTGAATCTAGATTCTAAGTGACGTGCAATTTTAGATTTTATTTCGATATCATAAGACGTTGACCGAGTATAAAGATGTAAAATGTTGACTATATATCTGGCTATGGTTATTTATAGATGGAGAGAGTTTAAAGTCATACTTGAACATGCGTAAACAAACTAGCAGGTTATCACTCAATCATGGAATTTATCGGATTCGAAATCGTTTGGCCAGTAATTGGTGTCTTTTGTATTAGATTTATTAAGATGTTAGTGAATGCAATGTGGTGTCGAAAAATCAATAAATAGGCCTTTTTGGAGATGCTAAATTATACGTTTATAACAATTCAATTGTATAATTTAAGTTCAATTGATTTTGATGGATTGGGAGCTGCCGGCTCATCCAACTTTAAGAGGACTATTTCGAGATATATACAAATATGATGGAACACATATAATAGTTGAAACTTTATGTACGATGGCGTATTGATGATGTTGTCGTTGTTGTGGTAGTGAAAACCATATAAGAAATAATGGAGGTATGTAGGTAAGCCATTATAATTATTAAAAAGTGGCTGATATCATTTGGACTCCAGCTAGCTGACCATAAAACCGAACCCTCTCTCATTATGCCCAACATTCGAGGGCCATACAGAGTCATCCATCATCCTATATGAATCACCTGTATGGAGCAATCGGTTTACCGCCTAGGTGCTTTAAGAGTGATATGTGGCTTTCACACAATATCCGATGACACGACACTTGTTATTGCAGAGATTCCCATCGAACTATATACTTGCAAAGGAAAGGAAGAAATTTTACTTATACAGAGAACTGTATAAGTAAAATTTCTATTTCCTAGTAGAGCATCAGAACGCATTGCGATAGAGGCACATTGGCAAAGTCGCTAGGATAGCTCGGAAACAGGTCGGTGTACTTATCTTATGATAATATCCAACGAAAAGTGGATAAATAGGCGACATGGCGAAGATGTGGAACATATTTTCTTTTAATAGTCACCGTTCGAGACAACTCGGACAGAGCTGTCGGATGTCCTATGGCAGCGATCAACACCCGACAACATCGTTGAACTGATGATTGTACTGAAGGAGCTGAGACGCTTAGAGCGTGCTAAAGAAGAGCATCACGCTATGATTAGATAGCGGTGGCGATCTTTATCTTAGTTTGAGACGCTGGGGAGATTAAAGAGTTTAATAACTAGTCACCTCGTAACTAGGAGGATGAATGGGGGTGTGTGGTTTAAGATGGTAAAAGTCCGTCACTGTTGCTGAGATGTTTGCCCATCCAAGCTTCGTCTTCTTGAAGATTAAGATGGATAAAACTAGATTACGACTTAGTTTTTTGACTATGTAAGTCTTTTACTTTTAGAAGCAGATAAGCTTTGAAAAATTTAATTTATTAATTTATAGTAAGGTGAATGATACTGTGAAACTGACACTTACCAACATTTAGTAGTATAAGTAGTAGTATTTAAAATAATTAAAATAGTAATCGTAAATGTTAACGTTCTCGAATAGCAAACCACATATGTCCAGTATAAAAGTTAATTGAATTCACTATTGAGTCTTATACTTTTATATTTGTATAGATACGAGTGTAAGTGAACCCCGAGTTCACAAGTTGAATTATAACTTGTTAACTTGATTTAAATAGACATATATATATATATATATATATATATATATATATATATATATATATATATATATATATATATATATATATATATATATATATATATATATATATATATACATGGAGTATGAATTGTATTTTGTTAGAAACCATTATATATAGTTTAGTTAGTTATAATCCGCAGTTGACTGATGTGCTAAAAGATTTAATTATAAAATTTTTAGATTTTATTAATTTAAATTATTCAGAATGGCTGTTGTTTTAGGTGCATGTATTGATTCATATAAATATTATTTCACTGAATTTAAAGGTATTTTTCAAGTGATATAATTGTGAAAAAAAAGATAAATATGTGATGTTATATTTTCAGATCCACTAACAGAAGGATATCCATTACTCGGGTCGCCACTACCTGTGCTAATAATCATTGGACTCTATGCTTACTTCGTTCTATCGTGGGGTCCAAAATTTATGGCCCATCGGAATCCGTTCAATATATCTAGTGTAATAATGGTATACAACACAATCCAAGTGTTTGCAAATCTCTATGTATCAGTTGTATGTGCATTAATTAATAGTAGCGCCTAACCTTCGAACAAATTACTTATATTAACATAATATAATTTTTTTTTAAGTCTGTTGCTTATTCAATTATGCAGCCGGATCACAGCTTAATGTGTCAACCAATTACGTATGATGATTTTCCGACGCGTAGACGATTAGCATTCGATATATACATATACTTTGTTATGAAACTTACCGATCTCTTGGACACGGTTTTTTTCGTTCTTCGCAAGAAAAGTAATCAAATGTCGTTTTTGCATATCTATCATCATATTCTTATGGTGGTATTGGCATATATGTATAATAAATTTTTATCGGGAAGTCATGGTGTTTTCGTCGTTGCATTAAACGCGTTCATTCATTCTATAATGTATGGATATTATTTGATAGTGCTACTCAAACCTGAGTTAAAACAATCGATATGGTGGAAGAAGTATATCACACAAATGCAAATAGTATGAATAATAGGCTTACCATGAAGTGGGTGAATTCTTATTTTATTCTTTTTTATTCAACAGATACAATTTTTTTTGCTTACTATATATTTTGTAACTCCGATGGTTGCAAAAGATTGTACTCTTCCACTCGGACTGCTATCCATTTTCCTAATACAAAACGTTTTTATGTTGGTGTTATTCAGCGAGTTCTACATCAAATCGTACTTGCTGAAAAAATCAAAATCTAAAGATGGAAAGATTTAATAAAATTTGAATAAAATGATTAATATTGTTCTTGTTTTATTTAACCCTTTATTAAAGTGTTTTATTATGAATTATTATATGTTATTTAGCAGGTCGCATTACGCCAATCTTCGATTGCTGCCTGCTCGAAATTCTTCTAGGTCTTTAAAGTCATCATTTTTTGTTAGAGGTATTTCTCTATGGAATTCTGTTTAAAGTAAATTGTTAAGATTTTTTTTATATATTATTGTCTGATCCCATTGTAAATGAGCTTCTACTCAAAATGGGATGTGCGTGCATAAAGTGTTGACTTTTTGCAGTAAAAAATTTAAGAGGGGTTTATGGCTAATGGAAGTAATATTTCTTTACATGTTGCTTCCATATAGGCTTTACCTTCTTAATCAAAATTATAAGCAATATACAAATAACATAATATTTCAGGACTGTTTTCAAGTATTTTGAAAATTGTTGATGGCATCGGTGATATTCTAGAAAAAACAGCGGTATTCGTATACTAATCGCTTCGTTTTTTTGGAAGTATTCAAACATTTTGGTGTGAACAGGTATTTTGGTACCCTAACCCTCATATAATCATTTTGTTCAAAACGATATCTTTTGGTTACAAAGTTAATAAAACCAAATCATTGATCAACAAATAGTTTTTTTAAAATTAAGTTTCATATTAATCAATACTCTCGTAACTTATATGAAAAAGATAAGCTTTTACACATATGTATATAGCTATATATGTATATATATATATATATATATATATATATATATATATATATATATATATATATATATATATATTTTTATATATAGAACATACCGTAGGAGTAGAGAATTCAAGGGCCAATCCATCTTCCATGTCCATACTATAGGCTGGCATGGAGCTATGCCCCACGAATTTGGTAAGTCAAATAATGTACTTATCTTATGGTTGCATAAGAAGTTATTTTGTAGAAAAAGTTCACTTTCCTCCATGCATAATTCGAAAGGTGTACAAAATTTAATTTGAATCAGATACCATTGAGTGGTTGTTAAATTCCATTAACCAAACTAGCAATTAAAGTCAGTGTTAAGAATTCGAGACATATAAATAAAAGCGGATTACTTAAATCGTAACAACAATTTTCAATGAGATGTATGAGCTAGCTTTAGTATAAGTTTTGAATGTCGATGCTGTATACAGAATATAGGATTCATATAGGATTTATTGTTATTTATATTTTGTTTGTTTTTATCTCTACAATCTGTTTCGGGGCTAGAGGCACTTCCAACTCTTTCGCGGTTCGCTTATTTACATCCTTACCTTACACCATTACAGCCAAATTGAGGACGTGCGGCTATAGGTCCTATTTACGTAGAACCATCTGAACACTGCATAGCTCCATGACAGCCTATAGTATGGAAGATGGGTCGGTCCATGAATTCTGCACTCCAACAGGAGGTCATAGATGTGTTCATTTACACCACCGATCGTAATCCTATGATGAAAAATCCCTTTTGCATGCTGCCCCTATCGGGATTCGAACCCGGTACCTCCCGCTCCAACTGCCGCAGCTTTAACCACTGCGCCATCTGGGCGGCTTATTGTTATTTATAGTTGTATTGTTTTTATCACGTCTATCTAGTGTTTAGGATAACATATGCTGCTTGGAATCTAAGTTTTACAAAAAACGGTTTCACATTTTAAAACAAATAAAATCGTTGTGAAAGCTTAAAGCTTATCTCCATGCAATGTATATCAAATTATTAAGAAAATGACGATTACGAAGGATGATAAGCTGCAAGCATCGAATTATTGCCAAACTAAACTCAATATTGTGGAATTCGATTGAAATAAAGAAATTTCATCAGTTCTAACTAGATAGATTTTAATTAATGATGTAGCTTTTCTGTATCAAGGCTACAGTAGCTACTATTGGTGCTATGATCTAATTAAAGAACAAGTAAATTGGCAGTTAGTCTATGCGTAGTGGTTAACTATAAGGCATCAAAATGATCTGTTAATGTGTTGGAAATCTGGTTTGAGAGTTAAAAGTACAATGGAAAGGCCAAAATTTAACCGTTATATTGGTTTCTTTCAAAACAACCCCAATATTTTTTCTAATAAGAACTAAATGGCATTTTGTTGCTAATCAAACTATAGTGCGTAGAACATTTTATTTGGATTCGAATGTGTCAGAGTTAAATTGTCAAATAATTAAGTGTTCCTGCTGCAGTTAGTGCCATTGCCACTTAAGTTGTATAAAGATTTAAAATGTTGTCAGTCTTTTACTTTTAGAAGCAGGTATAAGGTTTAATGCATAATAATTTTTGGTTCACGATTTCAATGGAATTCGAGACAGATAAGCTTTAACACTTAAAAATAAGCTCTATACAATCAGTTTCATATCAATCAGTTTTATTTCATTAGGCGGTTTAATTTTTGGTTAGCGTTTCACCTCATACATTAATGGTACTAACATTAAAAAAGTTAATCGTTATTACACTATTACAGATATAAAGTGATAATTGATAAAAATTTAATTTATTCATTTATAATGATACTGTGAAACTGACACTTACCAACATTTAGTAGTATAATTAGTAGTATTTAAAATAAGTAAAATAGTAATCGTAAATATTGACGTTGTCAATCGAATAATAAAACACATTTGTCCTTATGTCGTAAAGTCTATACTTTTATATTTGTATAGATATAAGTGACCTCCGAGTTCACAAGTTGAATTATAACTTGTTAACTTGATTTAAATAGCTATAATCACTTATTGAACGGTGTACTTTTAATGGTGTCTTGCTATATATATATATATATATATATTTATATGTATATATATATATCTATATATATATATATATATATATATATATATATATATATATATATATATATATATATATATATATAATATATATATATATATATATATATATATATATATATATATATATATATATATATATATATATATATTATATAAATATATATATATATATATATATATATATATATATATATATATAGTTATATATATAAATATATATATAAATATATATATATATATATATATATATATATATATATATTTATATATATATATATATATATATATAAATATATATAATATATATATATATATATATATATATATATATATATATATATATATATATATATATATATATATATATATATATATATATATATATATATATATATACTATCCTATTCATATATATTTGTGCAGGATACATTTTTATTGCAACGCCACACAAACTTCTGTAAAATTGTTATAAATAAAAATCATTTTGAAACTATTAATTTTTATTTAGTTAGCTTAATTATTTTGCTTTAAAATTCGATAAAAAAAATGTTTAATTATAATTATAGGGAAAATTACAGTTAATTTATTCTTATACAAAAGTATTTGTGCACATAAATTTTTATTCATAATTATTTGTGAACATTAAAAATACTAAAAAAAATTAATTTATAATAATTAAATTTTAATTCAGAAAAGACAAAAACACAATAAACAACTAATCCATGTGACGTATTTCCACCTTTTGACTTCAGATCTTCTGAGAGACGTCTGGGCATAGAGTCGATTAAAAATCTATGTGCACGGAGCTCCACACATTTATTATGGCGTTCCAAGTGACATCTTCAGTCCTTCCAACAACACAAGGTATATGTCTTTCTATGTACGCCAAATATATTCTGAATCAAATTAAGATCCGGGCTCTGAGGCGGCCATTGTAAGATCTGTGAAAATCAATACAGCAACAACCCAAAATAGTTTATAAAAGTTTAAAAACTTTTCAAGAAATAAACCCGTAATCCAACCAACAATACAGGAGCTTAAGGGAGGAGAAAATTTAAATTTACAGTACTCAAAAAACTTTTAATATCAAAAGAAAATAAATTAAAAAGATTAAAATTTGCAAGGTTGCATACTAATAAGTCGTTTGAGTTTTGGAGCAATATTTTATGGACGAACGAGTCAATTTTCTGTCTTGATGGGACCTGAAGAAGACATTAATTTTATTCGAAACCTTCAGAGAAGTTTAAACGTACATTTGTCGCGTCACCGCGTAATTCTGATGGAGGCCACTTTATGATATCGGAGTGTATAGCGTATGACAGTGTTGGTTAGATTACTTTGTTAAGAGGGGAAATTATGATCAAAGCCGTTATTTTTATCTTCTAAATGATGTGGCGTTTGTGGCTGGATGCAAATTAATTGGAAAACATTTTATGCTGCTCCTATCCATAAAGGCGAAAGGATAATGCTCCTATCCATAAATGCGAAATGGTACTAATTTTTTTTTAAAGATTTGTACCAAGCTTTATTATAATGCCCGGATTTTAATGTGATTGAGAATATGTCGGCGTACACAAGTTCCTTGTGTTGTTAGAAGAACTGAAGCACTGGGAACGCCATAATAAATGCGTGGAGCACCGTTCCAATAGATGTTTTAAAAAATTTATTCGACTCTATGCCCAGACCGCTCGCAGATATTCTGAAGTCAAAAGGAGGAAATACTTCATATGGATTTGATGGTTAATGTATTTTTGCCTTTTCTGAATATGCCTTTAAAATATAACTGATTTAATTATTATAAATTAATTTTTTTTAGTATTTTTGATATGCACAAATAATTATGAATACAATTTAATGTTCACAAATACTTTTGTATAAGGTTAAATTAACTATAATTTTCCCTATAATTAAAATTAAAATTTTTTTTTATTGAATGTTAAAGCAAAATAATTAAGCTAACTAAATAAAAATTAAATAGTTTCAAAGATTTTTATTTATATCAATTTTACAGAAGTTTGTGTGGCGTTGCAATAAAAATATATACTGCACAAATATATATGAATAGGATATATATATATATATATATATATATATATATATATATATATATATATATATATATATATATATATATATATATATATATATATACATGGAGTATAAATTGTATTTTGTTAGAAACCATTATATATATAGTTTAGTTAGTAATAATCCGCTGTTGACTGATGTGCTAAAAGATTAAATTATAAATTTTTTTAGATTTGATTAATTTAAATTATTCAGAATGGCCGTCGTTTTAGGTGCATGTATTGATTTATATAAATACTATTTCACTGAATTTCAAGGTATTTTTGCAAGTGATATAATTATTGTTCATTGTGAAAAAAATAATAAATATGTGATGTTATATTTTTAGATCCACTAACAGAAGGATATCCATTACTTGGGTCGCCATTACCTGTGCTTATAATCATTGGACTTTATGCTTACTTCGTTCTATCGTGGGGTCCAAAATTTATGTTCCATCGGAAACCGTACGATGTATCTAGTGTAATAATCGTATACAACACAATCCAAGTGCTTGCAAATCTCTATGTATCATTTGTATGTGCGTCAATTAATATTGGCACCCAACCTTCGAAGAAATTACTTATATTAACATAATATATTTTTTTAGTCTGTTGCTTATTCAGTTATGCAGCCGGATCATAGTTTAATGTGTCAACCAATTACGTATGATGATTTTCCGATGCGTAGACGTTTAGCATTCGTTATATACATATACTTTGTTTTGAAAATAGCCGATCTCTTGGACACGGTTTTTTTCGTTCTTCGCAAGAAAAATAATCAAATGTCGTTTTTGCATATCTATCATCATAGTGTTATGGTGGTAATGGTGTATTTATATAATAAATTTATTTTGGGAAGTCATGGTGTTTTCGTCATTGGATTAAACTCGTTCATTCATTCTATAATGTATGGATATTATTTGATAGTGCTACTCAAACCTGAGTTAAAACAATCGATATGGTGGAAGAAGTATATCACACAAATGCAAATAGTATGAATAATAGGCTTACAATGAAGTGGGTGAATCTTGATTTTATTCTTTTTTTTTATTCAACAGATACAATTTGTTATGTTTATTATATATTATGCAATGCCGATGGTTGTAAAAGATTGTAATGTTCCATTGGGACTGCTATTTGTTCCTCTTACACAAAACATTTTTATGTTGGGGTTATTCGGCGAGTTCTACATCAAATCGTACTTGCTGAAGAAATCAAAATCTAATGATGGAAGGCTTTAATAAAATTTGAATAAAATTATTAATATTGTTCTTGTTTTATTAAATAATTAAATGATGAGTTGAATTATTTTATTATGAATTGTGTGATTCTCTATTAATACTTGAGGACTGTTTCTCAAAATCTTCCAAAATTGTTGCGGTATATGTATACTATTTTCATCGTTTTTTTGAAGGATTAAAGAATTTTGATTTGAAAAGGTATTTTGGTATCCCTCCCGAATTGTATATCAGCCAAACATGTCAATTTAAATGATTAAATACAAAACTTCTAAAATTTATGGGATGGCACTTGGTAGATGAACTACTGCACAACAACTAAGTTGACATCAGTAAAAACAAAATATAATCGTTTGGTGAAATCGATTTGCTTTGGTTCAAAGTACATAAACCCAAATCATTGAATATCAGCTTGGAGGCCAATATCAGCGTGGAGGCCAATCAACATCAACATTTTTGAAATAACTTCTTGTGGAAAGAGGTCTCGCAGTAATTCCATTGTTATCCTGGCTGTATGCGATCTGGCACCGTATTGTTGACACCACATGTTAATCAAGCCCAAAATATGCAGTTGTGGCGTTAAAAAGTTTTCAATCATCACGATATCGCTCCCCATTCACTGTTACCGTTACGCCGTTTTCATTTTCAAAGAAGTAAGGTCCAATGATTTCTCCTGACCAAATTGCACACCAGACTATCACTTTTAATGGATGTAAAGGTGACTGATGAATAATTTGAGGATTTTCCATTGCCCAGAACCGACTATTCTATTTATGCACATATCCATTCAAATGAAAATGTATGGTATTGTGGAGCAGGTCTTGTGTCAACTAAATCTTAAATGGAAACAAATGCAAATCCTTGTGCAAAATTGTGGCCAAACTTGTTCTTTGCAGACCAAGCTCCTGAGCACGGCGTCGAATTGAGGTTGATGGATTGTTATGAACACTTTCTTGAGCAGCAATAATGTTTTTAGCCGACCTTGCAGTACGTTGTGGCTCATGCTTGGGCCTATCAATATTTTTGGACCCTCTTTCTTCGAAATCATTCTCAACTTTCTCATCGTCACAGAAGTCGATGATTGATCGACGAATATTTTTCCATAATAAATTTGCCACGTGTCTACTTCACGACTGCCAAATATGAACTATCAAGACTAACGTTCACCAAAATGGCAGCAAAACAAAGTAGTTTACCTTCCTGCCGGACACGCTGTATATATATATATATATATATATATATATATATATATATATATATATATATATATATATATATATATATATATATATATATATATATCAAAGTCAAATTGTTAAATTAAGTTTTCCTGCAGCAGTTAGTTGCCAAAATATAGCTTCCTAAATAGAAGTTCATCTCGAAATATGTAACTTTTCGACTGGTACAAATGAAAATTCATCTTAATGTGTTCTAATCAAAACATTGTTGACAGTATAAAATTAGGTAACTCATGAATTGTAAAAACTAGATTTGTGGGAGATTATCTTTATAAAAAATTGACTAAAGTCCATATATAGACACTGTGTCTTAGCTTAGAAAGTATAATTACAATTTTGATGTAAAATTAATTATTTATTTTGAAATTAGTCAAATAAATTATTCATATTTTTTTACTATTAACAAATAACAAAGCAAAACTCTAATACGTTTAATATTATTCAGACATGTGCAGACTACTAATATATTAATTTTAAATTTTTCAAATATTAATTTTCATGTGCTTTATAAATACAGAGACCAGGGAAGAAATTTTGTTTAATAATGAATAAGTGATAAAAGCTAGTTTTACTTTACAACGTTTGCTGCAAATGTTGTGAAATTTACAAATATTTATTTATATATTATAAACTAAATTAGTAAATTTATATTTTTAATACAATTTAGTGAAGTTCGGTTTGTGTTTAATTATAACAAAAATGTCTGTGATTTTGGGTTCATTTATAAATTATTATAATTATTTATTTACGCAATTTGAAGGTGCGTGTGAAATATTGTTTGTGGAAGTGATTTAGTTGTGATTGGGCCAAGTCAAACTAACTATACTATTTGCCCTAAATTGTATAACCTACTTAAGAGTAAACATATGTCAATCAACTGGTGTTATTTTTTTATTTTCAGATCCACTCACGAAAACATATCCATTGCTTAATTATCCGATACTTATTATTGCAATACTTGCGCTTTACTTTTATTTTGTGCTGTCATGGGGGCCCAAGTTTATGGCCAATCGGAAACCATTCAATCTAAGATTTATATTATTAGTATTTAATGTAATCCAGGTGCTAAGTAACTTGTATATACTAATTTCGGTAGGTATATTGTGGTCTATATCGTTTCAAATACAATCGTACATTCTTGTTTACAGATGTCTAGTACAATAATTAACGATGAAAATCATAGTTTTATGTGTCAACCCATAACGTATGATGATACACCAGCGCGAAGAAATTTAGTACGATTGGGATATCTTTATGTTTTGTTGAAAATTTCCGATATGCTGGACACCGTGTTCTTCGTCTTGCGCAAAAAAAGTAATCAAATTTCATTTTTGCATGTTTATCATCATAGTATGATGGTGCTAGGGTCGTTTATTTTCACAAAATTTTTATCTGGAAGCCATGGAGTGCTTATCGGCTTGCTGAATACAACCGTCCACTGTTTTATGTATAGTTATTATTTTTTAACGATATATAATCCAAAATTTAAAAACTTCATACGGTTGAAGAAGGCTATTACAAAACTTCAATTGGTAAAAAGATATAAACAACGATAAAGATTGAAAAATGTTTAATTTATCTTTTCTTTATTCAACAGATTCAATTTCTTATTTTAGTTATATATTTTACAATTCCACTATGTATGAAGAGCTGTAGCTTGCCAGTGGAACTAGTAATCGTTTACTTGATACAAAATCTATTCATGTTAGTGTTATTCACCGATTTCTATATTAGAGCGTATTGGACGACAAAACCAAAACTTGATAAATAATTTCAATTCCAAGTGGGTACTTGAAAAAGCTTATGTTTTAAGCTTTATAATTTATATTTCAACCTAGAAAAAACAACAACATTGTAATGGAAATGCATATAATAAAATTACACAAATTGTACTGGTATATACTTTAATTTTCAGTTTCCATATGCTGGATCAAAATCTGATCTAAATTATTTTTGTTAAAACAACTGTAAGATTTTACAAAACATCAACATAGCCTATAGACACTTGGTTTGGTACGTTTAGTTTTTATCGCATTAAATGCGCCCAATTTTAAATAATCAACTTGCTTTGAATTATCTCTCACCCTTTAACGCTCACAAAAGCTACAGTTGTTGGCCTGTTAGGCTTTGGGGCACATCCACCTCTTAAATAATTAATACTTTGAGCAATAAATGGCAAAATGATAGAAAACAAACTTTGCATAATTATTTTTTATTTTCCTGTGTCTCGTTTGGATAACCTTTTAGTACAATGTTTCGTTATGAAGGACAAGTGAGTGAGGTGAGTAATGTCAAAACTAATCACTTATTATTACTTTGGAATTTTATTTTTTCATTTTTGTCATTACAAATGGAGGAGCGAACATAGAAATGATTGATTTGATTATTTGGCTTGGAGTTCAGAGATCAGCTTTAAATTGTTGGCCACGATGCCAAAAAAACTTCATATATAACAATGAAGTTTTATATGTTAGAAAATGGAAAGTAAGATTATGAATTTGGTTCTGTGATTCTACGGAGTCGCATCCCGATAGAATGAGTAAATAAATTAAGAAATTTGAATGTATTAATATAGATGGCAAGTTGAACTGTAAGTTAGGTTTGTCTATTGCCTTAATTCTTATACATTGGCTATATCTACCCTCAAATACGTTTTTAGAGTTATAACTTTTGTAATATTTATACGAGAGGTGGAGTGAGAAGTTAGGTATAAAATTGCAACAGACGGAAAGTTTGCTAACAATCGACCAAAACGCAAACGTGTGACAACTTCAGAAGCAGGTTTGGCGATGTCCAAGCGAAAAAAAAAGAATAAAGCGGTCTTATCGCCCAACAAGATCATGGCTACAATGTTTTGGGATGTAGGCGGCATAATCTATATCCATTACTTTCAAAAGGAGAGAACAGTCAATGGAGAATATTATTGCCACTTATTGGTCCTTTTCAACGACGTGATGAAAGAAAGACAATCGAATTACTGCCACATCCGCCTGTTTCCGAACTTGAAGAAATGGCTCAGCGGAAAGATCCATCAAACGGCTATTTTGAAGGGATATAAAAATTGAAAAAACCGTTGAAAAAAAAATATTATTCCTTGTTTGATTTTTACAGACTTCTCACTCCGTCCTCGTATGTTTTCAATGTTTTAGTACTATTTTGCATAATTAGTGAAAGTTATTTCTCGAATTAAGAGTGTTAAAAGTTTCTGTCAAACTTACCAATATTAGACAAGATTGAAACTTTTAATAAACGAATGAAACTCAAAACACTGTTTTTAATAGATTTTAGGGAGCCACAGAACTCAATTATGTAAATTACGATTTTGGAGTTTGGGAGTTGTAAGGTTATGGAATAATCTATATTTAGGGTCTGGTTGTTATTTCTCAGAATAGCGAGTAATTGAAATTAAATGGGATATTGGAAGAACACGGAAAAGATTAATTAGAACAATAATCGAAAAAGCCTTCGGTTTAAAACCATAATAAAACCATTAAAACCATAAATATTCATAGCCACTTATTCAACTTTAAGGATAATTATAATTTCACCATTAGCCAAGCAGTGAATAATAATTTTTAAATGTTTTTGAATAATATTTTTTAATTGACCTAATAAAATTAATATATATATATATATATATATATATATATATATATATATATATATATATATATATATATATATATATATATATATATACATATATATGGTTTTGTTGTGTGTTTCGTACGTACACTTTAGTTAAAGTGTTGCAATTTTGGTGAATTCCTGGATCAAGCCGATATAAAAATTGTATTTTGATTGTTCAGTTGAGCTAAGGTCAAACATACAGTATAAATATGTAATAATGAGTATATATATCAATGATGTGCATTATATACCAGCTGTATTGGTATATGATATTTGGCACTCAAGTATAAATTACATTATTTGTGTATATAGTCTGCTATACTCGGTTTGCTAGTTTAGTTTATGATCAGTTTGTTACAATCGATCAGTATTGGATTATATAAGCACTTGCTGTTTTGTGAAAATTTTAAGCGTTTAAAATTGTGTACACTTATATTTCTATAAAATTCTAACATTTAACTAAAGTTTTTTTTGTAAAAATGGCAGTTGTTTTGCATACACTTGCTGGTTATTATAAATATTTGTTTTATGAAAATCAAGGTGATTTGAAACTAATTAATTATTTTTTGGTATCAGCTCGATTTAATTAGAGCCAAATTACCAATAGAAAAATAACAGGAGTATGTTGAGACTAACGAAGTGCTACTCGTATATTTTCAGATCCATTAACAAAATCATACCCTCTAATCGAATCATCGATGCCGATTATAGTTATCCTTGTAGTCTATAACTCCTTCGTGCTGTCATGGGGTCCAAAATTTATGGAAAAACGTAGACCATACGATCTCAAAACGATTATGTTACTTTACAATGCAATTCAAGTGCTAGCTAATGCTTTCTTAGCAATTACGGTAGGTATCTCGAATGTCAATCAAAATGATAATTAATTTTATAATATTCTAAATGATTTTCAGGCATTTAAAAACACATTTATGGCTCCAGACCATAGTTTTTTATGTCAACCAATATCATATACTGATACACCGGCCCGTAGACGATTAGCATGGTTAACATATTTATATTTTTTGAACAAAATTTCCGATCTCCTCGATACGGTGTTCTTTGTTCTGCGCAAAAGAAATAATCAAATTACATTCCTACATGTTTATCATCATACTGGTATTGTAATAGGATCGTACTTTTATTCTAAATACCTATCGGGTAGTCATGGCATGTTTTTGGGTACCGTAAACACTTTTGTGCATAGTATAATGTACCTTTACTATTTTATGACGTTGATTAGTCCTGGCGTAAAAAATTCATTGGGCTGGAAAAAGTATATCACACAATTACAAATGGTAAATATTATGTACTAATGTCAATAAGTTGTATATACGTGATAATTTATTTTTATTCGACAGGTTCAATTTGCCGCTATTTTTGTATACTTTGCAATTCCGCTAATTAAGAGAAATTGTATTGGATATCCAAGTGCAATATTATTCATTGGTGCGACACAAAATTTGTTCATGTTTACTCTGTTCTTCGATTTCTATAATAAAACGTATTTGAAGAAGAACCCCAAACATTTTAATGGTTAAATTATACAACTTTCGTATATTATAGGAAATAAATAAAACGTGTTAAGTTCTAGATGTGTTGGTTTAAATAATTATCCTAAATAATTGCTGTACTGTAAGTTTCGCAGGCAAGTAGCATGGTGACCCTGTAATTATTGGTCCCTGTAATAAAGTCCCTGTAATCACTGTATGTGTCACTATGCCTTCATTTTAAAAGGAGATCTTTGTTGCAAAATAGTGACGATATAAAGTCAAACGAACTTGTATATAGCCACTATTCATCAAATTTTATTTCCCACATGTTTTGTCCAGGTAACAACGAATAATTTAATTTTCGTATACGAGTAGCATCATTAATCTTCATGAAAGGTACTTTCATTTATGGAGAGACAAAAACACTGTACGATAACAAGATTAACTTGGTTTTTGTTCTCGAACATTTTTAATTCCAAACAAAATGGCAATTAAAGCTTTACTTCTTATATACTGTAAGCCTCTATCGGTAAGTAAATAAATACATATAAAACTTTAAGTGGAACTTCGAAAGAACTAACAGGTTTGAGACGAATGATTTTTTTTGTTTACAGCATCTTGAAAAATTATCTTGAACGAAGATAATATTTGATAATATCTATTAGACATTAATAGGCTAGATAATTTACTTCAGAAGATGAGTACATTTATTATTGTGTAAACCTGATCACAAAGTTGTACAGTATACGGAGCATATATATGGATGGTTTAATAGCAAAATCTCTGTCTGAATATAAATTCAGAAATTAGAATGCTGATATTGTTTATATGGTGCAATCACGAAGATCTAGTATGGACCTATATCGTACCTAGAAATTTTTTTTAGGTCGCTGGTTGTAGCTTAAGAGAGTTTCTCATCATTGGGCTGACCACTTAAATAATGTACACCAATACGTCATAATAGTTCGTAAGGCCACATTTGAGACGCAGCCAGGATATTTTAAGCCACAGATTATTAACTACTCCCACATAAAGCGGATATTGATAATTTTTTTTGATTTTTGGTTCACTAAAATACAAATTGAAATTCGTACATATTTCTATTCAAAACTGAATCATGATTCTCGGTTATACTCGTTTATTAAAACATCAATGTCTTCGTTTGCTAGACATTAAATGAAATTTCTTTATTCATAAGATCATTTTTTTATTTCGTTTTCAATATCAAGATCAATTTATAAAAAAAATATCCAATCGGAACAGCATTAATTTCACTTACGAAATATTAACGTCAAAAATACGTTCGAAGAAAGTCAAAAAACAATACGTTAGCTAATGAAAAGTTTAAGTGTTTTTCGTAACTAAATTAGGCCACCCAATTCCTAAGGCCCTGCCAATATTTTAGTTTTCGCTTCTTTACTTATAACTTAAATGACTAAGCTATACCAAACATATATGTATACAAAACTAGATGAGTTAATTAAGTTCGATGCTCGTAACGTACATGTTATTATGTTTTAGAGTTCGTTGACCTTTCGTTTAAAAAATAAATATGTAGATGATCCAATTATGTATATGTGGTTTCGTAGAAAAGAGCTGTAATGTTGACTAGACCGCACATTTGATTGGTTTAGGAAGCATATAACAACATTCCATGTTGTGCCTATAGAGAGTGCGGTCACTTCATGGGAATACGGTTGTACATCGACAAAATGACCCTCTCAGCTATATTTTAATTTAATCATCGTTTACTTTCATATTTCGCACCTGTTCAAAGATTTACTCGGGATGTGCTCGTATATAACTTTTATTTTCATCACAATTTTGTGTAAACTCATCTTTACAATCAAATCATATTGTACAAACAGTTTGACCAACACAGAAATGTTTAATTGAGCATTAAACATCATACAAATGACGTTTATAATAAAATATGTGTCTTGTACATCAAATATAATATACCGCGCGCGTCGAGCTCATACATATTATGCTTTACATACTTTTATTCGAAAACATATATTATTCAGAGTCGAGATCTATGTTAGTAGGTTATGATACATCGAAACACAAAAATTTGTCCACTTTAATTTATTTATGTACGTATATGTATAATATTTATACATAAATAGTTAACGATCGAGCCCAGTCTCTCTCTCACTTTTATTTATTATAAAAATGCTTTATTGCTTATGCTGGTACATTTCATTCATGGAGTAATCAATTGAATTTACCTTTAAGACAATTTTTACTTTTTCGTTTTCTTAAATTCTTATCTCGTCGTGTCTTGGATGCTGTCTTGTGAAATGTGTGCGCAAAAAGATAGATTGAAAGAGAAAATCAACGCAGGAAAAAATTATTGAATTAATGAATTCAGCGTGCACCATCAGTTTATAATGTACAGGTAAACCTCGTTTAATGAACTCTTGCTCAGCAAAACCTCGGATCAGCAAACTGTTAAGTATATAGTGTTGTGAACGCCACCCAATTCCAGTAACCAACACGTGGGCTCCAAGTACATCCATGTACAATTATAGTGTTTTGAACGCTATCCAAATTCAGTAACCAACACGTGAGATCCAAGTACATCCAAATACAATTGTAGTGTTTTAGTCATCGCTAATTTCAAGAACAACCGAGTGAAAGCCGAATAACCGATTTCGGGACCGACATCAATACCTCAGTTAACCATTTACCATATAACAAGTGACTCCATACCTTTATTCCATATATATATATATATATATATATATATATATATATATATATATATATATATATATATATATATATATATATATATATATATATATATCTTTGTAAACAAAAGGCTCTGTAAGTTATATGGCTCACGAAGGGGAGTTAGATCACCTCGGAGCTCTCGTTAAACGCAAGTCAATTATTAAGGGTCAGTTGAGGGAAGAATTGTGGTTATGATGAGCTCAATTACCGACTATTACCGGGTTTTAAGCTACTTAGACTGGCAGTGCCTGTTTGTTTTCGATAGAAACTACGGACAATGGCAGGCATTGTCTATGACGTGTTTACTTTAACCGTTCACGAGAATACCAAATTATCACCCGCAGAAAAATTTTAAATTTTTCGCGTCTAGATCCAAATTATGTTGAGACTCCAAACGCCTTATCAAAAAAAAAAAAAATACATTCACGACTTTTTATCGCAACCCAAACTTAGTTAAACGGTTTCTGAGGTTTGAAATTCTTAGGTCCAAAGGCCTTCAATCTGAAAATCTGGATGAGGAGTCCCAATTACTGTGGGGATACGAAACCTAAGAAAAGAAGTTTCCTATACTCGTTTACCATAAACCAGTTTTAAGGATTTGTGTCTAAAAGAATCGTTGCTTTAGGTCTAAACTAGTTCATAATGCACCCAAAATATCTTTGCCGGTAAATTTTTTTTCGTAGCACAGGAACCTGTTTGCTCATTATGCACTGATGAACATCACAAACATGTTTATGTGTAACAAATTTCGTTATATGCTGGTCGATAGTCGACAAGAATTAGTGAAAAATTTAAATTGCTGCTTCAATTGTTTGTCAGATGAGTTTACCAATGCAAGAACTGAAAAAAAATGTTAAAATTGCAATAAAAGGCATAATACCTTGCTACACCTTGAAAAAGTCAGTAAGCCGCTAATCTCTACCAATAAAAAAAGATTTCTACGACAGAACCGAGCCAATCGACCTCACAACATTCAAACATTTATTTGATACCTGCGATTCACAATGATCTACCAAAAGCTGAAACTCTCTTTCGACTCATTCGTTCATAACAAAAAATTGCTTTAGTTTTCTAGAAATGTCTAGAGCCAAGGCTAGTATTTCAATTGATTTTTTAAATGGATCACGGGCTGGCCTGGCCAAAGGAGTGTCCGATGTCAAAGTAAGGTCGTGTGTTGATCATTATTATAACATTTCGACCCAAGCTTATATTATACCTAGAATTTGCGCGTAACTAACTTCCATGCACTCACTGATGGTAAAATGCCATTTATTTGATTTCGTCTTATACAAGCGATAGACGAAGAGGCTATCGTTGCGTTGAAAGCTAATTATTTACGAGAAGTTAAGCGATTTATTTTTAATGTGGGCGATGAAAATGAAGGTTATCACTTGTAGGAATATGGAAAAAATACAATATGAAATTATGTCTTGAAGTAGTAGACCTAGTCAAGGCAAGGTGATATTGAAGAAGTGGCGAACAAGGGATTCGAGAATTATTAAATAAAAACCCCACAAATTTTCTATTGGCGATGTTTAAGTAATGCTAGTAGAATCACGTTCTAATAACAGAGGATTAAGAGCCACATAACGATAACTCGTCACATTCTGAATGAAGTTTTTTCAAAATTGGATGAAACATATCAGATTGTCACAGGAACCAAACTAATAATTTCTCATACAAAACCATATAATTCGATACCTCGATTAACGAATCCTCACTTAACGAAACATTTCCAGAAACCGAATACCTTCGTTAAGCGAGGTTTACCTGTACTCGTATATAAATACAAAACCAACAAGTATATGATTGATTGTTTAACGATCGTTTATCTTAATAATAATTAGGAATTATTATTTTATTGGGCCCAATCTTTATCACAACGATTTGATCATCGTGTATATAAATTCTAGAACATAAATTTGAAAAAATCTTTTGATTGATCGTTTATTATATTATAGAAAAAAATACAATAATTGAATGCGATGATTGATAAAAATATGAAATTGCTGTTTATACCTTCCGGTTAAAAAATGTCAAACAGGTGAGTGAAAATGGTTTTGTACCAGATGGTATAGAAGCTTATTTTTATTATCTTTTATCTATGGATCGGACTCTCCTAACGGCAAATGATCACTTAATTTTGCTACTACACTGGAGAGACATTATAAGCTGTATTGTAAACGAGTTTTGCTTTTTATAAAGAGCGATCCAATAAGAGCTTCCGGAAATGTTTTTGAAATAAAACGCATTAAAATCTATTTAATAATCAAAATTTATATTTGTGACGTGCGGTTTTGACATTTATTGTTTGATAATAATTTCTTTTAATTGTTGCCCGTGACTGGCTTTTATTTTCCAGCACTCTTCCGAACGTTGTGGTTTATCGATATAAACAAGTGATTTCGGATATCCCATAAAAAGTAATCTAACGTCGTCAGATAACAAGATCTTGCAGACCAATTCATGAGTCCCTTTCTTGGCATATGTTTTGATTAAAATTTTCTTTCAATAAATCGATGTTTGGCTTGCTATGTGGCAAGTTGCATCCACAAATCTGCTACACTATTTTTGGCAATAAAACTTCATTGAGCATTGCTCTGTATAGTTTGCGCAATTGACTTTTACACGCTGTCCTTCCGCATGTTACCTGTTCATGAACCGCACCAAACAGTGGATTTTTCAGGATGCATTGAAACCTCTTGAATCTCTTGTAGCCGATTATCAGCCCAAATACGACAATTGTTTTTGTTGATGTATCCATTCAGCCAAAAGTGAGCGCATCGTTGAACACAATTTTTCGGTAAAAAAACTGGATCACTTTGGAGCTGTTCCAACGCACATAAACCAAATCGATGATCCAAAGATAGATCAACCGCCTTCAATTCTTGAACAAGCTGCGGTCTTCACATTCACTTTCAGCTACAGCAGAAATATTGATTATTAGATCGACTTGTATACGCGCTCTAGTCGGGTAATGAATATCCAATAATGAAAAAGTGGTCCATTTGGACGATTATGAACACCATAAAATGATCGAACAGCACGAAAACAATTTCTCACTGTACACAGATTTTTGAAATAAATTTCCACAATTTGTAAAGGTTGCTCCCGTCCGTCGTTCCTTCAGTTCAAAATTTTTTTAAGCAATTGTAATTTTTTTTCATCAAGTTGGTTTAACTTTATTTTTTGGACGGAACGAACATGGCGAGAAAGAGATAGCATGATATTTAAATGAAAGTGACCAACATAAGGGATAATGTCAATCACTTAAATTAGCTATAGATGGCAGTAAAATCGTTCTGCATTTTTTCCATCAACCATGATATGGCAAATAAAAATATTCAAAACAAAAGAAGGAACGAAGACAGGAAGGAACGCAACACTGAAGGCGGCTTAAACCAACCATACTATATTACTAAAGGATGTTATACAGCATATATGAGAGAAGTATATATTCCGTATTGCTTTGTTCTGTATAAGCATTGAAAAAGTTTGAAGCAAACATAGTTTGCTAATAGCATGATTATGTAAATGGACTTAAATGTGTCGGATAACGCTTAGCAAAAAAATTTAGGAACTGATACTAAATATGGAAATTTTCAGATTAGTTTGAGAGGATGGTTGCTAAGTAGATTTGGAGATCGAGAGCTTTTTAAACAAATAATGCGAATCAAATTCTAACAATTCGATATTGTTAAATTTATTAATAGTTTAGTCATTGAACTTCATATTCACCACAAATCTCGTATATTTGACTATGCGCTATAAAATAAATTAGAGATCAGCAAATCTAAAAACATTTTGTATAAAATTATATAAAATCGTATAAATCATTACGTTCACTGTATGATATGGTATTTAGTATATACCGTTGTCCACTTTGACAACAACAAACCTTGTCTTGTTCTTCGTCCACACGTTTCTCTTCTGTCTTATTATTATTTCTTAATGCCGCGCGCTTCAGCATCTTATCTTTTTCTCCGTAAATTTCTTTCATACAATACACATATACATATACTTAAATTACCTGTTGTTTACATTGTATACGAGTATATGTACCATAAGAAAAATTTGTTCTTCTGGAAAAATTTTTTCTTTTTCGTATCGTATTTTTGAGAAGAAATTATTACAAATAATAATAAGAAATAAAAAAAAACTTTAAACGAAAAGAAAATATAAACAAGACAGCGAGCGGCACTATTCTTATATGTATGTGCTTTTGATTGTAACAGAAACGAAGAACAAGAAGAAAATCATTCAATTCGAACAGATTTGTTTTTGTATTCAAATCATTTCAGTCGTCTGTGGTATCTCGGTGTGTTATAATCACACAACAGAAAGTGGATTTTATATATATTTTTTTGTAAGACAATTTCAAGTGATTTTATTACTTAAGAAAGTTTAACGAAATTGGAAGATTTTTTTTTTTTGGTGGTTTTTTGGTGTTCGGTGTGAAATTGATAAATTGAATATGAATTAAAGTGTGGTGAAGCTGATAATTAAGTTCTTGTAGTTTTATGTAAGATTTATAGTTTTGTGATTATTGAAAATAGAAGTGATCTCGTACAATAATATTTGAATATATACTGTAAGTTATAGTGATTAAGTGGTTTCGGCCGTAAAATTTTGGATTAATTTATCAGCCAATTGAAAGTGGTAAGTTTCAATCCATTTCTTATATCAATATATGTATTGAAAAGTTTTAAATTTTAAAGCCGGTTCAATATGTTTAGGAAATTCTTGATGTTTTGGGTTAGGTTTCTTTCTCAACTTATAACGTTTTTAGTCCCTAAAATAATTGGCCCACATCGATAAAACGAGTCAAAGTAGCCAAAACGTGGACATGCAGAATAATTTCACTAATCACATAAAAATTTTGTATATAGCAGAACGACATAGACCCCTTTTGATCTTAAATTAAAAAAATGTATGTACAACTTTCTCTGCACGGCACATCACACGTACATATATCATCTTGAAACATAATTTTATATTATGCCTTCAGGCAAAATACGGTGACTGCACAAATAGACACATCAAATAAACGGACATTAAAAGTAAAATTACTGTGCACAATCCACATATCAATTATTTATATATTTTTTCGGCAGAAACAGAAGCGTTGACTTTAATGCACAAAAATTCATGGTGGTCCCTATATCCAACACTTAAAACCTGTAATTTAAATTAACTTTCTCTGGTGTATGCGCGAAACATCTTTTAAAAATTGTTTATCAAATATTTATAGCCTCTGGGTTGATTTTAATTTTTTTACGACGACGTTTCAATAAATTTTATGATGCTTTTGTACCATTCCAATTTGGATTAGAAATTTTGAATTCATTTAAGTGTTCAATAACCTTTGTCAAAATGACTTCTGATCAAAACACGTTTTTAATGATCTACAACCTAATATTTAAACTTTTGTATATACACGTATCTCACGCAATATTTTAACCTCATATCGATGTGCACACCTCTATATACATTAATAATATATATACAAAACTATTTCGATATATGACACACATAAAAAGTCTCACCGAAAGTAGAAATTTATGTCCACAACATCTAATATTCTTAATTTATTAGTCTTAAAGATATTTAAGCTCCCAGATAACGTTATGTATCATGTATGACGTGTTCCCACAATTTGACACAAATTTAAACCTAAATGCGATAATTATCACTACACCTGACACAGTGCGCATAAACCGAACAATCGCAATAGAAAGTACTTATGGTTAAAGTATGCGACTTAACGACCATCTTAACTGCAATTAAGTATTAATTATAAAGTTTTCGTGCAAATTACTATTATCATGTATCATCTCATAACAGCACAACAATATTTTTATACCTTATTTCCAAGATTTCAATTTATAAAAGTTCCTACTTTCTATTTATCTTGATAGTAAGCATAAGATAACATTGAGATTACTAAAAAGAATTTATAAATAAATAAATAATTGGAAATAGAATTAAAGACAGAATTGAAGATACATGAATGAATAAGAAAAGTGGTTTTGTTTGTTTGGACGAGGTAATGAAAATATTATTTGTTTATTAATTATGATTTGTTGATTTGCTTATGTGGTCACTTTGGGGCAAAACTATTTGATCTCATAATTCTATATCTATACTAACTTGACAGTGAAAAGCTTTCAAAGCTCAGAAAATAAATTACGTTGCAGTCCATATAGTGAACTGTTTACAATTTATTATACTGATTGTCATAATTGTTATAGCTACAATGGTTTGCTCGATTCGTGTAGATGTTATAAAATTCTCGAGAATAGAGGTTATTCATTCACGCTCACTTCATATTTTTTGCCTCAAAAATTTTTGAAACCCTTATACTTATGAGTTTATTATCTGTATTAAAACCAATAGAGTGGCTATTGTATAGGTTCCAAACATGTATGCGATATGTAAGAGACGAATTATGGACGTTCTTCCATCTTGTTAATTGGCTCTGAAGCATGCAACTTTCTTATTCACAAAGTCACATGAATATGCAGTTATATTTCCAAGAACCACTAATTAAAATATTTTCGTTAACCACCCATAAAACATGAAGTACATATAACAGTACATATATTTAATAACATTAAAAATAAATTCTGAGATGCAATTATGATATAACCACCACGCCAAGAATATTGCAAAATTTTATATTCTATACAAACCATCCGACAATAAATTATAGGTTTAACGCATGAAAGCTCATAAAATATGTTTTTTTGTACATTTTAACTGCCCAAAAATTATGTAAACATAATAAAACACTTAAGTTATGCGATGACAAACTTGGACCGTTTCACATATAACTTGGACGACAAGATAACGGAATCTCGGCGAAAAATAAATAACAGGCCAGTGTTACATATGTATGTAATGTATAGTTCGTATATGTCGCCCGATATTGTAATGTATCTTCACATGAGATAAACCGTTGATTTAAAGTCGTAATGGGTCGTTGACTCGTATAATCTTTTGTTGTTGTTTTATTACATAATATACAAATTTTGCTACTCATCATGTGTGTTGTCTCGAGTCGATTCGATAGACAATCGTCGTAAACATTTTTTTGACGGTCATTAAGTTTTTTGGAATAATTTTCTTTTCTGGTTAAGTAAGTATTCTTGTAGATAGAAAACACTTATCGGTCATCTTGTTCTGTGGTATTAATGTGTGGTAATTACAATAGAATATTTTCGTGTTTAGTTTCGGTGTATTAAACTCAGACATAAGTTTAGTGGAACGTATAGAGATTATTTTTTAAGATGTTATACCAGCTGAAAAGCGTTTGGAATAGGGAAGCTCGATCACTCCTGATTACTGATTTGACCAAATGAGTTCCCACGCTCCAGTATACTTGACTACATTGCTTGGTCCTTATTAAGCAGGATCTGACTTTCCTTCAACTTAATTCACTTTACGACTTTTTTATGCAATCATTTTCATCATTAGTCAAACTGAGTAAAACATTTATAGAGGTCATCTTTTTAAATTTATTATCAAAACGAGGGTTTTGTGCCACATCTTCTATAACAACACCTAAACGTACCGTAAATAATAAGCTCATAAGTATATAACTAAACATACCATCTATTTTCTCTTCATTATCGAAGCCCCTTAAGCTCTTGACGTGCATTTAGGAATATTATGCACACATAAGATGGATATACAGATTTGTTTTATATTCGGATTGTAACTACATCGATTATTCACGGATTTTAATTAAAAAAATGATTGAATAAATTCATGATCAATCATATAACTATTGTACACTTGTACAAGATCTTTAGAAATTGAAAGTTTCCAACATTTTTTCTTCTCTATTATAATCGCACTCGATTAAGAAAAGAAATGGCAAACAACAAACATTCTTATTACCTGCATCAAATTTTTATAGTACCGGTGCTAATTAAAAATTGACATTAATTTCATTTCTCGTAGATGAACGAGCTTTTTTGTTTCAATTAAAGAGGAAAAGTATAAATTTTCACTTTGGAGGCAAAGTGTTTTTTACTGTCGTGTGCATAAATCTATATCGATTAAGGTTTGTATAATTATTTTATCATCAGTCACGATAAACTGGATGAAAAATATTTATAAATGATGTTGTATGCATTTTAATAGCTTTAAGAGATTTATAAAGATTAACCTCGTTATCGTGGATTATAGAAGTTATTTACGGATTTCAAATTTATTGTATCCCCAGTACATTAATGACATGAGCGAGATTATTACCAGTTCTTTTCGAAACTCTTCAAAACAATGTAAATAACATAATTACCTTATCAACAGGTTTCACGTCGATATACAATTCCACGTCGGTGTAATAAAAAAGTTTTCTTAATGTTACATTTCGTTAGGTTTTGTGTTATGTTACCCCATATAAAATCTTGTGGGAACATTTTTATTTTTTGATCTTGATGTTTGATTTTCGTGTTTGGGTTCCCAGAAAAAATGTTTCCGAAAGGTTTAATTAATTGTTGTTTCATAAATACTCGACTTTGGGAAATTAATGAGTGTTATCTCACTAATCTTAAGATAATATTATTTGAGTTATAACCATGTGCATCGACTAATTAACAAAAGTTGTTGCTATGCACCATCGGCCGTCATAGTACAAATGACCTATATATTTATGAGATATTAGATAAAATAATTAAAAATAGAATTTCAAATTAAATTATTGCCATTCATACAATCTGATAATCGTTACAGTACAAATTTAATTAAAATTGTATAAAAAAATATATTTGTTCTCAGCTAGACGGAATCGATTATTTCTTAAAAAAATTTACCGAAATTATTTTTATCGACTTTTTACGTCTATTTTGAACAAAGCTCTAACGGAACCAATAAATTGTTAAATAATCTCTTACACAATAAAATAATCTATTTAATAATTATTTTTTTTAAATTTAATTTCAGAACACAAAACCATCATGCTTCTAAGATTTGTGCTCAAAATAATCGTGATCAGTTGTTTGACCAAAATCGACATAAATAATTAAATACTTTAATTTAATAATCACGCCATTACGAAATCTCAAATATTAAATAAGTTTATATAAATATTGGATCTTACATAATATAAATACATAAACATGTGTGACAGCCGAGGGGAAAGAATACGTGGTCCATCACGAGATGGAAGAGAGGGGTTAACAAGTCCGCGACAAGTATTGAGGCGATTAATGTTACTGTCGGAAGGACGACAATATCGAGAGGCGGCAACAGTTGTCGGTCGACTTGGGCCATCTGTGTTACGTTCGGTCGTCGCCGAGTTACCAATGGATTTATTAATTGAAGCTCTTCCGCACAGTGCCTATTTATTGGAATCGTTTTTTTGTCGGTAAGTTTTATATAGTAGTTGCACGATGAAATTATAGCAAACGTTTTTAGAATAGTCTCGACTTTGCTTATCGGCATTGAATTTTTAGTTAGGTCAATGAACCGTATTTCAATGTCAACGCTTTTCACGTAATATAGCTTTGTGCAGTAACCATAACCAGGTTAGGAGGGATGATGTAATCAAGTGGGATTAAGCCGTTCAATTTGCTCTAGAATTCATATTTGGTAAAGGCTAATGAATTATTAATTAATTTTAAATTCTTTCTCACCAAATTAAAATATTTCACCAGTTAAACTGAACTTGTCCACTTATTATGTCATAGCACCTATATCCAATATTCAATATTTGGCTATAGTATTCCACATTATAAAGTAATTTCTAAGCAAATTTCTTAAAGCTTCTAAGATTTGAATAAATTTGTGACATTATTTATTACTCATCATTGCATAAGCACATAAATAAATATTGAATAGCCCAATATGGTTCTAAGCTCATCTGTTATATAAGTTATTGTATAACGGTCCAATAATATCTTCTTACAAATTTACATAATACCGTATATATCGTCTGCATTTCGATAAATCCGATCAAAAGTTAGATAAGCTTTTAAAAGCCTTGGAATAAATATAAAAAATCAAAACAAACCGATAATCTGTGGTAATGACCTCGTATAAAAAGGCAATAAAGTGGGATAAAAAACAGTTTTGACCTATTGAACGAAAGAAGTAGGAGAGGAATAAAATATATTTTACTGTGTCATCCAAACCGATTCCTATGTATGTTATATGCCGCTTTACCGACAGGTTTGTTTGATAATAAATTCTGGTTTTCATGTTTTTCCGTAAAGTAGAATTACAATTTAAATATACGCAAGACGTACATATAGATGCGCTCATATTAAGTAGGACTTCAAGATATACGAGTATATAACCTAATGAATAGGTCAATTATGGAATGTTATTGCAGCATTTCGTGTTTGCGTGAGATAATCTTGATATATCGATGGTCTATAAACAACTAGTGTTGCTATATGAACGATCTCATTTCGAATTAGCAGAATAATTATCTGTTAAATGTGAAATGCGTTTGGACATCTTCATTCAAAGTACCTCAAACACCTAAGTGAAATCCAATCGATTTACTGTCTTATAATTGTTAAGATTAAGTTTGATCATCGATACAAAATATATATTTCATGAACTCACTTATCTTCAATATAGATTTTTTAGAGGTTGAGCTCTTAGGTTTCTTGTCATCAAAGAGATTTATGGGAACTGTCTTTTAGCTGTACACACAGAGCTGTACAACATTGACAAATTTTCTCCTCCTGTTATTTGGTCTGTGATTGTTGCAAAACTACTTGTTGTAAGATCTTGCACTATAAAACGTTTTATATCTGTTTATGCTCTTGTAACCAAATCCGTCAACTAATAACATTAGACATACAATGATTCATTTACCTTCCTTCCACTGCAACATTAACTTTAATAACTTAATTTTGTTTCGCACGATTTTATCACAATTGAGTTTAAGACAACAAATTATTCAAGATCAACCATTTACAAAAAACGGGATATAATTTGCACGTCTATATAATTTAATAAAATTAGGCCAACCGGCACAGCACATAATTATTGATTTTCCAATTGACACTGTTATTGGAACAGGAAATGGATGAAAAGTATTTTATTACGCTATTTGGAATGCAACACTTTTGAAAATATTGTTTCGAATTCCCATCTATATGATAAACATGTTAATGTGAAGAATATCTATTTTATTGCTGAATGTTTGTTTTTAATTGTCCACAGACTGAACACAATAACGCCAGCACCAAAACCCGATGTACCAGCGGAAAGTATAATGTGGAATTTAGTCAAATTATTCGGTAGCTCACAAGAATCAGGATTGCGACAACGATGTACAAAATTAATCCAAGCCATTGGACAATGGCAACCAGAACTACGAGAACAATTAAAAACTCGTCGAAAATCGTTAGACCAAGCGGTACAAGGATTGGGCATTCACGGACTAACCGCCGACCAAACAGGACAATTAATATCTCTGCACATTGCACTAAAAAATGAACTGCAACGACATATCGAAACATACAAACAAGCAATACACAAATTAGAAGAATTGAGTCCGGTTACGATAACACAAGATCCAGCACAGTCATCACATCAACGACTACTCGCCATAAGTCATTCGGATATACAACAACGTTTGATCGATAATAAAACTTTGTTGACGATATTAGATAAACCTGCACTGAAACAATTGGGGCAACTAATTGAGAATCTAGGCCAACGGGTTCAAAACGACAAAGAAGTGCTGTTCTGCGTGGGCGAAATTAAACGGATCGATTCAACAACGAATATGGAATCTAGGTAGGTTCAACAATAACATGATAAACATAATCATTAATTAATTATTTTTTATAGGCCGGCAGCTGGACTACTAATGAATTTCTCGCGTGGCTGTGACGCATTGTTAGGCCTAATGGGTCCGCTCACTACACCGTCAAGCCCCAGTAGTAATAGTTGTTCGAGTGACGGGTATCATTCGGATTCAACTGACTCACTGTCCGACGATGTGTGTGCTGAACTTATTGCTTCGTATCGTACGTTGTACAGTAAAAATCGTACAGAGACTTTGGAGGCACTGGACGGATTTCCACAGTTAAAAAATTTATACCCACTTAAAGCCAAAATATTATTTTCAATAGTTGTTGTAAGTAGTTTTATAACTCGAAATAATAACAATAAATTACTTATAGTTGATTTTACGTTGTAAAATTACAGTTAGCATTCCGTGCGTGTCATGGTGTGCGCGAGAAAAAATTACAAGAAGTTCGTCGCATACTGTACAGCAGTGAAACGTCCGATGAATCTACCATAAATTTGGATCGAGCGGTGCGCCAACATTTAAACGAAACGTCCGATATATTTCCATTGGGTGATGTTGAACGGCAAGTTGCCAATCAGGTATGTTTTCAAGGTTGTGTGCAGCAATTGTTATTACTAATTAATTAATTAATTGTTTGCGTTTTTTAATTGAAGGTATTATCAACGTTACACGAATATCCATGCTTGGAAACATGCACACCACTATTACACTATATTGGTGCATGCGTTCGTGTCGCTTGGAAGATGGTTAACCAACAGGCACCTTATTATTTGGATAATGATTTCGGTTTAGGTAAAAATTATAAACATTTCTTACTAATTATTTTAATTATATACAAACAAGACATCGCAATATACTTTGTACGTCATTGTCATAATTTGATAGACTCGCATGGAAGGTTTCTTTAAAATTGTAGGTACTTTCATTAAAAGAAACATACATATTTTGATGAGGGTTCGCAGTCGATAACTGTAAATTATTCGGTAAAATAATTTTAAGTAGTAAAAGTTTTTCATCAAGTTAAAATCTTCCTTCCTGCGCCCATTTACTAATTATTGGTAGGGTAGACTCCCGACCCAAAATTAAATCGAAAATATATAAGTAGATTCTATTTTGGGCCGTATTTTGTAATCCTTTCCAAAGCTGATTTTTATAAGTATGAACTGAGAGGAAAAGCTCTTAGACTTCGTAATCCAACTATGCCAGCCGATTAAACCATCAATAACTGAAGTAGTAAACGTTCTTTTCTGTCGAACCAGAATTGATACTGATTTTAAACCATTTTATTAATAATTATTGCATTTATATTACAGGTTTGCTTCGTCCAGAGAAACATGAACGACATCCATTATCCGACAAACGATCAGACATAATACGAGCATTCGTATGGCCAGCATTAGCGCAAAACAATCGTTGCGTGGTCAAAGCAATTGTAGCTACCTAGAAATCGTAAAAATATTTTTATAATAAAAATATAATACATTTAATTATTTCTATTTTATTTTAATTAATTTTTTTAAAAAAACAATATTTAATTATAATTTAAAACTAACTAAAAACATAATATTTTTATATTCAAACAAAATTTTAAAAAATTTATTTAATTGGAATTAAAAATAAACAAATACTTATAAATTTATTTGTGCATTGTAATTTATTTAATTTATAATAATTAATTATATCGATTGGTGAATTAAATAGTTTTTCTTTTGGTTTTTCCAAGCCGAGTGAATATTTTCCCGTAGTTGTTTCACGTATGTACAGGTGAAAATAATTATTTTTTGCATATATTGAGGTTATGTATTTGATATGTGTGTTCTGGAATAAAAATGCAAATTGATTAGTAATTATCGAAAATGGATAAGTTATTATTGGGGCTCATCTAGGGGTCTGGTTAGATCGGTTGATTGCTTCGCAAAAACACATAGAAGAGAAATGCAACAAAGCATGCAACATTTACTGGAAATGCAAACAGTCGTTTGGTAAATCATGGGGCCTGAAACCCAGACGCGTGTACTGGCTATACGTTTCAGTGATCAGACACATAATCTCGTATGCCGCATTTATTTGGTGGCCTAGACTTTTTTGTCTGGGTATTGTAGGAGCTATACACACCACACCTACTGCAGCTCTTGAGATGGCTGTGGGTCTGTTGCCGCTTGATCTTTGGATCAGAAGGTATGCAGCGCTAACAGCCGCTTGCCTACAAGGCAAATACAATCTATTTGGCCCTTCTGGGCATTGTCAAATATGGAGGGAGATGTGCCGGCACACAACTGCCCACATGCCTTTGGACACTATAGTGACGAAGCACGTCTTAAGGAAATTATTTCATGAAACTACTACCGGAAATCACATATGGGACTATAACAGCCCATTCCCTCTGGTGACGAGCTAAACATTCAGAATTCTTAGGTTGAACTATCTATCCCGCTTGGTAGGTATGTTACTGTTTTTCAGGTAGAAACTGCTGCAATTTTGAAAGCAGTACTTTTTGTAAAAGAGATAAATTTCAGAGATCGTCGTATGCATCCTTTCTGACAGCCAGGCTGCCCTAAAGGTGATTGGTTCCAATACTGTTTCAAAGAAACTTGTTTTGAAAACGATAAGTGCCTTAAATCAACTGGGCAGGCTGAATAAAATTAGACTTCACTGGATACCCAGCCACATACGGCATCCACTTTGTTGGACCTGAATCCACTCAATAAGAAATAGACTATCACCTTGGTGATCTGCACCAAAAGTGATGGGATAATCTCCTCTCTTGTCGTCTATCCAAAATCTTCTTTGCATCAGTAAGGCATCCCAGTCTTTCTTAAATTGTGATAGACGTACTTTAAGGATCTTGCTAGACATTTTCACGGAGCAGTGCTCCCTGAACAATCATATGTTTCAGTATGGGGACGGAGAAGAAGAAACTGTTGACCACTTTTTGTGCTCCTGTTCTTCATACTCTTTCCAAAGACAGTACTGTTTTGGCTCACAATCCTTAATTTAGGATCAATTGACGACCTTGAGGATACCAGATATCTTGGATTTATTCAAAAGAACCTACAGATTCCGGGACTGAAAGTGTGCGTCTGGGAAGGGATATCACAATTTGTCAATTAAGCCTGAGTGACTGTATAATATCCGCAGCACGACCGTATGTCATATAGATATTCTGGTGACAGCACACCTATGTTTACTATAAATCTATCCTGGTATTATGACGCTTGGGATATGTAATTAAAAGGGTTACGTGACTAACCTTAAAACATTCAATTACAGTCAAGACATGAACGAATGATACAGTGCTGAAAGATAGACATTTGAGTAACTCTGATAATAAATAAATAGGTTAAACTATCAACTTTCGGATTAAATATTTCCATTAGTTTTTGATGGACCCAAATGTGAACCACGCAGATCGCCAAATGAAATTTTATAATTTTTGATTGTTATCGATTTACCTATACCCTACATGAAGTAACATAGTGAAGAAAACACACCAGGATGGCATAACAGGTTGCATGGGTATGGTTGTTTGGTATAGCTTCTGGTATCTCTTTCAGGACAATCCCTGTTGGGGTTTTACATATAAAAACGTTTTTTTACATTTTTATGTAAATTATGTAAAAAAAACCAGCTTAAATTACATGAAATGTAAATTACATGTAAAAAACAAAGAGAACACCATTCGCAGTGCCAATTGTTTTAAAATGTCAAAATTTACTAACGTTCGCTTTGGCTCACTATTTAGTAAATGCTTAATTGCAAAATCAGTTAGTTTTAGGATCCACGTTATTAGTTGAAAATCGATTTTTTTCATCTTCACTCGAGTCAGTTAAGATGATTTTTAACGAAATTAACCTGTTAGTAATTTTAATCTAAAACCGAAGTTAATTAAAAAAACAGTAAATTATGGTACACAGTAAATTATTTGACAAATTCTTTTCGTAAAACAGTTAGAAGATTTTTTAATAGATGGTGCTTTCGTTAGAATTATAATTTAATGAGAGATGGCGCGTCAGTTTTTTTTTTACATAAAATCATGTTTTACGTTTTTTACATATAGAATTTTAAAAATAGCCTTATGTAAATTACACGCTCAACAGTGAGGACAACAGTGTATATCTGATGTAGTTTATTGCTCTTATTAAGTCACGTTCAGCGATCATTAGTGTCAATTTTGAACTTAGCTGTAAAATGCTATTGATTTGTGGTTGAAGTTCGTGAATGTCATGTATCTTTATATACTGAACAAAGAGCTTCACAAACATGTTAAAAGTGATTAACATATAGTGAATTAGTAATACGATCGTCTACAAAGCCTACTTTAGGTTGTGATTTCCAAACTTTAAAATTACAAACAACATGAGTCTTCAAAACATGAGTATCAATTTGTTAAGTCCAATTCGTCTTTACAGCTTTGAGAGTTTAACAGATTTCAGTTAATCTGCTAAGGATTGGGTACGTCCCAGTAGACGATCACTATAGTTTTATCCTTATGTACATACGCAGGAAAAATATAAAGCGAAAGTTAGATATGGCTAAATGAGCTGTTTCAGCCTGTAACATTGAATGTTTCTAGAATGCGATCACTAAAACAAGTAAATCTTATAGTTCGCATTCATAAACTATTTAGATCCCAAAACCTCTTACCTTCAAGAGGAGAAAACATAGAATAGCACTTTTACATATAAATAATAAATCTACTCACCTTTTCTTTATAGGGCCGCACCAAACAAGCTCCATCCAATCGGTTGCACAATATCTGTTCGCACGTTTCTCGACTGACAGCTCGAAAGTACGGTTCGAATTCAATTAGCCGATACTCATTGTACTGAATCGTGATTTTAATCGAATTATTGCTCTCCATCGAAATCAATGATATCGTCGATGGTGAGGGATGAAAACTGAATTTCTGCTCCAAGCAACCTGTGACGTTAAGTATATACAAACAATTAGTAAATAACAACAAATTACAACAAAAGATGAAATCGGTGAAATATTTATTTACGATATTATATTAGTCAGTATATACAATGTCTTGCTTGCTAAATGTGTTAATTTTTAATTTATACTTTCTGAGAATATCAACGTATTGAATTATTATCGATGCATTATCTGGTGATAACTAGTTTATTTGTTTCAATATATGGATATTATCGATTAGTAGTTATTAATTAGTAAATCAATTTCATACGGTTTAGATAAAGATTTGTGCAATCGCGCAATGAACTTGATCTCAATACTCATTGCCATCTTAAATGTTTAAGCACCTAAATGTATATACATGATCATTAAACAAATGTAATCACGAGATACGGGATATATATAACTGTTTTATGACTCTTTAAGATTTCATGAGAACATTTTCATACGCATATATGATCTTATAGATGTACAGACACTTGATACACATATAATTGTTTTTTGTGTATATATAACAACATACCCAATGTGTTGATACCATCTGGCGTTGCCGGTTCAATTGTTGTCGAGCATACATATTGATCTTCTGATTTAAGTTTCCAACAGAATAAATACAGATAGTCAACAAAATCGTTGCACAATCGTGTCAATAGATTAGATAAAATTGTAAATGATAATTTTATATACCAACACATAATTCATTCATAAAATCCATAAACAATTTAATTTTAATCTTTTGTTAAACATAACACTTAATTATTAATTAAGACTTTTCGCATACAAATCTGGAATATAAAACATTTTTATACACAAAAACACTTCATAAAAAAAACTACTTGTTGAATATTATTTTCACTGCACATTAATTATTTGTCTTTAAATAATAATTTATAAACTTAAATCAATTTATGAATTTTTTTATACATTTTTACGCACAAAAATTTGTTGTTTTATTCGAAAAAGGAAAATGTAGACTAACCGACTGTATGTCTAATCTAAACGAATGAAATTGAAACTGGACTGACTTAATTTTTTTTTATTTAAATTGAAATGAAATCTTTACGAATCCAAATGAAATGATATAAAGTTGTTGAGTGTACACTTAATGCGATATGCTAATCATTACTATTAAGCTTAGTGTAGATATTAGTATGTGATTATCAGAGTTAAGTATAGTGTATCTTCGTGAAATGTATGGTATGGCCCTTACCTACCCTATCGCACAAAGATTAACTAATAAAATTGGGGGAATTATAAGAGTATCTCCTACTTTAAGAAATGAGCATCGATGAAATTCAAAATGGCTTTATGCTATGACAACAATGCTGCTCGACAATTATCCCCCGAAGAATCATGTCATCTTCTATTTTATACATTTTTTGTCACAATTTGATGTGAAAAACAAAACGCAATAAATATTGTTTCTATGTACTTACAGCGCACATCTGTTGATCATGTCTTCCTTAACGACATGTCAGCGTAAAAATATGAGTATTAAATTTTAGAAAAATCTTGAAACGATTTAATCATCTTAAAGCTGAATAAATACAAAAAAAAATTTATTACAATTGCAAATCCGCCTGAATAAATGTGTCTTGACTTAAATAATATATTAGTATTTAAGTATTGCGATAGATGGCACTATAAATATTGCATTCATTTAGGGATTTTGTTATTGTATTAAATTATAGCAGGTGTGAGAAATTATGTGTTACGATATAAGTTATAGTTCCGATTTAAGCTTATCAATCGATATGTTTGTCATAAGCCGACACTCATTGTTATAAGTATAATAAACATTATTACGTAGTTTTTGGATGTGTATATATGATTTGAATAAATAATCGGCAGCTGATTAATGATAAATATAATAAAAGACCAGCCAAAAATAAAATTTAGAAATTATTAATAGAGCACGTAGCGCAAATTGCTAATATTATTGTTCGTTTCAAATTTCAGTGTTGTCAGAAGCTTTTTGTTTTGATTAAGCTGAATTCCACAGGATTTAAGAACTCTTTTGTGCGTTGAAGAATTATTTTTTATAATTCTTGCCTGGCTTTTCTCAAATAGTATTGTGACTATATTTTGCTATTCCTCAACATCATGATAACTCGTCCCATCTAACAAATAATTTGTATGAGGATAATCATTCTGCTTTGTAAAATCGACTACAGTTTGGAGTGTAAAAGCATAACAATGGGACACATGACGGTCTTTCTTTTTCGTAGGTAGGGCTGCATTAAAATACGCGATGTATTTAAACGTCGGTTAATTAATATTTACTTCCTTACCGAAATGGTAAAATTATATGATTATTTCGAAATAAATCACAAGAGGTTAGAACCGTTAGAAAATTAAGGAAAATATGTATTAAACGAAAAATGTTAATTTCTAATTCTATTCAAATTCATTATGCTATACCTTAATGGTTGTATTCTTATTCTCCCTTTATGTTATAATTTTGTATCACGCCACAACAAAAATGATTTCCTCATTCTTTTTATACTCGTGACCTAGATTACTTTCATTTTCATTTATCGATTTTTTTGACTTTCATTTTCATTTTTCCATTTTCACGAAAATACAAATAAATTAACTTGTACACATACAGAGCACATATTTGATTATCTACAACGTTATTGTTGTATACGGCATTGATGTCAACGTAAAACATGATAAGGAAATTTATAAATTTTATGTTTTCGTGTATGTACTATAGATCCAGCATAATTACATGCCAAATTATTACTTTATCCTTAATTATTGATTTTATTCCTATATGATGGCTTCAAGTTCGACACGATCATCTTAAGTGAATAATTTGATCACACAATATAATTCCGCTTGTCAAAGTATATACAATAAGAATATGTATTAATATGAAACGGAAATGAATCATCAAATTAAGATCAGATTTGTTTGATAAAATTAGAGATCTCGTAATTGACTTATATTATTGTTGGTGTTGTTGAACTTTATTATGCGACTTCAAATGATAATGCACGTGATTTTAATCAAATATCACTTTCACTTGATTATTTAAATTAGCTACGAGATTTAACAAGCTAATGACTAAGGATGGTTATTACTACAACCCTGAAGTAGCTGATTAGCAGTAACGACTATATTTCACTTTCAATTAAGATGGTATAGAACCACTCAGATGAGACGCTTCGTTATCCTATTTTTAACCATAAACGGATTGAAGCAGGTAACTTTATTTTTTATATGAGGCAACACCATTTTCGGAAATAGTTGCAAAACCGCCTTTACTACAATTAAAATATAGTTACTCAGCAATTTTTAAAGTACAATAAATATGAAGTAGTTTTTTGGACCATTCAAAATCAAGTCTGTTACGAATCGGCGAATGAACAAACGACCAGTTGGAACATAAACGTTCTATTCAAGCGGATAATGCTGGGATTTTCATTAACTTTTTACTGCGAGATTATAGCCAGTGAAAATAGAGTCGTCGATATACTTGTTGTTCAGTGTTCTAGAAATATCTGTGTTTTCTTGAAATTCGTTTAAGCTAGATTTATAATCCGAAACAATTTAATTTATGAAAAATTTTGCCAAGTGCTTAGCTTCTTCATGAAATTTTGGATGGAGATAGTATGCACACTTCACATATATAAATTGCATGCCATATCTCTCCGTTTGTCTAGATTTATTTTATAACTTCTAAACTTAGATGTCAATTCCAAATTCATCCATATAAGTGAGTAGATTCAGAAATTGGAGTTCAGGATTTTGGCAAATGTTGATCAATTCGCAGATAGGAATAATTACGGAAATATTTTCCAATACGTCATCTAAAAAGCCTTTAACGTTATTTATAATTTTTATCAAGCGATCATCATAAAAGCGCTTGTAAATGTAAGTGCATTTACAAGCGCCTTTTCGTAGTTAAAATGCATGAATTCCTTCAGAACCACAAACACTTGTTTGTTGAGTGCAACATTCATTAAGTCCTTGGCGAGAAGATTTCCGGTATATGACTGCTACAGTTGCTGTGCCAGATGTCCACATATCTACCCAGTTTTATTATTGAAGAGGCATTATCTAGTACGACAGCATAAATATGGGTGTTATATATAGATTTTTGCCAAAGTAATGGATTCATTTACAACTGTGGTTAATTTGTCTAAAGTTTCTGACGTCAAAGTTACATTTCATGCATCAAGAAATGCTTTAGAATTGCCGGTGTTGTGTATCAATGACACAACTAATTTAACGGTTGTTAGATGTGTTTTTCCATTCGTCTTTTAGTAGAACAGATTCATTCTCAATAGACTTTGAAGATAATTGAAGACAATCGTTGTGGATAGGGCTTTTCAACCTGGTAGTTTTGGCAAGCCGTTTGAAGATTGCTCCCCAACTTGTCTACGTTTCTGGACTCACCTAGGGTTCTAACTTTCTTATCTACAATCTTCCAGAAGTCCTCGATTGGATTCGAGGCTTTGCGCTTGCCATTCAATTTTTTTTTATCTTTAAACCATTGCTAAACAAGCTTCGAGGTGTGTTTCGGCTCATTATCTTGTTGGAATCTCCACCGAAGGAACATATTATCTTCCGCAAATGGTAAAATCTCTTCTGATAATATGTTTTTATATACAAACCTATCCATAATGCCATTTATTCTTATTAGAGGTCCATTTTCAAAATCCGAAAAACCTTTATCCTCGTACTTACTGGTCTGCGCACTTACTTCTATCCATCCGAATCTCTTAAATAAAATTCATCGGACTATTGTACAGTGTTCCATTAACTACCATCCCCAAAATTTGGTCCCTTAGTTTTGCATGACAGTGTATATATATATATATATATATATATATATATATATATATATATATATATATATATATATATATATATATATATATATATATATATATATATATCAACTCTAACATCACCAATTATTTTATAAATTATTTGATCCATTCAATTCGAAATTAGCTTTAATTGGTGGGTCTCCATTATTTATTTATAGCCGAATACAATAGAAAATATATAAGCATATATAACATTCAGTAGATAGTCACTATTATTCCAATCGCTTAGGGGCCACAACATCTGTTAATCTTAATTAATGTGACCATGACTGAAATTTTTCAGTAAAATAGCTATTTTTAGACGGAGAGAAATGGTTGTACTAATAAACAAATTATGATTTCGAGCAATTCCAATTGAACTCCTTGGCCACAGCAACTATTGACGTATTTGAGAGTGTTATCAGTTGTCTTATAACTTTATATGGGAAAATAATAATTATAATTTAACTGAAATTGAAATCCTAGTGCTGATATTATGGCACAAGCATCTAATTGATATGTATGTATATATATATATATATATATATATATATATATATATATATATATATATATATATATATATATATATATATATATATATATATATATATATATATATATATATATATATATATATATATATATATATATATATATATATATATATATATATATATATATATATATATATATATATATATATATTGGTATCATATAGTAGTCGACTTTATATGAGCTGATTAATTAACGATTAACGGAACAAATGAAATGACAGGACGATTAATAATAATCTAGTGTTGATCTATAAATTTGATACACATGTTTAGTGTTTACGATAAAAAAACACGCGACTTGCAATACGATGTTATTGATATGGTTGTAAATTCAAATATTCAATATTAATTTATTTAATTTTGTCTAGTTTAATCGAATTTAATTGAAATATTTACAAATTTAAATTTTTTAGTTATAAATTTCAACATAAACAATAACAATCTTATCAAAGACAATCTCAACAATATACGAATAACTAACTATACAGTAGATAGTTTTGAAATTCATCTTTTCGAATTCAATTTGATTTGATTTGTCATAATATATGTATTTGATTAATTATATAAATTATGCAATTCATTGGTAATATTGCATCATATTTTGTTTTTCCGATGGTTGATTAATGATTTGCGGTTCCTCGTGAATAAATATTATATTGTCATGCCTCTTATTATCATTTATTTTGAAACCCAAGCGGTGGCTGAAATTATTTGTGCTAATAAAGGCTTTTCATTGCCAGGACTTTGTTCAGTGTCGTGACATTCTTACTTTAAGTTAATTTTTATTACATTTTTAATATATTAACAATATATATTGTGAAATGTGGTAACAATGTTAAACTTGGACTAATCTGAGACTCAAAATATCTAAATAATAGTAATTTATCACAATCGGATTGTAGAATAGGAGTAAATACAAAACGAATAATGTATGAGTTTAACAAAGTAATGGTTGTAGGCCTACAGTTTACAGGAAGAACAACTACGTGAACATATATTGAAAAACAATCACTACTATCACTTTTTCTATTTTTGCAATCTGTTTTGGGGCTCGAGGCTCTCCGAAGAACTCTTTCGTGGTTCGCTCATTTACGTCCTACTTTACACCATTACATAGCCAAATCTGCACAATGCATTGGTTGGCATGGACCTATAGTACTGACATAAAAGATCGGTTGACCCAAGAATTCTGTACTTAGGAGGTCATAGATGTGTGTAAAAAGTCGTTTGTAGAGTAGTGCTGTGCCACAGCTTTAATCACTATACGCCATTTGATCGGTCACACTAAGATATCGTAAAAAAATGGTCTCACGCGTATTGATATTCATCTATTCTCTATTACTCAACACACCTTTTTATGCTTTAATTATTTATCTTTATATTTCATACACCTAATTATGTCTCAAAAACATGTTTGTTGAATTATGAATTAAATTAAATTCAATTAATTTTTTTCTACAATCGTGAACATATTAGGTAGAATTATTTTACAACCAATATGAGAGTAACATATACTATATAAATAAATATGCAAATTAATCATAAGATATAATTAATAAATATGTATATTATGTTGTTTTTGTACAAAATACAGTATAATCAAGTATAATGTATAGTGAACAAGTAAGAAAATTATCAACAAAGTCAATTATCTTATTATCACGTCATTATTTACAAAATGTATGTACTTATAAAAATGAAACCCCCTTTGGCATTTGGTTGTTGCGCATTTTTTGTAAATTTCACGGTACGTCAACACGTATTATACTTTCTCTACTAACAGTGTACATATATATTTTATATTAAATTTGTTGAATTTTCGGTACATTTTCGAGAAGCTTTTAAAAGCTTCAACTGGTTAAATATATTATATATATTTGGAGAATCCTTATTTTATGTAGGTACAATGGTATCAGGCAGAATACAGTTTGTCGGAATCAATAATCGATTTATATTGAAATTTGATTCCTGATTTAAATCGCACTGCGAGATAAAAAAGATAAAGGACAGTATAAATTTAATAGGATTCAATTTGGATCGTAAATTGAGTTTTTCTCAAAAAAGCTTCAAAGTCACTTAAAAGTCATGCGAAGGAATGAAAAGTAAATTTTTATTCATGATCTTAATATAAACACACAGTCATTTTAGGCAACCTTTCTTTTTGATAAACATCCAAATAACACAATAAGTTGTGGCTCCATAAAATCTATTTTGTTGAAATTCTATTTTCTATAGGAACACAAAAAACATGATTAATAAATTATGTAGCAAAGATTGTGGGTTGTTTCAATTCGAAAAAATATGATAGACTAGAACAAACCGGGATTAAATTGATTTTTAAAAATTCAGATCTTATATAAATGTGGTAAGGTTGGAATTCATCCCATTCATCCCAAAAGCTCAGCATATGTTGAGGGTGGTTTATAATTCAAATTATAACATATTTGTTGATTTATATTTTATTATCGATGGTTTTTGATTATTGTTAGATATCACCTCAACTGATAGGCAGGCTAATACCAGAATGAAATAATTTTGAGCACGGCTTAAACGAATCGAACCGGCAAATAGTGTAAGTGTATAAAACTAAGCCAAAACAGCAACAGTTGACGAAAATCAACAAAAATAATAAAAAAAACAATCAACATGGAAACTGAGAGCGGTTGAACGATATCAGACTTCCATTTTGATGCAAGTTTGGAAACAACTAATCTAAAGTTGCAATAAATAATATAAAAAGTAGACAAATCGAAAGAAAAGCTTCTAGAGGAAAGTTAACGAAGCCGGAGACCTTTTCGCAACTGAGTCCAAACTGACAATGCGCGAAAACTAATGGAGTAAATAGCTGAACTTCACAAAAAGTAAACCAACAAATCGAACTACGGACATTCGGCTACCACAAATTCAAATTTCGATATTTGCTGGAGGTTATCAGAAGCTGACCGGATAATGTGACACGTTTAGCATTCTTATCCATTAAAATACTCAGATTTGTGATACCCATAAAAATCATTATCTATAAAGGGTCAATTGACCGGTGTTGTGGCCAAATTTACCATCTCCAATCGACAGTAAAAAATTACAAAGCCAGATTCTTGGAAAGACACAAGAGCTATATAAGCAAAATAGATTCATAAATTACGACAAGAAAATCATGTGTGTGTAGTGAAAAAACTAAGAATCTTGAATCAAGATTAATGCTTGAATCTACCGGAACCCGGAGTGGGGTCTAGACTTTTACTTCCATTAATAAATAAATATAATTTTATTCAAAATATAAATATTTATAAAAAATATAACTTGTACATGGGATACTATTTTATATCAAGTTTACAATGTTCCTAGACCTAAACAAACTTATTTTGGGTATCTCATATCACCCGAGTAAATAAAAAATCAACTTTCATGTCGTTTTGGAGAACATACAACATTGTAATACTTTAACGAGTATATATGTACATAACGATATAAAAAACTAAAAGACGAAGTTAAGTTAATTCAGCCAAAATAAAAGAAAATCGCAAAAATTATGTTTAACCTAAAACATTGTACTCGCATGTAAGTTCAATGACTTAAAGCTTTTATAAAAGTAACAAAAAATACTTGTGTTCTCTTATATGAAATTGTATGTTCAATTTTTTAATCGAATCCAATTTTTTAAGATATTACACATTTTTAATGAACCAAAGGAATTGAAAGAATTTTTGACTGTAGCAAGCAATAAATAAAACATTTTTTTATAAATGGTCAACAGCAGCAGCATGTTTCTCGAAACATGTATACGTGTGTATCAATTATGTGTTGAATCACTATGTAATTGACTAGACACTAATGAGATTCAATGTATACAATTATAGAAAACTATATTATTATTATATCGTATAGACGGCGTGCCGTTGTCATTCGAATCAATTTTCTTTTCTTAAAGACGTTGCTTTTTTTATATTGTGAAAAGTCTCACTCCATTATACATTATTACATGATTGTACTGTGCGGGAAGGAAGCGAAAACCCATTATAAAATCTATATAAATTATTGTTTATGACAGCTGCTGGAGGGTATATATAGAAGGAAGCCCGAAAAAATGTTTTGTATCAATTTCGACCGTTTTAATAAAAAATTTAATTTGCAAATTTTTGGGAGTTCTTGGTTCCATTAAAAATTATGTATAGAGCTTGATCTTTGTTGGAACGAGTACGATTGATGGTTGGGAAAATTTTTCACACAGTCTGTAGAACAACAAGTTTTTTTTTGCATTTGATCTATAGATATAAATATAATCTATATGTGTGTTATATAATATCGACTCGGAACATGATATGTATTTGTTAAAGAGATGAATTATTCATAAAGCTCAGATGGAAAATCAATTTGCTTTATATCAAACTATTAACTGGAATTTTCTATTTGTCGAGTGCATATAAGATTTTTACTATTCTTATATAGTATTTTGTTATCACTTTTTTATTTCATTACTTGACTGTGGGATGTTTAATGATCTGAAATTGATTACGTTAGTATAATCTTAAGCCGTTTTTATATACACATAACAATTATTCTACGTCTTTATACTGTATTATCATTTAAATTGATTTTATATATGTTGTTTATCTCTACGACCTATATGGGATGGAAAATGTGTTATAACTTATTTTCTTTTTACAAACAGGTGGAATATAACATTCTGACATCTAATAATATATAAAACCGAAAATGATAAATTTAGGAATGAATATTCATTTCCAGGTCACTTTACACAAGAACTTCACTTTAACAAACTTAATTTCAAACAGGTTCCGGAGCCGATAATAAATGGTAAGTCCAGTTACCAGTTTAAAGGCTATGTATACTACGTATCAAACTGCATCATATATATATATAGACAATTGCAGCATCAGCATCAGTCTCATTAAATTTTTATTTAGTTATAAACGGCAAAATTTTAACTTTTCAGAAATTAGGAGATGGCGAGCATACACCCACGAAGACAAAACAAAATTTGTGTGGATGTTAAATTGCGTCATCTTTTAATTGTATCATCTGATATTTACATTTCGCATTTTGACTTTGTTAATTTTAAGTATGGTGGGAAGTGCGTACTTTCTCATAACCACACTACCATGCCGGATGTGGTTATGTATATTGATGGTTATAGATACAAGTCTTGCATTCTTTATTCGATTTTTATATAGCCTAAAAATTAAGAATGTTAAAATGTAAATATAAAATCGGTGAATGAACCTAAATTATTTGCTCTATATACTGAGAAACTTAGCTTCTAACACAGTCGCAGTTTAAACATTCTTTCTAGTTATAACAACGCATCCTGTTATTTTGAGAATATTTTGGTAGATAGTTCCAAGTGCACATATAGTTGAAAAGAATTATTTCTTGAAAGGTAGACCAAAGCTTAACGATTGCCTATGGGTTGAGATTGCTTAAATATATCGACCGAAAACAAATCTTTCAAAAATAATTCAACCACAATCACTTATTTAAATTTGATTGCATTATTTTAACATCATGTTTTCATTAAATTATTTGGTGACAAAAAAGGATACAGTTAAATTGCTCATGTAATTGTTTATCCCAACGTAAATACATTTCGTTTCAATAAAAACCTTAGTTTACGACAGCCTGTAACAAACATCATCTGCGAAAGAGAGCAAAAACCCGAAATATCGATTTTCTTGTGTAGTTTTTTTTTCAATCTACGAAAAGAATTTTCTTTCACAAATATTACCAAAAAACAAAAAGTAAAAAACAATTGGGTATATTAATACAGCATCCACTGCGCATGTCCTTTTTCCAAACGAGCAAAAAACAAACATTGATCAAAATGTGACGTCACAAAAGTTTAATATATACAACTCTTGAAAAACTAGCCGCCCTTTTCCACACCAATCACGTGTGTACAGTATAGTTTTTCCGACGAGTATATCTCCAGTTGATATTTTCATTTGATTTGAGCACAAACAACGAAACAATTAAAAGTCGTGCTTAGTGTAAGGTGCTGTTCATATAAAATAATTGTGAATTATTTATTATATAAAATGTAAGTTTAAGTGAAAATTGTTTGGTTAAGATTTTGTTGTATTGGAAAATTGATAATTTTATTTTAAGGTATGAATGGCAAAAAATATCTGTAATCAGTCGATTTTATTTTTTTACGGCCATGAGTTGTAAAGTGGGGAAATTTAATTTCGGATATGCTAATATTTTAATGTGTGTAATCTTATAAATATATGTGAAGTCATGTGCGTAGATATTGAGAATATATGTAAGATTAATATTTTACGTACTCGTATTATGTATGTTTGGAACAAAAAAACTATTTCCATCTGTCAAAAATATCAGCCTAAAGCTAGTTTTATAGAATAGATATATTGCGTGTTAACATATTTTTGAAAGCGAGAGTAATTTTAATGTGACATACAAATTTAATGCTTAAACAAAATGAAAATGGAAAATGATGTTGATACATTAAATAATCAAACAACAGAAGTTTATTTAAATTTAATTTATTGAATTTTTAACTATGGTATTTTAGAATTTATGTGAACCATTTTAGAACTAAGGTACTTGTTGCATTGTTCCAAATATACGGGACATCGTGACACGTAATCGTTATGGTAAAGTAGAGTTATACAAATTTCAAATCTTATAATTTAACTTTAACCCTAACCCTTAAAGCGTATCAATAAAATAGTATATAGAAGGTTTTTACAAATGTACTAATACGAAAAATTGTCCAGTCTTAAAAGTGATAGTTGAAATATGTCAAGATAATTGTTCAAATATATCAAATCCTTTTCGAGTTTGAATGATATTTTGTACATTTATCGTAATCGGAGATTTCAATCTACCAAAATATTCTATGTGTTCCTGATGATCAATGCGATTTTTTATGACCTACTAGCGTAAATTCAGCAGTGGAGCAAAATTTTGCTGACGCTGTTTCTATGTGTGGCTTAGATCAAATTAATATAAAAAATCATAGAGATCGATTTTCAGAATTAATTTTTTCCAATTTTCATGATAATATGTTTATTACTGAATGTGATTTTCCTTTTGTACATAAATACTGTTGATCATAAAGCTATTGAAATCTCAGTTAGAAATTACTACACTTCGGATATACCGGTATCTGAAGTAGTTTTATATTATGACTATAGGAATGGTAATATTTCCGGGTTAAATGAATTTTTATCGAACATTGATTGGTGTTTACTTTTTGGTGATGATGATATTAATATAATCATTGATAAATTTTATGAAATCCTGCTCACTAGCAATGATAAATTTGTACCTAAAAACCGCATTTCACTAACGAGTTGATTAAATTACGCAACCATAAAAATAGATGTCGTGTGAAATTTAAGAGTAATCCGTGTTTATATAATAAAACTAGAAAAGTGGAATCGCATAAACTATTCATTATCAAAAACAGAGAGGCTTATAATGAGTAATTACGGGTTATTGAATCTAAAATATATTATGATCCTAAATGTTTTTGGAAATTTGTCAATTCCAAATGTAAAACTCATCTGAACTGCCTTCAACTATGTATTTTGATCAAAAAAGTAGTTCTGATTTAAACGATATTGTTGAGTATTTCAGGAATTGTTTTCCAAAGCGTATACAAATTTGAAGACTGTTCTAACTTTAAATCTAACTTAACTATTAAATGTCCCTCCCGTTCAATTTGATGTACCTTTTGTGTCTGAAACTGATATTATTAATGTATTGAACTCATTTAAAAATGGATGCGGACCTGACGGAATTTCGTCGCATATTTTGAAATTGTTAAAATATCAACTTGGCTATCCATTGAAATTATTATTTAATATAATAAATCTTTAAATACTTCAGTTTTTCCGCAGAGATGGAAAATATCTTCGATTATTCCCATCTATAAGGCAGGTGATCGGCCTAACATAGTCAATTACAGAGGTATATCTATTTTATCGTCAATCCCTAAGCTCTTTGAGGCCGACTTGACAAGATACATGTTTTTTAACATAAAAAATGGTATTTCAACATCTCAGCACGGATTTGTCAGAGGTAGATCTACATCAACCAATCTTATTGAGTTTCAACATGAAATTGTTGATACATTTGAATCGCATAGTCAACTTGATGTTGATTTCACAAAAGCGTTTAACTCTGTTCAACACCAAATTATCATACATACGCTCAAGATGTTTGGACTTTCTGAAAAATTCGTTAACTGGGTGGGTTCATATCTATCAGATCGTATTCAATTTGTTAAGTAACATCGTGTTAAATCAAATCAAATAAACGTTCTTTCGGGTGTTCCGCAGGGTTCACACCTTGGTCCACTGTTATTTACAACATTTGTAAATGATTTGTTAAATGTATGCAGATGATCTAAAACTTCTCTGCCGCATTCAGAATCCATCGGATGCTACTAAACTGCAATCTGACCTGGATTATTTATTATTATGGTGTGTAAAAATCACTTAAATTTAAACATTAAGAAGTGTGCTGTTATGTCGTTTTCAAGGAAAAAATCTCTGATAAATTATGATTATAATATTAATAACGAAACATTAGCTCTGGTTACCCAAATCATTGACTTTGGAATAACATTTGACGCCACACTTAGTTTTATTCCTCATATCGATAAAATAATAGCAAAATCGTCATCTTTGTTGGGGTTTATACAGTGACTCTCTAAAGATTTTAAAGAAAGGAAGACTCTTCAAATCTTATATTCTTCAATGGTTCGTTCAAATTTAGAATATGCTTTAGTCGTCTGAACTCCTTATTATAATGTACATATAGAACGAATAGAAAAAATTCAAAGAAAATTTTCTCGGCAAATCTTTTTAAAATTTAATCTTTTTCAAATGATAGACGATTAACTTATTTGGAAATCTGCTTACTATGCCTAGTGACGATACGCGATGTGTCGTTTTAAATTTAGAGTCTTTGTTGGTCAGGCGTAGCTTTGCTGCGGCTTTGTTTGTGGCTCACGTTTTGCAATACAGGATTGATTGTCCATTAATACTTTCTCGTTTGAATATTTATGCTCCCACTAGACAACTAAGAACCAGATCTTTTTTGATTCCAGATTTTCATCGTTCCAATTACTCAGTACACGAATCAATTAATTTTATGACTGTGAATTTTAACAATTACTGTGATATTTTCGGTTTCGGCATGACTAGAGCTTGCTTCAAATATAAATTGAAACAAAATTCTAAATATTGGGCATTATAATATCGACTTATATGTGAAGCTGGCTTACGGTAGTTTCGATGAAATCGTCATTTTCCATCCGGTAGTTTCCATGGAATTAACTTGCTTGGCAACTTATTTTTTTTAAACTGGTGTACCATCCCATTCCTTATTCAAGATTGTTATTTTGGACTGCATTTACTTTAGGACCTATTGAAAGACTGTATTCTTTTATGTTCAATAGTTAAATAAAAATTTATTTTGAATACTATGTCGGTTAAGCTTCTTCTATAAAATATCAAAATTCTAAAGTTACAGATCCAAATTTAAAGAATTTAACATTTTTCGGTAACATTTTATGAGGTGTGTCGATGGGAACTAATAAAATTTTACCGACAACCGAATAATTTAAATGGTCGCGTCTATTTTTCAGAGTTGCTATGTTGCATGTGCAGCCATCCAGATATCAATTCGGGATCATTCTCTCGTCCGTCGTTCCAAGTTAAGTATGATGGATAAATATTTCCTGAATACCATCCAGTTTACAAATGTTTGGGTCATAAAACGAACAGAAAACAGTAACAGCATATTCAAATTTTGGCCTCACGTGTGATATACGTAGGATATGAAAAATATATTAGGATATGAAAAATAGCCAATCAAGTCCAAAGTACCAAAAAACGAGCTTAAGCTGTGATGAACCAATGACAATTAAGTGATCAAAGTGGTTAATGGTTTTATGTGTTGGATGGTTTTGCATGCGTATAAAAACTTGAAACAAGAAAAGATACATTTTAAGACTTCCGTAGATTGGGGAAGATATAATTCATGAAATTGGGTTTTTAATGGGTATGTATACATGACGATCGCTATGTGATTGTACAATAAAACTCAAATCCTGACAATTCACTAAATTCTAATAAAATACATGTTCAAACATATATAGAGGCTGCTTAATAAATTTATTTTTATTAAATTAGATCCGAGACAATAAATTCTTATCTTTTGCAGTTTGAATCGTCTTTTTACATCTTATTAAGTAAATTTAACATAATCTGTTTTATTGTTGCTGCCTATTTGGTATATAGAGACTCGATTTACAGTATATATTTATATATATATATATATATATATATATATATATATATATATATATATATATATATATATATATATATATATATATATATATATAATATATATATATATATATATATATATATATATATATATATATATATATATTTATATATATATATATATATATATATATATATATATATATATATATATATATATATATATATATATATAAAGAGAAAATGGGTTTAAATTAGATACATCCTTTTAACACTACATGTGTGTCTACATATGTATAAGATTTCACTTTTATTGAAAGAAAGTGAGTCGAATTGATCGACATAGAATTAATTCGACATGTGTTTTATCAAACACGTATTTGGTTGGTATTCTATACACTTGCTATGTTAGGCAAATTGTATGATTAGATCAAATATATTTAATGTTCCATGCAACGAAGGGTTATAATTTATATTTATTATTATTCTTATATTTTATATAGTACTCCAACGCCTTTGCACAATGGATATGACATATACCATCATTAGAAATTGTAAAGATTGAGATAATTAATATAAAAAAGTCGAATTATATAAAAATAAACTTTTCGGATGAGTATGTTTTTAGTTAGCACTTTGGTAATTTAGATCGATCCGATAATAGAATATGTTCGTAGCATTTAAGAGACCTATGAAGTCATCTACAAGTTATTTGTTGCCTGAATTCGTACAGTACGAAGAAAATATGGGAATATTAATAGGTACGAGTTCTAATGTAAAATAATTTAATTCCATATTTCTCGCTATATAGATATAAACTTATTGTGACGTAAATAATTTGATTAGATTGACGTCATCATACGAAAAATTATCCGAGAGCTTAATGCTATTATGCTGTATATAAACATAAATAGTGCCGCAAAACATGATTTTATATGCGGTTAGATAATGGAGAAAAATTCATTTTCTTGATACACACTCGTGTAGATGTGATAAGGTATTAAATGTTATTGCCTTAGGTCAAGAATATTACGATAAGAGAATTTATTCAGTGTTGATTACTATTCGAATCGATATTCCATGAAATCAGTGTTTCTTAACCTTTTGGCCTTAAAGCTCTGATTCACTATTCATATGCCATTGTAGGTGGACCATTATATGCCGATGCAACCAGTCGCTCATCTAATCTAGAAACAAGTTGATTATGAGTCACTGATATACATTCATGGCATTTTTGTTATATACTTGTTGAAATATAATACAAAACGTGATTACAATCATCTTTATTCGTTTACATATGATTTTAAATGGCCTTGCAACTTTGTCAAAATAAGACCTATATTTTCTTATCAACATTATGTTTAACTTAAACCAACAACAAATTCTCGACTACACGCAAAATTTCGTGATTTAGTTTATACCCAAAATTTCATCATACCTATTTATGACTTAAACATGTCTATTTTTGTATACACAATCGAATTTCGACCCTAAAAATGTGTTTTCTTTGGTATTGTATTACTTCGTAGAAAAACACTAACAATTTTCACTCAAGAAACGCATGGTATTGTTTATAGTGTAGAAAGGCCATATTCCAGTGTGTGTTTACAATAAATCGATTCTCAATTTTTCTAAACATTTGCTTGCTAGTTAATTTATAGTTCTCTCTCACTCTCTTTCTCGTTTTAGTTCTCTTTTTAATTTTTCAAAACGTGGTTGTTGTACAAAATATTCGTTATAACGTAGATTTGTTTTCGCGTGAACGTCGTCGATACGTGCTCAGAGCGAGATATTACGTTTAGATTTACTATATGGAGTGTGTGCACAAACAATACAAGATACAACGAAAAGAAAAAAAAACTTGTTAATCCCTCGAAAAATAATTTCGAGTTTTAAGAAGTAAAATAATAAAAGATTTTTCAGTTAGTTCTTAGACGGCCAACTTACAACACATTGGCTGTATAAATATACGTAGATCGGAATCGTTATCATTTTTTTGTAGTTTTTATTCTTCAATAAATTTGTATTGTCTCTGGACCAGTTTAGTTTGTTTCTTAATCTTGACTAGTGTGTGCTGAGTTTGTTGAGTGTGATTTATTTTTGAGTGAAAAACTGAGTGTTTTTAAACAAGGTAAATTTAATTTATTTTTTAAAATAAATTTTGTGAATGAGTGAAACATAAATAAAATTTATTGTGGTGATAAAAAAGTGATTTTCGAAATTAATAAAAATAATTTTTTAAATTGAAAAATGTGGTTTTAAGTGTATTTCTAGTGAATTATATTATTTTGGTGGTGTGCGATAGTAAACTATAAGTTTAAGTATTTTGGCTATACAAACGATACAAATTTGTAATAAAACTAGTTTATTTGCGAATATAAAACAAACAAAAAGTTTATAAAAACTATCAAAATTAATAAAACGAGTTGCTAGAGGTCTTCCAACCCCTTAATATATATATATATATATATATATATATATATATATATATATATATATATATATATATATATATATATATATATATATATATATATATATATATATATTTATATATATATATATATATATATATATATATATATATATATATATATATATATTATATATATATATATATATATATATCTGCATTAGATATGTTAATTTTATATTAAATTTAATTAGTTTATGAGCTGTTCACATGAATAGTTTTGTATTATAAACCGGAATACTACACACAAATTTCGCGCGTTAAATTGTTATTTAGGGGATTTAAACTATTTGTAATAGTTTTTGTCATGTTATAATGCTTTGTTGGATTATTTTATTTATTTTGTGACATTGTACTCGTAAAAGGTTGTTTCACATCCATAAGAAATACAATAATAACAATTTAAAAATTATCGATGTTTTAACACTTTTATTTTTTTTTAAATAGTTTAAATGTTATTTATTTATTTGATTGATTGTTTAATAAAACATATTTATAAATAAATTTTATCTAATCGTTATTATGACTATGTAGTTGCTTAACATATTTTTTATATGGGCTTAAACGATTCTTGTTAAATTGGCATATTATGTTATTCTGAGGAATTGAAACTAGGATCAAGTGTACAAAATTGAATAGTATTGAGTGGCATAGATTAAAACAACAAGTGTCTCACGTTACAGTGGGTTACATAAACTTCTGTATATAGCACGATACCAAATAAAATGCAAACGGATTGTTTTAGGTTGTTATAAATAATTCCTAACATGTTACATGCATTTTAGCTTTAAAGTTTTTCGAATCTTAAGTGTTTTCTAATTGTTTACGTAATAAATGTTTCCCATGGGTTCAGTTAAGTCATTGAAAGCAAAATAAGCTGACACACCTGTTCTACAACTAAATACCATGTACATAAATATTCGATAAGTGATGGAAGGAGCTAGATTCTCTTTTATTACGACTTGAGAAGTTGAGAATGTCAACGTCATGAAAAACATCACTTATCGTAATAATAAGTGCAAATCATGAATTTGCGTTTCCTTGTATATAGGCACTGTTTTCAAAATGAAGAAAAGGGAAATATTATTAATTTTAGGGTGAGATGAAAATCACGGTTTATGTTTGTAAAACGTGACATATTTACCACCAACCATTTAAGTCTGAGACTTGGTAATATGCTTAATATCAATATTTTATATCACCGTATCCTGATTACCTGGTTATAACTCGTAAATAAGCCTCATCATATAGATTTTCAAAATATTGGGAGAAAGTTAACGACCAAGCTTCCACAAATCACATGTAACAAATGTTTACCCTTAACTCGAAATAGATTTTTTGAACAGCCATGCGCACATTCTATTTCCCAGCTGATAATGAGTTTATGTGATTGATGTTGTGTAAAATGATAATGACATAATTTAATAGTACGCGACATAATTAAATTGAAAAACCAATACGCTTCTTCCATATAACATACAGTAATATTTATGTCTTGACAAGTAATTAGGAATTCGATATTTAATAGGTTTAGTACACATACTGGTACATATTTTGTATATGCATAAAGGAATCCGAATACTCATTATTATAAGCAAAAAAATGATAATATTTATTTATACAATTATTTACATATTTGTTTATTTATTTTATTTTGACACCAAGTGATAATATTATATAAAACAATAAAATGCTTATAATATTGTGTTAATACCAATCAGCTTTAATTGGCAATCATCTGGTTTGTACGCGGAATCGGGAATATTATACTTGTAACCCTGATTTTTTTTGCGCGTATCCACTTTACTCAAGGTCTCCAATCGTTCGTTATAAAATATAATTTGTTTAAGAACATATTAAACGAATCTTAAACTTTTCACTCATACGCACTTGTTTTTAATGAACAAAGTAAATTAATTGACACGTTATCAGTTTTTAAATGACATACTAAGCTTAAATACTGCCGATTGTTATTGTTATTTAACTGGATCAGTATTATGTCAATTTCTCTTGCTTTCTAAACAATCCCAATCATATAATCTGATTATGTAAATTGTTGCAAAATAAAAGTTTTTGTAGTTTAAAATTTCAATGAATTGCAACATTTTTTGGTGTAGTAGTTCCTGTTTGATATGCAGTGCTGTAATTTGTTGACGAGATTTCGAATAACTAAACACGAAGCCGCAATGTTGCATAGCTTTACCAGCTTTATAATTCTAATAGTAAGCAGACCTTTCTAATTAAGACTCAGTAATAATTCTAACTCATAATTTTGCCTTCTTTGTATGCCTTCTATTCTAACAGGTGATCTTATATGAATCGAACGAAATTCCTTGCTGATCGGATATGATAAATATGCATTTAAAACTACAATCTAATTAATTTTTATTGTGTGCCGTAAATACATCTTACATAATATACAAGTATAATCTTAATTAAATATTCATAAGTATTGTCTGACTTCGATATAATATGCGGAATATAAGACGATATGATTCCTCAAATCATATTTTGTCGATTGATTTAACGTTTTATTACATAAACAAACAAAATATTTGCATTGAAATGACAAAATCGTTAGTTTAAATGTAAAAGTTTTACTTCTTAAATCGCGCATATTTAAGATTTTATGAATACATTAAATTATTGTCTATTTGATGAAATAATCATTTAACGTACTATAAGTATATAATTTTATTCTTTCGTTGCAGAATTATTATAAATTGTAACTGCGTATAACAACCAACCAACAAAGAGAGCAGACGAACGAGCAGCGGAACAAGTATGGAGGACGCGAAAAAACCGTTGTCGCGTAAAAATTCCGGCCACCACAATGGTACAGATGGAACGAATGGGACGACGTCCGATGGTGGTGGAGATAGTGGCGGCGGTGATATTCAATTGAAAGCGAAAATGAGCTTATTGAATGGTATTACAGTGATTGTTGGTTCAATTATTGGTTCGGGAATTTTTGTATCGCCCACTGGGGTACTCAAATATACCGGAAGTGTTAATTTAGCTTTAATTGTTTGGGTTATATCAGGATTGTTTTCGATGGTAAGTTTTTATTTATTTCATTTCATGCTCAAGAAGTTTTGATATAATTAGCATTTTATACGTCTCTGAATTCTTTTGATTTCTCAATTTAAAACCTGATAGAACAAAGAGTGTTGTAATTTAGAGAGTGTCTTCTATATGGCGCAACAAAGTATTTTACATGTGAATTTCTTTCAAAATATTCACTAACACTACTATATAGATTTTATCGTAACCGAAATATGTATCCGGTACAATACATAAAATAGTAAAATCAACGGTGCGTGGATTTCTATATACATTATATGAAGCTCTTATCAGTTCCAAGACGTAAATATTATCAAATTTTTTATATAAAGATTACGACTTTAAGAATATATAGCATAACATAAATCAAATGCAAATTAGGATCAAGTCAGTTGTTTTTATAATTTATCACCGTGCTTGCATATGATTATAACGTATCAACATACACATACCAGTATTTTTTGGAAATCATTGTGTAATAGTTCTACACGGTGTATAGACATAACCCTTAAATAGAAGTCTTTACTATACCTATTATTATATAGTTACAACATTAATAAAATATTTGAGTCTCAAAACGCGGTATAAAATAGTTTTTGGTACAATAATAGATCAACTATTTTGATTTGAACTAACACAAAAGAATTAGTTTGTATTCATTATTATAGTTAGTCAACAGAACAAAGTACTGATACCGAATATAGAATAGGAAGACGTAATTTGTTGTTTAATGGCAATTATTATTATTTAAAATACCAAATTTTAATAATTTAAATATTAGTGCCGGCGACAGTGATTTTGAATCTTTAGGTTACGAAACACAGACATATCAAAATAACACCTGTTGAAAGTATTGCAGTAGATGTAATCAATAGACATGATTGTATACGAGTATACTTTATGGCTTGTTATGAATCGTTAAGCACTAATTACAGCCAAACGTAGCTAGGCGGTTAGTCTGTGATTTATTTAAATTAGAATATTGTATTAGAATGTGAAGCTTCCTCCTAGATCCTTTTTAATATTTTCAAGGTAACTTCAAGTGATTTTTAAATAGATTTCTGAATTTTACAATTATCAACTGTTCAAAAGACTTATGAGTTAGAATTGCTGCGCAGAATAATGCATGGAATTTAACCGTAGAGAGTTAAAAACCGATTACCGACCAACAAATGTAAGAATACCATAGGTTAGCATGAACTTTTACAATTTTATCCAAAACTCTTACTAAAGTTAAAACTGCTGCGCAGAAAATGCATCGGATTTCAATGTAGTGAGTTCAAAAACGATTACCCACCAACAAATGTAAGGACACCATAGGTTAGCATGAGCTTAAATAATTTTATCTAAAACACTTATTTTAGTTAGATTGTTGCGCAGAATAATGCATCGAATTTAACCGTAGAGAGTTCAAAAACGATTCCCGACCAACAAAAGTAAGAATACCATAGATTAGCATGAACCTAAACAATTTTATCCATAATACTTATTTAAGTTAGAATTGCTGCGCAGAATAATGCATCGAATTTAACTGTAGTGAGTTCAAAAACGATTACCAACCAACAAATGTAAGAATACCACAGGTTAGCATGAATTTTTACAATTTTCTCCAAAACTCTTACTAAAGTAAAAATTGCTGCGCAGAATAATGCACCGAATTTAACTGTAGTGAGTTCAAAAACGATTACCCACCAACAAATGTAAGAATACCATAGGTTAGCATGAACTTTCACAATTTTATCCAAAACATTAATTTAAGTTAAAATTGCTGCGCAGAATAATACATCGAATCTAACTGTAGTGAGTTCAAAAATGATTCCCGATCAACAAATGTACGAATACCGTAGATTAGCATGAACTTTTACAGTTTAATCCAAAACACTTATTTAAGTCAGAATTGCTGCGCAGAATAATGCATTAAATATAACTGTAGTGAGTTCAAAAAAGATTCCCAACCAACAAATCTACGCATACCATAAGTTAGCATGAACTTTTACAATTTTATCCAAACCACTTATTTAAGTTAGTATTGCTGCGCAGAATAATGCATCGAATTTAACTGTAGTTAATGTATATAAAAAATTCAAACTTAATCGTCCTTTCATTACTGATATACTGTACACATTATAGACAAACTCATTTCTTCTAGAGATGTTCTTCAATGGTTAGTCTAATGCGTTCTTAAAAGCTCACAGACGTTGTCGAGGTATGAGCAAGTCTCATAAACTATTTGTATCTTTCGTTTCGAATTTTTACTTGGGACTTATTAACCGTATTCTGACTTATTAAAGCGATCTTCGGAATACTCTATAAGAACCACTGATCTATGTATACGGTATTTAAACGAAATGCTTGAAACTTACCAGTTCTCGTATAAACTAAGTAATAAAAAACTAATCAAATTCAAATTATAATTTATCGTCCCGTTGTGGAAGTGACGATGATATATTTTGATATGCATCATGCGTACATATCGTTATTATGACGTTCACTGAGTATGTTACGTTATATAATTTCGTAGTTTCCGGTTTAAAATTTATAAATCGGTGAATAAAATTACATTATATGATAAAACACGTGTGTTGTGTAATTTATGAGTTCAGGTGGACGGTAAATATCTATAAACAACACAATACTTTGGCACGTGATCAATAAAAAATTAATATTAAGATTATATTTCGGAGAAAATATTGGGCGGTTTTGGTTATAAATCACATGAGAAGACGAAACGAAGTATACAAAAAAATTCGAAGAATCTGATATATTAATACGAGTATGTACGAAAAACAACTCAAACTAACAATGTAATAAGAATTGCTAAGTAAAAACGAACTACCAAACCTGAATCTCGAAACCACTACCACACCAAAATACTCAGGTATTTAATTTATGATTTAAGATTTTTATTTTATATTTTTGATTTGGTCTGAGACATTGAGAGGTGTGTAGTGTATGTACGTACTCGTTTACATATATTATGTATATATATTCAATAATACCGAACATAAATCATAATCATACATCGCAACATGAAATTTTGGTTTTGTTCTTATGTTAATAGTATAATCTTAAGACGATATACAATCAAAAAAATAAATATTTTTGTATTCTGATTTTTTTGTAATCATCTCCCCGCGTACCATATACTCGAGTATAAGAAGACGTGTATATTCGTTATGCCTTTTTAGGAATACATACATTTTCTTTATAAATATTTTTGGTACATTGAGATGCGAGTACATTATATTGAAAAAGATTGCCCTCTATCAAGGACAAATTTCTTATATATACTGTACATATATATAAGATATATACGAAGCAAATAACAAAGATGCGTATACATGTAATGAAGGACTAAAATATAGTGGAGATGAGTGATTTGGGTCCATCACACTTCATTCTTAATTGTTCGAGTTATCAGTCATGTGAAAATATGTGTTATATAAGGCATGTGCGTGGTCATATAACCGCGCTTAGATACAAAATTATAAATTGATTATTTCGAGACGAAAAACAAAATAAATTAATTAACTCTCATCCAACGTCTTTATAAAAAAAAATAATTAAGCGAGCACTTGTTGAATTATAGTTTTATTTTTACTATACTAGTTCAATTTGGTTCAATTCTTATATATTTGGAAATTTAAAACGTTATGTATTTGGTGTTCAACAGACGTCATTGTTTTAGATTTTTTTATTATTTACTTCTTCCATTGCCTTGACGTGTTCTTATATAATAAGAATCCAACGATAAATATTTATATAACACGTACCTTGTGGATTTAATCATTTGTTTTCTTGTGCAACTGACAATGACTTTGGTCCAACAAGTCTTTTTGTTTAAGTTTGTTGAACATCTCATATGATCTATACAAAAAACAGGATTTCGTATAAACGTCAATAATCTTATTTATTCGAAAGAGTTGCAAGTAACAGGTATATACTTTATGTATAGTAATAATTAAACATCTTATCAAACTATCTTATCTTACTTATACATCTTATCGTTTGTGTAATATAAAGTAATATGTAGATTTACGAATAATTAAGCAACAAAACAAAAGTGGGCTTGGCCTGTGTGATCGAAGGAGAACAACTTTCTTGTGTTTGTATAGATATACGAACGTTATGACGCGACGTCATTAGTGAGCCAGGTTTTAACGATGTGATTATATAAATATTTATGTGTTTTGACTGGGAATTCCTTTCTCGTTAGCCTTCTGTTAATTCTTAAAACGTGGCAAAATTGTTTTACAACACAATTGTTTTGCAACGTAAAGTTTAAAGTGACAGTCACTTTTCACAACTACAATTTTTTCCCAAAGATGTTTTGGATTCGATGGGCAGCTGGTTGTAAATGTTATGGCAAAAAACGTATGTATTTGCTGAGGTCGCGCAGTATTCGATGCATCACCGAGTGTGGTGTTCGACCGTCCACTGTTCTTAAATCTTGGAAAGATGTAGGTCCACATACATTGATTAACAGCAATCGCAGATAGAAGCATTCTGTATTGTTCGGGTGAACAATGTAAAGCAGGCCCAATGCTTCACTGGAATACAAATTTTGAGGTCCTTCAACTGCTATTAGCTCGAATGTTGGCAAGTAATTTTCGCGCACGATGTTCGTTGCACCGAACGATGTCATTTGATAACATGAATTGTATTTGCGGGTGTTTTCCAAGAAATGCTTCGACTCACGTGTAACACCTGATAGCAACGTCGGTTCGGGTGGTGGATATAATTCTGGCAGTTTAACGTTTTCACTGGCGCAGTACATTCCTTGCGTTTCGTTCTTAAATTTGAGGGCGCAAATTTTATCCATTTTTCTAATGACGATTCTTGTATGAAGACTGTAATCGAGCGGTGCTTAATCGAAAATTTTGCAGCCTTCTTTCCCGTTGTTCAGTTGTCTCAGACGAACGGGCCTGTAAAGTACGCAATAAATCAGTTTCTAACCTCACTTCTCGTTGTTCAGATGATTCAGACGAACGGGTCCCAGCGACATGTCTGGTTCTGAGGCTCGTAATGCTCTTTTCTTCCGTGCTTCAGGTGTAGATTGGCCAATTGCTTGATGCTTTGAAGGCATAATTATACGGGAATGTTAATATTGACGATGATCATTCGAGAATTGTTTAAATCGATTTTTATTCCACTCACGATGATATCCGAAAAAAACTGCACAGCAAATGCGTTGGGAACGTCAATTAGCAGTCAGATCCTTCACATACACATTCGATAATAAAATAATAAAATAAAATCAGCTCACAGACGAAAATACAATTCGATTGAATTGTTTATCTAAATTATAAATTAAACTCTCAATGAAATGCACAAAATTATTCGAGAAACGCACCCAAATATAAAAATACGCACAATATTGTTTGTTCAATGTCGGACACGAATTTCACAGTACATTATTTACATAAATTCTTATGTCACCCACAACTCGAAACGTCATTATTCGTTCGCTATTTTCGTTTCAATTCAATGGAATGAAAGTGGTGCCATCTGTCGAAATTCATGAAATTCCTTTGAATGACAGTGGCGCCTCCTTTCGAAAATTGGTCGTACCAACTAAGAAACCAGTTTATAGATTTCCGAAAATTAAGTCAATCCCTGAGACCTGATATAGAAAGGCCACAAAACTTTACATGTCTCACGTATTGCTATAGATTCTTTATTAAAATCATTGGAATGCGCTAAGCCAACAATCTCTTCGTCTCATTTTACAATATTATGAACTGAGATTCAGTTGAATACTTCGATGCTTGAACATTTTGATACGACTGGACATAGCGGAGTGCAATGACGAATACAACTGCCTTTTAATTTTAGAAATTTTTCACCATGAATCCATAGCTCGACTCCTCATTAAGTTTATTTGCAGCAAACGGTTCCGCAGTAAACGCTTTCGGAACCAACATTTTAAAACTTGACATTGGACCAATTCTCCAGGGAGTTTGTCGTTGCTAAAGTGTCTATGCATATCATCGACTCGGAATATCTCGTGAACACCAGTTTGTTCGTGGATATACAAATGCTTATAGATCCGTTAACCTCTTTGTCTTTGCACGGTGCACTTCTATGATCGACAAGTCATCAATGGACCCAGTGCCAAATAAAAGGTCATAAGCACAAATTATAGAGACAAACCAACCTCCGATTGCATGTAGACCTTGACGACTGGCACCTGATAAACTCATCATAGCGAAGACAGAATTCGAACACATGATGAAACTCGGGATTTGCAGACCTCGTGGTAGTCTTTGTTCCAGCCCATTACATTTGGCATTGAAAAATAATGTAGAGTAGACACCTTGTGGAGATTTCTAATCAGATAATCGGATTACGATTCCGGACATTTGTCCGGTTTAGCGCATATCCTGAATTTGGGGTTTTACATTTCGATATAGAGCTACTGAATACTAAAGCTGACTAAAACTTAATTATTAAAATAGTTATTATGACATTCTGATGTAATGATTAACTACTTCGTTAACTACATGTATTACGTATATTATAGCTGGATTTCCCCATGTTATTGAACGTTTATACCAAGTTTTGGTTGTGAAACAATTCTTTCTAAAAGGAAATTGTCCGGCTTGGCAAATTACTAATTTTTTAATTAATTTAATTAAAACTTAATCACTTAATTGTGTTAATTAAATCGAACGTTTTAAGAATTTAAAAACTGCGATGTGTAATGTATGTGCAAATACCTAAAACTGGTATGTAGCAACAAATAGCATAAAACGATTTAAAATATCAAATACAACTGCCAAAACTAGGCTAAATATAACAAACATTGTAATCGATAAATCAATAAAATTATGGAGACAAAAATATTGTTATCAAAATATTGTGCACACACAGACGCACGTCTACGTTATAAATCTTATCTTCGTAACGTATAACGTGATGTATGTAATAGATAACATTATGTACAAAATTCTTAACACTAATTATAAATGTTTTGAATGTTGGGAAAGTATGCAATTGATTGTTTTAAACAAGTGATTGTACCCTCCGGTTGATCCTAAGATTTTTACTGGGACGCTATATACGATCTTCAGCATTAAGTGATCATTTACAGGGCACGTTTCGTGTCAACAATCTGACTCCATCACGAGCAAACTCTTCATACTGTTACTCGCTGTCCTTTGATCAATCGGGATTAAATTCCTAATTTCGTGATTGAACAGAACTCGATATGTTCTATCATCGTCGCGTTTTGGGCCATATGTCATACGCATAACTCTTCTCTCGAATGTTAGTAGCCATCGTTCGCACTCATCTCTAAAGCTCCAACTTTCACATCCGAAATGCTATTGCTGACGAGATCTTGATATTTTCGTTGCGTTTCTTCATTTATCAGACCTTCACGCAGATGAATTGCGTTTTATATTCCCCTGTCCTCCTTAACATGTACGAAAACTTCCATCTTAGCTTTGCCGTGATCAGATAATGTCTACGAATCTTGTTGAAGATCATTTAGTTAAAGTTATAAAGCTTAGGTCATACAAATATAACTAATCGAAATGACTTGGCCTTTACATAAAGACAATCTATATTACAACGATATAACAGTGTTGATATGTACAACATAAAAATGAGATTAAAGAATTTCATTACATTTCTACCCTCCATTCTAAGAAATAATCGAGATATTGGTACTCCTATTATACATAAATGTAAGATATAACCATAGATTATGTTGAAGAAAAAACAAATGAATGTTCGACTTAAAGTTATTTTTAAAATTAAATTTTTAAGTTCTTATTCTTTTTTATATACACACATACATACATATATTCCGTTTATTTATTTACAGGTAGGTGCCTATTGTTATGCCGAACTCGGTACAATGATAACGAAATCGGGTGCTGATTACGCCTATATAATGGAAACATTTGGTCCATTTTTGGCATTCATTCGATTATGGATCGAATGCATGATTGTGCGTCCATGTTCGCAGGCGATTGTTGCCTTAACATTTAGTGTTTATGTACTGAAACCGTTTTTCCCCGATTGTCAACCACCCGATGATTCGTCACGATTATTAGCTGTATGCTGTATAAGTAAGTAATTTACAGTTATTATAAATATAAATCTTAGATGTAATATAGAAAGAAGAAAATCAATCATCTTTCCGCACAAACAAAAAACAGAACTGTCTTCTTATCTTGTGTATTCTTCTTAATTATATAACTTTGGTTTCAGACAACATAACCGAAATTATATTGTTTGTCTTATGTTTACACAGACGCTAAAATAGTAATTAGACGTTCGTAATTTTGTATAGACGTATTTTAGGTAGTTGACGCACATTAACGATGGGTCGAAATATGACTGATTGCCACACCTACTTTTTTCAAATAGATTATGTGTCAAGTGTGAAGTGACGTGAAAAAATGTTTGGGTTTCGACTCAATGTCGACGTGTACTTTTAATGAGACCAAAATAAGATATTCGGTAAAATGAGACTTATTTTTAGACAGACACATAACAAAGTATTGTGGCCTTGTTAATGTGATTTGTGTTTTATTTTGTTAGAAACCGACCCTTATACAAATGTCACGAAGGTCCCATGGTGCAAACCTAGGATTTTATCAATCTTAGCAAACTGGAGCAGTTAAAACCAGAGCAGAGAAGACATTAGATTTACAGGAATAGTCCTAGAGTTGTACACAAGGGATCTCAAGTGTATGCTTTCATTAAATTCTTCAAGACATTCGTTGCATCACTGACAAGTCCTTTTTTAACAAAATAACGTAATTGGTCATCTTCGGGTTAAGCCATTTGACAAAGTATTTCGCCTTACGACAAATACGAGTAGCTGACCACATCAGCTTTAGAGTCGATAGGACTACGGGTTTAATGGTATTCTTTATTATGTGAACAGGTGCAGATAGTTCAGTACATATAAAAAATAAGCGTGAACCGTTTTAGCCAACAGTCTGCAATTTTTTTGTCCTCAATGGCACCATTTCGTACAATTCCATACCAGTTTAAAGCTGGCTGGAGAACTCTTCAAGTAGTTAAGGACAGTTAACAGGGTTTAATATTTCTCCAGGAGCAGCTCAAAATATATGGAAACTTTATCTAGCTTATTCTGGAAAATACACTAACCTTTGACTGTGAATACTTTACCAATCGGGCAATTCTGCGTATTACATGTATAGAATCTGTAAATAATAATTTAAAAAATAAATAAGCAAATAAAGAAGGAAGCATTATTATCATTACTCATACATGACCTTTATCCCTTTTATTATTTTTATTTAAAAATCATTGATAAACAATTTATTGACGAAAGTTGTTGCTATAAAAAAAACTACTATACTTTATATACAAATTAAATAATATGTAATATAATTAAATATAAATTAAAATATTTACTTTTATTTTCTATATATTTGCAGTGGTGTTAACCTTCATTAATTGTTGGGATGTAAAATGGGCAACAAATGTCCAGGACATATTCACATATGCTAAACTGTTGGCTCTATTTATTATTATTGCATCGGGCGCCTACATGTTATTCACGGGTGAGTATTTTTTTTACATATATAGGAAAATAATTCGTGTCTTACAAACGGAAAAATTATCTTCTGCAATTAATAATTATAATTTCATCATATTTCTTCGTACGTGTTGTGAATTTGAAAAAATATATTAACGATATCGATTTAATTGGGCTATTAATTACTGGTTTATAACTTAGTTGTTAAAAATCCAATAAACGTTATGCTGTATAGGGTTATTTACTTAGAAATGTGAGATATAATTATAAATAACTTAAAACGTGGGGTTTCACTCATAAAAAATATGACGTAAGAAATTTTGCATTTTATAGGCGTTCGGGGAATCCTTTTAACTATTATATATTGAATCATTCGCAATTCATTTATATTTTGTATTAAAAGTACGTCAATCACCTTTCGGAAGGTGGCATCTGAAGGTATCATCTTCCAAACACTTAAAATGAAAACACTATAGTACATTTTTCAAATGGGGTGTTTAAAAGTTGAAACGAATTTGCATTAATGTTGAGGCGTTAACAGCAAAGTTTCGATTCAAAACTATATCTGTAATTCGCTAGTGCTGTTACAAATAGTCTCACAAATATCGCATATACCTGATGAGATGGATTTGATCTTTTCGATCACACAACCATTCAACGACGTCATCAGATCGAAACCGACCTAGCATTACTGAATACAATAAAATGCCATACAATTCAAAGAGGCTCTCTTTGAACGTCTTAACGGCTGATTGTGTTAACAAAAGATTAAATTTTAAACGTCATTGATCTCTCCAATTTCGAATAAAACCTAGATCGTTTGTTATTTATTAAGATAAAATAACATGCGTGAGACTGTCATCTTAATCGTTGGTTATGTACACCATTTTAAGATTGCTTCCAAGAAATTTATAAATCCATCCAGACTGTGGTTTCGTGATATTATGTATTTCTTAAAATACTACCTGTGTCGCTATTCAGCTTCTTATTAATTGAAGACGTGTGTTTATATAAAATATTATATACGTTATCTGCAGATATTCCAACTATGTAACGAATGTGCCCAATTTGTTTCGCCCAAAATTAAAGACAGAACGAATTTTGTCGTCGTCGGGGTATATACAGATTGGTTGATTGCAAAATAATCGAAATCGGTTCCACGTAAACTAATTTTGAAAAGTATAAAAATTTTGCTCAAGACAAAAAATAATGTCAATCAATTTTTTTTTGGAGGATTAGATTGTTAATTTCTGTAACTTTCGTTATGCTTGATCAAATTTATTTAATAGCTCTTTCTTTTTGTTACGAGAACGAAATCGTGATCACATTAAAAACTAACAAAAGAAAAATACATTTTTATTTTGTTAAATTAAGATTAGTTTTGATTAGAAAATGACTTTGTGATCATTGTTATTTCGAATTACACACAATAATTCGGTTTGGACGGGTTTTTAAATTAAATAATTTAAGTTGATCAAAATTTTACGGTGACCGTTGTTTAACCTTTTCAACCAAATGTATACATGATCTTGAAATGTTTGTATGTACGTTTATGTTTATGCAAGTCAAACTAAGGCGTTATTAATTGAAGAAAATTGGTAGGTGGATCGTTTATAGAATGATTGGATACACACGAAAAACTTTGGTTTAAAATATTAGGGGAATGCGAAATTATAGCTAACAAGTTTTGGAAATACATTTTGAGTTAATTGGAATGTTCCTCGAGGGTGTTATATACATACCAGACTATTCACTATACGTAAATTTCACTCAAATATTTTATAATTTTGCTCAAAATATCGTTCTATAATTAAGATACATTTTTTAAAAATATTGTTTGTATTGAAACAAAGATACTCAAAATATCACTCAAGTTTTCGAATTTCACTCAGTTTTTTTTTGCTTATTCCAAATGAAAGTTCTATTGGAACAGTTAATGAAAGGAGTCCATTCAATCTTTCACCTGTTTTTCTTATCAATCTGTAAACAGACCATAATTTAATCTTTCAGAGCACACAAACAAATAACAAAAATCTAATTATTTCTTAGCCAATTACTAGTTTTTAATGTTTTAAATTAGAATTTAGAAAGCATAACCAATTGGAACAATTTTTTGTTACTTTAATATTTCAATTGCAATGTATATGTTGTAATTAGCTCTAAAAATTATTTTTGAGTAAAAATTTCTAAATATTTGAAAGTGAACTGGATTGGATAACCACAAGACAATTATGCTAATTTTAGAGGTTTTATGAATTTAAACTTGCCAATAAATATTTGCCAATAAAACTTCGGATTAAAATAATGAAAAGTAGTAAAAAAAATGTTTATCTTTTTTATGTACATTTATTTTCAGAATTGACATTTTATAACGTTGTGTCCACAAGAGTTGTTATTCGTTATACCGTGATAATGAACCAACAAATTTGATCTTAGAATATGATCAACCTTAGTGCGGAACAAAAATTGAGAACACATCACGAACCAATCCCTTATTTCTATAACTTCTTTGCTGATTTACAACACGATAATAAAAGCCATACTCTGGCGTATCATCCAGTCAATATCGTGTAGTTATCGATTTGAAGTAGTCTTTTTGGGTTATCTCAGTACTTCTGATAAATTAGAACGCAAACATTGTACTTATGACACTTATTATCGCTGCTGGTTTCATCAATGTTTTAATAACTGCTCTCCGACCTTAGTTCAAAAGTAAGATGACGACCAACTATTGTTATGGTGTTTTTCACTCAATATTCGAGCTTGGATAGGAAACTACCACTGATTAGATAAGATTAAATAGTTTCCATTGGAAGATTCAACATTTGATCTAAACTAACGTAATATATAATCCATGTTTATTTTGTCGATTGAGTGTTATTATAGCAATGTCAAAGCTTGAAAAGTCAACAAATCATATAATCATTTGAATTCAAAACTTCCTTCGACGAATATCAAATATCATGTACGACACAGCATTCTTCTACTTCCGCTCGAGAATTTACAAAATTAAATATTGGTTTTGTAATTTGACAAGAACCTTTATAATAATACATATTAAATTTTTACCACTCTACAGTATTTCCAATCAATCAATCAATATAAAATTGATTCTATTTGTGGAAAATATTGAAAGCTGATAAATTACGATACTTTGTTGTTATTTCAACGGAAGTACTTTCTAATCAATTGATCAAATATAAATCATTTAAAATGATATGTAGAATTTTTTTAACCGCGCCTCTGTATACATTCTATGTACGACGAAAGCCAATTAAAGTGATTGAGACACACAGAAAGAAAATATAATTTTTCATTTTATTTTATGTTTTCCAACAGGACACACAGAGCATTTCACCTTTGAAAATTCTAAATCTGAAGTAACGTCACTGGCACTGTCATTTTATTCGGGATTATTTGCGTACAACGGATGGTAAGTCTAAATTTAATGATGTGCAATTCTCATGAGACTAATTATTATGTGCTTGCAGGAACTATTTAAATTTCATTATTGAGGAATTAAAGGATCCAATTAAAAATTTACCCCGTGCCATCGCTATTTCATGTACACTAGTCACTGTCGTTTATTTAGGTACAAATGTTGCCTTCTACACAACATTGTCGCCGATTGAGGTATTGGGTAGTGAAGCGGTTGCTGTTACATTTGCCGAACGAAATTTTGGAGTTTTGGCCTGGACAATACCAGTTTTTGTTGCCTTGTCAACATTTGGTGCCGTCAATGGTATTTTATTGACATCGTCACGACTTTTTTATGCCGGCGCATGTGAAGGACAAATGCCTGAAATTTTAACAATGATTCAAGTACAACGATTAACACCAACTCCCGCCGTCCTTATAATGGCACTACTATCGATGTTGTATCTTACCGTTTCGGATATATTTGCGCTTATTAATTATGTTGGTTTTGCAACATGGGTAAACTATTAAATACATTATACTGGATTGAGGACTATATAATTAATCAATTTCGTTTATTTTTTAGTTAAGTATCGGAGTGTCTGTATTGTGCTTACCTTGGTTACGATGGGCACAACCAAACTTACCACGTCCAATTCGAGTCCCGCTCATCTTCCCAATTGTATACCTATTAGCCACAGTATTCGTTACCGTTGTACCAATGTACGCGAGTCCAGTCGAAACAGGCTATGGAATCCTTATGATATTAACAAGTATACCTGTTTATTTGTGTTTGATTGCGTGGAAAAATAAACCTTTGTGTTTCCAAAAACTTATGGGTAAGTTAAATAATTTTTAATTAGTCATTAATTAGGCCAAAATGTATATACAATTTATGTTTGTTGTGTAGAAGTTATTTATTTTGTTTTAATGCTATAAAATACTTAAACAGTAAATAATAATTTTTAGGAGGATTTACACGAGGACTTCAAAAATTAATGATGGTGGTTAGACCAAAAAGTCAAAAGGTTTTTGTTTTTTATTTTATTTTTTTTTTAAATTTTTTATTATTATTTTTTTTAATAACACTTTTTAAGTAACGGTGGAAAGGCGAAAGCACTTTATATGTTTAAGCACATTTTAATATAAATAATTATCACGCTTTTAATGTAACATTTTAGCTTGTACATAAAATTTATTACATTCTGACCATCTATAGTGCCTAAATCATACGATATATTATGTTGGAATGATTTAAAAAAGAATACGTCCCAGTCCCCAAATACAGGGAATATATAAACTAATCAAATTTCGAACTTTAAACTTTTATGACTATTGCTGATCGGGACCTTGTTAATACCTCCAGGTAACGAGTTTTTTCAAGTAAATCATAATTTAGACTGCCCAGGTGGTGCAGTGGTTAAAGCTGGAGGTAACGAGTTCTTTCTTCTGGTCTGAAAATTCTTTCTTCTGGTCACGTTACAAAAATTAGTATTGCTTCTTGAAATTCCAATTGAGCCAAATTTTACAAACCTATTATGTTACATTAAATTCTACCCTGGACGAACTACGGATTTGCTAAACGCAATTAGTGAATTTTTCTATAAGCTAGAACAAGACATAAAAATTATACTAATTATAATAAAGAGTTTTGACTAATCTGGATTTACTTAATCCGCAGTTTGTCTGGATATTCTGGTATTATGCATGTGGAACAATTCTAATTTTTATAACTATTAACATTACCGTTAGGCACTTATACATACTAATCGAAACTTTCTTAAAAAGCACAACTAATATAATTTTAAAAATAATCTTTATATAAGTAATCAATTATTAATTAAATATTTTTATTTTATTTATATTCCACAGTAGGCGTAACTAAATTCCTACAAAAAATGCTCATGGTCGTTGGTAAGACCAAACCAGCTCAGGTTTAATCGTTAAGAAAAAACTAAAAGAAAAACTATTAAACGACATAATTAAAAAAAGACAATTTTAAACAAAACAAATAAATAATGTTTAAATCAAATTATATTAAAAAAAAACAAAATGGCTGTCATATATGGATAATAAATATAATAATTACTGTATTTTACGTCAAAATTATATAAAACAAACAACAAATTCTGAATCACCATAAAATTTTAAAAATTTTAAAATTTTTTTACATTTATTAAAACTTATACATACTCGAATAATTTTAATAATTTAATATAAATTCATATCATTTAATTAAATTTTAAATATATAATTTTAATTTATTTAGTATTTTTTTGTGTTTAATCCAATTAAAATTAATATTAAAATATTCTCCCTGTGCTCGCTTATGTCTGTTTGCATTTTGAACTAATAAATATGTTTTGAAAGGTGCTTTTGAAAATTTGGCAAATTTAATTTAAAATAAAATTAAAAAATATATACGAAATTATATCGTTTGAGAGAGATTAAATTATAAATTATTGCCACTGCCAACATTTACCAATATAGTGTTAGATGATATTATAGGGAAGATGAGTTTACTTTTTTTGTTATGAAACATAAATTAATTAATTAACAAAGCAAACATATCTAATTTCAATTGTTTTGTTTTAATTTTAAAAAAAAGGCTGCTTATAATTTTTTATAGTACATTCCATTTTAATAATTTAAATAATAAAATTAACAGCCATAAATTGAATGTACTACAACCGATTTTACTATTATTAATTACTTTGGTCACAGAACTCAATTAAATTAATTAACAAAAAATAATTATTTTAATATATATACACTCGAATTGGCATTATAAAAATTAAAAAAATATTGATATAATTAAATTTTATTATAATATCTGTGTTTTGCTGAGACAATAATTTTATTTTAAAATAATATTAATTAAAATTAAATTTAAATATAAAATAATACAAGAACATAACTCGTATTGATAAATATATATATATATATATATATATATATATATATATATATATATATATATATATATATATATATATATATATATATATATATATATATATATATATATATATATATATATATATATATATATACATTAATTATAATTAATAAAATTATGTGTAAATTAATTATTGAATAAAACAAACAAAAACAATTACTAAATTTATTAATAGAGCTACAGAGTCAAACAACAACATTGAAAAAAAAACGGAGGATGAATATTTTCAAAAAACATTACAAAAAAGTATTGTATTTAAAATAAAATGAAATTGCAAAATTATAAATTAAATTAATAATTAAGATAAATAAATATTGTTAGATATTAAGAAGTTATTAAATGAAAATAAAATGTATAAATAAATGTGTATCATATATAAAATATTGAAAAACATTAGAATTATATAACTGAAAAATATATCTTTTAATTTATTTTAAGTGATTGGTCGAGGTTCCAGCTAGGACTAAGATTTCGTGGAACATCTTAGGCTAGCAGTTTCGAGGGGAACAATATCGTTCATCATCATCGTATACAGATATTATAAATTACACTCATTCATGTTTTAACCCTTCCAAAAGAAACTCATTAATCGAATTCAAACTCTGTTTTTTGACCATTGGGAATGTGTTCTCGAGCACGTTATAGTCCTGCCATAAATCTTTCTACAGGAGTTCGTAATTTACGTATTATAGATTCCAAAGTTTTAACATAACTTTAACTTGCTTTCCTAGCTTTGACTATCTACTAACTTTCCAATAAGATTATTATACTTTTTTGATTTCCTCTCGTTGATTATATACATCTCGCCAGATTGCTGAGGCAGTAGTTTAGTTCGATTTTAATAGTTTTCGTATTATAGAAAACGTCGGATGTAAAGTGAACGAAGGACAGTAATGCAGTGTGTAAAATAGGTTATCAAGTAATTTACGGTTTCTATCCTCATTATTATACACATATCTGAAATATTCCGAGGTCTCATTGTTTCCCAAACTAGAGAGTTGTGACTCGCTCCTGGATATGTAGGTATTACACATTCTACTATCAAAGCATTCAAGAGTGCTTTTCCTTTTATAAAGTCGCATTGTATCCTGCTGGCTTTGCAATTTAGAAGTGTGTTCCATCTACACACGTTCAAATTTTACATTTGAAGTAAAAATTAAGCCTAGTTTCTGGTTTTTGGCCTTGCTCATTTAAAGTGTAAAGGCTCTATTCCATGGGAAAAATTGACTGACAGTCAAAAAAGACGAGAAGAGAAAAAAATTATAAAACTCAAACTAAAAGACCAAGAAAACGTTATTGTTTATTTATTTATTTATAGCGAATTATAGCAGAATTTTGGCCGCTATTTAAGAAACCATAACCAAAAAATTCACTAATTATCCATTCTTGGAGTTTTTTTTAATTGTGAATTAAAATTTAGTATTAAATATCACAATGCTAAACAAATACAATTTTTATTTCAATTCAATTATAATTTTACCAAAATAATATTTGGTCTATTTGACTCTTGACTATAAAATTGGTTGTGTGCCAAAATAATTTCTTGCCTTACACAAATTTTATGTAGAAGGCTGAGTGTGACTGCAATAAAAAGTATTCAATTTTATGTTTTTATGGCAGTCACACTACCACAAACACAAATATTTTTCCAGTCAAGTTTTACTGAGATGGTTTTTTGTTTCATTTGCGCTACTATTTATTATATATTTTTGTCTCATTTTAATTTTTACTGATAGTCAATTTTTCTCATGCGGAATAGAACCTTAAACGAATTTGGACATAAAATATTATCTAAGGTATTAAATATTTCAAACAAAATTACTGAAACTGTTGTTTGTTCCATTCCAATAAAACAATCTTGACCAACACCATTCTGATACAAATTCAGGAATATATATTTACTTGCTGGGTGTTCGACAGTAGAAATATATTTCCATGCACATTTCTCACCGCTTTTGTACTGTTCAATATAAAATTCAAATATAAAATTTATGACAGCTTATGAAATTGCAGTTTCATTGCGGATCGGTAGTACAGTTTTTCGGTGATTTCTATAATCCAATGCGAATCGATGGAACTTTCGCAGCATAAATCCGGCGAGTTGTATATTATATGTTTCAATGTCTTCTTGATATACATACATAATATCCATTTCTCATAGATAATCGTCATAATTGGTTTGGCCGCTGTCGGTGTTTTGTTAATTTCTGTATTCTATGTTGATTAAATTCAAATTAATAAGTAATTGAGAATAATTTAAACCTTGCTAATAGTGATTCATGGATCTAGTGTGGATTTTCCGTCCTCCAAATGCGTCAATTTTGCTTATTTATTAAAATTTGTCGATTATTAGAATTTGCTTCGAAAACTCAATCATAGTCTGGCAATATTCTTTCCGATAATAAATACAGAAACAAATGCAAACCATTCGTCAATATCACCAAAATCATCCTTCATCATCATCAATCATTCTTTAATCATCATCATCATAATCACGATCATTTGGATCGTCTTGGTAGTTAATGAATGGCATGATGACGATCTTTCACTGTCCCGAGTTCCACAATTTGACACCAAACGACGAATAGTATTGTCAGACGGTGCCTGTTGGACACTATATTTATGACGATATGCTTGTTGAGTTAGCACAACTGAACGACCATTTTCAACATTCAGCGTCACTATTTCTGCACGTTGTTTTGGTGTGAAACAATTGTACTGATTTAATGTTTAAAAACCTGTCTAGTTAACTTAATCGGTTGACAAATGCCAATGCTATTCAATGTTTACATACCGACATAGAAATGAGTGTGGCCAATTAGATGCGATTTTGAAATTTCGTAGACTTATACGAGTATAAGTCAAAAGTAAACAAACTGAAAATAATAAGATTTTAAATCATTTTAAGACTCATTTCACAATTTATCTCGGTATAGACTTTTAAAAAAATGTCGGGTTTGTAATAAGTGAAGGAAAATTATCGATCATGAATAATAATACTGCTTTGTTTTATCTTTGTATCAAAACGCATACTTAATTTGGAAATTACCTAAGAAAGCCCTGGCGTCACACTTTGGTATCATTAATAAATGTATGCCCTATTTAACGAGGTGGATGTAAAGCTGAAAGCTTGTTATTTGGAACTAGAGTATGAACATCAATATTATTTTACACATGAGTACGGCTTAACAAATATAATTAAGATTTAGTGGATGTAGAATCTTTAATGAAGCTTTTACACGTAGTACGTTAATAACAATTTTTTTTTTAATTTAAAGAGTTGATTTAACCCGTCTGATACAAAATATTGGAATAAATAAAAGATTTTGCATTAAATCTCGGAATTATCACTAGAGTATTCCTGCAGTTATCTATACTCATATCTACTGTATATATTTATCCATAAAAGCCTATATATTTCTTTGAAGCTTGTTATCTACGTGGCTGCAAAATTTATCAGTTTCTAGACAAACATCACGTCATTAGTTCTAATTGCATTATACGTTTCAAACATCTACTCAGCATTTCTTGTTAAGCCAAGTAGATTTTCGTTTCGAAAACATTCTCGTCTAAGATCTGACTCCTTATCGATCATATGATTAGATTCGAGGACAATAAAAACAGTATTGACATCCATAATTACATCAGTTCATTAATATATACCATAAAGGTGGGCAAATTTCACATTTATTTGTTCAAATTTAATTTAAACCTTTTATGGGAAAGCACATTTCCAAATTAAATCTCCAGCTTACATATAAAATTTCACATCTTTATTAAACTTATTTATTTTTTATACAAAAAATTAATTATACTTAAATTACAAAATATTATTGTTATTATTAAATTTATAAAATATTAAATTTAGCATAGGTATAAAAAAACGACGACAAACGGCGCGAAATTCAATTACATTGTAAATTGACAAATAATACAAAATGTGGCAGAATACGAGTGGTCTCAATCGTATTTAATTATTATCACATTTCTTAAATGATTTATTTATGTTTAAAAAAAATATTGAATGGTAAATAAATTAATTATACAAATTAATTGTGTACTTGGTACGGAGTAGGTGGAATTATAATTACTTAATATTTATTTATTTATATATAATAATGAATTTACAAAGATGTTTATTAATGGTTTGGCCATCGCAGACTTGGCAATTGACGCTGGTAATTTTTATTTATCTGAGTACCACAAATTTGTGTGCCTGGTAACAAGTGATCTAGCTTTACAGTGTTTTTGCTATTTTGGGCAAATTTTTTAATATATTAATGAACTGGAAAATTATTTATATTAATTACATAATAAATAAATAAATTATAATTTTAATGTACATTAATGAATTGTTGTGGTGTTAAATGTAACGCTTTTGGCAAATCGTAGCCCATTGTAATCGCTATTGAATTGCGACTGTGGTTGTACATAGCTTCGTGCATACAATGGATTTTCACCTGTGTTCAACGATGGAAACGGATTATTTGGAAATTTATTTAGTACCGTCACTGTTTCGTATTTATACGGTGTTGTTCTTAAGCTTTTTATATAATCTTGTACGAAGGCCGATGGATTGAGTGTGGATGATATCGACTGGGCGAATGGTGCTGGTGATGATGATATATATTGAGCCGCGATTGATGACGGTTTAGGGTTGAAATTATATAAATTACTTGTTTGTTTGTATTGCTCGTATCCACGAAGTTTTACGCCGAATGGGGAGTACGTAGAACCTTCGGTTGCTCCTATACGTATTTTTAAAATTCGTACATTGATTTCATGTTCGTTAAGATTTTTTAAAAAGTAACGATGGAATTTCGATGATAGTATGTACACATAATCCGGATCGTGTGGTGAAATTCGTATATCGGCTGGGAACTGAATCCGTTCTGGATCGTATGCTAAAACACTAAAACATTTTGTATTAAATTCAGTTTTCTATATTCTATATATAATAATGCCTTACGTTTGGGTGTTTGTGTTTGGGTTCCATTCGGCAACAGCAGTTTCGGTGAATGGTCCAAAGTATATAGATCCAGTCTTTGATACAGCGAGACCAATACCTTGCGATGATTTACGTCCAACTAGTTTAACTGGAAGTTCTGATCGGGGATCAATTGGACCACCGCGTAGTGCTTTTGTTGAAATTGAAAATAAGCGATCTGTAGCTAATGGTTGGAAATATACTTGTTGTACTTGTGGGTCAAATGCAATTCCCACCACACCATCCATCAATGTAAATTTATGTCCTTCGATAGTGGATTCACCGAAATCAGGATCAGGATACATAGCTGGATGTGTAAGCCGCCATGTAAAATCTTTTTCACTGTCATAGACAACAATGGCTAGAAATATAGTGATATAATATGAAGTGTTCAATCTAATATTGCTTGTTAAATTAAAAACTAATATGTTTCATCTGATTACTTTTCTTAAAGAGTAACAATTACAGTAAATTGGTTAATATGATTGAAAACTGATTTTACTGACCGATCAAAATAATACCAAAAATATTTTGTACTAAAGTCAACATTCAGGCGAATTAAATACATACAATGTTTAACCCTTTAACAATGATGTTTTTAAAATAATTTTGGCTTACCTGGTGCAACTGTATCAGTTATATAGACAAACACATCATCACAATTATTGGCTGGATTCGAGGTGGTCTCATCAATTATTAAATTGGTGAACAAGCTTTCACGCCGCAACACTTCTCGTGGAAAATCGATTCTGAAAATTATAGAGAGTAAACCATTTAAATGTATGTCTTATTAACTGATCACCATTAAACACTCACCTTCTAACAACTTGATCAGTTTTAAGATCGTAAATCAATATTTTTGGTGGACATGTCACCTCAAAATCTTCAAGTGATCGTGATACACCCGCATCGAGTGCCCATAGTCGATTACACGAATCAAGTTTAAGTCGATATACTGATACCAAACCAATATCAGAGCAATTATATTGCTTTTGTCCTGCTTGGTGATGTGACCAATCTGGATACGCTTCTAGTATAGGTGAATCGCCGCTCGAACTTCGACTGATCGACGTTAACGTCGCTGGCACACCAGAAAATAGTCGTGGCAATGCAACAAACACACGATCGTCATCCAAATCCATACCGGTCGCCACTATTTGTGCGGGATTATAGAATTCACTATCGTGTGCAGGCCAATCCCATGGAAAATTAAAATTTAGTAGGTCCCATTGTTTGTAGATTTCGAGCTGTGATGGATGAGATGGTAATATAGCATTGCTGAGTGGTGCTAGTACCGCAAGCGAAATGATAGCAAATGGGAAACAATACCGCATTTTGGGTGTCGGTCAAAAATCTAAAAATACATAAAATGAGCATAACAATTAATTTATGTAACCTTTAATGTTTTTTTTGTATTAATCATAATTTATGTATGTCGATCATGTAAACGAAACAATGTGGCGCTTTCACAATATATCTACATATGCACCAAGCGAGCGAATAACAAATTTCACCTTAAAATGACCACAAATTCAATGTGATTATGGCCTGATTAAAACCTCGTGGTACATATTTTATACAAATCTGAAGAATAATAATAAGTCTGTATTGTGGTCGTTTTGTGTACAGTCAAAGAATGTATTACGTATACATCGAGCTCATTGAAGGTCGTATTGTTATATTTTCTTTTTATTATATATTAAGACATAATCGACTTAAGAAGTCCGGCATTGCGTTGAATCCGTGTTATTGGCGATGGCGACAAAATTATAAAGCACAGCGATGTAATAATATATGTATATGCGGAAAGTGTTAAGTAATAGTTTTGGTACATAAAAATGATGTTGGTAAAGAGACAATAGCATAGACATAGCTTTCTTTATGTAAATTATCGCGATGCTGCGGATTTAATTTTGTTTTGTTTTTCGATTATTTGGAAGATTTCTCAAGTGATAACAAGTTTATGATGAATTAATAAGACGTTATTTTATGAGTTTAAATTTACGGTTCATTGGAATTGGTTATACAATCGATTGAGTTGTTTTGATATTTTTATGTAATTATTTATGCGTTTATGATAATTTTGACCTTAAAGGGTCGTTTCGCCTTTTATTGCATGCATTTGGCTATTTGTTTACTTAACAAAGATATTAAATTTTTTTATTAAGATAAAGCACAGATGAAGCACTTCAAAAGCCTTATTTGAATAGCTTTAATTTTTTCATCGTCGACTTAATGACCTGATTTAAGGGAACCACACTTGTTACCAGGTATCGTTTATTCTTAGAAATATTATTTACAAAGTGATAAATAGGGACTTATTTGGAATGTATAAATAGATCGAACTTTCACTATGATAGATTGTTTATTTTGTTCCGTGACGACCCTCTCGTTGTTTTGATATCTTTATTTACCAAAGACTAAGAGGGCGCACTACGAAATCGCGCTACCAGTTGGCATGGCTATCGGCGCAGTATTAAACCGAGAAGACCCCCGTGATGCTCTTGTTTTATGCAACTCTTCCAAAGGGATCAATTATTGGTTCGTCATCACTAAGAAGATCGGCACAATTATCGCGTGCCTATTCTCGTTTAGTGGTGTGAGATATCCACGGTAATTTAAATACACGATTCGCAAAATTAGATGCATCCAATTCTAAATTAAGTAGAATCATCTTAGCACAAGCTGGTCTTGTTCGCATGGGATGGGAGAAACGAATTGATCAAGTACTCGAACCAGCTGAAATACTTTATGCAGTAGGTGGCTTAAAAACAATCGATTGTGAATTATTTCGAAATAGGATTGGGGAATTCAATAAGCTGAACATTTGATCAGCAATGGGGATATTATGAAAATTGCCCAGGATGAAATTCATGGTGCACTAAAATCTAGTTAAAATTGGTTTTGATAACAGTTGAACTATAACACCTTGGTCAAAAATTTCCCGGAATAACTCGGTATGTGGCGCTCCCATCGTTCCGATTTGAGTCCTGTTTTTTTTAAGTTGGTACATCTGTTGTTGATATTTACTCTAAATCTTAGCCTCATAGCTTGACATTTGCAAATGTTACGTAGTCAAGAGTACATCTATCTCTATGTGTGTTGGTGATAATTTACAATTATAGAAATGGATTTAAATTTGCAACAATGAACTTGTTGGAAATATTGGAAAAGTGTTTCGGCAACGATTCTCTAAAGAAAGCGGTTTAAAAGTGGTCGTGAGTCATGATGGTCGTGAGTCAATCGAACATGATGAGCGCAGTGGCAAACCATCGACGTCTAAAACCGACGAAAACATTGATAAAGTAAAAGAAATGTTGATCAATAACCATAAATTAACCATCAGAGAGATGCGGAGGACTTGAACATTGCCTATGGATCTGTCCAAGACATTTTGGTTAATGATTTGGGTTTCCGTCGTGCAGCAGCAAAGTTGATGCCAAAATACCTCAATTTCATGCAAAAGAGACCGTGTTGACGTCGCCAAAGACATGATTTACGAGGCTGAATCCGATCCCACATTCATCAAAAGGATCATTACTGACGTGACGTGGGTTTATGAGTACGACACGCAATCCAGACATCAGGCAAGTGAATGGCGTTCACCAAATAAGCCGAAACCAAAAAACACGTCAATTTCAGTTAAAAAAGAAGATAATGCTCACGGTTTTCATATGGATTACAACGATGTAGTGCATCATGAATTTTTGCCAGAAGGCCAGACCATAAACAAAGAGTATTATTTGGGCGTTATGAAACGTTTGCGTTAAGCAATTCGCCGAAATAGAATTGTGGGCAAAAAACTCGTGAATTTTGCACCACGATAACGCACCGTCGCAAAGTGCCATCATTATTCGTAATTTGGCGGAAAATGTAACAAATACCATCCAACATTCATCTGATTTGGCTCCCTGTGACTACTTTCATGTTCAATCGAGTTAAAAAACCATTACGAAGAAGGCGTTTCAACAGACGAGAGGAAATATCGCAGGAAGCACTCATGGACGTATACCGAATATGCAAAATGTTTCGAGGATTGGATCAAGCGCTGGCATAAGTGTGTTGTAGTCAATGGGGATTACTTTGAAGGGGACAATACAAATTTAGATTAATAAACTTGTATTTTTAATTTTCTGAATAAATTCCGGGAACTTTTTGAACAAGGGTAGTAGAAAAGTTATAAAATTTGGTTTATGACAGGTACCAGCATGTACACATGTCGTATTTTGCAACTTAATTGTGTGCTGAGAATTATATTGTTAATTTTGAAATTATTAATGAGATTCTATTGAAAAATGTTGAATAAAAGATATTCCAAGAAAGCATATTTTAACCAATTATTCGTTATACATATATTTGAACAAACTCTTATGTTTATATAATCTACGAGACATATAGACACAGACACGACACTAGTTACAAAGCACGCATAATTAGACACATAGACTAGCAAAAATAAATAGAAACTTTTCAATTCTATTTGTGTTACCAAGACCTTGCTAATACAAAAACCGTAACTGTAACAAATGCATTTAAATTTAAAGTATTCAAATTAATTTACATAAATTATACAAGACAAAATTTAATTTACAATTAAACTATTTCTTAATTAAATATTTGCGAATTCGTTTAAAGAGTATACAAGTACACATACTTAGCTATAACGGATACAGTTGTGGTATTTTTAATCGACTAATCATAAATAGTTGATTGTACATAGCGGTCAAGTTTATGTCTTACATTAATAATTTATATGTTTACGTAATTGCTTGGAAAGGCAACCAATTGTAAAATTAAATCTAGAGTAACACGATTAAATATGATCTTCATGCAAAAAACACTTTCTATCTAATTTATTCGATATTTGGATAACTGATCAGTTGATAGGCAGCATTAGTTAAAATTTACAACGTCTATTTACTTCAATTGAGGAAATTACATTAAATTTTTAGTGGGAGTAGCTACACATATTTAACCAATAAATTTATGAACTGGAAAAAGAAAGCTAAACAACTTGGTATGTTACGTAATGGGCTCCAGGTAAAACATTTTCTGCGGTAAATGTGGTTCATAATAACCTTACTTATGCGTATATAAATCGGCTAAATTCAATGACAACTTGAGCATAAAAATACCAATCTGACATAAACTACTGGTATGGTACAACATACCACACGCACACCCCATTTAATTATTGTACTTGGGCCTCAACAATAAAATAAACATATAAAATAATAATAATTATGAAACTCGAGTAACCATAAATTACTTAACATATATTTTTGAACATAAATAATCAAATGAACAAATACATAAATTAAACCAAGACCACAAATCACCCTCACCAGCAAGTCATTAGAAATTCATCTAAATTATATACATCAAACTCTAGGTTATTCATCCATTTAATAACCGACTACCCTTGAGACTAGAAAATAACATTAGTATCAATATATGTATTTGAAATTACTCAACCCAAAATGATCTCTAATTCGAACTAAAAAAAAAATATAATAAATATTTGGAACATGACATTGATTTTGACTCCAAATCTACTTATAAATTTCTTTGAGATGTTTACAATTTTGAAAAATAATTTATGTCTTTCCTTTGATTTGTCGATTGTTGTTATTGGTCACGAAAATATACATTTTATTCTCAAAACATTTAATACATGACTTTCGTCTTTCTACCTTGACTTATGTAATGCATGATAGTTTTTAGCAATCAATTTTACTTTTAATTTTTTACTCGCACGAAAAACAAGTTTTTTAAAAGTACATGTACAGTTATTATAGAAGAAAGTTGAAATACTTCTTACATCTCACATATTATAACATTATCTGTGTGTGTTATACATTTTGGTCTCAGGGACTTCTTAAAATGCCAAAACATATCACAAAATACGTCAAATATGGATGCCAACACTATTGATGTAGATAACCAGTATAGACAACACGTTCTTGCCTGTAGTGTTTAAATTATGTACTTAGACAAAGTAAAGACAGCATACTATAATTATTTTAAATGATTTATGGGAAAACATGCGATTACGCATTGATGTTCGTGACTGGCCAATCATCTATTTGGTCAGGTAATTATTTTACTTTTTTGTTACTTTACTTTCATTTTTTATTTAAAGTCATTTACCCCTTTAAAAGTACCTAGTCGTTAAAATACCTTTCCCAGCTTGTGATGATCGATATTCGCTTGATCGCAATGTTATTAAAGATGGCTCTGATATTGGAGATGGCTTTAGTATTAAAGATGGCTCTGATATTGGAGATGGCTTTAGTATTAAAGATGGCTCTGATATTAGAAATCAGAATGGAATCTCAAAACTAAACAAGCAAGGATGAAAGCTTGTCATAAAAATTATCTCGAACAATATATAACTTACTTTTATAACTGAGTCTATCAAGAATCTGCCACACGAAACGTTCGCTGTTGCACTAGGTTAATCGGAGATGCACGACTGTTTACATAGAATATCTAATAAATGATAACACATCAAGTAATCAAAATAGATCACTTATATCGTTCCTAAAGAAATTTGATTCCCAATATCTTTCACTGAAACTGAACTTTAAGCTTGGTATTCCCTTCCCAGAACATCTTGGAAATAGTTTAGTGAGTTTCAGGGTATAGGCTAAATTGGCAAATGTCTGGAATATTAATCTGAAATAGTGTTTGTAAATCTCCACAAGGTGGACTCTACTCTACAGTATTTTTCAACGCCACAAATGTAAAAGAATGGACCATAGACTACCATTATTACTGCAAATCTCGAGTTTTATCATGTGTTCGAATTCTGTTTTAACAATGGTGCAGTCGTCGAGGTTTTTTATTATTATTAAAGTTGGTTGGAACCCTATAAGGTTCCGCACTCAATGCCACAAAGGGCCCATGGTGCAAACCTAGGATTACATCAAAGCGCGCAGACGCGTTCTGCAACCTAAGCAAACTGAAGCAGTTTGAACCAGGGTAGAGAAGCCAGATTTACAGGAATAAACCTGCAGCTAAACACAAGAGATCTCATACGGTCGAAAGCTGGACAACTGCTGATGAAGTGTAAACTATCGTCAACATCTTCCAGACATTCGTCGCATACGGCATCATTGGCCAGTCCCATGCGATGAAGGTGGATTTTGAAACGGCCATGACCAGTAAGTATAGAGACTAAAATCCTCAAGTTGTCCTTTTTCAATGAAAGAACGTAATTTGTCAGGTTAGAGTAAATCCCTCTGATAAAGTATTTCGCCTTACGACAAGTTACGGTAGCTGACCACGTCCGCTTTAGATTCGATAGGATAACTGTTTTAATTGTTTTTTTCACTATATAAGTAGGTAAAGGCGCAGAGTGGTAAGCAGTAACTAAATGTTGGTCTCTAATAAATCTATCAACAATCCTTTCTAAAGATTTCAGAAAGGTTGATGACAGACAAATAGGCCGAAACGAGTTGGGGTCGGTGTAGTCCGACTTGCCAATTTTAGGAATAAAAATTACTTTACTTCTGCTCGAAGATTGTGGAACAGAACTAAAAGCGATACATGCCTGGAACACATGTAGTAAATGTTCCTTAATGAGAGGAAATCCATGCTGTAATACAGCGGGAGATACACCGTCAGGACCGGCAGATTTGAAGGGTTTGAAAGAGAACACGCTCCAACGTAGGACCTCATAATTAATTAATCTACAGGCTAAGTCCCAATTGGGACTTACATCCAAATTGGTAATGACTACACCAAAATTGTCAGTAGTAATGGTTTTACATCCCGGGAAATGGGTAGTGAGAAGTAAATCACCTACTTCCGTTTTCGAGGAAGTAAGCTTGCCATTAGGTAGACAAAGTGAATCAAGTCTACATGTATTATTCCTGCTCAGTGACTTGTTAAGTCTAACTACAGCAGGTAAGCTATTAATCTCCTCACAGAAGATTACCCAGGCAGATCTTTGCGATGCTCTTAGTTCTGTTTTGTACACTTTTTGTGCAGCTAGGAAGCTGTCCCAATCAGACTGAAGATTAGATCTTCTTGCCTTATTCTTCAGCTTTCTTGTAGTCTTCCTTAACTTTTTTAAAGTGGAGCACCAGAAAGGTTTGTTCTGAGTTTTTTGGTTCGAGACAAGTGGACACGAAGTCTCAAACGTTGTTGTAATAGCTTTAGACAGACCAGAAGCCTACAATTCTAAGTCCACAGACGAACAAATCTTCATAGGTGGTTCGAGTAAGGAAACAAGCTCTCGAGAGAATGTTTCCCAGTTGGTAAGCTTCCGATTACGGTAAGGTTTAAGCGCAATTCTTATAAGATTAATATTAAAAGAAATAAACCTGTGATCGGAGGTGAGAATATCATTCGTCACTCTCCAGTTTAAAATAAATTTAGTGAAAGACATGGAGCACAAACTAATGTCAATTACCTCCCTGCGGGCAGAGTTAACAAAAGTTGGTTCACATCCAACATTGAGGATATCCAACTCAAATGAACTTAAGTAGTTTAACAGAGCAGAACCTCTGTTATTAATGTTGGTACTTCCCCAAAGAGAGTGATGTGCATTAGCATCACAACCAGCTATCAGAGGAATATTTTTAGCCTTACACCAGCTTACTAGGTATGTAAAATCCTCAGAAGGAGGTGGAGTAGCGGAATCGTAAGGAAAATAAACTGAGGCAATAACCACTTCAGTTTGAGAGTTTAAAGTAATGCGCGCAGCTGCAATATCAGCCGAACTACACTCTTCAATGAGAGATGCATTAAAATTCTTTGAGATGCACGCTCTAGTTCTCTCGGTAGAACTCTTGTACAGAATTCTTCCACCGGGGGTGTTTAGTCCAGAAACCAAACCATCAAGAAGGTAAGGTTCTTGAACTAAACATAAATCTGTGTGCGAATTAACAAGCAACTTCTTTAATTCTACAGAAGCTGATTTGCTATGTTGCAAGTTAATCTGTTTAATTACATGCATGGATTACATGCATGGATGAATAATAAAATTGTACACTACGGGCCTGAGATGATCCTCTCAAGTACGTATTGTAGAGAAGAGCCGGATCCAATAATGTGCTCAATAGATTTCGAGTCAACCCGGAACACAATCGATTGACTGTTAGCCTCTCGTCTGTGTCAGACGATTTTCCATCCATTGATATTGACCATTGGATTCATCACGCTGATGTTCGCTAATACCACACTAGGTTCCTCTGGAGGTCCAGGGACCCAGGTGTGGATTAGTAGTGGTTTGGGAGGATCACCCACTGACAGCTGACAACCGCTCCAGAGATCTTCTACTTTTAATTGTAGGTTGCATCATCGGCACATTTACAAAGAAGGACGCCATTTTGCCGCTTCAAGAATACGACGGCCCAACTCTATACGAAAAATACCCAGCTTAGTCTCATTCAGCGAAATGGCACCGTGTTGTCACGCACGCAGAATTTTTTAATCGTTGTCTCAGCAACAACTTGTTCCAACGTGCGTAACCACGGTTTGGTTACCAACTCAGGAGTCGAGGTTTACATGCAATTGGAGTGAAATTTTAAAATATGTTGAAGACACAGTACGTTACTGACTTGTCGATCCTAAAAACAGTAGGACGAAAGTTTTGCGTAAGTGCACCGTGTAAATACAAAGAGGTTAACGGATCATTCGATGTTCTTGAGAAAATCCGAGCCGATGATAGGCATAGACACTTCAGCAACGACCAACTGCCAGGATAATTCTTGACGCAGTCCAATGTCGAGTTTTAAAATTTAAGTTCCGAAAGCTTTTACTGATGGAGTCGTTTGCTGCAAATAAACTAAATGGGGAGTAGAGGTATGCATTCTTGATGAAGCGAGCCGGCAAGGCCGAGACATTAGCTCCTGTATCGTATTAAACATTGTCTGAAGAAAAATTTCGATAGTTAAAAGGCGGTGGGATTTGTATAGGACATTGCCCTCCGCAACGTCCAATCGTATCAAAATTTTCAAGCATCAAAATATTCAACTGAGCCTCAGTGCATAACATTCAAAAATGGGACGAAAAGTATTGTACAACCTTTCTATATCAGGTCTCAATGATTAACTTCCTATTCAGAAATCTATATAAACTACACATCTTTCTGTAAATGAGCTTAAAAGCTTAAAATAAGGTGTATGGTTAAAACTGTTGTAAAGTAAAAAAAAAATTACGAGTATTAATAGCCAACATCAATATTTCACACCATACGCCCGTTCTGTTACAGGTTTTCGTAAAACGATGAACAGTTTAAGGGTATTTCCTGTACATGAATTAAAAAAAATAATATTATCGATATACGTTAAAGTATACAGTATGTGAATACTCGTATGTAAAGACGGAGGATTTAAGATGTGCGACCGAATGATGATGGATATAATTTTGATAAGTGAAGGTCACATAAAACTTGTGTTGTTTCCAAAAATGATGATAAAATCAACATCAAGATGAAGTGCGCAATGACCGGGTTGTGGTTGGCCAGATGAATTAATATAGCAAAAATGGTCAGATGAGGTCAGTGTGGATCAATGATTTCTCTCGAGTTGGATTAAGGGCTCGAATTTAAAACTAATTCCCATATCAACTACCATGATTGGACCATCGGTTCTTTTTGAAATTTAAAACACCAGGTCCAGACGGGGTATTTCCAGGTCTTCTACAGGAAGGACTAAAAATCATTTTAGACTAGCTTGGACATATATCTTCAGAGCCAGTCAGTGTAGGGTTAATCTCGAAGGACAGAAAGCCTAGATATGATAAGGTAATCAGTTACTCTTGTGATGTCTTAAGTTTTGTTTTTGGTCTTTCAGTTTCTTTTGGTCAGTTAACTGCTATATATCTCCGTAGACTTAAGACAATTTGTACGTTGCTTAAATATTAATCTTTTCAAGTTATTATTGTCAAATTTACCCGAAACATCTCAGGTTATTATTAAGAATATTGCATTACGCAATTATTGCTAAACCCAAATTTTTCAACCATAAACTTTTGATTGCCAAAATAAAAGTCTGCTACCAAGATAATTAATATGTAATATGTAAAAATTAGTCGTACAGTTTACGACAGCCAAACCATCCACCCAACCAAAAACAAAACTTTCATTAATTAGATTATATATGTACAGCTCACATCATAACGCGAATAAAATATATCGTATCAAATTAGTCATGCCAGATGATTGTGAATTCATAACACACACATATATAGTTGCTTTACAACAATAACAAATTAATTTATCTCGACACTAAGCTCAAATCTTGTTTTCCAATCGGGTATCTGGAATTACGTTCAAAAGTATACATTTCAAACTATTTTTGACACTTTAAGATCTTGATCTTAGTTTTAAATTACAGTTGTTATGTATATAAATGGGTTACAATGCGGCGCCCCTGATTTATTGACATTTAGCATAGTGTTATGGACTCCATAGAGGTATTTTCTATGTTGTGCGAAGTTATCGAATTAACAATAAATATAAAGGGAAATTATTACTTTCATTTTCATCTGATTTATAAATAATTATATCGAATACAGATCTATGAGAAAACTGGTAACAATTCAAGGTAATAAATAATACGCGATTAATCATTAAGAAATTAAAAAATTTTTTCTTTATGGTTGGTAAACGATATATAATATGCAATAACGGTAAAATGTGAATAATTGAGGCCCAACCACACATAAGTTTTTCAAGATAGTGGAATACATGTGTACGTGCATGGACCGGATAGAGTAATTGATTACTTCAAGTTTTGAGGCGTTTGCCAATACGATTGTAAATCAATATGATACAGGATTTACAATGTGTAGCAGATGCAAATTGTATCAGATTTGAAACGTGTTGATCTTTTGAAAGTTTATGAACATAATTCTTATAATTTTAAATTGAATGAACTAGTTCAGAAGCAGGAATTAGAATGTCAAAAATAGATGTTATTGAAATCTGTTTACCATTAAGTGGGCAGGTTGTAAAACAACGTTCGGAACATCAATATCAGCTATACTTTTAATAATCTCAGACATGTTTAATCCGTAATTAATCGGACAAGATTTGTATTGGTCACATAAAAAGTTTTAGCGGATTTCGCTGTCTACATATTTCGGGCAATATTCAATGTCAATTTGCTTAAGAGATAACATTTCAACTTCTATTGTTTTATAATTCCATGCTCGTGTAACAAGTTATATTGATATGAAAATGAGTAAATACGATGCAAAAACATGCCGAAAAATCTGTGATGTATGGTAAGAATGCTATGAGTAAACGAATAATCCAAGAGTCTCGCGGGAATTCTCGTATATAATGGTGGGATTGAAACTAAACTTTCCAGACTAACCATCAATTTAATCTGAATTCTTAAAAACTAAAACATAATGTTGATCCAGCGATGCACCACCGCTTCGTTCGTTGGTAGGTAGCTGCTCACATACTAACGAGCTGGAAGGGTTTGATTCTTTTTAGTCTCCTAACCAAATATTAATTATTCAGTAACCGAAGTAACTTACTCTGGAACTTTTGTATACGTTTAGTGTTAGTGATATTAGTACAACCCAAAAGCTGAATGTCATATAGCCAGATCGGCTTTAGAACCTGATTGTAAAGCATTATTTTCTTGCATATGCTTAATGACCTTCGTCTAACTACCCAGTACAATTGTCTATATTTAAGAATCAAGCTGTTTTCTTTTCTTCTTCACATGCTCTTTACATTTAAGTTTAACATCCAATGTAATATCCACAGCACCATCATTTGATTTACCATCGCGCGAATTTCTTCATACGAACATTGAAGATAGCGGTGTCGTCAGCAAACATTGCGATGCTTATGTAGTTGGACTTTGGTATATATCACTTGTATATAGAAGGTATATGACTGGGTCCAGAACGCCAGCCCTTACTTCTTCCAGTCCAGTATACTCATCTTCTTGTCTTACTTTATAAAGCCTTTCAAATAAATATGATCTGAAAAGATCAACGCATGGTCCCAGAAGCATAACATTTAGTTTATGTATTAAACCCTCGTGCCATACCTTATCGTGCCACATCGAGAAATAAGGTCGAACCAATTTGTTTATCTTCTAACGCCTTTTCTATAATATCTGTATTTCTGTAAACCTAATCAATTGTTGAATATTTGCATCTGAAACCAAATTGTCGATCCGATATTAGGTAGATCCTGCTTTCTATTATTGGGTTTATTTTCCTCAGGAGTAGTCTCTCCATTAGCTTTGAAATAATAGTAAGCAGGGATATCGGACGATACAATTTAGCTTCATTGGGCGATTTTCCGGATTACGGTAACAAAAGTTTGCTCGATCCCCTTCCGATACATTTGGATGTCAAAGATGCACATCGCTCTGGTCGACTAATCATTGAAAAAGTCAATAAATTTTTTCAATTATTGAAGCAAGACTATAGCACGCAAGCTGTCCAGAAATAGCTGAGGCATAATGTGACACATTGAATAACTAAAAGGCAAACAGCACCTTACATGATCAAAGCTTGGTGACACTCAACAAAAGACTTCAGAGCCTGGATTGATAGAGCCAACAAGGTCAAATTGAGTGTTTGGTGAAATTGGAAGGGAATTCTACATTATGAGGTCCTGTACTGTGCACAACTCGACCGTTTATACAAAGCAATGCAGAAAGAGCGACCAGAATTGGCCAACAGAAAGAGAGTTGTATTCCTTCGTTAAAAATTCTCGGAACTTGGTTGGGAATTTGTGTTGCATCCACCGTATAGCCTGGATCTTGCACCATCTAACTACGCCATTTGCTTTGGTCTCAGCAAAATTCTCTTAGTAGTATCAACTTGACCCAAACGCTGCTGAAAACTACTTGGCTTAACTGTACACATATTTAATATACAACATTGGAAAGGGTTTTTTGCGACAAATGCAAATATGAAAGTATTTCATTTCTCGTGCAAATATAGCAAATTTTCGAGCTTCAATTTATTTACCTTTCTTTCATCTCAAATAATAGAATCCCGCATCAAATCACGTTGAAAAAAACTTTCATAAAAATCCAAACGAAACATACAAAAATTATTACCTTTCATTATTAGCTTAAAACGAACAATCCCTAATACGTATTTCAATTCATGTGTATACCACCATCAACCAACCCATCAATAAACTATAATTCATAATCTTAAATGTTATTTAATATCATCTATGTACTTTTACTTTCAGTACATCGTCGTTATTAAACCGTCGTTATAACTCAACTGTCATAAATCAAATTAAAATTGGTAATAAGACAACTAACTGGATATAAGCAATAAATGCTTATACGTGTATCGCCTACAAAAATAGCTTTGACCAATGCCAATGTCAATGGAACAAACATTTATCAGACGTTCATCCTTGTTACAAGTTTACTCGCAAAGATCAAGTTAAGTTGCATATTTGAGTCAATTTATAATGAAATGCAAATATTAGATACAAACTATCGGTTGAAGTTGAAATTATGGTTATTAATATTTCAGTCACGGTTAAATAATTTCTACTTGTTGCTGGTTAAATTGAAATGAAGAAGATATTGTGTGTCACCATATAGTTTTTGGATCACATATTATAGCATAACGGGACAATTAAGATGTGCAAAATATATTAAATTATATAGTAATCGAGTATGTACGGTTATGAGATTTGACAGACAGTTAAATTTACCAAGATATAGATTGTTAGAAAATGTGTCTTGCACGACTGATTTACGGTGACCTTAAATTATAGGTTATTTATTATTGGATAATGGCCAGTTTCTACTGTATACTAATAAAGTCTACTGTATGTACTAATATTGTATAAATAGTTAGTTAGAAAGTATGCAACTATAGTTAATGCATATTATGCAAGTGGAAGAAAATTTACATACTGTCATTGTTTTTTAACAACACGCGTAAAACATGCATCGGTATATTTTAATATCATTCATTGTGTCGTTGTCTAATGTGTCGTTATGTGTGGCAGTTTGGGTACTCGCACATTACCAGAAACTCAAATAAGTTTCGAATCAGAATTTTGATAAATATGTTCAAGGACGTATGTATAAGATCAGAATGTACAACCTGCGTGAAAATATACAAAGCTGATTGTATCCTCGATTAAATGCGGAGATCTCGAATGCAATGCGAAAAATTGACCTAGCGCTATTTTAAACTGCGTATAGTTTAAATTCGCCGACCATGACGCAACTAAACAATGCTTTAAGGTATTTATGTATAGTGAAAGTATCAAGATAGTTATATGTATTAATTCACGAAACAATTGCATCGTGTACATCTGAGTATCATTATTTATGTTCGAATAACAAACCGGAATTTGAGTAAACGATTCAATCGGGGTATGTATGTGTATGCATAGATATATGTAAATGTTGCGGAAACTTAATGATTATTATGTTTATGTAAATATTTATAGCCATGAGCTCCGAACCTGTTTAGTTGGACCGATAACCTCCAAGCACTACATATGCATAACAATTATTACATATTTTCGAAAAGCAATTAAAATTTTTGTTATTTTGTTATTATTGGTAATTTAAGAAAGTTATTTTGTAATTGTTTCGAAGATATGTATGATATAATAATGAGATCTTTCGTTAGCAGAGATTTTTATTGGTTAGTTATATATTTAATAGCTTTTAATAATATTGACAGGCACGAGCGCATTGTAATGAGAGACGTTATGCCACTCTGTAATATGATTCATTGTTCACTATCGATCTACATTGTTTGTAAATATGCATATATATATATATATATATATATATATATATATATATATATATATATATATATATATATATATATATATATATATATATATATATATATATATATATATATATATATATATATATATTGCGTCAATAAATTAGTACCACTAAAACCGGTTAGAGCTGCTGAAGATGACGGTTTTACTGTCAAAATACCTGAAGGAAAGTGTTTTTCTGATGGTTGGTGTTCCGTTTGCTCTTATATCAAATAACGGCAGCCAATATACATCTAAAAAATTTTAAGATTTCTTGCAGTGATACGGGGTTAAACATTGGCTGAGTGCTTACTATCATCCACAGGCTAATCCGGCAGAAAGAGTAAATCGGAGCATATTGTCTGCTATAAGTAGTTACATCATAGATGACCACCGTAAGTGGGACAAAAACATAAATCAGATTGTTATGCTTTAAGAACAGAGAGCATGAATCTACTCGTGACACTCCATTTTTTGTCAATTTTGGAAGAAAAATGGAGATAATTTCAATAAATCATAGGAAAAGAACAATAAGAGTAGATACAATCTACGCACGCGACCCATCGAATTTCAGATAGGCGAGCTGGTATTAAAAAAAGCTTTAAACAATCGAAAGCTATAGAACGATATTATGCGAGAATTGACTCCTAAGATAGGTAACTGTACGTACGAATTAGTTGATTTGGACGGATGTTAGGAGGGAGGATTTCATGCCAATGACATGCAAATTTTTAAGCAATGAAGAAAAACTTGTATAATTTTTCGCGTCAAACTGGTATATGCACTTTGATAAGAAATTCAGACTTGAAGTTTATTTTATACTTCGAGGTAAAAGCGTTTATCGAAAATATTCTTGAGAAAACTGGGGATGTATATAGTGTAACGTTTGGTATGGTGGGTTGAGCAACTGGGCGACAGCAGATAGACCGCTATTAGCGAAATTACATTTCAAATAAATGAGATTCCCTGCTAAATTACCTGTAAGTGGCATCCCGGTTCTAAACCCAGCTAATATCTTTTTTTGATATCCCACAAGCTTTCCCATCCAAGACTCACTTGTTAGTATAACCAACCGATATATCGTTACAAATTCGCAAGATAATAAAATAAAAAGTTTTTGGTTTGTTTCCATGCTGAACGAAGAATAATTCGTTACGCGAGAACTCATCACAAAATGCGAAGTTTATCACTACGAGAGTCAAAGCATATGGGAACAACCGCGGTGCAACGTAGTGATATAGTACAGATTTTGACATGTTCGTGATCACTGAACACCGCGTGTAACAAAAGAAAAAAACATCGAGGAGGTCATACATAATAACGATAAGTCGTTCCCTCCTTAACATCATCTTCCTTTTTTTTTTGCTTTGGATCCTTCTCTTCATTCGCTGCGTCGTATTCGTTTCTTAGAATTTTGATTTATGTTTCGTATTGGTGGTTTCCATGAGATCGTGTGTGTAACCCTGCTCGAATTTACCGGCTCCACGAGCTGTTGTCCGGGAAAATACGTGCCGGTAGACTGGTACCCAGTTGGTGTAGTTGATTTTTTTAATTTTGTTAACAAAATCACCAAATCATTGATGCACGTTACAATATATATATATATATATATATATATATATATATATATATATATATATATATATATATATATATATATATATATATATATATATATATATATATATATATATATATATATATATATATATATATATATATATATATATATATATATATATAACATAAATATATATATATATATATATATATATATATATATATATTATATATCCGATTGATGATGGTTTTCTATCAACATTTGCATTTCAGGTCTAGAAGCTTAGTATCCATAAATTTAAATGATCTTGTATTGTTGTTGTTATAAGCTTATATTAATAGTCTTAAATTCTCTAATTTCATAAAAGTTCTAGGTCTACTAAACAGAACCTTGCAGCAAAATTATTTATTGCAATTCTTTTCGTCTGGGAGAGTTATCAAAAAATTGGCTATGAAAGCCCTCATGCTTTTTTCAACTATGTAAAAGTGTGAATTATGATTCAAAATTTCCAAAGCTCTAGTTTTAAGTCTTCGACGAGTTTTACATCAACACGATATAACATCAACACGATATTTAAATTCTGATTAAATCAGAAACCATAATGATGTTAAGTATTTTTTGCCGCTTTTCTAATTCACCGACTAACCGAATTCAACGCAGACCATAAATAAAATCAATTCGGTTTCATAACTTCAATATCTTGTTGTTATAATAATAATAATAACTAGTAATAGATTTACAGATTATATTTGTAGTTTACTTTAAATTAGTTAGAGTTAAAAAAAAAACAAAGATTTGGTAATCCACCAAAAATATAACATTTTAGAAAGTTCAATGGTATATTTCTCGCTAACCTATAGACGAGGTATAGTACAGGCGCATGTTTTTCGAATGTTTCAGCGGCAATGCAAAAAATATAAACAAACTTGACTTATGTAACTTACGCGTGATAAATTTAATATTTTTTATATGACTCGGGAACTATATGAGTTAATTCAAGTGGATAAGTGTTGAATCAGTTATTGAACATTTTGAGCTCCAGCTTTCGGAGAATCAAACTCCTCTAAAAGACGTGCTCGAATTTAAATACAAGTTACTATAATTAAATTAGTTTGGTCAGTTGCTTGATCTGAACAAACCATAAATTAAAAAAACCATTTTAATGTACTTTAATTGGCATATGTCAAGAGACGTTCGCATAAAAGAACATATTACAAAACGGTGAACATTTTATAAAAATCTAAATACTTTTTAATACATGAATCGACTCGTTGCATAACAATCACATTTCACAGACCAAAACTTGGGTGATTAGTTGTTGAAAACTATATTATACATATACGAGTATATAAATAAGCGTGATATGCCTATAAAATAAATTCTTAATCCATAATCTCAAAATCAACTTTCAACATAAATCATTGAACAACATGTTTTAAAATTTTAATGTATAAATACGTATTTGAGTAATATACATATGTACATTATGTTATGTCATGCGCGGGAACTATTAAATACGAAATAGTCCCAAGTGTATGATTTAACGATTATATCCATTGATATGTCTGTTCGAGTTCCAAAATCATGCTAATTTTTTATTAATTAAATAAACATTTATGATATACAAAATTTGAAAGTAGTTTGCAAAGAACTGGTACAGAGAAACAGTATTCGTATATATACATATGAACAAATCTACCAAACCGTTTAGTGTGCTTTAACCAATGAAAATCATACTCAAGGGGTCAAAATAATAACTATTGGTATAGGCATACATTGGAATGGTTCGATTTCCGCAAATAATCGCTAATCAAAATTTTAATCAATTTTATGATCTCCATAAAATTTTATGCTGATCATATATTATAAATTGATTATATATGTATCCAAATTTTGATATGTTAATTTTATGGAGATCACAATCAGACAGATTTTGAAATATTTTCATTTAAGCGCCGTCCCGGTTTCCGATTACATATGTATCTAACTTAATCAATTTACTTCAATTACAATTTAGGCTTTCAATTTTATTGATTGAGAAATTTTAAATATTAAATACAAATTAAAATTGTTGGAATATTTTAACCATACCTTGTTAGTTTAAAGAAGTTGATTGTCCAATTAAAATTTTATAATAATTAGTACCAAATATAGAGATTTTAACGCTTTTAAACCAGTCTAACAAATGCAACAGTAAGTGGTGAGACAAATTTAAACTAAAAAGCTTTGTTCAAGTAGCAAAACACAAGAACAGTGTTTTCCCATAAGGGACAAGTATTCCTTAATATAAATTTCCCTACATGTTAAATCCTGGCTTTTTCGTATCTAAAAGTACATATTATACTAAAAAAATAGGAGCATTGAAAAACTTACAATTTTTGTGAAAGCTCCTTTAGAGTTTGCCTGTGAACAAAACAAACTTGTACCATACACTTCATTACCGCAACTTCCATGTGGCGCTTACCAATTATAATATTATTATAATTACTATCAATCACTTAGAGTCAAGTTTTTCTCAACTTGTAAAAAATTGTTATATATTATCTTTCGTCACACGGCACTATATAGACAAAAAACTAGTTCAAACTATTACCATTAATCACAATTTCGATCAGTATTTCAAAGTCCGTAATAATATATACATACAACACGAAAATTATATATTTTCCATTTAATAGAAACGATAATTTTTCACATACATATAACATAATGAAAATTAAAATAACAACAATAACATTAGTTATTGTTATTGTCAATATGGAAAAATATAAAACAAGACTTGTTCAATACTCGAACACAAAGTAAATACCAACTACATGTGTAACCAAATGGGTGCAGCGATTCAATAAAAATGTATAAGATAATGACATCGACTTAGTGCACTGTTCTCACTCAAGATTTCCTAGTTCATTGCATCCATATGAGGTAATATAACCGGACACCTACCTGAAAATATACTCGTATAGCAGGAAACGCAATATTTTGAAAATAATGTAAAAACGTTGGTTAAATTTTAAAAGAAAATCAAAAGTCTAAACACCATTTGTTCCACTGTTTATAGTTGTAACGTGCACAATGTAATAAAAACTATAATAACGGATATTGTATTAATTTAATTGTGTAATTTATACATGTATATATCTATAATAAATTTACTAACGTTGTTTTTGTTCTGAGATTTATCTGATTTGAGACAAAAATAGTTTTTTCACATTTTTCCACAAGAATGGGCACGATTAGAAGCCGATTAGAAGGTTGAAATGGAAATAATTGTTTTACTGCATACTGCTTGATCTCTTACTATGTACTTTCATATACCATGTGTGTAATTTGCAATGTGATCTACACACATAAAAATATGCGGAGCTAATAGGTTTTTTATCCTAATGTCTAATTTATTTTAATATAATCGGATAGTAGTTTTAAAAATTAACACCGCATCATCGGATATATATTAAAGTACCTCCGATTGGACGAAAATTTTAAAAATCAAATTACTTTACCTCGTTTGGTGTTAAATGTTGTTTAACCGTTTTTAGATTGTATGGTAATATTTCATATTAAATGGGAAACCCCCAAAACAATAAGGAAAACTCCGTTTGGATAAGATGAAATATATTTTTGGTGGCTAGATTAAAAATATATAATAGAAAAATTTTAGTCGTCTACAGGATGTTGATCAAATTACAACCTAAATTGAATTAACGTGAAAATTTTTCTAATAACGTAATTAATACTTAAAATATTATGTGAAGTTTTATGTGAAGTGTAAAGACATTTAATAATAAGACAAAAAATTATAAAATATAGTATCTAATTCAATTTCTAAATATATTTGTGTGGAATCCACAAAACTAATTTATATTTTACAACAAGATAATGTTAAATATTTGTGTTTTATTAAGTTAAAATTAGTGTAAGTAGTTTATTGTTAGTTTAAGAAAAATTAACATTATTTTCTTCAAGTTGTGTGATTACCGGGAGCTAATTTCAATTAATATTACGATATAATTGATATTTTAATTGATATTGCTTGTTTGTGTATTCAGAAAAATCAAAGATGACCACAACACCGAATCGGTGTTACATAGTATTCGATAAGATATTAATAATTAAATCCAATCGGATACTATGCGGTATAGTTTTTAAAATAATCATCCTATTGGATTAAAGAATACTAATTAGAGTACTATATATGAGAATACTAACCCCGTATATTTTTGTGGGTGGAATATATATATATATATATATATATATATATATATATATATATATATATATATATATATATATATATATATATATTTGTGTATGGCTGTGTGTGTGTGTAAGTGTTTGTTTGTTTATTTGTTTGTTTTTTATATAATTTGTAAATTAGAATTAATCGGATTATTCAAGCATTGCATTTATAATATATATAACAAATTACAATAGCTGTTTGTATTATAATTCTAGATTCATTAAGACTTTGATATTACTTATGGAGAACCAACTTTCCTAAAAAATTGGACCGAAATTTAAACAAAAATTATTGAAATAGACAAACAAAGAAAAATTACAATTTACGATGATGCACTCAAAGTTATGAAAGTGAAATCAATTTTAATATTTTAACAAACTTATATTATTTGTATATATTTTTTTATATTCTCAGAATTCAACGATGATATGTTTGCTGTATTCAAAAAAAATAACGACAACACACACTAAGCCATACTCTTTTTACGTATTTGAGAAGGTAACTTTAATCATAAATATAATTTTTGTATTATAAAAGTTATAATAAAAACTATTCGCTAATTAACTATACAATTTTATTTCTAGACTGGAACTACGAAAGATGATAACATAAATCAACCTCATCTATTTTTACGAGGACCAACTATAGATCCGAAATACGTTTTTATTCAATTTTAATAGATAAAAAGGAAATTCCACTTACAACGGATAGCAGCTTCAACGCATTTGCTACACTATTCAAGTCCTATTGCGTATTTAATTGCCAGTATCTGTCGGATCATGAATAATTGTGTTTTTGTTTTTACAAGAAGCATTGGTTAGGATGAATAAATTGCCGCTAACGCCTAGACTAAACGAACTAATAAATATGTTGGGTTGCTAATAAATATAATATCATTTATTTATATTTTATTAATGTATATTTGTCTAGAATATTGAATTACTTTTTTATATGCATGAAAATTGTATATGTTAAATATTTTCATCACTCAATTATTAAATTGAATTAATTATGTTAGCTTGCAATATAAACCACTGCACTATATTTTTTATAGATAATAATATGTATATTAAACAAAATCACTGCATAAATAACTCATGTAATAGAATAGTGTATTGTAAATTAACTGAATAACCATTTAAAGACCCATTAAAGTTTTGTTACAACGAAAAATATTCAAATCCTTTCATAATTTCAAAATGTGAACTCGTCTAAATTTTTTGCTGTTATATTTGTTTATAAATGTTACTATGAATACTATAAATAATTAAAAAATAAAAGAATTATTAATTTAAAACTTATTGTTAAATTTAAATTTAATTGGCCTAATTTCGTATTTGAACCCAACCCATTTCGTTCCAAAAACCTACTTTGGAAACTTTTGAAAAACTCCAAAGGGATTTCTTCAAAATCATATTTTACACCGTTTTTGATTTTTTGAAAACATTTTATCGGACATTTTTTAAATCTTCTAATGTGTATTACATACTGATTAAAACGGCGTAAATCTTAAAATAAAAACGGTGTTGTTATATCTACAAAGTCGGTGATTATTTGTATGTATACTCGGTGTTAATTTGATAGCACCGAGAGAGGTTAAAATAAGTCGAATCCGGATTAAAATATTCTACCCTAAAATGTTTAACGTAATATAAACATGAAACATCCGATCGAACTCAATTTTGGAATATCCGATGGGTGAGATCCTATGTAACACCGATTCGGTGTTGTGGTAACCCCTTTTTTTTGCGGTGTATATGATACCTTCAATGAGTAAAAAAGGAGCTTTTGATTTGTACCCAAGAAAATATTGTTTCCAAACTCCTGAAATAATACAATTTCTGTTTTACTAAATATTTCACAAGAACTTAGCCTGGAATTCTTGATTAATGATTCCTCATCGTCGAAAGCACAATTTGCATGTGTGTAATAAGTACTTATGTAAATCGATAAAGGTTATATCATAACGAAATATTTCTAATATGTCTTGCATTCCATTTTAATTAACTTTCACGCATCTTAATTATTCCGATCTATCTATATAGTACAATCTTTAAAGAAATATTTATAACAATGACAAGAGAGACAGAAACAACACAGTGCATAAATCAAAATTTCGCTAACAATCAATCATATACATAAATTTTTGTGTCAGTATAACAATTTCACAATCGATCTTGAAATATTTACGGAATACAAATTAATATTTAACATAAAACCGACCCCATGTAGTGCCCAAAGCGAACTAGCTCGATCCATGTTGATTGATGCCTTACTTATATATTCGCAAAGTTAGGTAATCGAACCAAAATTTGGGCAGAAATAATATTTTCACGTATAAGAGCAATAATTAATTAAATTAATTAATTATTGACTCGTAAGTTAAGAAGGCACGAGGATTGAAACAAGTATACTTTCGACAATTTTATGATATTGCAGATTGTTTATTGCAGATTACATAATTCACGGAATTGAAGATAATTGCAATTTTATAACGTTTTTGATGAATAAAGTGGATGCTGTAAAAACGCTAAATTGTTGTTATTTTAATGGTTGTTTGTGAACTCATTATGTCGAGCCCAGTGATTTTAATGCGATTCAGTGATCATAGCACATAGTTTTGGATTCATATATTATATGTAGTTTTATATAAGACGCGGGGTAAATGATTGTTTGTTTTGGTTAATTATTTAATTTAACTATAATTAATGAGCTGGATGAGATGTGAAGTAAAAATATAATTGGAAGATTATATAAGGCAAGTTTTATCTTAGACACACGTTTCTTAAACGACTTCCTTAAAATGGCTAACCATGTGAGCAGGTTAAACGCATTTTGGAAGTCATAACTTTTAAAAATTATAATTATTTTATTATTGGCTTGAATACAATCAAAACATTTATGCATGGAATTAGAAATCGTTTATATGTCCACCATCATTGCAGGTTTCGAAACGTTGAACTCAATTTACGATGACTCGGCCACATATTTCGAACTATTTCTCATTCAATATTGGCTTTGAGCTCCTCTAACGACGTCGGCTTGTTAGCTGGCATTCAATATTGATTAAATATAGTCTCATAAAAAAAATCTTGATGTGGATGTGACACGTCCAACGAATTAAGATTTCAATAAGTAGATTCTTAAATTTTGTAGAAATGACGTTGCAACATGAAATTGGTATCTTTTGCCAACATTTTCAGAGCCCAATCTGAGAACGTACATCGCTTCTTATGGTCGAATACCTTTAATTAGTGTATTAACTGGACATTATGAGTTTGCAAGCCAAGATCCTTTGCAAAATTCGCCAATCGTGGTCTGAGCCCAATTCTTTAGAACGCCCAATTTTTTTCGATCATCCCGTTGTCTCACTTGCACGGAAACATTCAGCTGCGAATATTTAGACTTAAAATTTATATAGACTATGAATCGCTTGTCTACTGAGACGATAACTACCACCGAAAATTGATCCAAGACCCTTTGCAAAATTCTCCAATGCATGGGCTGAGCGATGAATAATTCTGAAGAACGTCCCAATTTCTTCGATCAACCCGCTATCTCACTAGCTCACTACACTCAGAAAAAACCTTGGGTCAAAAACACCAAAAACCTAGGCCAATTTAACCAAAGTTTTAGTATTTTTCAACCAACCAAATGCCTTAGTAAAATAAATAACTAAAATCTTGGTTGAAATAATTTTTAATTTTAAATAACCAAACTTTGGCTATTAACATAAAACATTAAGTATCTTTAACCAAAAGTATTTGGTTATTTTTTAAATATCAAAAAAAAAATTTGTTTTTAATAACTAAATAAAAAAGTTAAATTAGCCTAACAAAAAGTAAATTTCACATACGATTTAGTTAGATTTAACAAGTTTTATTATTTGATATAACCCGAAATTTAGTCAATGTTTGAGATTATTTTGGTTGTATAAATCAATTGATTGTTTAAATTTACCAAAAATTTAGTAAATTTAAACACTGGGCTAGGGTAAATTCAACATTAGATTAAACAACACATAATGTTAGTATATTCAATTTTTATTTAATTAAATACAGTTTGATTACATTCTTTTCATGTTTTCAAGCTTTTTTCTTTCGTTTAATACTACAGCTTCAGTGTATTGTCAAGTGTGCAGCCAATATATACTTCCCATTTGGCGAAAATATAACAAACGAACCCGGACACTTATCATAATCAATCAGAGTTTTAAACATTGTCCACTTACTGTATCCCATATTTGACATAAACCATCGCAACTAGACGGAGCAATTGTGTGATGGAAATTTTCACGATTGAAATGCACCGCTTAAACAGGATGATTGAAATGCACCGCGTAAACAGGATCTGGATAGACCTGAAGGGTTTTTAAATATTTAGTCGTTCCTGCATCCCATATTTGTACCGATTCGTCGAAACTGCCCGTAACATTTAAAACTACAACAAAATACTTAGTTATTGTTCTTCTTAAGTGTCTTAAGACATTTCCAGAGCTCATTCCCATATTTTAAGGTTTTTCCATATTTTCACTCGCCGATACAAATTGCCGACTATCACATCGCTTATGCCCAATTTGTGTGCTCCCCCAAATTTTTATTAACTTATCCGCTGACGAGCTAGCCAACCATTCGCCTTAATTTAACCGCCGAAACGGCGTTTTTATATGACAGTCATTTTTGTATGACAGGCTTATGCAAATTTGACTTCTAAAATTAGAAAATAAATTAATATTGGAATTTTTATTGAATATTTTATGATAGTAGCTTACAAGCACAACTGACTAGCTGAAAATTTGAGTGATGAATTCTTTGATAAGGTATTCGGGCCAGATGTTTTGCATTTGAGGCGGCCCACTATGTGGTCCCAATTTAATTAAATAAATGATTTCTCTCCAGCTACAATTGAACAATATCTTCAAAATTTGACCCAATCTTATTTAAACTAAAAACTAAACGTTGCTTACCAAATAAATCTAGATACAACTCATAATTTTTTGATTCAGTATAAAATTGATTGTTTATTTTTGGAGTATCGTTCAAAATTGGGAAGCACAAACGTGTTTTCACTGAAGAAAAACAACACAAACTGACATGTAAAATAACATTTCTAATAAAATCCCGTTTTCTAGTAACCAAGAATTGTGATGATTTGAACTTAATATTTGGTTAAACCAAACCATTGTTGGTGAAAAACATACTGTTACTTTAATCAAGGTATATTTTATCAAAATTCTTTAAAAAAAATTCTGAAAAATAATTATTGTTTGGTCAATGTTACTAAAAACTTAGTTTACACTGCTAAATTGTTTGGTCAATTCAACTAATTAATGAAAAAACTTAACTTTGTTATTTAAAATATATTCTTAGGTTGTTTAACTATTTTTTTTTAGATAATTTAACCAATTTCACGGACCAATATTTTGGTTAACTAGATTTTGATCAATTATTGATTTAACCAAGTAGCAAAATGTTTATTTTTTGAATTAAAGTAGAGAATTGGTGAATGTAACCAAAAATACTGGTGTTAAAGTAACCAAATTGTATTACTAAGACTTTGGTCATCATATTTTTTCTGAGTGTAGAACAGCGAATATTAGACTCAAAATTTTTCACTACACTATATGAATCGCTTATCTTCTATGACGATAACTACCACCGAAAATTGATCCAAGACCCTTTGCAAAATTCTCCAATGCATGGGCTGAGCGATGAATAATTCTGAAGAACGTCCCAATTTCTTCGATCAACCCGCTATCTCACTAGCTCACTAGAACAGCGAATATTAGACTCAAAATTTTTCACTACAAAAATTCAAATTAACGCTTATCTTCAGTCTTTGATTTGGAATTTTTCTAGAAAAATTGTAATTACTTGTAAACGTTGTTCGTTCGCGTACTTCACCATAATAAACATGTTTTCTTCACTGAATGTTTTGACAAAGGTAATTTGGTTATTTGTTAAAGGATGCGTTCACAATGAAAGTTCAAAATGGAAATTCTAAATGGATTTAGTTAGTTATAAAATTGAGACTTGCACAAAATACCACCTATTAAACTGCATCAAATATTTGAAAGTTTACGTTATGATTACGGATTTACAAATAAATGCAATAAGTTTATAATAGGTCAATTATCTGAAATGAAACTTTTATTTTTACTTCAATTGAAATACTTTACCATACGAATATATGAATTAATGATACTAATCATTTATCAATGACATTATAAATATTTCTAATAATCGATTTGGGATGAATCATGAAGTTTACGATTTACAAACTGTTTCAATATAGTGCATAAAGAAAGATATTGATTACCCAAACTACTACAAAATTTTGGAAGTTCTTAGGGGTCTATGTACATATTTTTCTATGTACATGTGTCACAACCTAACGATTTAAAAAATTATTACACGATCGATACTTTGGTTCACCGGAAATGATATCTTAATAAGTTTTTAATTGCAATGACATCTTACTAAGTATGTCCAATAATTATTTCATAATTTTGCGAATCACGAAACAAAATATTCTTATTAATTAATATTTAATGAGAACCGTAATTAACTATACAGTTATATACTTTCTAATGTGATCGTGTATCGAGAGATGTCAATTTAATCTACGTATTTATTGTTTCAAGTATATATTTCCAAATCACAACAAAAACAAAAGTTAAATATGTTTATATGCACGTATCACCTATCAAAATTACGCCTCATTAACCAGTAACCGAATACATTATAATGATATGAACAAGATCAAGATAAAATTTCACCGATCATCAAAACATTTTCACCAAAAAAAAATCTTCAAACATAAATTATTCAAAATATGTACCAAAATCAACAATTAATTAATTATTATTTATTAACATACCAAGCATTAATCTATAATCCGTTTTCGATATATCGATCTTCTCAAAAATCGTCGATATCGGGTCGTCGTATTTTTTAACAACTTAATTATTTTTTATAAATTAATAACTAATATTCAATCACAAATAAACCTGCATTGATAATTTTAATTTATTTTCGTAATTATATTATAAATTAATTATAAGCACAATCAATGTAAATTATTCCACCTAATTAAATATATGTTAGAACTTTAACCGTATAATAACACTCAAACTATTTTTAAAGCAAAAGCACAATATTATTAATTAAACAAAAAATATATATTTTAATTAAATTAATTAAATCACGAAAATTCACAATCACACTGAATTAAATCGGTGAATGTAACATGACTTTATAGATTTTTTTTTTTGAAAACCAAATTGGTAATACACATGTGTAAGCGATATCAGCTCTCCTCTAGGTATAAACTACAAAGACTAGTTGTCGCTTAGTATTTTCATCGATGTTTTGTTGTTTTCTTATTGTTGTTAATTCTCTTTCGTCGATTGTAAAAAAAAACGATTTTCTTCAAGTATGTGGTGGAATTGTAAGTTTTGCACCGATGTAATATAATTTCGCTGTTTTACGTTTATTTGGTGAAGTTTGTTGGTTGTTGGTGGAGCTTAAAAAAAATATTACATAAAACCGTAACAATGTCATTGGTTATTTTAGCTTTTGCGGTATTTATTTTATGGACTGACGATTATATAATCGTTAAAAGAAAATGATTTATTGAGTATTCGCGTTTTGATTAATTGCACATACTGTGTGCATTAACATCAACCTGGTACATTTGGAAAACCTTTATATGTCAGGCTCGTATATCCATTCGTTTACGAATGAGAAGTTGTTGCACAAGAAAAAAACTATATATTGCGACAGTGACAGTTCCTTTCGAAATTTTATAAGAATTGTTTTTTCGAAATACTCTTGTGTAGAGTAACTTTATTCAGTAAACATCATTTAAATTCAGGATATTAATGACTCTTCAGCTTCAATTTTTCAAAGTTGAGCTACCAAATTGTGCTTTCAAATTAACATCGATATCAAAGCTCACTCAGTTAGTCTTGCAACAGCATTTATCAGATTCAAATGGTATGAAGACCAAGATCTTATCTTAAGGTGTAGACATATTGTATAATAATTTAGTTACAAATGAAATGGATTTTGAATCTATGGCTTAGAGGCCGTAAACGACCCTTACCGCGACTCAACTGAGACCTTACGAACCAGTTTAAATGATTGGTGCACATTGTAGGTGATGAGAAACTCTTTTAACCATTAAGCTACAACCGGCGACAATTTGATATGATTCCGGCCGCTAACTACATATTCAATTTTCACCCAAATCAGTTAGCATCTAGACGTTAATGTATTCTGGGCCAAATCGTAAACCATCATAAACGCATTAATGCTATTTTCACAAAGTTCAATATATCTTAAAAGATCTTTTTAAAATTTATGATCCAATTAACATATGCTTGTACCGTAAAAGTGAAATACTTTATAAATTATTGCAAACTACAAACCGTTTGATCTATGGCACGCGATATTTCTGTGATTTCAGCATGTTTTGCTGATGGCTAAAAAATAAATCAAATTAAATTTATGAGCTTTCAAGGTAGAATTATATAGATCACTATTGTGCAATTTCATTGTATTCAAAAGAGAATATGCACCAATCGTTCATATCATTTATTTACCAGTTACTGTTCAATATAAAACCGCATCCCAATTTTTCCAATTTCTCACTTTTTTCATATCAACAATGAGCTCATGAGTCTTGACACCGCGTTTTCCTCTAAAATGTAAAGAAGACAATTGTACCTGACTAAAATCGTGAGAAAAAATAATCTTACAAAATATTTTAAATTCAGGATATACGATGTGACGCCCTTTTTTCGGCGAGAGCCATAATTTGTATTTATATATCGATTTCAGACAAGCCTATGCGACTTAGATCAATAAAAAATTCATATAGTGTGCTGGATTGGATGTGACCAACGATCTTAAAATTTTAAGAATAAAACTAATGAACTTTAAAATATTATCAACAATTGCAGTTGGTCCTGATCAAATCAGAATGGAATGGATTGATAGGAATACTAAATGGAAAATGGACCACATCGTTCGTAGTAAGTACGGTATAATATTATAATAGTATATTATATGTACTTAAAGTACGATTATTATGTATAAACTCATCTATTCTTACAGCCCTGTATCGGGTTTTTCAATAAGAGCACTCCAACGTTTTTTTTTAATAAAACACAAACTGTTTGACTTTTGAACTAACTTTTTTTTTATTAACGAATTTGAATATATACATTTAAGTATGAAACTCGATTTCTTTTGCATGACCACCGCGTGCACGTTTTACGAAGTCCAATCTTTGAACCCAATTTTCGATCACTCTTTCGCATAAATCGGCCGAAATTCCAGCAATTTCACGTTCAATATTGGCTCTGAGCTCTTGCAACATCGCCGGCTTATTGGCATAGACCAATGACTTCACATAACCCCAAAGAAAATAATCTAGAGGTTTCAAATCACACGAGCGCGGCGACCACTGGATGGGGCCATTTCGTGAAATAACACGCTCATCGAACTTAGTCTTCAATAACGCGATTGTATCGTGTGCTGTGTGGCCCCGTCCTGTTGAAACCACATGTCGTCCAAATCCATTCCATTCATTTGCGGCCAAAAAAAAAATCGTTTATCATATCGCGGTATCGATTTCCATTAACAGTAACGTGGCGATCGTTATCGTCGATGAAAAAATATAGCCCAATGACGCCGCCGGCATGTAATCCGCACCAAACAGTGACTTTTTCGGGATGCAACGGTGCCTCATGAATCACGTGTGGGTTGCTTCCTGTCCAGGAACGCATATTTTACTTGTTGACAAATCCATTTAACCAAAAGTGAGCCTCATCGCTGAAGATGATTTTTCGGTGAAAATCTGCATCATTTTCGATTTGCTCTTGAACCCAATTCACGAATCGGCGTCGCTTCAAATGGTCAAACGGCTTTAGTTGTTGTGTCAGCTTGATCTAATACGCATGTAGGTCAAGATCTTTACGTAAAATTCGCCACAATGATGTCACAGAAAGGCCCAATTGTTGCGAACGTCGTGTTAGCGACACATTCGCGTCTTCTTGAACTGAAGCCCTGGCGGCTGCGATGTTTTCAACACTTCGAGCACTTCTTGCTCTCGAGGGCACCGGAACACTATGTAGCGAAAACGTAGACTCAAATTTTGCTACTATACGGTTTTGCTACTATAAATTTTGCTTGTTAAATGGACCGTAAAATGGCCGTAATGCTCTTAAAATAGCAGCAACAGAACGATTATTTTGATAAACGATTATTTTGATTTGCAATCGCTGTTCACGTGTGTAGCGTTCCACGATGAAATGTATACTAATGAAGTTTCCAAATGACAAAAGAACAATAAAAAATATCGCATGCTGTATAAGATAGCAGAAAATTTTCAGCAGAAAAAATGATTTTTAAACTCGCCACCACGGGCACTACTATCGCTAAAGAGAATTTCTTCTGCTGTCAATTTTGAATAGCCAACAGAATTTTTCTGTAAATTTTTCAATTTTCTTCAGTATTTTAACTACAAAATAAATCCAGATTTCAAATAAAATATGTATATTATTTCCATAAGATTATAATATACTGTATAAAATATATTAATTTCATCTAGAGTTTAGCCACTTACTGTAAGCTATGAATGAAGCCCCTATAATAAGTATTTCAGTTTGACCTTCCAGAAGCTAAGTCATCTTATCTCCATACATACAACTATGAAGTTTGAGGATAATCGACCGAGTTTGATCGCCTCCAGAATTTTTCAAAGTTTTGGTCCATACATAAAAATCAGTTTTTCCACTGTGAGCTATGGATGGATCCCCCTGTAACCAATACATCTGAATATGAAGTTTGAGGATAATTTTAATATCATATAGTTAGATTAGTTCTCATTCCTTCACTGCCAATTCTACTAGCTTAAGAACTACATGCAATTGTACTATCTACTTAAATAATAAATTTAGTTATCTTAAATATTGTAGAATATTATTTTAATTGGTTAGTATTCTTCTTTAATGCTATAGAAGCTACTGGGTTTAACAGTGTATAGTAAGAGATTATATTCATTACTATTGCCATTTTTAATGTCATTTTGAAGCAATGAGTTTAGACCAAACTATCCTACCTTCGGCCGAGTTATTTGGTGTGATTTAAACTACTGCATACATTCAAACAACGAGATTTTCATTAAAGGTGATACTTTAAAACCATCAAATTAGCAGTAAACTGTAAATAGAATTTCATTTAATGTACCAAATGCCTTTAACCTTGGCTACGCGTCGATCGAAACAAATCAGTTAGAATAGATAATCAGTTAGAATAGTTAGAACGCTATAGTTGTTTTGTTACAAGAAATTAATACAGCATCGACTGCCGAACTGAACACTATAATAGTTGAACAGCAGTTGAACACTAGTTGAATTATCAATCGACAACTATACGTGATTGCCCGAGACATCCTTCAAACCAGGTTAGGTAAACTACACTTAATATGTGAAGAACTCGTTCGAGCCTTTTCAACAAACAAATCAATAGATCTGATCAGTAAATAGTCGCGCATATTGTAAACAAACTCCATTATTTTGATTCCCAAACATAATTTCATGACCAAACCACTTGCGTCGTCACTTAAACATTCACATCATAACAGAATTGTCATATAATATGAGGAATTGGAGCCTTTGTTTTATCACTTGCCAATTTGATTTTCTCTCTGACAAATCGGTGTATGTTGTTGATCTCCTCTTTCAAGTTGTCTACATTTGGCTGATGATGGAACCGCTTCAAATTTGAGATCACCTGGCAGTCTTATATTGTTGCCGAAAAGTATTGTCGCTGGTGTCACTCCTGTTGTGTTATGCACCGCAGATCGATAGGCCATTAGGAACAATGGAATACCTTGATTCCAATGCCGCTGGTTTTTATCCAATGTTTTGGCGATGAACTCTTCCAATGTGGCATTGAAACGCTCCACCATGCCACCAGACTGTGGGTGGAAAGGTGTTGTCCGCGTTTTATTAATTCCCAGTAGTTGGCACATCTCTTGGAAGACAACCGATTCAAAATTCCGCCCTTGGTCGGAATGCAGTTCCATTGGTACTCCATAACGGCTTATCCAATTGTATACCACTGCATTGGCGATTGTGGTTGTTTCCTGATTTGGGATAAGGTATACCTCTGGTCACTTGCTAAAGTAGTCCATTACTACCAATACATATTTGTTGCCACTTTCGCTGGTTGAGAATGGTCCTGCAACATTTATGGCAATCCTGTCTACATCTGGATCCTCCCGTTGCTCTTTGGAGATAACATTATTGGTCCATTCATTAGCTGGCAACACTTTCATTAGTCTGATGTCGACGATGTTTTCCTTGCTTTCTACCCGACCGCAATGTTTACAATTCACTCGACGTTTACAATTCACTCGACATGGCCGTCTTTGGATTTCGTAAACAAAACTCCCCAATCGCTCAATCCACCGTGCTACTTGTCCTTCGGGATTTTTAAACTGAAGTAGCCATGTCAAGGCGCCATGATCCGTTCTTAGCAGAAATGATTGGCCATAGGTATTTTCGGAAATGTTCTACACATTTCACTATGGCCAACAATTCTTTTCTTGTTGTTACACAGTAGTTCCGTTCTGGCTTTGATAAGATCTTTGAATAATATGCGATGACACGTTCCTGTCTATCGATTTCCTGTGACAACACTCCTCCCAAGCCATAATTGCTTGCATCCGTATCCAAAATAAAACGTTTATTCGGAACCAGATACGAAAGCAATGGTGCTGTACATAATCGCTGCTTCAGTTCGTTGAACACCTCCTCGTGTTCATCACTCCATTGGAACGGTTTGTTCTTCTGTGTTAGCTCGTGTAAACTTCTTGCGATGTTGGCAAATCCTGGCACAAATCGTCGATAATATGTGCATAGTCCGATGAAACTCCTTAGTTCATGTAAATTCTGCGGTCTTGGCCAATCCTTTACGGCGGAGATCTTGTCTTCATCTGTATGAATACCGCTTGTTGTTATTTTGTGTCCCTAATATTTGACTTCATATCCCGGAACAATACGCATTTTTTCGGACTCAACTTCAATCCAGCTGATTGGATTCTTTCGAATACTTCCTATAGATTTCGTATATGCTCGTTGAAGTCCTTTCCCATAACGATGATGTCTTCCAAATAAACTAGGCATGTTTTCCAGTGGAGTCCTTTAAGTACGCGTTCCATTAGCCGTTCGAAAGTCGCAGGGGCGTTACAAAGTCCAAATGGCATGACATTGAATTGCCATAATCCATTGCCCACACTGAACGCTGTTGTTTCCTTATCTTCGTCTGCGACCTCCACTTGCCAATAACCGCTCTGCAAATCCAATTTTGAAAACATCCGTGCTCCTACCAATGTATCCAGTGTGTCGTCGAGCCTTAGTAATGGATAACTATCCTTTTTGGTAACTGTGTTGAGCTTCCGATAATCAACGCAGAATCTCATGCTTTCATCCTTCTTTTCCACCAATACTACTGGTGAACTCCATGGACTCGTTGACTGCTCAGTTACGATATTCCATCCCGGAATCTCGTTGTCCGCCAGTTGTCTGCCGGTTTGATGTTATTGCCTTGTTTGTGACTGATTGCTGGTTCCACTTCCGCACGACGTACCTTGACTGCTGGTTTGATGATGTTGTTTGCAGTCTCGTTGGTTAGTGCACACGCGATGGTTTCCGCAAACGATGCTTTTGGAGACAATACAACTGCACGTCTCGGAATCCTGTATACCATCGGTGAAAGCGTCGATCTTGATCCGCTCTGTGTATTCTCCTGCCATGTTGTAGTGGGCGATTTGCAGTTACCGCTCTATATCAGCCGCATACTCCTGGAGCGTCTCTCCAACCCGCTGACATCGTCCCTCCAACTCCATACGATGTAGCTCCCTTCGATGGTCGCCTCCGTATTTGCGCTCCAGAGCCAACATGATTTTGCCGTAATCTTCCCATTCGTATTCCGGCACAATTTGCAGTAGTTCCGCAGCACTATGCCTTTTAACGCCACAATTAATGCTGCTACCCGATCCTCCACACACCAACTATTCCTTGTGGCCGCTATTTCAAACTGGAGTTTGAAGATGTTGAATGGTGTGGTTCCGTCGAACGTTGGTGGCTTCAATTTTATTGAGCTGGATGGTCGAGCAATTGGAGCGCTGCAGTTGGTTTTTAAATCCTTCAGTTCTTTCTCAATCTTCATGATACTCTGATTCTCGCCACCTCAGATTGCTGAAGACTGCGAGATTCAAACTGCTCAAGTTTACGCTCCAGTTCTATTTTCACTGTGTCAACTTTTGTGTTCAACGTAACAGAAAGCTCTCGAAATTTCTCGTTGACACATTTTTCTTGCTGCGCTAACCTATCGATGATGCTCTTTTGTGCGGTTCTCATGACCTCCTGTTCAGCCAACAATCTCTCTTGATCGACACGCATCTGCTCCTTCAAACTTTCTTGGCCAGTAACCATTTTTACTTCGAGGCCGCCGATCATTTGCTGTGTTTGTAGCTGCATCTGTTGCATTACAGCCATTAGTTGCCCCATATCGAATCCTCGAGATGTTGTTGGAGTAGTTTCTTTAACAACGACCTTCTGATCTTCCGCTCTGGTCGTTGATTCTGTAATCACTTCAACTGCTTGCACCTCGGTTGAATCCGGTGCCCCCAAATTAAACTCATGTTGATCTGGGTCAACATTATCATCCAACAAAGCTGTACGGAGTCTCAACTGCAACTCATTTCGGTTGCCCGCAGTTGGGAGATTCCGTAGACCCAACTCCTTCTTCAAATCTGCCACTTTTAAGTCCATTAATTTCATCTTGGATATTCACAATCCCACCGCTGTCACCAATTGTTACGATTTCGCCTAGTGATTATTCAAATTATTTATCCGGTTCGATCACTGGATTGTGAATATTAAACTCGCAAAGATTAATTTTTACAATAAATTTTTTCCCAATAAATTCCACAAATATTTCACAAATAATTATCACAAATTCACAACACTAATTTTACACAATAATTATTTTAACACTTCACTTTCTTTTTTTATCACTTCCCGATATTAACACTTCGAAATTCAAAATTGAACTGTTTCGTAACTCAAATGTCTACACCTATTTATACGACGCCAATACTTGTAGAACATTCCATTATTTTTCATCTCTACACTTCGCGAATGTTCCTTTCGTCGTATTTTGTTCGCTCCGCCTATTTCATTATTCGGGACAATATATATATATATATATATATATATATATATATATATATATATATATATATATATATATATATATATATATATATATATATATATATATATATATATATATATATATATATATATATATATATATATATGTATATATATATATATATATATATATATACATATATATATATATATATATATATATATGTATATATATATATATATATATATATATATATATATATATATATATATATATATATATATATATATATAAATATGTATATATATATATATATATATATATATATATATATATATATATATATATATATATATATACCGGGTGTTTTAAAATAGTCCCCCACCCCCCGCTTTATAAGTGGGGCGGGGGTAACTGTTTAACTAAGATAGGAAGCCATATTTTTTATTGCAGATACGAATTCTACGACTAAAAGTACATATGATTTGAATGAAATATTTTGTTCGGTTCATGATAGATGGCGTTGTAATCGACGAAATTCAATTTTTTCAATTTCTTCTTCTTAGAACACTCGCATTCGATTCTGCAATACGTTTGAAATAAAAAAACATCACGTTTTCATTGGAAATACTCGAAATTCGTCATCAAAACAATTTATTAATGTAAATGGCAGGTGAATAAAATAATTTTAGATTAAAATAAGTGTTTAAAATGATGGCCTGCGACTTCAATGCACTTATTAATACGCATTTCAAATGATTGTACACAACTGAGAAGTGTGTTTGGTTGAATTTCAGCACACACATTTCTGATTCGCTCAATCATGTTCTCACGTGTTGTTGGTTCTTGTTTGTAAACTTTGTCTTTGGGATAGCCCCACAAACAGAAATCTGGCACAGTAAGATCTGGTGATCTGGCGTGCCAATTTATCGGACCAGCTCTACCGATCCAGCGACCATTGAAATCACGATCAAGTATTTCACGTGCCACCACCGAATAGTGTGCAGGACAACCATCATGTTGAACCACATGTTCCGTCTCACTTCTAAGCTCAAATTTTCAATGGCAGTTCATTTCCCAAAATGTTTCGGTACATTTGACCATTCAAGTTGCCTTCAATAATATGGAGGCCTATGAGTTTTAGGCCTATGAGCTTTAAGGGCCTATTAGGAGGCCTAATAAATTGTTTTGATGACGAATTTTATTTCAAACGTATTGCAGAATCGAATGCGTGTATTTTAAGAAGAAGAAATTGATATTGTTACGATTGTTACGATTTCACCTAGTGGTTATTCTAATAATTTATCCGGTTCGATCACTGGATTGTGAATATAAACTCGCAAAGATTAATTTTTACAATAAATTTATTTTCCAATAAATTCCACAATTAATTCACAAATATTTATTTTAACTATTATTTCACACAATAATTATCACTACTATTATTTTAACAGTGAAAGTAAATTTCACTTTTTATCACTTCCCGATATTAACACTTCGAAATTCAAAATTGAACTGTTTCGTAACTCAAATGTCTACACGTATTTATACGACACAAATACTTGTAGAACATTCCATTAATTTTCTTCTCTACACTTCGCGAATGTTCTTCCGTCGTATTTTGTTCGCTCCGCCTATTTCATTATTTGTTTTTATTCTGTTCGTATGTGTAAACATTTGGTTATAGAGTAACCCCTACTGCTATAATTGATACTCTTTTAGTTATCACAGATGACATCTGTGATTCGTGACAATATTGAATTTTGTCGATTACAACGCCATCTATCATGAACCTAACAGAATATTTCATTCCAATCATACGTACTTTTAGTCGTAAAATCCGTATCTGCAATAAAAAATATGGTTTCCTATCTTAGTTTAAAAGTTACCCCCGCCCACCTACAAAGTGGGGGGTGAGGGACTATGTTTTTGCACTAATGTATTTCCCCTGCGGTATGATTAAATTTTGATTATGGACATTTTTTCCGTAGAGTGGCTATTTTTCGAGATATTTGATCGTCTCAGTTTAAAAGAAACACCCGGTATAAATATATATATATATATATATATATATATATATATATATATATATATATATATATATATATATATATATATATATATATATATATATATATTGTTTATATATATATATATATATATATATATATATATATATATATATATATATATATATATATATATATATATATATATATATATATATATATATATATATATAAACAATATATATATATATATATATATATATATATATATATATATATATATATATATATAACGAAAGATATATGCAACGAAAAAGATGTATGAGCTACATCTTTTTGTTGTTTTCGAGTATTGTTTTCAAATAGAAACGATAACTTTTTATATGAGAAAACAGCAACAACAATCTAATATTGAAAACAATACTCGAAAACAACACTCGAAAACAATAATGTAAACGTAGGGTAAGATTAAATACATAGAATAATGACATAAAAATTAAAAAATCCGAGAGTTTTAAATGGGGAATCCCCAATATGTTTTATTTTGTTCTGATTTTTATCGGAAACCAAATATTTAATACATATGTATATTTGTTTAATATTTTATATGATTCACTAGAACTAAGTAAACATTTATAATAAGTATATATAAAAACTGCATTAGACTTAATGTGGGATGGTCCGATACTTCATTGAATAAAAGTGTGGTCCTTCTTCACAGGCCAAACAAACAAATTAATTAACAAAGCCACTTGATTTGTTCAAGGGGCTTTGTTAATAACACACACCACATAAAGAATCAAAGTATCGAAAGAAACTATAAACAAAAGCACCATGTTAATTAATGGTGTGTAAAAATCAATGAAGTATTTAAATAGACCATCCTTTTTTGACATTTTTGTGATACTGTGATAATTACTTTACGAATTAGAATCTCTTAAAAACATAAATAATAATTATTTATATTGTTTCAGGCTTGTTTAAAAATTGCGTTCCAGTTCTACTTATATGATCTCATAATTTATTTAATATCCCAATAGAAAAGCCACGAAAAGTTGCTGTTCTTTGTGAAATACGTAAAGTATCAGGCGATTACTTTAATCAAGACATATTACTTTAATCAAGTGTACAGCATCTTTTACCAGACTGGAATATATACGTTTTAGGTATTTAGTATTAGTATTAGTTAAGAGAGTTTCTCAACTCCGGATGACATAAGAAGTAATTGTGTGTAAAAACATTCGTTGGCCTTACCACCTAAAATGTGTACAATCGATAAAATGGTTCGCAAGGTTTCAGTTGAGACGCGGTAAGGGTCGTTAACGGCCTCTGAGCCATAGATTATTCCATTATTGTGTTATATTAAAAGTTGTTTGTTTGTTTGTTTTTATCTCTTAAATCTGTTTCGGGGCTCGAGGCACTTCCAATTCTTTCGCGGTTTGCTTAGTTTCGTCCTTACCTTACGCCATTACAGCCAAATTGAGGACGTACGGCTATAGCTCCGATCTACGTAGAACCATTTACACATTGCATAGCTCCATGCCAGCCTATAGTCCTGACATGGAAAATGGGTTGGCCCATTAATTCTGCACTCCGACAGGGGGTCATAGATGTGTTCATTGACACCACCGATCGTAATCGTGTGGTGAAAAATCCCTTTAGCATCCTGCCTCTATCGGGATTCGAACCCGGTACCTCCAGCTCCAACTGCCGCAGCTTTAACCACTGCACCATTTCGTAGGTTATATTAAAAGTTGTGGTAATGATTCTTGATTATGGTACTTAAAAATATAAGTTTACGTCCTTTATTAGGCTTCGGTGTTAGGTACAAAATTGGAACGATAAACAAAACCATAGTGATCCATTGCATAGCTCCATGCTAGCCTATAGTACTCCAACAGGTGGTGAACTATGTGTTCATTTAACCACTTATCGTATTCATATAGTGATAAATGCTGTTTGCATACTTCTTCTATCTAGATTCGAACACAGTACCTCCCGCTTCAAATATAAAGAATTGAAATTTCAATTCTTCATAATCACAGCTGAAGAGCAACCATAACATATTCAACATTTCCTTAGTATTTTTATGCATGCAACTGTGCGAAACATGCTGCCATTTAGAAATTTAACGATTATTTTTGACAATTTTTTATATTTATAGAGAAGTTCATTTCTGCTAGTTTTCATAATGTTGTAAAATCAACTTTTATACAACTTATCACACAAAACGACTTAATCATAAAATTATGCATGATTATCAAGATCCATGATCAATAAAATATATATTAAAGTTTTTAATAAATTGTAAGTTGGTTGATCTTCACATCTGCAGAATATAAATTTTCATCGTTTTCGATTTTCTTTATTTAAATTGCTACGAGTATGTTATATACCTATACTTGATAGAAAATTAATTAAGAAAACCCGTAGATAACATATAGAGAGAAACCATTCTCACATTACCATGGAATTTATACGTTTTGGTGTACCAGACGGTTTTAATAATTTCAATGAACAGTTTTGCACATATGTTGTACTACCCATGTTGTATGTAAAGTGTATAAATTTATTGAATTTTGTTATAAACGTTTAACGTCAAACTGTCGGGATGATTTGAAAATATTGTACAAAACATTTACTATTCCTTTTACTCGCGGTATTTTGTAATCAAATCATGACAATAATTTAACTTTCCATATATGTACACGACAGTTAATTATAGAAAAGCGATTTTCTTGTACTTAAAATATGGTTTTCGTTTTTTATTTGTTTTGGTACTCACATATGGGTGTATGACAATGTTTTAGCAAGTTTAAAACATAAAATACATCACAAAGTACTTAACCTTGAACAACACCTGAATTAACTGAAAAATTTTTAGAATAACAAATAAATAATTGTATAGCTAATCTAACAGCCAAAAGGGAAAATTTAAATTGGGCGATAAGCTTTCTATAAAGAATCTTGTGATTTAAAGTATAAAAGGGCTTTGGAAAATCAGAATAAGAGAAGTCATTTCTCGGTTTTCCATACTACGCCGAATATCATCGCTGAACTTCAATAACGCAGTATCCGTACAGTTATATGGGACTGAATTTGGTCTCAATAGATATGGAACTTAAAATACTAACAGGTCTAAACTGAGATAACTTAATAGGATTGGTTATTTTTGAAATTAAACTTTTTTACTGAGCTTCCATTGCTCGGGAAGGAAAAATTTGTTTCACCAGTTGTAAACTAACTCTATCAAAACCAGAAGGTTCCAACTTAAATTTCCAAATAGCAAACCTTCATTCCTTAGATGAAATATATGAAAAAGGATTAAAACATTCTTCAGATATAAGATCAATAATACGACTAACCAAAGTTGCCAATAAATTAAGAATTTATATCATCAGCTTTTAAATCCAAAAACTATTATTCTACACCTGTTAAGAACTAGATTTCGAATACTATGCCAAAAACACATGGCCGGAAGGTAAGGATCTAATTTATCCTATATAAAACTACTCTTGGCTGGCATAATCCATCTTACTACCCTATTGCGAGGTGGTTTGTAAATTAAATATGTCTGACTATCACCGAACCTTATCCACGAGCGAAATTTATCTACCTTAAACTTGATTGCCTCTGTAAATTTCGTGAGATATCCATGGAGAAGATTTAGGTTTAATTTTCACTGTTCTAAGAGGAACAGAACTATGGAAAATAAAATTAATTAATTTATTAAAACGCTGGATTAGACTTGTAGAGGAATCAAGAGCTACAGACTAGTGCTAGATTAGAATCATCTATATAAGAAAAATCTCTTAAACAAACAGTTTCAGACATCGGACGAGAGAAACAACCAATAGAGAACACTGAACACGGTTAGGTCATGATAGGATCCTTATTTGAAAATTTCATCAGTAAGAAATTGACGTCTATGAAATGGTTTAACTTATATTAAATTATTATTGTATTTCACCCAATTATTACTTAGATTAATGTATTCAATATTTTAATTAAATTTAATAACAAATTAAAATGTATACTTAAGCCTTAACTGCTTCTCACAGTTATCTCAGGTTTCTTGTTTTGCATTGATGTCTTTTGTGGAATTGACGAATAAATGCAACTACGCGAATATATACATATATATATATATATACATATATATATATATATATATATATATATATATATATATATATATATATATATATATATATATATATATATATATATATATATATATAACCTGTGACGTTTAACACAACATATGAACGTGTTATAAAAGTACAATATATACTTTGTTGTTTTGTATTGATATCCGCTTAGATTATAGTTTATATAAGCAATACACATAATTTGTATCGCGCTGTTGGGTGGTATTATTGAATGCTAAAACTGTATCGTTTATCGTAAGAAAAATCTATATGCATGGACTAAAATTAATCTGATTTCCTGGTTTTCACCCACTAATTTTTAATTATACGTACGTATGCGGGTACTTTGAAATAAAAGTTGAGTATATGTGATACCTAATCTATGACTAATTGAAATGATATTTTGTTTAAATGTATATTTATATTATTCAAGGGTATACGCTTATCTTTGTACAAGACATGGTTCTTATGTGTTATAGGTGCAGTCGGTATCCATATTATCACTATCCATTATTACCAGTCATTTTACGTAAATATATATGATCAGTCTGAGATCGTTAGTTGATACTCGAATAATTCAAACGGGATTTATAATTTGGAATCCCTTCTTCAAAAATCACTATAACACTAGGTAATAGTAACTCACTTAAAAAATTTTAATCGTATATAACTACAATGAGCATTCTATACAAGCAACTTATCTGAACCAATTTTTTCAAAAAAGTTTCTCATATAGAAAAAGTTGCTTATATAGAAAAAAGGAGTATAAATTTTAAGAAAAATCCGTTTTGTGATTTAAAGATAAACAAGCAGATTTTATTTTATTAGTTAAAATAATATGTATTAATCAAGCCTTTTAAGAACTCTTTCTTTTAAGTTTTTCTCTAATTCGTCTCAAAAACCGTCTCATTGCTTGTAAGGTTATTTTCCTCTGCCCATTCTACCGCGGTGTTGAAGGAATCTATCACATTAACGATGCTGATTCTGCTCTGTTCTTCCATATGACCCTCTTTGTTCGCGTTGCTCTCGTCGTCTGCTATTTCATCTTCTATTTTAAAAAGTACGCCCCTCTCGTCGCTACCAGTCGCCCATTCCATTATTTCGTTCTCAGTTAAATCATTTTTCATTACCAAATAATACAGACGAGCCAGGGGGATATCGTCCTCTTTCACAAAATGATCTTCCGGTATATTAAATTCAATTGTGTCGATCGATGAAAATAGATGTTTAAGTGAATTCACGACAACGGATCGTGAGACTTGATTCCAGGCTTCAACTATCAAAAACGCAACGTCTTTTAAATTAATATTTTTAAGACCTGAGACCATGTCGTTATTGTCGTTTACACATAACGCCACGATTGTTGACAGAAGGTGCTTTCGATACCGTTGCTTAAGGGATTTTATGAAATTTTAGTCAAGTGGTTACAACAAGGGTGTATTATTGAGTGGAAAAAATATAACCTTGAAGTTTTCATCATGGGAAAAAGTGTTTGCTATCCCATGACCGGTGGCATTATCGACCAATAAAATGGCTTTTACTGGTAAAAACCTTAGCTTTCAAGTGACGAGAAACTTTAGGGATGAATGAATCGTTGAACCACTCCTTAAAAAACGCAGAAGTTTCCCAAGCATTTTTGGATGATTTGTAATACAGTGGTAAATTTACATTTTTAAAACACCGAAGATTTTTAGATTTTCCAATCATCATCAAATCGAGTTTATGCGCTCCAATTGCATTTACACAAGGCCTACAGCAGTTTTTTTCGAAAACGGTAGCGTTTGTTTTCTTGTGCAAACCTTTGTAAACCAGACCGGTTTCGTTACAATCATAGATCTGTTCAGGTAAAAATCAATTTTCGACAATACTCCTTTTGAAATCACTTGTATATTTAGCAGCACTCTCATCATCAGCAGGTTGAAGTTATCAGCAGGTTGAAGTTATCAAGCCAGCCATCACTGGCTGAAAATTGTGTGTCCATTGAGTGACCTTTTAAAATCTAGTGATTTAACTTTGAGTATCTCGTTTGAAATGAATTCGTTTGGTTTTCTCCGTAGTAAAAACCATGCGTATAGTTTATCACCAAGATCAGGAGATTTTAATGCCTGCATTCGCTTGATTTTCTTTCATTAATATACGTTTTTGATGCGAATTCTTCCAAGTTTTCTTTATTATTTTTTATCCTCGTTAAAGTCGACTTATAGTACAACATCTATGTTGTAGCTTCTGCAGATCTCTGTTGGTGTCTTGTCATCTTGGAGTTCATTTAAAATTGATAAATTTTTTCAAAGAAATTGATACTCTGCCTTTCTTCTCCATTTTTACGGAAGAATGACAATTAAAATGAAAAATAAAACCATAGTTACTTGTACAGAAATTTTGGAATCAAAAAAGTTACTAATGCAGAGGTTGCTTCAATAGAATGTTGCTTGTGTAAAGGTTGCTTATAAAGAATGCTCGCTATGTATTTCATATAGGTACGTATTATATGTAGATGTAATTGCGATTTGTTCGAACACTGAATATCGAAACGAGCTAAATGATAAATCTTCCACCATATGTCCTATCGACTTACATACCCAACATTCATAAAACAGTTCTTAATGTCTGTGGCATGCAGTCGTTTAGAAATGCCTACGTCCAAATGTAATTAAATTAATAAATAAGTGATATATAATTATTTAATTTGTTAAAACAGATTAATCTTAATTAAATTTATTTTTAATCGGTCTTGAAATTGAATATAAATTCATGTGAAATATGAAAGTAGATTTTACTTGTTTTGTACGCGTTCGACGCAATGTCGCTGCAGCAAATTACCATAAGCTAAAACAAATATAATTTAATTAAGCTCAAAACGTCAACTAATCTATTAGTAAAACGACAACATTATAAAGTTGAATGATGTTACCTTTCTGTCACCCGACGATTCTTAAAATGGCTTTTCGTTTTTCGTTGAGCTGTCTCCAGCCTCATAATGAAATACTTAATTAAAATATTCATGCCTTTGTATAAAACGTAATGCACCATGACATTCCATCTTAAGATATTGCTGTGAACTTAATTCCGTGTTTGGACAATATACATAAATCTCGAGGTGTTAAAGGATAAATAGCAGTCCGATATTGCAAATCACGTTCGAAATTAATTAATCATAATCTGTTGAAATCGTGTCTATGTAGATACAACCATGCGGTGATCAATTACCAAAAAAAAACGGTTGTTATACATAAATCTAATTAATGATTAATTAACTTATGTATTCATGTATAAACACACTAATTAGATAGTGCCACCGTTATTTTATAATTACTATAATTAAATTATTAATTTTGTCAATCACTATTTTGTTCAAACGGCTTACTGATTTTATCATCAAAATATTTACGTTTACGTTTGTGTTTGTTATTGAAAATCGTAGTACAAACTTTTTAAGCACAGCGGCAACAACAATCCAAACAAACAAAATGTAAATATAAGATTTATGATTTTCTTATAACTTATGTCGTGTGGTGGTATTGGTTTACAACAATTTTCATATAAAAAATGTTTAGTTTAAAATGGTGTCACGGAAATGATTGTTTTATGCATTTAAAAGGCGTCTAGTTCTTGTATTTGGTCTAAAAGAATGTAAGATTGTGTATTTTTGTGGTTTCTTGTGAATAATATTTCATGTGTTCAAAATTCGCCCGCAAACTACATTTATGTGTTCGCAATTTTATTGTTTTTCGGTGTTATGACATTAAGAACAATTTATCAAGATTTATGTAATTTCAAAGGTCAACTAGTTTTTGACCTTTGGGGGGGTGGCGAATTGTATCAAGGTTTAATGTTTTCATCTGTGTATTTCTTTAATTTCATTTCAAATTTACTAAACTAAATAAGTTTGCTGGTTATTTTGTAGTAATAAGAGCTACTGTTTCAATAGTCTTTGGTGATTCAATAAACTACCGTCACTTAAAATGTTGGAGTGCTCGAAATTTCATCATCGTTAACTGTCGGGATATCACGTAAACGACTAAAGAGGTTTAACCGTCTTAAATACTCATGACAGATATCCATATACCACATACTCTTAATCCAATTAAATATGCATGAAAGCTGTAGAACTTTAATAGCACTTTATATAAAATGAAATTAGAAATTTTTTATCCAATTTCATGTTATACGCTTTTGCAAAGTATATTTGTTGCTAAATTCATGTCCTTCATATCCTAGCTACACTATTTAACTCTTCACAAGTGTTGATGACATACATTAAAAAAGCTCAATGATTTCAGAATATATGTTGAATTTCGGTTTTGAGTAGTGTTTCCATAAAAGCTTTTAATATTATCGTTATGGGTAATTTCTGAATTTGCCGCCCATCTCTATTTAATTTGCCTGCATGATCATATTTAATCGGATTTTGATATTAGCTGTCTAATTATTGGCAAGGGGTGATGAATCGTTTGGAGTGGTGGGGGAGTTTGGAGTATACCGTTGTGTTCGACAGAGTAGGTGATTCATTTTCCGGTACGAAGCGGAGTCGGGATGGAGGCCGGGACTCCGAAAGGAATTTTGGCAAGAGAAGATTCACTCTTGGTTTAGAGGTCGTCTAACATACGATTTACCATCATTACCGAACAAGTTAAACTTTCTTTCGTCGCTACAAAAAGTATATTGGCAATGCAGTTTGAACATTTGATTTGGAGGACGCCTGACATACGGCTTTCAATCATTGCCGAACAAGTTAAACTTACTTTCGTCGTTTGTCAACATTTCTTTTTAAAATGTGCGTCTTTTTTTCGATATGCATCCGCGAGGATCGTTTTCTTGCGACCCCTTTCTTGCAGTTCTCGATGTGGAATTGGTCCTGGAATTTTCTTCTGGTTTTGTCCAAGTTTGCGTTGGGTGGCAAGCGCATCCTTTTTGCTCATCCTTTCTGGAGATCTGGCTTTGGCTGCAGAAGTTTTCCGTTTTCTGTTCCGTTCTTTGTTTGTTTTGTTGAATAAGACGGTGTTTCTGGCTTTTTCCGTGATGGTGGTGGGGTTCGTCCGTCATTTTGAGAATGTTCATTTCTTTGGAAACTGTTCTGGGTGACTTACCTCTCGCCAGGTGTTGTGCTTTTATTTTGACCTGTTGTGCGTGTGAATATTGTTTGAATGCTGGAGAGGCGGCAGGTGTAATTGAGGCAATGGAAGAGATTGCATGTGTTTGATAACTTGTTTAAGTTATGGGTGAGCCTACAAGCCATGGTGGCTTAATTGTAATACCGTTTTTTTTGCATTGTGCGTGGAAGACTTGGAATCTCTGTTTTGTGTGGGTGGGGGGCGGTAGCTAGGGAGCGTTTCACGGGCAATTGTTTTATGGTGTGGTGGTTTGATTAAGGTACCACAACTGCAAGATGAAACTAGAAATGTCCTTACATATCCAAATAATAAAAATAACCTCTAACAGTCTTAGATAGTTAATGTGAAAATGATATATATTCTACTAAAAATTAAATTATTTTATTTTTAAATCTTAAGGACTGCTGCTTTAGTCGTTTCTGTGACTATAACATTCCTTTCTTTAAAACATTCAATGTTGTGATGGAATTTGAATAAATGGTGCATATTTTTGGAATGTGAGTTTTGAAATGTCTATTTTGATTCTCTGATGAGCATGTTCCAGAATTATGGTACCATTATTGTAATGGTTGACTGGTTAAATTTTCTTTCAGAGTTTTGTACTTATATTTTAATTAGGTTAGGTATGGAGACTTCAGTTGAAATAAATAATAAAATTAATTAATTAATTAAGTAACAGATTCCTGAGCGACTAACTAATAAATTTATTTTAGAATTTTGTTTTAATTTTAATCAAAATACAGCAAGCAGATAGGTGTTGCGGCCTGGTGAATGCTGATTGGCGATTGCAGATTAGAATTGTGATTAATTTCTCCTTACTAACACACCTTCCTATCCTAACCTATCGTTTGTATGTAAAGGGCTGTAGTAATAGGCCCGGCGTTATCCCGGAATCTTGCCTAAGCGCTTGGTCCTAGAGTGCTATCAATCAATCAATCAATTGTCCAATTATTTCTAGTGATCCTATAAACAATGAGATGTTTAAAACAAACCTTTGTGCTAGAAAACAACGACGATAGCCTTGTATATTTGCAATCCCAACCGTATACAATTGAAATCTATTGCAAAATTAAAATTTTCTAATATATGAGATTTCTCAACTAGGTAGGTTTTTACAATTTTTATGTGAATTTTTTAACTACTTAACTAGAGTTAAATTTCTAGCAAACTGAATTTATATATCATTATGAATTTTATAAATTGCATACAATGTCTGGCAACTTTCACATATGTATACCTTGTGTTTATAATATACAACCATGCACATATGTATGTACATAAATAAATATTTAAGTTCTCAATATGTCTATATAATCTCGAACACTGCATATAAATAAATAAGGTGTTGGTTAAATTAATAATCTCTGATGTCTTTTTTGAAAGCAGCAAAACTAGAGCTGAGTAGGGGACAAAATGTATACCTCTTAGGCATTGTGATCTACCAATCTTAAGATTATTAATCAAAATACTGTGGTTATACTTAGCTGTATGTGCATAGATAAGAACTCTTTTTACAACAAATTATAATTTATGAATATCGATTTAAACAATATAAATCAAAATTTCCATATCGTTAATCGCAGATGAACTCCATATATAGTGTGTAGAAGTAAAATCAAGTTAAACAATAACACTAAATAATTAAAGAAAGTGTAATTTAACGCAAACTACCAACTATAATTTAATTTGATTTTAATTAAATTCATTTGCAAAAACAATTCGCATATTATGTATTCGCGTTACATAAAATTAATTAATCTTTTACGTACACCAAAATTTATATACGAGATGAGATAATAAATTAATTTCATCATAAAGATTAAATTTAGACTGGCTTAGATTTGCTAATCTAATTATTTTTACTATAATTAATATAATTTGATACATTATTTTGGACATGCTATTGCAAATCTAGATTTATACTGATTGTGTCCGGTTACATGTAGAAAGTTCGAGGATATAAATGGAATACATACGAATACTCGAAGGAAATTGAAAGTCTTTGGTATATCAAATTGCAGACTCCAATCATATGCATGTTACAACAATTTGATTGATTGACATCGATTATTTAATTAAAATATTTTTAGACGACTTAAATAGTTGTTCAACCCATATATTTGGAAACATGAGCACTTGCTGAAACCACATATGACAACACAACTTTTCTATCCCATTAAATTTTAAAAATTTAATCGTAATTTATCTCTTCTGGTTCGTGATTAGATTACGATCGATTATACTGAAAGCATCGAAATAAGTATGAAAGTGTATTATAAGGAAATTCAGGATTTCTAAACAACTCATGTGTTACAAAAATTAATTACAAAACGATATAAGTCATTGATAAGTCAGATATATTGTTACGATTGTAAAATATTGGTCACTTATGTACGTTTTGCTTTATATAAAGTATGGAGGGTCACTTAACATTGAGACCAATAATATGTGTTTTTGTATAACAAATAATCTAGGTGAAGGCCATGTAAATAGCAATATTCGTAGGTTCAAACATTAATTTAATTTTGTTATATACAGTGGACCGCAAAATTAACGCACCACTCAAAATTTAACTAAGTTTCTTCTATGACGTTGATGCACCCAAAACGTTCCAATTGAACAACGTTTTAAACCTAAGATATTTTTTGAGTGATGGGCTAATTTTGTGGTCCACTGTAAATCTTTAAGTTGATTTAAGATAGCAATCAATTACATTAACTTGACACTGTGCTGCTACTGCTACTGGTATATATTATGTGTATATCAACATTAATTTAACTTATGTATCGGATACATTTTGAACTAATCAAAATAAATTAACAATTTGAATATTTCAATAAATAATTGAACAAATTCAATAATGAAAAATTTAGAGCGGACACTATGTAAATTTTTCATATATGGTACTTTATGCGGTAAAATTATATAATTGTGTTGTATTGAACTGTAATTGGTACAAAATAATATGTGTTATATAAAATTCGCACTTTCAAAATTTTTGTTGTGCTTTCATATTCGGAGCACTGTAATGTTTAATCAAAATAATCGTGAATGCATCCAAGTACCAGATTCTAGCAAAAATAAACCAAAACACTCCGGCTTATATGTATTATGTATTATATGTGTTATGTAAGCAAGATTAATTGAAGCACGGAGGGTATTATACCATTAAACTGAGCCTGCAGAATCAACAATCAAAGATCGCAAATTGGTTTAAATTTTTGAGATCTAGCTCCAAATGACCACAATTACCAATGACAATTTTTCACTTTTTCTTTAAGTATTGGCGCAGTATAACAGGCAAATTTCTTGCTCATGCTCCCTCCCACCACACTAAGGTTCAATCATTGATTTCTTTAAATGGTTGAAATGATAATAATAAATGGTTGACAGTTTGTGTTTTGCCACAGCTAATTTTCTTTGTGACATTCTCGCATCTTCGATATCTTTATTTTACCTCCTAATTTTAAAAATTGCATTTTGAACTACGAGGGCGGATTGAAAATGAAGCTACCTAGCGCTAGATGGCAGCACAAACACAACAATTTTTTGTTTTTTAGAAATTGCGATCTGTCAAACGTCAGCTGTTAAAACTTCACCCAATTTCATCTATTAGTTTATTTGTTGTAATCGTTTGAAGTAAGCAACTTTTGTGTTTCTTGAAAAATAGAAAAAGCGAATTTCGTGCACTGATTAAACATTATAATTTGAAAGGGAAAACGGCGAAAAAGACAAAATAAAAGCTCGATAAACATTACGGTGAGTCTGCTCCGTCAGATTACATGGTAAAATATTGAATACCATCAACAGGAAGGCCAAAAGAAGTGGTTACTGAAGAAAATATAAAGAAAATCCTCGATATCGTTATGAATGATCGACAGACCAGTTCACAGCGGTGTTTGGACATGATAAAGCGTAATCTTATTGATTTTTCGCGTCGATTAATTACTGTTGATGAAACGTGGGTCCACCACTACACACCTGAAACCAAAAATAAATCGAAACAATGGGTGAAAGCTGGTGGAAGTGCTCCAAAGAAGGCAAAGGCAGTGAAATCGGCTGGCAAGGAGGGGTTCCCAAAATCGTCTTACTAAGTGTGTCGAAGTAAAAGGAGACTATGTTAAGAAATAAATGGTTTTTGGTAAAAAAAAATTTGTGTTTTCCTACATAGGTAGCTTCATTTTCAATCTGACCTCGTATATTCTAAAATGGTTTCGTATAATCAACTGATAATTGGTCGTTTTAGGAGGCATATTTTCTCCTCCCATGATAATGGTCGCGATCGGGTCGGAGAAGTGGTCGTTTTGGAGAGCAGATTTTAATGGCTGGAGAACCTGTTCCACAATTAAGCGCTATTCTTACAAGGGTTGCCTTCTTCGAAGAATGGTCGCCGGTGGAAGCTTCACTGTACATTGAAACCATAACATAAATGCAAAAACTAAATGAAAAATTTTAGATAGATAATTGTATTTCCACTGCTTCCGGATTGAACTCCTATTTACTCTTAACATATAGTTATGTTTCCCAAAGAAATTCCTAACTACCTTCAATATTCAAGACATTCAAAAATGAGTATAATTTTTTTTGGTATTCAATCTTAATTATTTATATTCATCTAAAATTTAAATCTATAATTTCCATCCCCCCTCCCAATTAAACACACCACCCTGTATATCAATTTGTCCAGTCAAATTCTTTAAAAATTGTTCAATTCATTTAGATTGATCTTTCTAAATTAATTATAAGTTTAAATATTTAAATTGGGCTTGGCACTACCACAACGAGACATACATATATAATAATTCTTAACCAAAATTATTAATAAAATTCAATTCAACATTTATTAATAACAAAAGAAAAACAATGAAATACAACTAAAATTGAAAGTCTGTTTGCCATGACATTTTCGTACATACAGATATACAAGTACTATCTCGTAAATCGTCTCCCACTATATATAAAATACCGTTGAAACTGTTGTTGGTAAAGGAAATTTGAGGAAAAGGTTAAGCTTGTGTTATACTGTCAAATTATTTAAGACCCAAATTTTAGCTAAACCCCCTTAAATGGTTTATTGCAAATTAACAATTTGCCTCATTTCTTAAGTACCATAAGTAAAGCTCAAGCCACGATTTAAATAATTTACACTAGATGTATCAATACTTGTTGAACGTAAATAAAAAAATTTACGTAATTATGAAATGTTTTTTGTTATTTCGCGAAATTGATACATTAAATTTTATGCTTTATTGTTGTACTTAAGTATATCTTTCGCGCTACATAAAGAGATTTTACAAAGATATGTCTATTTACGAAACATAAAATGATATACATATATACATGTGATGTGAATGTGTACAATTGTATTGTTTTATGATTGAGTATTTTTGTACTATGCAATCAATGTCAATTTATAGTGCTGCAAAATATCATTAAAATGTCACCATGGTTCTTCTCACGTTAGTCAAATAATGACTGTTTAATAATGGGTTTTGAATGGTGGTGTAGGTATAGAAGTGAATGGAAATGGTTTATTTTTTCACTATATTTTGTTCATTGCTACAATAAAACACTTTCTCGAATTACAACGTATAGCAGTTAAATAAACTGGTCTGAATCTTGGAAAAGCTTGATCTCATCTTATGCGTCTGTTTTCTTTTATACTAGTCGATCAATTTAAATTTTATCTATATTTATTCTTATAGATCCACTAGATTTTTACAATCTTTAATTACCACAAACTGGAAGATAAAACTTAATTAGATAAAACTTAATTAGATAAAACTTTACAAGCTGAACATCTTTATGTCTATTCATATTTACATATATAAATTGTAAAATTTATGATAAAGAAACTGGATCCGATTTTATTATAAAGCAGCAACAATTGTCATTCTTAATTATTGTTTGTATCAATTAGTTGTCTGTTTTTTAAATTATCGAGTTTGAGCTGTTCACAATACTATGTTTTCTAATTAGTTCGTTACATTTAAGTTTATTAAGCTGTATGTTTTCCTACATTTAAGTCTATGACTCGATCAATCGAGAGAGACTATGGTATGCGCTTGAATACATCTGTGTAAAATATTATAACAGTAAGATGACAGGAGATGCGTTGTCGTTCATACTTTTTAATCTAATGTTGGATGCATCCTTAGTAAAAGTGAAACACCTTAAGACAATATCTTATTCCGACGATCCAATCGACTTTTTGCATATACAAAAGGTATCCGTGTGATTAGATGGATGTGAAAGTTTGATGTTGACGGATGAGTACGAAAGATTGCATCATATATTCGAGCGAAGAATTATGGTTATGATATATGGCCAAAACGCCAGTTTGATGACACATACCGAGTTCTTTTGATGAAATTAAAGCACTCGGTCTGATATCTACTAATTATTTACAACAATATAAAGAGCTGACTCGTAATCGAAACCGATGGAGTCAGATAAAGCTACCCACTAACTTAAAGCATAACGTTTTGAATTTAGAATCGGTAACAGCAACATTGGTATAAAGTTTAATTTTTTGGTAATGAACAGTATTGCCCTTTGTTCCATCTGTGTGATGTACCGATCATATAATACCAAACATCCATTACTTTTAAACCAATCTCGTATTAAGAATTATAAGTATATACACAAAACCGACAAAATAACTTCTGTGTAAATTTAACGAGCTTTTAAGCCTTGTTATGTATGAAACATACAGATAAAGTTTAGTATATGGACTTGTAAACTAAATCAAAACAATGTTTCTCCATTCTTTAAGTGTCCGTTTACACCTATAAATAAAATTAAAGAATTATTGACGGTGATAAATGTTTGTTTTGTACAATACAATAATTTACAAACCAAACAATAACGCATAACAATAATTGTATTACAGCATAGGTCTATCGAACTATTTATTAGCTCAAATTACAATACTTTATAATGGGGTAGGAAGTAATTTACTTGTATCGTGGGTATATATAGGGAAGGAGTTCGAAACTATAAAATTCACTAACCTTGATAGTATTAAATTATTATTGACAGACAAAAAACTATTCACATTATATATTTAATAGAACAGATTAAATATATTGGGTTGTCTACCAATTGTTAACATAAAAACAAAAAATTGATCCAAAACAAATTTTTTTGTTAACTGAAATCTAATCACTTGTGTATTTTGTAAGAATTCGCACATGATTGATCTATATAGATTGATAGGTGGAATTGAATGATATAATGTACAACATTCCTTGTGAAGTCTAGTTGTATGTAGTTTAATAGATCATATAAAATCAACTTTCGATTTTAGACATTTTCCAAGGAAACAAAATATAGTTTCAACTACTGAATTATGAAGCTTAACCTGCGGCACACATTATCTTATACAACCCCAGACTATATTTTTTTAAAGTTAAAATTAGCTCATGTCAATAGTGCAATATTATGTGATTTATTGGATCTGGTCATGGTTAAATTTTAAACATAATGATTTATGCAGGCAAAATCTCGAAATGTATAAAATGGTTCTCGTAGAATCTATAATACATCTCCAGTAAAGCAAAAAACCGCTTTTTTCATCAAACTGGAACTCTAAATTTCTCCCAAACACCACATTATCATTATTACACAGAAAAAACTAAATTGGGTTAATCAAAGATTTCTAATTCTTTGATAAAAATTTAGGATTTTCAAATAAAATTATATATATTTCTTGAGAATTCGGTATTTGATTCGTACATTGGCGTTTTATGATTTAGTGAACATACAATGGATGATACATAGATTGGTCTCAATTCCAATTTTATATAAACATTTCTATATATCTGAAATATAAGATAATGATACAGAGACTAACATTCTATGAGTTTTCCAAATCATATTGTTTGATTACATGATTTTCATAGTTTGAATTTCAATCATATTTTTCTATGTTTTTAAGCAACACTTTTGTTGAATCATAGAACGGCTTTGTATGAATTGGCAAAAACATTGTATAAATGACAGATTCATGTTTTTGAGTACCGTTACTTTTTTGATGTTTATCTTTTTTTCAAATTGGCTTCATTTTAATTGTAAGTTTCAAGTGATTCATACACGAATTATTAAAAAATTAAAATAAATTTTACTTTGTAAAATAAGTTTGTGATCTTGTGTAAAAAATGAGTGATAATGTACATAATGATTCAAATGACACAGAAGGTGCAGAAAGTAGTGAAAATCAAACTGAAATACAAAATATTTCACAAACAGACGGTGCAGAAACTAACATTTTGATCGTGTGGGATGAGGAACACGACCTTTTATTGAAGTGGGAGTGTGAAGAATTAATGGTCGACTTTTCCGAAAAAAATATAAAAATAGATAGTTTTAAAGAAATGACAATGGCGGATATAGACAATTTGATACCGAAAGAAAAGTATGGATTGCGAATAAAATTTCGGACACATCTTTTAAATTGGCGAAAATCAAATGTAAAATAATTTAATTTTTTTTATCTTTCTTTGGAAAATTATAATTTTTTGTTTTTTTTTTACGTATAAAGGGCTTTGCTCTATCCCCAATAGCTGAAACGTTATCCGTCAGTAGTTGGTTAAGTAGTTCAAATTTCGAAATTAATTCTTCAATTGTTTCGTCTAATTCGGCGTCACCGTTATCTCCGATTCTAACCGAAGCTCCAACCTCTGCAGTAAGACAGTTATTTCCAAATCAGCATCACGTGAGTTTTTTTTAATTCAAATAATGTTAAATTTGTTTTTGTTCAATTTTATTTTAATATATTTTAGACGTTGGAACAAATCTTATGTGCTTCATTTATCGGAAAGTCGATTTTGGATTTATCGAAGACGAATTGTGGTCTTAATTCATCGAACCGCAATGATTTGTGTGAAATAATCGGAAACTATTGGATTAAAAACGAATTTAATCAAATTTTGTCATCACCTTATCACAAAAAAATAGTTGGGGAAATCATTAATTTATTTCCAGACGAAGTTGAGGTATATTTAATATTATAAATATAGCAGTGACCAACGAAAACCAAACATATATTGATTAACTAACTTCGTCCCTTTAGTGGAGAGTGACTACTCCATTTCTTATCATTATATCGAAAGGGGGAGGTATCGTTTTAAGGAGGTTTAAATTCTCTTTTCAATATCATTTGTTTCTTAAATTAAACAAAATGAAATGAAAGTGTAGCCACCTCTGCCGGGATTAAAGTAAGCACACGAATTTAAACTAAACGTTTTTTTACCTTTTTAAGAAGGTAGGTGAATGTTTTGCGAGATAACCAGTATGTGTTTTGTTTTGGTTTAGTGACTTTGTATACAAATACATGTATTTGTACAACAATTCTATAAAATTATAAACGCAACTAAACCCTTATTTTATTATTTTTGAAGGAATACTATGTAAGTAAGGACAAACGAATTAAAGGAAAACTAGCGCAGAAATATTATAGCCTATGCCGAAAATACCGTGAAAAAGGTGTGATCGAAAGTCGATACAACCTGAAACGACGAAAATCTGCCGACGATAGTACGTTTGAAGATCAACTAGCTTACGATCACGATATTGATGAAACGGCCATTGGAAATCAGCAGTGGTTAAAAGCTAATAAGCAACCTGAAGCGTTAGTTGTAGAAAAATGGCGAGCCACTTTTAATTTACGAGAAAAACACAATGGCAAAAATTTAGATTTGTTCCTTGAATGGCCGATATTAAAACAACAAATTGGATTAGCATTGGTAAGTTAACAAATTTTTAATTAAACATGATTAAGTATATGTTAGAATGTTAATATTTCTGTGTTTCGTTAATATTTCTGTGTCATCATAGATTGAATTAGATTTTGATAAAATCTATCCAGATCATTTAAATTGAAAATAAAAGATATTTATAGTAAAAACATAAAGGATCGTACTTCAAAAACGCAAGTAGAATTATTGCGCGGCAAACTTAGTGATGGTAATATTATATTATTATTATAATAACATAATTAAACTATTTTATGATGAACTTGTGAATAGTTTTGTAATCAACGTATTAATATTTTTAGATTCAGAAGATTATTTATTGACCATTTTGCTGAACGCTATATTGGTACCAACAGGTATTCATGCAAAAAAGAACGGGAAACATTTTTTTTGGAAGCCATCAATAGTACAAGCTCAAGAGTTTATGGTGCTTCATGTTGAGGTATGAAATTATATACTAAGATAATTGGTTATATTGAGTAATATTTTTAATTTTCATTCAGGCTGAAAACAATATTGATACGACAGTGAAGCGGCATAGAGAAGGTCTCACTGAAAGGGGGCTAACAAATCAACCACTGATTATTATTGTTTTTTGTTTCTGAGGAGCTCCGCATAATAGAAAGAGACAATCATTTACTTTGTTTCGTCATTCAACAAAATGTTAATACCTCTAAGAAATATGAATTAATTAAAAGGTGTGATATAAGGTTTCCTCCTTTGCATTTAATTACGCTACCAGATGGTCGAACTATTGTAAAATTAAAAGTACCTTATTATTAACATAAAATGTATATCGTTTATTTTAGTTATATATTTAGTATAATAAGCATTTACTTATATGTATATATGTTAAATTTCTCGTTCATTTAAAATTGAAATAAATTACATTTAAAAAAGTGAATTGAATTAAATATGTATTTTTGTTTTTTAAAACTTTCTTTATTCACAAGATTAAAAGGATTTTATAATTTCAAAATCAAATCAAAAGAAACACGGTAAGTACATGAAAATATTTTATAAAAATTACGGAATATTTTCACTATTTCATAGAATTTTTATTAAAAATACCACAAAATTCATTCTTTATTATTGCCAATTTTAAATCTATCAAACATCAAAAAAAGTCTATAATAATAAAATTAAATTGTTTGAGTTTGGAAATTCGAATTTTGCAAAACCATACAATTGATTATATAAACCAACAAAACAGTATTATAAATTCCTTTAATCATAAAATTTTCAATTCTCTGAGCTTGCGAATCTATTCTTTGAAATTGGTAAATAAAATCTGTAGATTAACTAGTCTTATCGTACAATTAATTGTACGAACCAACAAAACATTAGTAGAAATTCTTTAAACCAGTAAATTTCCATTTCTCTGTATTCGCTCATCTTTAGTTTGAAATTGATAAAAAAATTCCTTGATTTAACCAATGTTATCGGGTTAGAATTAAAGAATCATAATAAGTTATATTGGAAATTATGATTCTATGACTAACTATTAAAGAGAACTTTAGTTGAAATCAAACCACTTTTTATATGAAATGAAAGAATGTTTTTTTTCTGTGTAAGAAAAGTTTATTGAATTGCATTTTTATTTAATTAATAACACATTAGACAACTTTCCAATTTTACATTTTGACAGTTCTATAAAATCTATAGCAGAGTAATCACATATAATGACATTGACACTATATCGAAACTATATATATCGATCGTGACAAAAAGCAAGACAGTTAAATTATACTTAAACCTGCGGGGCTAAATGGAAGTAATATATAGTTCAAAATGTATACTTACTTACTAACAATGACTTAGCGCAATATAATATCAATTCAAACAATTTTACATTAAAATGTTAAATTGTTTAATCAATTAAATTAATTAAATTAATACAATCACTTTTTTTATGTATACGATATTTATGCGATCCAGGTTTACGATCACAAGCATTTGTTGAAATTGCGTAACATAGTCGATGAACAATACTCGATTTTTGTCTGAAATAATGACAGAAGAATTTAAGCATCCGACGTGATCTTCCTGTTAGTTATGGTTGTGACTTTTCATACACAATTAAAATTTATTTATCACGATCGTTTAGCCATTAATAATATACCACGGATAATCTTTAGAGCTGTTTATTGTAAATTTCCAAATCAATAATTTTATTACCTTGAACATGAACACAGTTTTTTTTAATACCTTTTCTATAACTCTTGCTTGGAGCTTTGTATTTATACGACGCTCGGCACCCAGAAATCAATCAAAATAGTTTTGTTTGGATCAAAATCAATCATTTAAATATATTTGATTCAAGGCCATCGTTAAAAAGAATTTAATCGATCCATTATACATATATTTTTTGATAAAGTATATAGTGTCTAGATGGTATGACACTGCTAGTAATTTTTCTTACAACTAACCCTAAAAATTATAAAATGCATACAAGTGTTTCTTGACTACTTTCACAATTATATAACAGTTCAATATTTAATAGTAAAATTAATTAATTAATATTGCCGCCTCTAGTTTAACAGCTGCATATACAAAACAGCGCAATCGACATAATCTTACAATCACAAAAAAGTTGTTCTTGAATGAGAGGCGGTTCAATATTTTTATTAATTACGAATACTCCTACTTCGATAAATAGGGATTGTTTAGACATGTTTATGGTAATATTTCTTCTAAGAGTCGTGTTTTTAATGCAAATCCGAAAACCTTTCTATTTTGGTTAGTGCAAATAACTTATTGAGATCAGAATGAAACGGAAAAATGTACTTCATTGGCCAATCCCCAAGATAGTGTACAGAAATCCACTTTGTATAATAAGAATTTCAAATTAATTCATATAATTGAAATTTCATCCAATAAGTTTATAAACCAGACGCACAATTTTCAAACACATTCAGTAGTATGTATCGCAAAATCACCATGAATCGTTCAGTATCACATTGGCTTTGCAAACAATAAGCTAGACTTCACTAGCATAGTTCAAATCATATCTGAGCAACCGCCTCGTAGATAATTTTTCTGTATGGCCCGTCATTATTTATTTAGTTAATTGTTAACCAAATTTTGTTTAATACACAGTATAATGAAATGTGAGTTAATGATTTTCTATGGTGAGCGAATACTGCTTTACCGAATGATTTACCGAACTATGTAGCTTGATTTACCGAACTATGTAACTTTTATCGAATTTCACAGTATTTAAGTTAATAAAGTCAAATAATTATTCAACCCTGCAACCAAATATCTATGAAATGAGAGAAAAATATTTCGAATAGCAACAGACAGTGCCACTTCAAAATAAGCACTACATGCGGTGCTACTTTAAAATGAGGACTTTCTAAAACTGATTGCACAGCGCTTATTTCTCGTGCTTTAACTGTCAAATTTACCTAAAGACATCGATTAAAATGTTTCATATGGTAGTAATATCTACCAAATCAATCTATATCAACCATAAAATCAAAATAAAAAATGTCGAGCTTTTTTGAAAAAAAAACAGACAATGTTGTCATAAAAATTTTTAGTCTTCGATTAAATCGATGAAATCTAGTTCAGGCATGCGGTACCAATTAAAAAAAACCCTGTGCAATTATTATAGTTTTACTATTTTATGGTTTGACCTATTTTTTGGAGCTTTTTGTTTGTCATTTGGATCTTTTTTCTGTCATACTTTAACTATTAATATAATATAACGAACAACATCGATTTAAATGTTCTCTATGGTAGTAATACGTTTATTTTGGTTATATCAATCTATATCAACCATAAAATAGAAACAAAAAATGTTGAGCTTTTTTTGAAAAAAAACAGCACTGTGCATTCAGTTTTATAATTTTATTTGTTTGACCTATGCCTTGGAGCTTTTTTGTTTCTCATTTTCCCTCATACTTTAACTATCAATATTTAACTAACGATATTGATTGAAATGTTCTCTGTGGTTAGTAATATGTTTATTATGGTTATATCAATCATAAAATGGAAAAATAAATTTTTGAGCTTTTTTGAAAATATGGTCAGTGGTTAGCCTATCTGTTTTTTGCCATAAACATTTTGGGTCTTTGATTTGAATGAAATCCAGTTCAGACATACGATACTACTTAAAAATAAGCACTGTGCAATCAGTTTTACTATTTTATGGTTTGACAAGTTTTTTGAAGCTTTTTTATTTGCTATTTTCTCTCGTACTTTAACTATCAATATTTAACGAACTACATCGATTAAAATGTTCTTTACGGCAGTAATATGCTTATTATGATTATATCAATCTATATCAACCATAAAATCGAAAAATAAAATGTTGAGCTTTTTGAAAAAACAGACAGTGGTTAGCCTATCAGTTTTTTTGCCATAAAATTTTTTTTTCTTCAATTTCAATGAAATCCGGTATAGACATGCGGTGCTACTTTAAAATAAGCACTGTGCAATCAGTTTTATAATTTTATTTGTTTGGCCTGTTTTTGGAGCTTTTTTGTAAGCCATTTTTTCTCATACTTTAACTATAAATGTTTAACGAACGACATCGATTGAAATGTTCTCTATGGTAGTAATATATTCATTCTGATTATATTAATCGTCATTAACCATGAAACACAGTATATCGTGATAGAACGATGTATTTACACGAGTTTTTACATGTAAAAAAGTGTAATTTACATATGGTTATTTTTTAAATTCTAAATAATTCACATTCTATCTTTATTGTTGGCATGTAATTTACCTTGTTTGTAATTTACGCTGTTTTTTGCCGTAAACGTGTAAACATCATTTTTAACATGTAAAATCCCTACTGTGGTTGCAACTGCTCTCTACTTGAGCAGATATATATATATATATATATATATATATATATATATATATATATATATATATATATATATATATATATATATATATATATATATATACAAAGGGTGGTTAAATTTTAAGGGCCAACGATGAATATGAACCACACCTTAACATCGAGTTTTTTTCTGCATTTAATTTGACATTTCTCAATTTCAGACTAACTCAATTTGAACCATAGAAAGATACACAATCGAGCAACGTGTTAAAGTTATTCAGGCATATTATGAAAATGGGCGTTCAAATCAAATGGGTCCAAATGTGCGGTACAATCGGAAAAATCGTGCAAAAATTTGAGCAAACTGGGTCTGTAAGAGATGTTAAAACATCAGTACATGCTCGTATAGCTCGTACTGCAGAAAATATTGCTGCTGTTCGCGATAGTGTGACTGAAGAGCCGTCCACCTCAACTCGTCGTCAAGCCCAACAATTGCACCTCTCACGCTCGTCGTTGATGAACATTATGCATAAGACTTGCATTTACACGCTTATAAGGTGCAATTGACTCAAGAACTAAAGTCTCTTGACCATTTCAAACGTCGTCAATGGGCAGAATGGAGGCAAGAAATGGCTACAGTGGATGATCAATTTTCGAAGAAAATCATCTTCAGTGATGAGGCACATTTTCACCTCAGTGTATTCGTCAATAAGCAGAATTGCCGCATTTGGACGAATCATAATCCAAGAACGATTGTCGAAAGAACAATGCGCACCCACAAAGAGTGACTGTTTGGTGCGGTTTATGGCCTGGCGGCATCATCGGGCCGTATTTTTTCCAAAATGAGGCCGGTCAGGCAGTTACTGTGAATGGTGTTCGCCATCGTGAGATTATAACGAACTTTTTATGGCCCGAATTGGAAGATATGGATGTGGACGATATGTGGTTTCAAAAGGACGGTGCCACTTGCCACACAGCTAACGAAACAATGGCTATTTTGCGCAACAAATTCAATGGCCGTGTTATCTCAAGTGCGGTGGTGATGTCAATTGGCCGCCAAGATCATGTGATTTGACACCGTTGGACTTCTTTCTTTGGGGTTATTTGAAAGAAAAGGTGTACGTCAATAAGCCAGCAACAAATCAAGAGCTAATGGATGAGATAATTCGGTACATGAACGGCATAGAACCTCAATTATGCCTAATCGTCATCGAAAATTTGGACCATCGGGTGGAGGTGTGCTGTCAAGGTCGCGGCGGCTATTTGGCCGATATTATGTTTCAAACATAATTGAACCATACCATATTATGATAGTAACAAAGAATTGACGATAATTTGTGTTTATATATATATTTATATATACATATATATATATATATATATATATATATATATATATATATATATATATATATATATATATATATATATATATATATATATATATATACGAAATACAACAATAAATCATTGGTATATATATTTAAGTAAAAAACGTTCACACACCTCTAAGAACGTGCCACACCCACCAAGGTCGTTCTTTTTGATTTTGAATGGTTTTAAAAGCAATAACATATTTTATCTAATTTAAACTATGTTAGTGGTTGATTAGTTTCTAATCAGAATCACCATTACAAAGTCGGTTAAAATTATATTTTTACCATTTATTAAATTACAAGATAAATATCGATAAATATATTATAATTAATTGCTTTTTCATTATTTTATTATTGCTAACTTGGTAAACAAAAAGAATTTTTTACAACAATGAAAATATAATTGATGTTAGATTTTATCGTGCTGGCTTTTGACCGTTACATAGGTTTATATGATTTTGTAATAAGCGGTTTTATATATATAGGACCGATTGATATAATCAAAATACGTTTATCAGGTTCATAAATTGATGAAGTATAAATAAGGAAGAGTTAGTTGTACTTGAATTATATTGTGTCGAGACTAATCGATTCGATAATTAGATAGTTGTGATTATTACATACTCGTATCTATTGGTATATTGTACATACATATATGCAAATTATAATATTTATAAATCATTTCCCAATCGCCTTGATCAATTCTACAACAGATCATATGTATAGCATGTTTGTATTTACTATTGGCGCTAAAGAATTTTGCCTACTGTAGATTGAAATAAGATGAGCTGATTTTTCTCATTCTAGATTCATCGGTTAGTTCTAAAACAAATTGTTTGTATATCATTTTCACAATTAATTGTGTTATTAACCGCTCCAAAAGATAAAATCGGAAACACAGTATCAAACAAGTTTTCAACTAGGCCTATAAAATTAATCGTATGATTGATGATTAATTATGTGTATAACCGTTTGACATGTAAATTACCAGTAATTTACAATTATTTACTGTAATTTAACCATATGATTGTAAATTAACTCGTTTGAATAACATATACGAGTATAGGCATTATGTGCAAGTATGATCGACTACATGCGATCAAACATCAATTTGGCTGTCAGCAGAGTAATTAACTACACAGTTTAGAGATAAATCAGGCGTTATAGTAGAAAATTTATTACCGATATATTAAATTGGTCACCATACGGTGTGAAATTTATCGAGATAATTAAACAAGAGAACTCCAATCCATATACTTCAGTGAACATGTATATGACATATATGTAACGAGTAAATGTATTAAGTTACTTCGTCCAATATCATAACATATAAATTCAAGTCTTTAAGTTTATTTTTGTCAATCAATCATGATTCGGTTATTTCGAAAGGGTAATATCTTATTATCGTATATGTACATACATAGTTGCACGTGAAATTTAAGACATGAAACGTTCAAAACGTAATCCAAGGTTTTCTACTTTATCTGAAATCGCATGCATATATATATCACCTCGTACTATGGGCAGCTAAATATAAATTCGACATTTAAATTTTTTAAAACGATAATTCAATTTATTTAAATTAATAAAAACTTTTAATCGGTTTCTTACCTGAAATTTTACTTATTTATATAACTACCTATACGGCATATCAAATTTCTGTACAACAATATTTAAGACGTTTTCATGATGTTTGGTTGCGTGTTTGGAAATGTTTGCACTGTGGTGTGATTTTGGTCCGAAAATAGAGACACTTCGAAAATACTGATATCTATTGTTGTTTTATTATTTTTTACACATTACCTTGAAAATATTAAATGATTTGTTGTTGCTTGAAAAGTGTTTTTCTCATAATTTAAATTTTTGTATAAATAATTCTATTTCGACGTATACCGAACTCATGATACAATTTTTAATAGCTCAAACTAAACATATATATCCGATTCGAAGTAACTGTTAAAACTTTTCTTGACTAATGCCTTCCTTGACATAAATACAATGACTAAGTAATTTGCTTCGAGTTTCTTCATAAAAAGATCGCAACTTGCACGCGTTAATAATTTAAACAACAGTCAATTAATTGTACTATACCCGATCATCGTCCAAATTCCGAACACACAACAATTGATCTATATTTATCAAGACCCCAATAAACAATCGTGCAAAAAATATTAAATAATCGTAACTAACCTAGATATCATCCAAATAGCATCATAATTTTGCGCACTAATTAGTTTCCTCATCGCAACGACAGCCGTTAAAAGTCGCAATGAAAACAGACACGCCAATGCTAAAAATAGTCAGACAACATAAACACTGTCTAAGCAAATATACTTCTGCTAGCTCAATAAATTAGGCCCATTTCATTAATTAACTTTTCGCGTATCGTGATCGCACGTCAAGACGATTAAGGTCCCTCATATTATATGCTACTATTGAGTGAAGATAATTTTGATCGGAAAAAAAATGTTCATCTGCCAAAAAGATTTTTGGTTGAGAAAATTTATTTTAACCCGCGACATTTATAGGTAACCTATAAATACATATTATCAAGTGTAATATTTTTGAAGATTGAAAAATCAATTTTTTTTTTTATAATAAATTAATAATTTAATTTTTATTTTAATTACATAACAAAATTTTTTTTTATCTTATTTTTTTAATTAAATTAATGATGATATATAAAAAACTATATTTATAATTTAAAAATTTATTATTTTTCGATTTAAAATACCAAATCACATAATTTAATTTTTTTTTTTTTTTGTATAATTTGAGGCAAAGATGAGCAACTAGACATTTTTTGTAGTTTGAACTAATTCTTGAGATGTTGAATGATACAAAAATAATTTTTTGGGATTGCTATGTATATTAGTTTGCAGTCTTTAGAGTATGTCGAATGGTGTACCAAAAAATTTCTTGATGTTATTGTTTAATAATAATCATGTTGTTATTTTATAAGCGTTTCTTATGCTGTTGTTGTTGTTGCGATGGTGATTAATAATAGATAAGAGTATATATATATGTGTAAAATAAAATGTATACATATATATAGCTTAGAAACATTTGCGGTGGACGATTCCTGGGCCGGATTCGTCGTATTCTTGTTTCGAGATCCACATCTGTTGGAAAGTTGACAATGAAGCCAAAATTGATCCACCGATCCATACGGAGTATTTACGTTCTGGTGGGGCAATAATTTTAATTTTGATTGTTGATGGAGCCAAGGCTGTGATTTCTTTTTGCATACGATCAGCAATACCTGGATACATGGTGGTACCACCTGACATAACAATATTGGCGTACAAGTCCTTACGGATATCAACGTCACACTTCATGATTGAGTTGTAGACTGTTTCATGAATACCGCACGATTCCATTCCCAAGAATGAGGGTTGGAAAAGTGATTCTGGGCAACGGAAACGTTCATTACCAATAGTGATAACTTGTCCATCGGGAAGTTCATATGATTTTTCCAATGAGGTTGAAGCGGCGGCTGTGGCCATTTCTTGTTCGAAGTCCAATGCAACGTAACATAATTTTTCCTTGATGTCACGAACAATTTCACGTTCAGCTGTTGTGGTGAATGAGTAGCCACGTTCTGTGAGGATTTTCATGAGGTAGTCGGTTAAATCGCGACCAGCCAAATCCAAACGGAGGATGGCATGTGGTAAGGCATAACCTTCATAGATTGGTACTGTGTGTGAGACACCATCACCTGAATCTAAAACAATACCGGTGGTACGACCTGAGGCGTACAATGAGAGTACGGCTTGGATGGCAACATACATAGCTGGTGAGTTGAATGTTTCAAACATGATTTGTGTCATTTTTTCTCTGTTTGCCTTTGGGTTGAGTGGGGCTTCTGTTAAAAGGACTGGATGTTCTTCTGGTGCGACGCGCAATTCATTGTAGAAAGTGTGATGCCAAATTTTTTCCATATCATCCCAGTTTGTGATGATACCGTGTTCAATTGGGTATTTAAGTGTTAAGATACCACGTTTGCTTTGGGCTTCATCTCCTACATATGAGTCTTTTTGTCCCATACCGACCATGACACCTTGATGTCTTGGGCGACCAACAATCGATGGGAAGACAGCACGTGGAGCATCATCGCCAGCGAAACCGGCTTTGCACATACCGGATCCATTGTCAACGACTAAAGCAGCAACATCATCGTCACACATTTTGATTTATTTTATTATTATTTATTACTGCAAAAGAGAAACATTTATACGATTAGTTTTTCCCGCCGATTTTTCTTCATTTTACGCTAATTTAGTGTAATAATTTTGTGCTTTAAATTTAATTAATCCACTTTCATAATTTACAAATAATTCTGATCAATTTTCAAAAATGAGTAAAAATAATTTTCAAAATTTTTACACAATCGATTCAATTTTTGAATTTATGAGACACTTTTCTGAAATGGTTAAGAACAATTTAGCCTCGTGGCAATGGAATTTATTAATTCCGCACTTGTTTAACCATCTCAAACCAAATCACTTTTATTGTATCTATAGGTAAATTTTTCGAAAATTATGATTATACTCCACATAATAATTGTTCGAATATTGTAAATATGAATGCACAAAATATATTTCACAAATTTTATTTTCTTATTTAATACACCAAATTAATTAAAATTAATAAAATTCACAAACCTTTCTAAATTAAAAAATTAAACACACACTTTCTATAGTCCTTCTCGTAAAGCAGAACTGCGAGTGATTTCCAGATATGATTGCTCTAATATTTATACTATTACACGTCGGCGTTGTGTTATTAGATGAAAATGGTATTCGGCGGCACGACACCCGAATTTTCCGTCCGAAATTTTCCCGAACCGACCAAATTTTCTACATTAACGATCAACCGAAATAGATAATACAGACAAGAAAATTTTTTTTTTTTTAGTTTGTTCATGTATACACTTTAAGTCATCCCATACATGGATCGACCAAATAGACAAAACGAAATTTCTTTTCGACGTTTATGAAATGCAAAATTATGTTCGTTCGAATACCATATTTGATTGTACATAAAGAAAATTTTTGTTTGTTTGTTTTATTTACATACTTAATGCAGTCTGTAAATGAAAATTATTAAAAATAGTTTTCCTGTGAAATAGTGACAAAAAATTTCATCTCTTCGACTTGCGACGTTTGTGTAAAGCAGACGAGTATTTTCAATCTTCATTTCTTCTAAAAATAATTTATTTGTTTATAAAGTGTCAAATTTGTCGGTTAATTTTTATACTGTACATCAAACTTGAGTCCGCATAGTAAATTTTATGTCAAAAAACAATTTTTCCGTTTTTACGTTACGACCGATCGATATTTCACGTGCACAAAATGTCAAACCATATATGGTAACAGGAAAACGCCAAACATATTTTTCTCATTTTTAATTAGAAAATTTTTCTAACTTAAAAAAAATTTCTAAAACTGAAGTGGAAAACTAAAATTAGACTATGTATTTGAAGATCAATAAACTAATTAGGTTTTTTGAGTTGCGTGTGTATATTGGAGATAGCATAAACATTTTGGGTTCCAGACCTGTTTAGTGACCAAAAAAGGTTCGAATAGATAAATCGAGAAAAGAGAACGATTTTAATCAAAGCGCGGAAATAAAATCAGCTGAGCGACAAAAAATTCTAGTTCACGTGCTCGCTCCAACACGATTTTCATCTGACGAAAATTTTATAAGAAAAAATGTTGTTTACACATATCTCGTATAAGACATAGTGTATTGTATTCATATAGCAATACATAAATATATTCGTATACACACTCAGCCAACTGAATCATAACTTTTCTAACTACCACTTTAGGTACGATTACTAGAAAAAAATTGATAATCCATGACCTTGTTGATGAATCATGCGCGCGCCAATTTGAAACGAAAAAAAAATCACGATAAATATATTATAAAATATATACGTGTATTATTCAATTTGATCGCCCACGCGAATTTTCTTCTCATCCCACTTGATAACAGATTATACACTGTAAAATAAATATATATAGATGACTGCCAGTAATGTAGCCAAATATATAGAAATCGAATGATCTATATATTTCACCACCAACTAATTGAGGAATTTATCTTGCTCGCGCATTTAACTAATGTAATCGGAATTTAGAGTTTACCTAATCAATATTGTGCTCACGGATAAAATATTTTTGGTGAATCGAGATTAATTTTCTTGTAAGATGGTTTTGATTATCAACGTCCACTTCTAAAATCAAAATATCTTGCAAATTGTTGGATAAGCTAAAATTGTACAGAGTGACGATCAGACCCGTTGTCATGAATTGATGTGAGAGTGGGACATTCGATAGAATATTCATGTATGGGTTATATGCGCCCAAAACATCACGATCTGTATTATGTTCCGGATCTTTATAGCATCTTCTAATCTTCATGGTCGAAACCAATAGTCAAATTATTGAAATGGTAGGGACCAACAATGGCCTATAAAAACTTGAAAAAAAATTATGGCTATTAAGAGATCCAACCGCAACACCAAATGACAATAAAATGTGGAATCCTACATTTTTCAAAACATTTCTTATCTTAAGAATGAAGGAAACTGGATTTGTGCCAATGATTTTTCTCTTTTCTATGTTTCAAAACATCTCCCATATAGATCGATTAAAGTCCCAAAATCTTAGATTTTATCCGTATTTGAAAGATAATTGGTCGAAGTCAGAGAAAACCTTGATGGGGCTCGTAGCAGTTCTGACGTGCAAATCGAAGATCAGAATTGCGTTTAGTGGCACAATTTATACCAAAGCACGTTTAAGAAGTATGATATTTGTGACTGCCTTACTTCAGTATTCCCAGATACTCAAGAGCATAGTATAACCTTTCCTCATATTTGCACTACGATATTCCGAGAATGTGGAATACATTATCATTGAACGCCTGTATATAGAATTATGCATCACATCATCGATATGTCGCTTCTGGATAGTATCTGATGACACTATATGCGTTATAATAAACGTTACTTATATCCATATTGACGAACATCAGAATGCATAACAACCCTGGCAGAATGGCAAAGACTTTGGGATACTAACAAAAGGCTTGGTGGACTTATTGTCTTACATTGTCCATCGGGATAGTATAGAGACGTTCATCGAAAATTCAAACTGAACTTCTGAATTTTCGGCTTGCAAAGGATTATGAAAAATGAAGCTAACATATACAGAAACTAATAATAAATTCTTAAGAAAATCAGAATCAAATGCAAAAGGAAACAGACTCGTATTATAATAGCTCAACAGCAATGCAACGTCATGATCTCTGGTTAAAACACTGGAAATTAGAGTTAAACGAGTGAATAGCTGCATGCAGAAAAATCCCTAACCGTGAATAATTAGCGTAAAGTGTTTAGATAGTAAGAATCCATCAATATTGCTGAGATGCTATCAACTCCAGGTGAACGATCCAGATGAACGAATATGTCCAGTATACCTATTCGATTATAACCAAAGGTTTCAGTTTAAAACCCGAATGGCAGTTGACTAAGATTAAGGTATGGTGCAAGCCGATAACTATAGTATTCTCAAGACACCTTTTCCATCTACACTTCATCTTGCCAACCAATTATTTTTGGGTTTGGTTACCTTTACACCGCGAGTCTGAATATATGTTCAGGTGGTATAGACTGTTCCACCGTTAATTTCTACCTACCTTAAATATTCGTTTTCAACCGATAAATCCTGCCACTGAGTCCAAGATGATTATCAGAGATGTTTCTCCGTGATGGTCGTTTCTTTCACAAACTTCCTAATTAGTGCCAAATTCGAATTCTCATCTTGGTTTTTAATAAATTTTTCGTTTATCCCTTCTTGTACCGTCACTTTCCATATATGCACTTCGCTCTCCAACCAATACTTCTTCCCACTTGAATTACACCACTCGAAAAGTACTGATTTGCCTTCTATTGGTTAGATTACATTTTTTAAAAATCTACCAGATGGACTTAGTTCTAATGATAATTAATTCAAACGTTGTTCTAACTATTACTTTGAAAATATTCGCTAAATTCAACATGTGCAAAGGTTAGTTCAGAAGCTAAATCATCTAATACTGCTTTGAACAGTGTATACCATTTCAAGATTCATAATATTTTTTACCATCGAGCTCGGCTCGACATCTGAATATGACCGATGTTTTTAATGAGTACAGAATGTGTGAGTTCTAATCAGTATAGAATGTGTGACAGAGCAAATGTTGAATGTAAGGTGCATTAGCTGTAGAATTAGATCGCATTAATAATTTGGTCGATCCTTCAGATCAATTGCCAAATATTGTGAATAGCCTAAAACTTTGCTTCTGATATTTGCATGGTCAAAATAGTTGCCAGATTCGTCAGATCATTAAACTTATTTGTTATTAACCCCAAACGGTGTTACTGACAGTGCTATCACTTCTTGCTCTACAGTACCTACAAATAAAGCATTGTATCTTCAATATGCTTCTCGTCGATCGCCATTCGTGCTTAGCCTTTAACATTATTGCACAGTTATTTCTGCAATATTTATATCAACTTAACGTAGATTTACCAGACCAACCTTTACATTCCGGGAGCGATTTTTTAAGGTTGGTTAAGAGGCCAGTAGTGTTTATATTTATAATAATAACTTTAGAAATAATGTTACAATTAAAAAGCTTTCCAGCAAAAATATACCATTTTACGTGACATCCCGCAGCGAGTGATTCAATATAATAAATATTTATTAACAAAAAGTCGTAAGACTCAAAATTTATTTAATTTATATGTTAATGCGCGTCCAATCAATCTGACCTTACGACATATATAATTAGATTTTAAGCTACTAAGTACATTTTTATCTTTCAAAAGCATCTGTCGTATTTAGCATTTTTGTATATATACAGAACAGCTAAAATACAAGAAACATTTCTAATTATTACACGAAATTAAAAAATGTGTGCGTTTGCCAACATATTTTAATGAACACCCAACCGCTTTAGATAAATATAAAACAACGACCTTCTATATATATTGTTGTACACTAAATAGTATAAACATTGGTGTAATAGTTTGCTGATTATTTCCTGTACCAAAATACTAACGATCGAAAATTAGTTTTTGGAATCTTAATTAAATTGAAAAATTTCGTTACACTTATTAAAATATTTCGTGTGTATATGGTATATAAATGATTGATGCTTGGTTGTACTCATTTTATCTAATTATATGACTACCAAAATGCGTTCCCTAATTAAAAGACCCAAAATAATTTCGTAAGTTCTAATTAGAGCCGAAAAATCATAATTTTATATTTAATTGTCATAATATTTAAGAAAAATTGGTACAGTCTGAATATATAAGTACATATATAGTTTATAGTTTGCGGGGTGTAATAATTAACGCGAAGCAAACATTAAAAATAAAATTTAATTTTAGAATTTTAATGCTGACAAGAATGCAGTTGATGGTGCAGCACGCTGCGCGTTACCATAAAAGGAATTAGATTTAGGATGTGAGCGTGCACGCCTAATCATATAGCGTCTCTTGGTACACGAGTCATATCCTAATATGAACACTTTATTATTATTATTAATATTTCAGCAATAAATTAATTATCGATTCATGAATTGAATTTTAATTTAATTTCTAAAAATATTGAACTTGAGATTTCATATATAGATCGAAAAAACAAATCAAGCTCAAAATATATAAACAAATACAAATTGAAACAAATCAAAAGAATAACAAATTGTTTTTGTACTTACGAGTATATCTAAAAATACTATAAATCTTGTATATATGTGAAAGTGGTTTTATTATTAACAGATCAACATAAAGGAAAACCAATCTCTGAACCAAAATAAAAATGTATGCGACAAAGATTTATTTTAGTAAGAAATTTTCGAATACATAAATGTACTCGTATCAATTTGTCTATATGGTCGATAGAGAATTATGTGTCTTTTTGACATAGTTCCAATTATTTGTCTAAATCTTATAAAATTTAACCTGTAATTATACATATGTATACAATGACAAGAATTGTAGTTCAACAAGTCAACTAATTGTAAGCACATATGGTGCCAGATTTTTGACTTTAATTGTAATTTATGTCTTTAATTATGTTTCATAAAGATGTAGATTCTAAATCACTACAATACTATGTTTAACATTAACTTTTACATCGAATTGTCAATCAAGTATTTTACTATTCTTACAATTTAGATCATTTTTTTTTTAAATGACATCACATATTTTATCAGTACAACGAAGCTTAACGAAACGTCTGAAAATATTTTAGAATTTTTGAATTTGTTGTTATGTTTCAAAGATATATAATCAATGGAGAACAATTCGAGCCTTATCAGATCTAAATGCAAGAATATGAAGTGGGGCTTCGAGTAACACTGTGCTGGGTAGCTTACGAAACGATCACCATATCAGCGGAACGTTCCAGATTACAACTTCTACGACTCGGCAAACCATAGTCAAGTTTGTTTAATGACTTCCCCCCGGTCACATTGTCATAAAATACCACTTTAAATATTTAAAGGTGAGTGGGTATGCCGTTTTTGTGGTTCAAATTTGAATATACACCAAGACCTCGCTTTACGTCATAGATACGTTCCAAAAAAAACACAATGCAAAGTGGATTACTATTACAGTAACAAAGTTTGCTGAACTGCTTTTTTTTTACTTCAACATACAATTTTTTGTCACAATTAACGTCGGTTGCTATCGTATGCAATATTTTTAAACTTCTTTCGGTGCAAAGACCATCTGTTGAAAAAATATCCATAGCATAATTAAACTCATGGATTTAGAAAGGTGTTGTGACGCAACGTTTCATTCGCATATTGTGTATCAAGTTGCCTTAAATTCTCGTAGCAAGTTGTGGCTAACAATTTATCTATATTAGTCTCGTTCATTCTTTCAAAACCACTTTCTTGAGCTAAGTTAGCGATTTCTTAACGAATTACTCACTTTTAAAATAATATTACCGATCCTTTACATCGTGGAGCAGATTTTTAAGTTTTTGAATATTAAACTTTACCAAAACCGTTTCCAAAATAAGCCAGTTTTGTCAACATAGAAAACGTGGTTTGGCACATAACCTCCATCATGAAATGTGCTTTTAATTCTACTTTATATAATAAAAACAATCAGCAGAAATGATATCAGCACCAGCTGCATCGATTTTAAACGCAATGCTATGCACATTTGCGCGAGTTTTGAATCTATCATATACCAACCGTGAGCTATGTTTTAAATTGTTCATCATTTTTATTAGTAATAGATTTACTTTTAATATCTTCGAACAAGCTCTTGGCTTTTGTCTGGATTATCGTTTCGTTCCAAAGAAATTACTTAAATTTCTACGCATCTTGATTATAAAATCAAATAGAAAGTAAGGTCTACATTTTTAACATAGATCCACTCCTTGTACGAGTCATAGTCTAAGCATATTGTTATTACAGATTAAGCGGCCTCTTTCAGTTACTTGCAGCCATATTAAGAGTTTCGCTATATTATCAATAACAAGTATTAATTCTCTAACGACGCAACATCGAAAAAACGTAAAGTGAAACAACGCAAACCGAGGTCTTAGTGTACTAAACGTTTAATGTGTCTATATGCTGCTATTAAACGCTTACGAAAGCCCCATCTTGCAGAAAAAACGAAAAGAATATGCATGTATATTGCGTGATATTTGTATGAAACTGGAAGCATGGATTTTAAAGCAGATGGCAACTTGAATAAAAATTCGAATTTGGAAGTATTTCAAATTTCAAGATCGATCGAGGTGATGTTACATTAATACCGACAAAGATGGACCTACAAATGTTGATCTTTTGTACGTTATGAAATTTGAATGTCTGTATTGCAAAGAACGTGGAAATAATTCAAGATCAGGCTTACAACAAATAAGCCTTCAATCGTTATTCTATATTAAGGAATTCCTCGTATCTACTTGTATCCTAGAAACCAGTTTTAAGTTGGAGTCGAAGTTAGAATACAAAAATTTGTATAACACAAATTATATAAAAACACATTGATATTTCCTGATAGTGAATGTGTTTACATTATGAAGTACTTTCAAGATTCAACAATACTAAAACGTCTCGACGGCTAAATTAAAAAAATTGTATCTAGAAATTTGAAAAATCTTCTCAATACACTTATACTATAAAGAATCGCCAACACGAAAGTATCCGCCCGCGAACATAATTTACAATCGTTTATATACGTATAACACAACCATATTTTATTATGACATTAAATACACCGAGAGAGAAAATATATTAGCAATTTACCTGTTGGCCCATTTCAAATTATCGATAGTTCGTTAATATTATTTATAATCCAGCAGATGTACACGTATACTTCACGCATGTTAATAATTTCTATAAGATGATGTTCCATAAATACACTACCGCAATAAAATACCATATATGGTCATTAAATCTAATTTTAGTAACTCGCATCACCCATCAATGAAAAATTCGTTTGAAGATGAGAAAATCCAAATGAAAACATTCAATTAGAAAATAAATAATTTTCTCTATTAATCATTAGTCCGCCTACCCAATATTTGTTAGCTATACCCAAAACAACAACATCCGAAGAAAATATTTTCTTGCTTTTCTTCTTTGGCCGACCATAGTATTTATTCATATATAAAGTATACACAGATGTATCACATGTAAGAAGGAAAATTTGTAATCATCTTTATGCCATCACATATGCAACACAAAAAAGGAAAGATATCACTGTAGTAGTAATTATTATAGACGGTAAAAGTTTACTATAAACGGGTGCACGCTCATTATATACGAATACTATGTACCTAAAACAAGAAAGCATACTCGTCTTTAACATACATACATAAGGTGTACGAGTATATGTCTATACGAATTGTTCGGATTTGATGAATTTTCTAAAAATAATATTATTTTTCTTTAACAAAAAAATAAATATTTTTTCTTATTTTTTATTACAAGACAACAACAAAAAATTATAAGATTAAAAGAAGAACGAAACATATTTGATGAAATTCCAAAAGCATAATTATTTAGTGTCGGTTATGTAGACGCGCTATATAGAGTAAGCACTGAAATTGGCACATTCGATTTTGTGTATGTAAATAGTTTGTCGATCTCACCATTTTAGGCCACTCACCAAGGTGACTGTCGTCAACTCGATGTGCACTTCAACATTTTCATAAACAAAATTTTGTTTTTCTCACATTTTTGTTTATTGTTAGAAAATTCCGATTTTGTTTGATTTTTAAATTTTCACCTGCATAAATATTTGATTTTTGAACAAATTTTTTGTTTGGTCGGATAAGTCATTTTAACTCGTGTTAAATTTCTGTCGCCTATATACCTACAAATCAACGAAATGGATAGGAAATTTAGTAATCGGCAAGGCAAATGTGCGTCAAATATTTTGGAGCCGTTTCGTAATGCAAACCATCGTAACAGTATTTTGGGCTAAATATGATTTAATTTTACAAACAATTAGGTTAGTTGCAGTCAATAATTGAGATGAGCAAGGCATACGAAATGAACTTTATTTCTGTAGGATAATTCTTCTGCTCTCTATGCAACAGAATTAAAATATTTAGTGTTTAGATTCATTAACTATCTGTATTTTGATGTCGTTGCCCGTTGGTATATATATCGAGAGCAATTAGAGGACATGACAAATACTACTTTCATATAATGGATAGTATAAAACTTGCCTAGATTTTCGTAAAATATTTTCCTTACCATTATATATTATCACTCACCGAGTATGGAGTGTGTGTGGAAGAAGTTAGGTTGTGCTTACACCAATGTTATCTTTTTGGTAGTGATGGAGTTTGTTTTATGATTATTTATAAATAAATAAATATATATATATATATATATATATATATATATATATATATATATATATATATATATATATATATATTTATATATATATATATATATATATAAATAAATAAATATATAAATAAATAAATAAATAAATATATATATATATATATATATATATATATATATATATATATATATATATATATACATATATATATATATATATATATATATATATATATATATATATATATATATATATATATATATATATATATATATATATATGTAGATATATATATATATATATATATATATATATATATATATATATATATATATATATATATATATCTACATATATATATATATATATATATATATATATATAATATATATATATATATATATATATATATATATATATATATATATATATATATATATATATATATATATATATATATACTTTATAATTTTCATTACATTGTAAATTTATTTTGAACGAGCAACCTTTAACTCCTCTGATACCTTAAATGGGTATAGAGCATCTATGAAAAAAACTACAATTCAAAATTTGGATCTAAGTGAACTACTAAAACCTACATTAGTCAATAATTAATTCAACAAAAAATTTTATTGCCAAATTCACCCACGTTTCATTTAAAAATTCTGCCAGAAATTTACAAATATTTATTTTTTATGTTTCTACGAGTATGTGTATATTAATCTAAAACTAAAAACTATTTATTTTCCACTTGATCATATCAACTAACTCTAAGTTATGATGAATAATTTTTCTAAATTTAATTCATCAAATTTATAACTGACGTATTTTTAGCAAAATACTTATTCAAACGATCTCCGTCAGATTCCGTGTATATGTATTACTATATTGAGTAGTTGATACCACAATGTGATAAAAAACTATGATATAATTATTGTTTACGTATGAATAATTTCCCGGCTTTTCTAATTTTATTACAATTTGAACTAAAACGCTCCATGATAAATACTATTATTGAGATACCAATCCCAATACTCCACACAATGAATGCACCCTGCACATGATCAACATTTAATACAACATACTCCTCGGAATTCGACAAATTTATAACTCGTCGTTTATTTCGATACGCAGTCTGATCGATCCAACGATTGATCAAACCCGCCTCCATACATTGTCGTATTATAACATTAAATTTGGATAGTAGATGATATTGGTGTTGAAATAACATTGTTATCGAAAATGAATAAACGTTATGAATCCGTGGAAAACAATAATAAGTTTTTTCGGTTAAATTCAAATTAACTGCATGAGTTCTTGATACGGCGACTGCATACTTTTGTTTATGTCGTATCTCGTCAAAGCATGCATCAATATTTTGACAACGTTTCAAATTTTTAGTCACATATTTTGATATATAACTTGTTCCATTATAATGTTCAAAATTTGCCACTCCACCGGACAATTCAAAACCATGCTCAATTGCACTATCAAGTGAACTAACTTGTGTTTCATATCGTGGTTTAGTCAAAAAGCTGATCAATTTACTATGATATGCGATATTTATGTGGATACCATAAAGCACAAGAGCTATAAAAAATACTCGAAGATACGTTACTTGTGGATAGTAATTTCCTGGGCAGCTGAGTGTAACCGCATATGACAACAGTAATGCCCATGAAATATCGTAATGTGGTTTTTTAATAGCGTCGTGCTTATGAAAACAGAACAATAAAACCCCAGCGATAATAGCAATTGCAAACGTTAACAACCATGTAGGAAGTTCAAAAATTGCGAATACATTTTGAAAAGTTGGTTTCGGTTGAGCTGTATGTACGCACCATGTGACGTCATCCTCAAAATATGATATAGATGATGATAATAGCTTTCGTGTTATTGGGTTCTCATCTAATCCACCGATCATAACGTGAACTTTTCTAGAATTAAATAAATAAATATTATTGATCTATTTTAGGAATATCATATGCACTCACTTTTCCAATAATTCGGCATATCTTTTATTCGAGGCTATACTATTCGCTCGATTAGTATTTCGATTATTAAAAACTGGATTTAATTGCAATTTTCGAGTAATCAATTTTACTAATGATATTTCAATTCCGTATGATTTATTATTCGAATCAAATGCCGTAAATGGAATCCAATTCGTAGCTGATACTTTGAATGTGCAATTGTTCAGTTTAGATGGAATTTTAGCTACTGCCGGATCTGATATATTCACGAAATGATTTTCATTTAATCGATTATCGATAAATTCACAATCCCCAACTTTTTTAACTGGTCGCACAACATTTGCACAATTGCCATAGCCATAAGGATACCAAGTCATTACGTTTATCTTGTTCGAATTTCCAGTCGTATACATTACATTTACATTAATCATCGATGCATTCAATAATAGTTCGAAACATTCCTCTATTGAATTTTCATTATGCTGTTTAGTATTCGAATGCGGTAACAACCAAACAAGTACCTGCGCTAATGAATTCCAAGTTGGTAAAGCTCGCCATTGTTGAATAATTCCAACCATTTGATATGAATGATTTACGATCATAAAATAATTTTTTGCTTTTTCGGTGACATGTTTCGGATCGTGATGAGGTCGATCAGCATTTTTTGTCATCAACGTCGATTTGGGATCTTCGTTGAACGTTTTTAGTAATAAATCGGTATATTCGGTATTATAAAACGAAAAATTTATAATCACCAGTGATCCACGTAATTTATATTTTGATGAGAAATATTTTGAATAAATACGTTCAATACAAGGAATTTGATTTGTGATATGTAAATCACGATCGGTTAAATCAAGTATAGGATTTATCGAATTAATTATTTTCGTTATATAGAACAAAAAAAATAATAATCTTTTTAGCATGTTAGTAAACTTGTTATATTATACCCTTATTGAACTGAAACTTTTGATGATTATTGTTGGTTTTATATACTCGGTTGAAGTATGTAAAATGTTGCTGTAATTATAAATATGTAATGTCTACGTTTAGGTAATTACTTAACACTACACGTATTAACACTTCTCGTAATAAAAACTGTAATTAAGTGGTATTAAATAGTTGTTTGTATCGAATATATGTATACGTTGTTTATGGTATTTTTATCATCGATTCAGAGATTAATATCTCAATGTTCTTGTTGTGTACGTTTACAAATATCATATAATTGCATCAAACAATTAATGTATGACTATTTATACACCATTGCAGTGCCATTATAAATTGATTGGTAAATTGTTGAGATCAGTTAAATAATGAACAATAACACATCCAATCACTTCATTGTTTTCCGTTTCTTCTATTGACACCAGATTCTTTTCGCAAGATATTCGGGACATTTGTTTCTTAATTAAAACATAGTTTTTATTTATAAATATATTGTATGTATGTATATAAAATTTTTTATCGATCAAAATTGTATATAATATAATAATAAAAGTAATAACAATAATCATATAATATTTTGATAGCAAAATGTGTATAAGTATAATATATAATAATAATTAATATTACGATTGTCTTTTATAAAATACATTTCAATATGTTGTTTTTTTTTATTTATTGTACATTTTGATTAATTAGATACTTAAAATTAAAAATAATAATTATAAAATAAAATGTTAAAATACGTCATCTTGGACGGCAATAGTTATAGAATGTATATATATTATTTTATAATACTTTCATTTAATTTTAATAATTCAATAAATTATGATAAGATCAAGACATATAATAATTAATGGCACCATCTAGAAACTAGTGCACAAAAATAGCTACCACATTAATCTATCTTCGATTATTATTCTCGTTTTAGCTGCGATCTGTATAATTTAATTTTAGTTTAATAAACAATTGATAAAATATTCTTAAATTAATTTATAACCGAACACCGCTAAACAAAATGGAATGATTATATTAATCTGACCAATTCGGCTAAATAATTATTATTATTATTCGAAATAACTAATTATTTCTTACACAGGCTCACATACACAACGGCTATTTAAATATCGGTGGCGAATTTGGAAGATGATAAATCTAATTTAATAAATCGTGTTGGCAAGAATTGCGCTTATATGAAAATTGCAAATATTGTCTAACACCATATGTGTTTTTGAACACTACCGATCATTCAAATCAAACCGTCAGTCAATATACAATAAAAAATTTTGATAAACCAAATAAAAATATAATTTAAGGCACTGAATAGATGACCGACCTACATATTATTAAGTTATTAAATTAAAAACACTTAATTAGTTTATTTTAAAATTCGTTTACAAAAAAAAATTAATTAAGTAAATCGTTTATAAAATACATAATTATAAATCTACGTAAAAAATTTACAGCCTTTAATCATAATTCCTAAAAAAAATTTCATTATAATTGTGTTGTTATTACGGATTTTCTTATTATATGCTCCTTGCATTTTGATGCTGTCACTACTTCAGATGATACTAGCCACGGAGATACCATATTGGCTGCGATAGAATTTTCGTTTGATAGATCCTAAAGTTTTTGGTTTAAATTAAATTAATACGTTATTTATTTATACATTTATTTTTAATATTTTATAATTTGATTCAAGGATTATTAAACTGTTCGCTTTTCTCTTGTTAAGAATGTAATATTGGCTCGCCACGATCATATCTTATTTATTGTCTTAAAGAGAGAAAAGGTATCAGTTTGTATTGTTAAAAAATCAAACTTTCATACTGAATACAGTGAAGATACAATTAAATATTCCAACCAAAAAATTAATAAAATGATACACAAGTATACTTCGTATAAAATTAACAAAATTTATTTTTATTTTAAAATTCTTCAATTGAATAAGAAACAATCCGTAAATTAAGCACTCCTTGAATCAAATTAGTACTATCCTGCATTCATAAAAAGTAACAATAAAAAATATATACAAAACTATTGAACACATTATTTACAAAACAAATGCATACATTGTACAAAACCAACACACAAAAACACTTACCTTAATACCATTTTCTTCAACCATCACGTCATCCTTACTCGTCTCTGTGTCCACTTCATTTTCAATAATTGCTGTCTTTGCATCCTTATGTTCATTTAATTTTTTTGTAAATTCTTGTTCCAATTCTTTAAATGGATTATTTGTCGTAAAGGTACTTGTGCTATGATTTATTGGGACAAATCCCGAAGAAACAACTGTTATCGCCGAGTCTATCGAATCGATTGTTGGCGATAATGGTGCTGGTGAATTATTACGAAATGGATTGGTGGAGGAAATTTTTAGTACAGGAGATGTTGGATTCGACATATTCAAAAATGGATTGTTATTTTTAGATTTTTCCAATTCGGCATGGTTTTGGGCACGCAGATCATTATTTAATTTGGGTGATTTCAATTCAGCAGTTATAATATTTAATGAGGGTACACTAATTTTTTCAATGACACCGCGTTGCTCCGAGAAATGGGTTACGGTTACCGAATCATTTAACCCATTTTGAGTTTTCGATGGTGTGCCAGGAGTAGAACCTACAGTAGTTGATGTTTCCGTAACAGGACTACTAGCAGCGCTACTACTGGTACCAGCCGAAAATTGGAAATTACTATTTTTGAGATTAGTAGGCGAAAAATGTTTAGGGGATAAGGATGCGAGTATATTATTTGTAGGAGAATTTTGTGTTTGAATTGTTAACGGACTGGTTGAAGCTCCAGTTAAATTAAGTGTCAGTTTATCACCGCCCTAAAAATCGTTTACAAAACATAAAAATGGGCAATAAACATAAAGCGTAAGCGAAACTATTATTAAAAACAACACAAGATTAAAAATAGTTTTACTATATTAACGATTCTTACCACTGAAACAAATGTTGCTGCGTTCAATGAATCTGGCCCAGAATCTTGATTGGACATAGAAGAAACGTAAAGTTGATTTGTGAGTTTAGTCGGTGTTTGATGGGCTTCTTCTTCGGCACGAGCTAAGAAACGTTCATTGTATTTATGAATCTAAATATTATGAAATTTGACTTACCTTTAAGGATATTACACTTCATTTGTAGTGGAGCAGGTGCCCCACCTGTATTTAGTAATTTCGCCTGATTATTTGGCTTCTCGCTGACGGACAATTTCTTGTACGAATCGCTATTGTTATCGTAATCAGCTGTCTTATTTATTGTTACCCTAATACTAGTAGCATCGTTAAGAGATTCTTGAGCATGGGTCGATGATGTGTCCTTAGCAATCGTTTTAAGTAGAGTGTCAATTTGAGAATCACGATCAGACGAATTACTTTTAGCGCTAAATGCAGAACTAATCGAAGCTTTACCAAATGATCCATGTTGTGAAGACATTTTTGAAAATGTTGTCTCTTCAATCGCTCGATTAGGATGTGAAGCATCGGCTTCCAGTTGCCTAAAAATTAAAAATAATTCAATAAAAATTTCAAAAACCAAGAGAGTGAAGAATATTTTGTAATTTACTTAAGAGCAAGACCAGCTTTTCCAAACGATCCCATTTTTATATTATTTCCATCTTCTGTTGACGAACCAGATTTCGTAGAATTTCGACTTAACGAAGCTGTCCGAACATTACCATTCGCTATCGATTCGCTAGGTGTATGATTTTGAACGACACTCTGAACACCTGATGATTGAGGGGTAGGTTCCACTGTAGTTTCAGCCTGTACATCATTAACCAGATTACGTTGCCGTTCACGTAAAACGTGTGATTGTCGTCGAGCAAACCGTTGTGATGGACGTCGTTCAAATTGTACCGTGCGTCGTGCTCGGCTCTGTTGTGTGGTTTGAAATTCAGTTTTGCCGGAATATCTAAAACGCGAGCCCATACGGAAAAAGTTTTGTCTAGCTGAGGGACCTTTTACCGATGCCCGTAATCTAAAAAATGCATGATGCTCTATTGCACATTTCCACAAATGTTTGCATGCCTTCTCGTTGTATAATCGAAATACGAATGTATGCTCTTGTTCACGACCATCATCGTCATCTTCTACGACCACCAGCGTTAATTTTTTCTTTTTAAAATCTAATTTACTTATTTTAGGCCAAAAGAATAGCCCAATTTTTTGTATACCTTCAAATACTAGTATCCCGGTTGGTGTTAAACCTAAATGATACTCACAACCATCCTTTCCCTATGGAAAAGAGCGTGGTTATAATCAAATATTTAATACATTGTTATGTATACAAACTTACAAGGACGGTATGCATATCAACTCCGTACATATCCAACCACTTAGCTTTGTTTAAAAAACTCATTTCAGCTTGGGCAGGAGTTAAGCCCCCACATTTTCTATATTCATCTAGAACAGCGACTTCAAGTTCTTCGGTCTGATTTGGCACAAATCGGAATTCAGATACTGTTGCTGGTGTATGGATAGTTTCATCGTAATCTCCTAGCTCAGCTATAATATAAAGAAACTAATGAAACGAGACTACTAATATAAAACAAATTTTAATAAAACTTGCATTGCAATGAAAGTGCTGCTAATTCAACCGCTTTATCGTCTGAACATTCCAACCGCCCCTCAAGCAAATCTTGCTTTAATTGTAGAAAAAATTGATATCGTGTTAGCTCTTCACGCAATGTATTTGGCTCGGACGAATAAAATTTGACTTTCAATCGTAGCGTATACGGTGGCCCAACTTTAATAGAACAAAAACCTTTTCAATTAATTTACTTACATACACGAAAGCTTCTAATATATAAAAAAACTTACTTTTTACTTGTTTTTTAATTGCCTTTGTAGGATCTAACCAATGTTTTACATGATTAGCATCGGTAAATTGTAGACCAAAGTAATCTTTTTCTATTAAATCTAATGAATAAAATACTTGTTCGTATAAATCACCACCCATTGCCTTTTTCTGTAACGAAAAATTTACAATGATGAAAAAAACGTAAACAGAAGCAGATTATTAAACGACAGCAAACACACTAGACGCAACTTAATTGATTGTAGATAATAAGATTTACATAATTACTATAAATTACTTAGCTGGGTTGCTTGACAGCTAGTTTCATTATAACGTCTTGTTGTATATTTTGCTGAAGACGAATTAACTTACGTATTTATATATGTTGTTATTTTGTTGGGGAAACACTTTTACTTTATATACAATACTTACTTACTTATAAAATTCTTACTTGGTGTAAAAGATTTAAAAAATGCAACGTTTTTTAATGCTGATCAAATGAATGTATGTATGTATATGGAAAAACATGGAAATGGATTGGATTACAATTGTATTTTACTAGAAAATATTTATAAACATTTTTTTTTGTTTTATAATAACATTTGTTGGTAATATTTTGTAAATATTTAGTTGTATTGTAATTATAGGTAGTTCTTGTTTATATATTTGATCTAATTGTAACTAATTTATAACTTAAATATTGCAAGTGTGAGAAAGATAATCATTTGAATAATGATTGTGTATGATAAGCGATCTGTATCAGCATTTATAAAAGCACAAAAAATCTCGTAAGTCTCGGTGCTTTGCAGCTCAACGCCTACTAGTCTCCGGCAATAATAGTGTACATTTACAACAATATATTCATTAAAATGAAAGTAAAACTCATTAATTGCTCTATAGCTGCACATTTAACTACAATTGGCCAATCTAGTTGTAACATTTGAGCAGCATATACGTTCGTATACATATTACAGCTTTTAAAATATAATTTTGAAGAGTATACTTTTTGCTTCATGAGCTTATTGTGGGCAATGGGCTGCTCTTTTTATAACCATGTTGTTTATAGAATTTTTAAGCAAAATAAGGTGTTGGAGCGGAAGGGAGCGGGTAACATCCGTGATGTCAAAGAAAACTGATGTATCGAACCGTCTTCCATGTCTATAGCCATACGCTCTCGATTTGGCTTCATATAAAATAAATCGTTAAAAAGGAACCGTGAAAGAGTTGGGAATGCTTGTTTGTAAAATTGAAGTGACCACTTCAAAAATACAAGATTAGTAACTATACTTAGATAAGAATTATTTAAACAGCAATTTAATTCCATGGCTATGAATCAATAAATAAATGATGTGATAAAGCAAAGTAAAACATATTAAAGGTGCTTCATGAAACGTGTGAAAATCTTAAAATTTAATACTTTTGTTAAATAATCAAAAGTGTACTTCGAACGTATTTGGGAAAAATTCGAGATCTGTTTACTCATCTAATGAGAATGATGAATTCATCTTTCACTCCACTGTACAAGTTCAAAAATCAAGAATAATCGATAATCGATATCCATCGTCAGAACATTTCTGGTTTTCTACTTTCTCATTAAAGATAAAATACAAACGTAAGCATAATCTAATCTACACTTAAGTAATCATAAAGTTTATTAATTGGGTGTTTATCACGGCTAATAAAAGTTACTGTTTCGTTGAAGTTCCATGAATTAGTAACTGAATCAGAACCAAATCAAATTACAATTTCGTCAGTTAGTAGCTTCAAAAAGATAAGGTCAGAAAGTTTTCTTATGTGCATGATAGTTTTTGTCGTTTGTCATTGTATCTAGTGTATATTAGTTGCTATAAAGCTACAGTATATAACTTTGAGTGTTATACACAAATAGATAATAATTTTCATATTCCTTTAAAACCGTAATATTTATATTTAATTCAATTCTTATCATAATTGAATAGTTAAGAGAAATAGATAATATTCCAATGAGTGTTTTTATGAATAGTATATGAATAAGTTACCTCACACAGTTACTCTTTTATAGTTTGTTATTTAAGACAAGCAGTTGAATAGCAGAAAGTACACTTACTTGGAAGTTATAAAATAGTTATATGACCCTATACAGTAAGAGCCTAATAAACCGGTCAGATAATTTTGTGAATTTAGGAAATTGGTTACCTATTGAATAAACATTGATAAGCAAGAAACAATGCCCCATCACACGTTGTTTCACGTTATCAACAACTAATTTACATAAATTTCTCATTATGATTCATAAATATTTTAAATTATTTGTTTTATCTTCAGTTTTCTTGGTGAGAAGTATCTAATCATGTATGGGTTTGATGGTTAGTACGTCCTTGATTTATCTTCAGGATAAGGATGACGTTAAAAGAAGCCGCGTAAGAGTCGAGAACGTTTCGCTCGAAAAACAGACAATAGAGACAGAAACAAACAAACAAGAGAATGTAATCAATTCCATCATTTATTTCAAAAGAGGCGAGATTGATTGATAACAGAATTGATTTAATATCATAAATGAGGGTATAAATATTTGTGTATGACAGTAATAATCCATTAAGCTTAAGTAATATGTTAAGTGCAGCGTCTGAACAAATTTCTAGAATAATCTATTGTTATGTCTGTCAAGTAATATCCAAGAGAATGAATTAATTTTTCTGTTGAGTCTAGTGGCCGCCAATCTGTATATTTTAATAATTGTGTAGTAATGACAACAAAGGTACATACAAATAAAACGAGTCTTGTACCGTGTTTTACACTCGGAACCTAACAATAACAAAATATAATTTTATAAAAAATATAATTCCCACGCACCGATAAATCCACAGCTAAATCTGTATTATCCAGTAAAATAACACGACATTGCAAAATATTTTTGTTTGTAATAATCCTCTGTGGTTTGATTTGACTGCTCTTACTATCAGTCGCGGTGTTATTCCGGGCTTTTCGACGACTCAAGAAACGTAACATGTTTGTTGTTTTGGTGTTACGATGTCATAAACACACTCAATATGCACAAACACTAGATAAATAATAATAATAATAATATTCTTAGATTTAATTTTTATGTGTTTAATATTTTTATGGTTTCGTTATTTTTCGATATTTTGGAATTTTCGATTTTTTTGATTTACCAACTCACAAGGGAGTCTCAACTTTTCGTTTGGCTGATGTCAAAATAAAAAACAACAAAAACAATAATCCGAGGCGAAACGAAACACTTTGAACACATTTAAAAACACACCTAATCACTATATATAATTAATATAAACAATTATCACATAATTACAAATCGTAATTGTTATCGTTTCGATGATTTTTAACTATTTGCAGTCGTTTTAATTAATTAGAAAACTTAAAAAAACTAAAAAAAGATTATATTGTACAAGACACGACAAAAAAAACAAGTTTACATGGCGACTGGTTGAATGAATTAATTTAGTGCTGCCACAAACGATTTGTATTTTCAACAAAATGGAGTACGATTCGAGTACTTAATTTTATTTACTTATTTAAATTTTATTTATGTTAGAACATAGATGGCAGCACGTTGCAATAAAATGATTTATATACACAAATACGTTGTTTTTTAAAATCTTAATCAATATTAAAGCTAATCTTAAGCACTCAACTGAGTTACATGTTGATTTTAATAAAATCAAATATTGATGATTCTGTAAGATAGATATAAGTTATATATAAATGTAAAAACTAGGTAAATTAATGCAAACTATATTTTAGTTTATTATAAGAGCACAGAAATCCCAACTTCTGCTACGGAACTGAAATCGTTCATCGGTTCTGACATTAAACAGGATTACATAAGGCCTTTGATACATGTTTAAAAAAAGGTATTTTATCTAAAATAAATAATTCTCTGAATTAAATTTTTAATCAAACAAATTCATTTTAAAAATATACGAGCGTGTGTTTAACTAGAGTTTAAGAGCCGGATCAGATCATTCATTTCGTATCAATATGGAAAATGATATGTTACTAAGTTTGTCTAGTACTGATTAAAGCAATCTAGACATTTTAATACTTGATTGATGTGTATATTTTTGGGAGTGTTGCAATCTCTCGGCCTCATTTTACTTACAATGTTTAAGTTATCTTCTTTGATACGTTACTCACTTCTAATGCCTAACATCGAGAAACACTTTCAACATGCTCCATAAGATCTGGAATGCATCCGTCCTGTCAAGAAACACTAAGATTCGGATGCTCAATGTCTGTGTAAAATTAGTACTACTATATGGATGTGAAACGTGGAAACATACATACGCAAAAAATCACAAGAAGACTCCAAGTATTTGTAAATAAATGCCTTAGGCGGTTGATCAAATGCTTCTGGCTAAATAAGATAACAAATGAAGATTTACTGCGACAAACAAACCAAGTGGAAATTGAGAAGGAGATCAGGAAACGGAAGTGGAGATGGATATAGGACACACAAGTAAGACGCCAAATGACATAACCAGGATGTTTTTTGATTGGAATCCACAAGGAAAAAGGAAAGTTGGAAGACCAGCAGTGACTTGGGAAAGAACGGTGCTAACTGAAGCAAAACATCTTGAAAAGACATCGAGGAAACTAAAGAGAATAGCCCCAAATAGAGTTCGATGGTTCAGTCTAGTACACGCCCTATGCTCAAAAGAATGGAGAAAAGGGAAAAATATGCCTAACATCTGCCAGATGTCAATAATTTCGTCATTTGTAGATCGTAATCAAATGATGAAAAATAGGGTTTGCAACAATGAACCACCATAGAAATTCAACACCTTTCTTTCTAACTGACGCAGCATTAATTTTTGGCGGCTTTTACAGGCCATTATTGGCCCGTACCTTATAACAATTTAACTTCAACGGTTTCGATCTTCATACTATTGCAAGCAACCAGAAGATGCCAGATCGTCCTCTACGCCGTGGAAGCGTTTTGGGCCATATATCAAACGCAGGATTCTACTCTCGAATATTAAAGTCATCTCTCGTACTTATCCGTCAAGGTACAACTCTCACATCCATACACGACAGCTGAAATTGTACAGAGTGTTGATCAGACTCTGTACAATTTCAGCTTATCCGCATTTGCAAGATTTTTTGATTTCAGCAGTGGACGATATAAAGCCCGATTGCCAGCGGCAACGCGAAATTTGATATCCTCTCCCACACTATTATCGTGAAACGTGCGGTTCCCACTACTGAAATCAATTGCGTCTCTAAAACCAGAGATCAGATATTTGGTTTTGGATTCATTGATTTTGAGACCAACGGAAGTTGAACAGTGTTCCAGTGGATCAAGTATCTCTTTCACTCCGTTTCCATTTAATCCAATCACACAGACATCAACTGCGTATGCAAAAACTTGAATGGATTGTCGGAATAAGATATTGTCTTGAGGTGTTTCACTTTTATGAAGGATGTATTCCAACATGAGATTACAAAGTATCGGGGACAGTGCATCTCCTTGTCGAACACCAGAAGGAATTGCAAAAGTTCTCGATAGCGTGTTCTCAACTTTTACACAGCATTTTGACTGCGTTACTGTCATTGTGACTGCGTTACTGTCGTGGGAAAATAGTGGATTATAATGTTGTTTTTTTGAAAGTATCCTCCAAGAAGATAATCGTCCATATTTCCTTGAACTAATTATGTTAGCTGCTATATTATAAATGAAACAATAACGTAAATTTCGTTCGAAATTTTATTAAATGTATTGTTAATATATGTTATTATGATTGATTATTTACTATATCATCAGATTCTTCTACGTAGCCTGGATTGAAAAATAATAATTTATTGAAATCCCATTTCACACAAGAAGGTGTTTGAAAGTATTCTTTGTGTCCAGGATATTTTTTTTTCATAGCTTCCATAGAGTGTTTACAGATTTGTTCAACAGTTTCGTTTACAATGTATAGCATACTCTCAATATCCAGTTCATGAGATTTTTGTGCTAGCACACTATAAAATGCTTCAATATACCAGCTGCCAAAATCGATATCACGATTTGTTACATATCCATGAATAGTCCCATAGCATATTAAAATGTCACTATAAGTTGGCTGAAAATTTGTAATACCATCAGATTCTATTGTTTTGTATCTTTCAACTCCATAGTCCCTTGTTGCACCTCTAAATATACATTAAAATTGAATTAATTCAACAATAACAATCGAATTAAATAAATACTATACCTGCAGCATGGAAATATAAACACTTTTGGTTTACCCTTCATATTTGGACAGTCTTGATCATTAAATTTAAAAAGAATATCAAATATATTAGCAGACTCACCAAAATAAAATTCAATATCGTTCTTTTCATTCCCATGAGAGGCCACCAAAAATACCAACGATTCTGTTTCATCTAAATGAAACTTTATCAGTCGATTAACTAAATTCCAAAAAGAGCTTAACAGTAAGTTCTCGAAATAATAAATTTTGTAGCCTAATTTTTGAAATAGACTTATCATATAATATTTATCATATTGAGAACCATCCCGAGCAGATAACGGGTAGTTTGGAAATTCTCGCATATTAACAAAGAATAGGACACCGCGATTTTTTGTTCTCATAGAATAAACAGGAACTACACTCTTTACTTCACACATATTAGTAGTTGTTTGAACTTCATAGGTTTTTAGGTGTCCGTCTGGTATTAGTTCGTCAGTGAACTCGATCAGATTGTCTCCTTCTGATAACATAATATTTGTTAAAACATTGTCAAATATTATTTTTGCCTTTTGATAATTTGGCAAGTTGAGTTTTTCTTGTATTATATCGAGCAGTGTTTTAAATTGGTTACAATTGTTTATTTTATTTATCTGGAAAGCAAACCATATTTCACTATTACAAATCTTAATACATACACAATTATTTTTGGACAACACGATAAGAACAATGAACGCTTTATATATGTATATATATATATATATATATATATATATATATATATATATATATATATATATATATATATATATATATATATATATATATATATATATATATATATATATATATATATAAATAAACATGTATGTACCTCTATATCTCTTATGTCCTTAGACGGTAGCAAATTTAGTTTTTTACACCACTTTAATATTTCTTGATAATTATCAGGAGTATTGCACAACTTGTACAGCTTAACATTTTTCTCATTTGCTTGACTTCTATCCTCAAATTCAATTTCAAAACGAAGCATTTGATATAAGTATGCCATAATTCTTTGCAAGCGCGAAATATACTAAATATCAAATATTCAATTGTGTCTCGATGTATGTACATAAGACATAAACGATAAAATAAGAAACTAGCGGGTGACTCAATTATTTATTTACTTATATGTAAACGTTGTAATGTTTTAATGTGTTAAGTAATATAACTTATCAATATTCTTCATTTAATATCGATATAACATATATCTTTAAATATATATATATATATATATATATATATATATATATATATATATATATATATACATATAAATAAATAAATATATATATATATATATATATATATATATATATATATATATATATATATATATATATATATATATATTTATATTTATATATATATATATATACATATAAATAAATAAATAAATATATATATATATATATATATATATATATATATATATATATATATATATATATATATGTATGTATATATATATATGTATAAATATATAAATATATATATATATATATATATATATATATATATATATATATATATATATATATATATATATATATATATATATATATATATATATATATATATTTATATATATATATATAATATGACGATAAAATATATAATGAATTATTACGGGCCGAAGTGTTCTTAGAAGTCTTACAATTCAGGTTGACTCAAAATAACTTCAATGCATACATCGATAGTAAGTAATAATACTGAAATCCATTACAATGGCAAAAGTATGTCACCTTGTTTCGGTAACTCGGGTGGTTCATATAACTGCAATTAACTTTAACGATGCACCGAAGTGTTCCTTATGAATATCTATCTAGTATAATTTCACCTGTTGATAGACTATGTATTTCATTCGTAACACCAACCTCACACCCCCAAATATTAGGTAATTGAAAATATGAAATCATAAATCGAAATTATTGGGGTTATCGCAATTATATATACAATCAATTAAAAGAATTATTGATATTGCTGTAAAATTGTAATTTTGGCTTAAATGTGATAAGTTAATTAATAAAAAATAATGGTTTGGAAATACCTAGCCATTGTGAATGATTACAGGCATTTAAAATAGATTTAAAAAATTTTTTATTTCTGTAAAATTATTTATTTATTGTATTTTGGGTTATCCTTGGAGATAGATACTGATACTGGCACGGGATTAGATAATGGTACATAAATAATTATCTAATTTCATGTTTTGAATTTTATTTTTATTGTAAACAGATTACATCAGTCTCTATAATATAATATATCAACTACAAAACACATATTACTGAAAGTGTTAGATTGACGTTTCATAATGTTTTCGATGATCTTAAACTATTTCTTAACTCATTTGACAAGCAAGTTCATAATTCAATATTGATTCAGGAACTTATGAACAGGTTGGTAAAATACAAAACTCGAATTCCTGTTAAGATGATCCTTCCACATGTATGATTAGGCTAGATTGATGATCACTGACCTTTCAGAAATCAAACCGGCAACATCCACTTATGGTATTTATTTCATTACCTAATCACAGCGTAACAAGGATTTTATGAAGGCAGATTTTTTGAAACGAAACCAAAAAATAGTTTGATAGAGATGTAGTGTTCTTGTTGCCTAGAAATAAAAAATTGCAAACTTGATTTACCATCTCAATGAACACAAAATTGTTCTTGCTACGAGGACCTCTAATCATATTTGTAGACGTTAATTGTCGAAAACTGAAAATTTGTGTGTACAATAACTTAGTAATTTACTAACTGCAAGTGGCAATAGAGAACTGGTGAAGGACGGCCATGATTATTATCCTTGTTTGAAATATCAAATACACATACAGACATATCAATCTAATTTATTTCCATATGCTTTTGTCCACATATTAAAAAAGATATTCCGAGTCAACCTGAGTGTATTAGACTTAGAAAAACACTTCAGAATGTATATATATATATATATATATATATATATATATATATATATATATATATATATAATATTACTATCGATATAACGATAAAATGTTAATTTAATTGATCAAATGGTGCATTTGGTCAGTAATAAAGTTGTTTGATCATACGGATTCACTTATGTAGGTATTCTAAGCGAAAATCTGAACTATTGAAATAAGGTAGCTTCAGTATTAAAACAGACAAAGATAACAAACGATAAAAGTTTTCAAGTTAACTTTGATACTTTGAGAATAGTATGTGTTCAAGTAGCAATTCATAGTTCATAAATCTCTGCTAATCATTTATATGAGGAAGGAAAATATGATTTAATAGAGGCTTATGAACGTTCGTTAAATTCGTTAAGAAATAGTTCAAGGCCGTCCAGTCATCGTAGACATAGTTTCCAATATGGTACAAAACTAATCTAACCTTTTAAAACCATTTATTAATAAATGTATTGTGTAGTTGATATATAATATTGTACTATAGAGACTGATGTAACCTGTTCGCTTTAAAAATAAAATTCAAAACACGAAATTCGATAATTATTTATGTAACTTTATCTAATTCCGTAACAGTGTCTATTTTAAGGGATCAACATCATTTTATATTTATGAAATTATTGACAATAGTTGGAAAATTCCTAAACATAATTTATTTTATTATTTAACTTATCAGGTTAAACCAAAAATTACAATTAATTGTAGTTGCGGTGAAGTCCAATAATATCGATCTATGGTTTTATATTTTCAATTATCCAATTTATATAAAATATTATATTTGCGTGTGACGTTGGCGTTACAGATGAATTACATAGTTTATCACCAGTTGAAATTATGCCAGATAGATATTGATATGGAATACTTCGGTGCATCGTTAAAGTTGATTGCAGCAATGGACCACCCGAGTCACCGAAACAAGGCGACGAACTTTTACCTTCATATTGAAATTCAGTTGTGCAAATGATATTATTACCATCGTGGTATGCATTGAAGCCCATCGAAAAAGCACAAAACCACGGGTTCACCATTTTTACAAGTCCTATTTGTTTATACGCCGACATTGGACCGTTGAATTCTTTTCGACCCCATCCAACAATTTGAAATATATCTGATCTGTCAGGCATGCCAAAAATTGGTAAGCACAATGGTTTAATAAAATCTATAATACAAAAAAATATTATATATTATTAAAAGGTTTAAAATAATAGTTTTTATTAAATATTACCCGAATAATCAATTGGTGTATCAAGCCTTAACAGCATTATATCGTTCAAAATATATTTAGTTCGGTTTGAATAATTTTGATGTATGTTAACTTCCGAAATACCCCGTTCTACAAATTTATCCGCACATTCGTTGTCGTGAATACAATCAGGATTTTCATTTAAATTCCATTCTCCAAGACGAACCTTTATAAGATCCCATTCCTTGACTATGTCTGGCGATTTTACACAATGCGCGGCTGATAACACATATTGTTTATTGATCAGTGATCCGCCACAAAGAAATTTTTTTAATGATTTTGCTATAAAAAGACAAAATACATATCAGATACACCTCTGTACGTACATACATATAATTAATTAAATTAGTAATTACATGATTTCATTTGATATTCTAACAATACAACAAATCGATAATTATACAAGCTCGTTTGATCTCCACTTGTAATATAATTATTTAAATCAAATCCGCATGTTGGTGGCGTTGGCAGTAATTTTATGTTATTGTGGGGACAACATAGCTACATTATTATACAAGGATATACACTTTTTAATAAACATATAATTATGTATACAAAAATTATGTACTTACATAGCCCGTTGAACACGTTGACTGCTTTAAAGGAAAATGTGTGAAATGATCAGTTACATCGTTTGGGAAATAAAATGGACAGTTTATAAAAGTCTCACACGTTCCATTCAAATTATGAACGTATTGGCAATTGCTCGGCATCACATTGCTCGTATTGGCCGATACTTTTAAAATATGTTTAAAATTAAATTTGAAATATTATTCGAAATTTAGAAAAACACTATTTTTGACTTACTGGTCAGCAGCAAATTTAAAACTCCCACAGCCGTCGAAATCATTTTTTACACTATATAAATGAGAGTATCTATTTAACGGCAGTACGATATATATATCGATGTTTTTATACATAATATCTATGTTTTTATCATATGTTTTATCATTCTGTAGAATAGCTAGATTATAATACAGTACAGACTCACTTCTGGTTAAAATGAGGGCACTTAGTAAACCGTCATTCTTCCTCATGTCTATACTAACATTTTGTACAAAAAATTGTGACACCGGTTTACCAACATGGTCAGAAGTTCTGCACAACAGTTAACTGCAGTTAATTATTTCACAAATTCTATTAGTAAAATAGTGAGAAATTTTTTTAACAGATGGTGCTTTAGTTACAAAAAAATTTATTAAAAGATGACGCGTCAGTATATTTTACATTCCAGAATTATTTAATGTAAGGATTTAACTCACTTCACATGATTAGTTTTGCTATTTTTGAAATTTTAACAACAGTGAAATATTAGTGATATTGTATTTATTTAATTGTAGTTTAGGTTACGGATTTTACATGTTACAAATTTGAATTACATGTAAAATAGTCTTATTTATCATTTCCAAAGTATCCGGGATTAAAAAATAAAATTTTATGAAAATCTATCGAAACAATACTGGGCGTTTGTAAAATATTGTCATCACAATGTTTTGGGTTGCTCGGTCGCAAACGCATTACATCCTGTTTAACTTCATACATCATGGTTTCAAAATCCTTTTCATGTGCTTGCTCTGCTAAAACTTTACAAAATTTTTGCATGAACCATGACCCTCCGTTGATGTCGCGCAACGTTTGATATCCATCAACACTGCCATAGCATACTATAATATCGGCCCAATTAGGATTTATTGTTTCGTGTATACCTTCGCATTGAATATTGTCGATTTGTATATATCTAATACCAGCATCGGGCTTAGTGCCTCTATATAAGAATGAATAAAAGTAAATATATTAAAAGAAACAAATTATTTGTTTTATATAAAAATATTAAAATACCTGCAAAATGGAAACAAAAATATTTTTGGTTTGCCCTTAAGTGCTGGACAATGTTGATCACTAAAACTATATAAAATATCATTTATCGCAATCACATGCTCATCATAAAAAATTGCCTCATTACTTCCTTTGCCATGTGTCAATAGTGCGAGTACCAAACAATCGGTTTCAGATAAATAATCTTCATGTTCGTTGGTAATTAGTTCATCAACATAATGTTTGAAATCCTAAAAATAGTTTGATCACCTTCATGTAATAAAATTATATAAAAAGTACTACATAGAGTATATGATCACACTTACCTTGGCTTTCAAATTTTCGAAATAGTAAATTGTAAATCCCATTTCACGGTACAGTGAAATCAAATAAAATTTATCGTATTGCGCTCCCCAACGCTTCATATTCTCTTGAAAATTTACATTGTTTACTAGAAATAAAACTCCGCGCCTTTTTGACCGCATATTGTAAATTTGAAGACACGATGTATAACTTTTTTGGAAACATGTTGATTTGGTGACATTCAACGTAATGTTTGGATATTGTAACAAGATTTCATTGAATGGTTCTAATTTATAATTTTTGTCGTGTATCAACAGCATATTGATAAATACATTCTCGATTTCTTTATAAATATATTTTTCATCTATAGTCTTTGGTGTTCCAAGTGTTTCAAGAATCAAATCTTTTAAAAAATAGAGACCCATATCGGCCAAATGATTTAATAATTTATTATATTTTATATCATTGTCGTGCTCATCGTTCTGGAATGTAAACGTTAAATGTCGGATTTAAAAAAATATAATTCAAAACATTTTTCAACATACATTAAACATTGGCACCATTTCGGCGGATAACACTTTTAACTCTTTGATAGTTTTGAGTAAACTACTATATCCGACATGTTTTTTAATAACATCAAAATGATCGACAATAAACTGTTTGCGCTCCTTGTTATTCATTGCAATTAAACAATAAATGTTATTTCAGTTCGATTCAGGTAATGGTTCCAATAATACTGAAAAAAAACTGACTAATGTAGTAAAGATAAAGTCTAGTAAATCGAATGGAGGTTTGTTGTTAATTCTTATCGCATATTAGTATTACGCATATGCATACTAGTATGTATATGTATATGGTTCACGAATAAATTGGCGAAAAACATTTTCATGATAATATATGTATGTATGTATATGAATTAAAATATACATATTATCAATTCTCGGAAACAGTGACGCATTTTATTCTCAACATCGTTCATAATTAGACGATGGAGTTTAACAACTCTCACAACAATTTGTCAGAGAACAGGACACAAACATTTTTTGACTCAATATGCACCACTTCCTGGCAACAATTTTGTGGCAATGCTCTAAGTATGAATTAAATCCCATATATCAGAAAACAACTTATAAATAAAAAGGTCAGTTTTCATATCGACGAGTAGTTAGTTACCATAACGATGGCTTAAGTTCAGAATCAAACAACACAAAATCAGGTTGCTTAGATAGTCGATTGAATCTAAATACGAATTTTATACATGTTTTCAGCTTACTCGTACCTATCATGTCTTGTTATTTACATACCATGCAAATGAGTACGCAATATATTACAATCATATGGCCGCACTGAATATATATAGAACTAAATTGAGCGGGAAATAATATAACTTATATCAAATTTGACTATCAAGTACATTAGAGTATGAGCTTAGCCATAAGAGAAGGCAATAGTGTAACTCTCTCAATTTATTTTGCGTGTGTATAGTGTATGATCACATATGAATAAAACTAAAATAAAATTCAGTGTTGGAAAATTCGCACAACATGGCGGAGCTACCGCCACACAAAGCCAAAATTCGATTTTCAATCGCTACTGATGGTGCGCTTAAAAGTAAACCACAAGTATTTAACAACTATCACGAATTAGCTAACAATCAAGATAATTTTGTGGAAATCTTAAGTTGGTGTAAAAAATTAAATTTATTTGACAATAAATATTTTGTCGACATTGAAGTAAGTATTTTATAAGTATTTAAAAAGAGATTGTGCATGTGTGTTCTCATCGAATATCATAAAAAAATCACAAATACATGTGAACGAAATCGTTTTTATACTGATCGTTTTGATTAAAAACCATTGTACTTGTTATCAATTTCAGAGTAATACCAATATGAAGACCGGCGATAAGCTAAAGCTAATACTTAAAAATATTCAAGATAATACAAAATGTATATCACCAGAAAACCTAAAAATAATGGAAAATATTGTCAAAAATTTAGCTATCTTAAACGATCCGAATTTAAACGAATACACAGAACAATTGCCAGACTATGTGCATATAGATCGATTTGATGTACAAAAAACGCAACATCCAACTATAAATACAAGTATAATTCCAGCATATCCAATGCGTACTAAAAATCGAGGTGTACTGTTCTTTGTGAACATGATAAATTTCCCATTGGATAAGAATAAGATTCGCAACGGTGCCGAATACGATAAAATATACATGATCCGATTGTTCCGGGAATATGGCTTCACTATTTACTACTATGAAGATTTATTGGCGGATACATTTTGGAAATTGCTCAATCGTTTGATACATGATTATTTGGATGGGACCGAATCGCTAATACTAGCACTCGCTTCACACGGCGATAAATCGAATAATGTTGAATTTTATTATGGTCAAACAATCAATATTGACGATATTGTTCATAAATTTAACGATTTAAATTGTTTAAGCATGTGCGGTAAACCCAAAGTATTAATGTTTCCTTGTTGTCGTGGCAGTAAACCTGATGCCGGTGTTGTCCGAGGTACTAATTTACAAACGGATGGCGATACTAATGCTCGACCAACTTTTAGTGATATGCTTATTTGTTATGCAACTGTCCATGGGTATGCATCTTTACGTGATAGTAATTTTGGAAGTTGGTATATTGAAGCATTTTGTAAAGTGTTGGCACAATATGGCCATACGCATCATCTCGAAAGTATGCTGCAATTAGTGACATTAGAAATAAATAAAATGGCCAACAAATGCAATGCGGCAAAATTGAAAAAGGGTGAAGACAAACTATTCCTTACAGCATCGTTCATATGCAGAGATTTTAATAAATTATTATTTTTTAATCCAGGTTTTGTTGACAATGTTTTAATGGAGAGTTAATAAATTATAATTTTTATCATAAACTTTCTTCTTTTTTTTATTATCAGTTCAGTATAAGCATATTGAGACATTGAATTACACTAAATAATCAAAAACTATTAAAAGTACACTCAGATATCACATCGACCTTTATAAAACATTTAAATTCTCATTTATCATTTTGGACCATAATTTTAATTTTATTTTATTCAGTTCCAATAATTTATTTTACAATGATTAAAGCTATTCAAAATATCCGGGATTAAAATACAATAATTTATTGAAATCCCACCGTACAATAGACGGGGTTTGTAAACTATCCTTATGTTCGGGATCTATTTCACGTCTCGATTTATCACATTGACGACAAATTTTGTCTAATACGTCCGCGACTGTATAAAGCATCGTTTCTAAGTCCAATTCATATGCTTTTTCTGCAAGTACTCTATAAAATGCTTCAATATAACAGTTACCATTATTGATACAGCGTTTTGACACAAAGCCATGTATGGTCGCATAGCATATTATTATATCACTATAGTTTGGGCCTTGATATCCTACACCATCAGTTTCGAGAATCGTTGTTTCATATGCATTTTTATTCGTATCATATTTAAATATTCCGGAATCCAGTTTATGGCCCCTGAAATCGGGAAATCGGATTAATAAAATAAAAATATAAATACGGATATGGAAGTCTCACCTACAACACGGGAATATAAAAACTTTTGGTTTTCCTACCATTGCGGAACAATTACGATCACTAAATTTAAATAAAATGTCAAGAACGTTCAATTTTTCATTTTGATAAAATTCGATCTCTTGATAGGCATTCCCATGCGATGCTACAACAAACACCAGAGATTCCATTCCATTTAAATGCGTACGTATCAGTTTATTAACAAGCGTTAAAAATGTGTCCAGCAATAAATTCTCGTAATAATAAATTTTGTAACCAAATTTTCGAAATAAATTTATCAAATAGAATTTATCGTGTTGCGCTCCCGACCGGTATTGAGATTGGTAATGTGGAAAATGAATGATATTTACAAAAAACAGAACTCCACGATTTCTGGTGCACATCCGATAAGCTGGCACTACACTTTTGTTAAGTGGTAGTTGTTGGGTGATTTTTATTTCACTCAACATCAAATGCGGATCAGGATGTAATTGCTCAGTGTATTCGATGAGATCTGGATTACCTTGTACAATTAAATTTTCTAATATTGTTCCTAAAATTTGTCTTTTATCATGCGGAATAGTGTGTAAATAGTAGTCAAGCTTGGTAGAAAACATTGAAAGCTTGGCATAATTTGAATATTTTCTAATCTGTAAATAAATAAGAACAATAAATAATTACTAAATGATAAAAGTTCTATTAAATGACAGGTGCATGTAATTAAAGACTATCCATTTTTAGTTCTAGTGTACAGATAATCTGCGGTATTTACAAACTATACCCGAGAGATCTTCTTTGGCTTCGAAAACCAGAAATCAGATATTTGATTTTGGACAGGTTTTGGTCATTTTACACAGATGTACGTATTTGTTTGGTATTCCTAAATAACCTATTGCATACCATAGTTTCTCTCGATTGATCGAGTCAAAAGCTTTCTTGAAATCTAGGAATACTTGGTGTACATTGCGAGATGTTTCGTAATACTTTGGAAATAATCATCCGTAGCGAAAAAACTTGATCAGTAACTGACCGATTTAGATGGAATCCTCCTTGGTAGTCACCGATAATAACCTCCTCCAAAGGAGTAATTCTTCCCAAGATAATATATGACATGATAATTTGTGGGCTGCGTGCAAAGGAGAGCTATACCGCGATAATTCTCGCATTTCAAGCGATCACCCTTCTTGAATATACATTATAGGCATAACGCAGCCACTTTCCATTCTTCAGTCATAACTTCATTCCGCAATACCAATCGAACAAGGTCGAAAAGACAGCTCCATAAAGCTAGCGCTCCGAATATCAAGAGCTCTGAATTAATGTAATCAACTCCTCGTGAACGATTTTTTTAAATCTCTGCATGGCCATGGTGAATTCCTCATAGAGTGGATTCTCAATGAACATCTCTGCGGCCTGTGTTTGATTGTAAACCGAGTTTGCGCTTTGTTGTGGGCTATACATTGTGGGCTATGCTCAACAGCAAGACGACATTCCTCATCAAACAAATAATTTTTGGGCGTAGTTTTCACTATCCGATAATGTGCTGGGCGGGCAGCATCGACAACCGAGGTTTTCAATACTTCCCAGACACTGTTCACTTCATCAGATTGGTAATTAGAACGCAAAATGCTATGACTGACAAGATCTTGATATTTTCGTTGCGTTTCTTCCTTTATCAAACTTCACAGGAGAATCGCGTTGTATATTCCCCAGTCCTCTCGATGTATACATAAATTTCCAAATACATCATTTTTTGGTCGCAGTTTCGGGTCGGGGGTAAGGACCTATATTATTACATAAGTCGGTCTGATTTCTGCCAGCTCTAGCATTAAAGTCACCAATCTAAGATTATCCAAATTGGCTTACATCAGTACTCGCATGTACACAACATTTGTTGGCTTACATCAGTGCGCGCATGTACACAAACAATTGTTACCAGGTTTGGTAATCTCATGTGCCAGGTGAAGCTGACACATTTGATTATCGACTGCCTGAAAGTCCAACACAACCTTTTTTACCTGTGGCCCAATGAGAAATCCAGTTCCAAGACTTCTGAGGTCATCTCCACTGTGTAACACTTAATAGCATTGGGAGACATGGTCGTCACTTTTAGGCTCCCGAGTTTCTTGAAGCGCTACGAGTTCGAGCAGACATTCTTTCATAAATGAGGGTCATTGTAGTTTTGGCGGTATCCGATTTTTTTTTGTGTGTCGACATTTTTAACATTTGTGGTTTTTTACGGATACGGATCGTCAGCCCAGAAATCCAAATCATCCACCCAGATTTAATCGCCTCCTATACAACAAGCTTTGGATAATGGGGTGGTATTGAAGGGGTCTTATGTTTCGTTCGAAATATTCACGAAACATGGATGCCCCCACCCACAGGGCTGAAATTGTAATGTACATTTTTTGAAAATAAATGCCATGCAGTTTTTGTGCTTTATGGTTAAGTTGGAGACTCAAACAATACATAAATCAGATTGCGACTAACATTCAATATTTGAATCGATATTGTTATACTTTGAGGCAATCGCAAAGTATATAATTTCGCTTTCTTATAATGGGATGTAGTGCTTTCTATTAGCCATAAGCATGATTAATAATAAGAAGTAGATCAGTAATAAGAAGTAAACCCGTTAAACATATTAAGTCTACCTTGAGATCAGTAGTTACATCGTTGAATGTATTGGAGAAATATTATAGTCGTCTATAAATTTTTAAGTCGTCTATAAGTTTACAGTCGTCTATTTTCATCAAACTAAAACTTTTTAACTGCAATATGTTAGGAAATTACTAAAGACAAATACTAAAGCATACTTAATGTATGCTGTTAAATTGTATGGGAAGAAGGCGGAGCTTGGACGATAAAAATAAACACAGTGATTAATGATACTTTTTAGTATTCATTTTCGCGCTCAAAAATATTATTTTCTTGATTCTAGCATTCACTATCGGTCAATAGATATTTTAAGTTTTTAATTTATAAAATTTCGTGAATTGATGAACTCATAAAGGTTTTCTTTGTCTGCACACCTGCTTTTATCAGTTAAAACAATATAGTATCTATTAATTGATAAGAAAATCAATAATGGATTTTCGAAAGGTGAAACCAATGAATTTGATTATCAAATGAATCAGAACCGTCGATCGTGTTGATTTCGATGGTGTTTTAGTCAATACATAAAAGTTTAACATAAACTTATTAATCACTACAAACACCACTACACAATACTACGTATACGATATACTTACCTCAAGCTCAATTTCATGAATAATTTGAAGCGGTAGCAAACTTATCTTCTTACACCATTCTATTAACTTATCATAGTTACAATAATTATTTAGTAAATAATAGTGTTTTATACAGTTATCACTATTATTATTATTATTTATATTATTATTTAAATTTAGATTATCAAATATCAATGTGAATTTAATATTTCCATCAGAATGAAAGTTGTTCTGTTGATTATGGTACGACATGGAAAGCGCGCTATAGTGTACTAACGATTTAAGTAAAAATAAGTTTATTTTAAGAATCGCGATTGTGTCCACGAAATAACACGAATAATAATGCATCATATATATTAAGAACTCATGGAATTTTATTTATGTATAAGTCATAGTTTGGGAATACATTTTAAGAAAGTGGCTCGTGCGTTAAGATAAAATGAAATTTAGTTATCATTTGTTATTTATACTTATTTCATTTGATTTATGTTTTATTCAACTTACTGATAAGTAACGGCGTGTTTGATATTTAAGTGAGCTTAACCAGAATGATATTATGGATAGGCCTAACCAATATGGAAGAATAACAAAAATATTGTGTTGAATGTATTTCAGTTTATTGGTTGATGAGATTTATGTACCTCTCACATGTCGCATCCAACATTCGAGAGAAGAATAATTCGTGTAATATATGGTTCAAAATACTAAGTTGATGGCGTGAATGAAATCAAATGAATGTGAGTAGGTTAGGTTAGGTTAGGTTGAGTGGCTGCTACAGCACACTTAGACCGGCGACGGTCCATTGTGATACCACAGGATCTTACTTGCCTTCTACTCGTATGAGAACTACTTATGTAGCATGATAAGTCTCGCACCTTACAGTTTTCGAGATCAGAGAGGCAGTCCATTAAAAACTTAACCAAATATTCATGTCTTTTGTGTGCCAAAACTAACATTTTCTCGAAGCACAAAGTCAGTGTAACGTAGTCTAGATTCGCCAGTTCCTTTCTTAGCGAAAGGAACTGAGATATGACTGATAGTCGGGTGACCGTAATCGGCGCCATCTGTTTACCATAAATATCGACGGGAAGAAGGTGAAACATGACCTCCACGGCACATTAGGTGTTGTCCTCAGCGCCCCGCATTCTGTGCACCTTCTCGATACCCTTTTTTTACATTACTTTAACAAGAGCAGGCCAGCACACGCTCACCCCATACATAAGTACAGGTCTTACTACGGAAGTGTATAGCCAGTGTACCAGCACCGGCTTCAGACTCCATCTCTTTCCGATGGCGTTCCTGCACGAGTACATGACTGTATTAGCCTTGTTTATTCTTTCCAAAATGTTGGGCTTCCAACTAAGCTTACTGTCCAAGATTACGCCTAGAAATCTTGCCTTGTCAGTTAAAGCTAGTCGCTTGCCATTTAAGGGGATGATATAATTATGGGTCACTTTGACATCTGCCCACCCCCACGGGATATGACATGTTTTAAACACCCTTTGAAGATTACTTAGAGCCAAGGTAAAATAATCTTTGTGTTGTTTTGAATCTCCGTTTGAATAATACGGTCAGCGTCAGCCAATTTATAAGGTTTGAAACCTTCAAGTGCCCATAAGATTCGTTTTTTGGTAACGATATCCTCATGCGGAGTGAGTGTGCTTTTCGATGAGTACTAGTCTCTGTCGAGTCGTCGAAGCTTCCTGGAAAGTGGGTTTCGCTGAGAAGTTTCAAAGATTCCTCACTAAAAGCAGTCCAGGATTCATTCGGTTTAATTAAATAACTCGGACTGGAAAGATTAGTAGACAGTATCTTCCTAAGACGAGAGATCTCGGAGTCTTCTTCCATTTTATAGCAGAAGTCTATATGACCTCCTTTAGGCCTTCTTCAATTCTTTTTTGTATACTTTAAAACCCTTCATATAGGAGTCCCTGTCATAAGCCTCTCTCGTACTTTTGGCTATTTTAAAGGCTATCCTACACGTATTCCTCACTTCCTTGGACCACCATGTGGTTTTTGCTAACCCCTGGTCTTAACTAATGAGTCCACTAGGCAATTGAGTTCCTCCATTGTCGGTGGTGGCTCATGGGCCCCCGGCGTTAATAGTTCTTTAAGCGTTTCCCCATACTTGCTCCAGTTTGTCCTTCTAGGGTTCCTTAAAGCTTTCCGGGTGGCAGAGGAAACGTTATATAATATCACACCGAATGTTAGTATGTTGGCGATCTCTTAAAGGACATTTATTCCGTAGGAAAAGAGATAGCTGTCGATAACAATTGCTCCATGTTAGAGTGGTTTCTTCTGCTTGTTTTCAATGTTAGTTAGCTTTCTTACTGATTTTAGAGTTTATAATTATAGACGTTCTATATTTTGTTAGTCAACTGAATCATCTGAATAACTTTCATCAGATTTCAGTTATAATTATAGAATAGGTAATTTGATTACTCAGATCTAGTTAAGATTTTGTGGTCAAATTAATTATATTTGGTGACAATTTCTCATCACACCGCAATCTCGATGATATAATCGCTCCGGATGGTATAAAAAGGAATTTAAATGAAATACAGAATTTGTCGTTATGCTTTTATTAAAATGAATGTTTAAAACTTTATTTTATCAAAATTGTTGGCACATATATAAAGCACCATACGATTTTTTTAATTAACATTATAAATAATAGATCAATAAATAAGGTTATATTATAATGAGATTCGCACTAAAAAATACATCGTTTCGATTTTGATCGCTTAAATCAATTATTTTCAATATATCCTGGATTAAAATATAATATTTTATTAAAATCCCATTTGACGACGCATGGAGTTTGTAATATATTTGGATTAACATTATCTTTCGGACCTGGTCGCAATTTCATAACCTGTGCATGTACTTGAAACAGTAGCTTCTCGAAATCGGTATTGTGAGCATGTTTTGCAAAAACTTGATAAAATTCGTTCACATACCATGACCCTTTATTCACTTGACGTATTGTTTCAAAACCTTGCACCGTCCCATAACATATAATCATATCCTGACAAAATGGAAATTCTGTATTCGACGAGCTATCCATTTGGATACGCTCTATTGATACACTATCAACACCGAGATCGGGCGAGTTACCGCGACAAAATGGTAGTATAAAGATTTTCGGTTTATTTTTGAGCGCGGGACAACTACGATTATTGAATTTGAAAAGGACCGAGAATATATCCATAGTTTTCAAATCGCTGAATACAATTTCATTATTTTGCGTACCATGGCTTAGGATCGAAAAAACAAGACACTCGGTTTCGTATAAAAGGTCACTGTGCAAAAATATATGTAAATAATTTTGAAAATCTTTCAGAGTTATATTTTCGTAATAAAATATTTTAAAACCGAATTCACGAAACAGTGAAATTAAATAATATTTATCGTATTCAGCCCCTAATCGCGTTTTAATAGAAATTGGTACTCCTTTTTCACAAAATTCAATGTTATTAACCATAAATAGAACGCCACGATTTCTTGACCGCATTTGATATGTGGGCAGAAGATAGTGTGTATTTTCTTCGGTTGATTTTTGAACATCGATCAGCTCTATTTTAACGGGTGGTGTCAAGTCTTTAGTGAATGGTTCAAGTACATAGACTTTAGTAGTTTGTGTTGTATGAAGCGATCTCATTATATTATCGTATTCTTTTTCGTACACTGATGCCAAAATTTCATAGGCCTCTACAAATTGAGCACTTTTGAGTATGGCTAACAGATCATCGTAGTTCTTATCGGATCGCCGTGTTATTTTAATGAACAACTCCTCGTGCTTATTAAGTTTAGTCTGCAAAAAACAAAAGTATTATGATGATAATGTCTATAATTACGCAATATGTAAGCTATTACATTTCTACTTACTTCGATAATTTTCAACGCTTTGTCATTGATGATGCCTTCAGATATGCATAACACAGCCAGAACATCGTAGTTTGTATTCTTAACTAGAGCGTCTAAATTTTTTATAATGTGTTGTTGTTTTTTCTTATCCATTATTATATAAAATTAATTTATATCTCGAAGAACATGGCTCCAAATACAGATAAGATAAGTTCAATTGATAAGAATTTGGTTCTTAGAAATCACGTTCTGGATCCCATTTATTTGCAACTATCGTAAATGTCACCGACTCATATTAACTAAATTCACTTAAAACTTAGATCTGTTATATCATGGGAAAGTACACAACAATAAATATATTATTCGTAATTAATTAGTTTATTTATTTGTTTACTAAAACTATTTCAACATATTTTTGGTTTGGCTTAAATGAGATAAACGCGTAGTTTTGACAATTGGTTAGTTATAATACTGATTATTAGATCTCGCCCTGGTCGTTTTGTGGAATAATATGTCAGTTTAGTTTTTGTGTTCATCGATGTATGTCTCTAGTAAAGAATAAAAATTATTTAGTCAAAATTGTCTACATTTTCGTTAGTTAAATTTAAATTTTGGAGTTACCGCGTTCGAATCCCGATAAGAGCATGTGCAAAAGGAATTTTTCACCATCTGATTGCGATCGGTGGTGAGAATGAACACATCTATGGGTCCTGTTGGAGTTCAGAATACATAGGCCAAGCATCAGCTATGCAGATGGTTCTACGTAAATCGGACTTATGTATATCCGTGCATCCTCGATTTGGCGAAAGAGTCTTGAGCTCCAAAACAGATTGCAAAGATAGAAACAAACAGAAAGAGAATTATTAAATTGCTCATACCAAAATCTTTCATCAAAATAAAAATGGTGCGATTGTGAAATGTGGGGGAGGTTTTGTGGGGGAATACGTAACCATAAAATATTATAGTGTATGCCGGTATAATAATATAGGAACTGATTTTCATATAACCAAAGAAAATATTGTGCCAGTATGACATCGAGCCAAATTTCGATGACACATTCACGTTAAATGTTTAACTTTATTGTTGGATCTAAGGAACCGCAGTTAATTGGTTGATTTCATATTCGATGATACTAACATTTTATCTAACATCCTAGTCTACTTTTAAGAAATCAGTGTTGATATTCGTCTTCATCTTTGTGTTTCGATAGCAATCTATTCCACCAGCTGTAACTTGACTTGTTCATCGTTGCATCTCTTAGTAGTATTGTTTCATTTGCTGCTACTTATGATCTATCGATCAATATACATCCTTTAATGATATAAATTTCGTTATAACACACGAAATTGCAATATTTTAGTTCATTTCAAAAATTAAGACAGTAATGCGTAGATAAACACTCATACCTATGATATGTCATGTACTGAAATTATAAATCTATTTCCAAGTTTGTACTTCACACTCCAATATGACGTGGGCGATCTCACACTACATCATAATGTTTTTATAATTAAACATGAACAAATTACACATAAACATAATCCCATTTTCTTTACTCAAGTCATAACAGAAAGTATGTTGAAATATTTTTTGGTTTCCTATTCGAATTTTCTAGATCTTGAAAGTCAGACTAAGAATAAATTATTTTCAGTATATAGATGTTTATATACAGATATAATGTGTAGGTTGTTATGTATTCCTATATATAGTGTAGCTGTTGTGCTTAGTTCCTGTTATTCCTCAATGTAGACTAAAATCCTATTTATTTGAATTTTTATGTTATATATCATATTTCCAACAAAAGTTATAAACTTCTTGGTATGGTGCTTTATAGTGGGAAAGCCATAGAAATTCTCCCATATCCATAACAGTCCCGGATAATATAATATTCCTTTTTATGTATGGTGTATGTACATAATTGTGTATATGTGTATGTTTGTTGATAAAAGCTCCCACTCTATTAGTTATATGTGTAATAGTATTTTGTACATAGTTGTAGTATATAGGAAAAATTTTCATTTTCATACAAAAATGTGTACCGGGAAATATCGATTGCAATGCGGAATGCAATATATAGACATAAAGTATATAATGTCTATTATATACATAAAATTCTGGAATAATGCCAATAATACTGCAGAACATAAATTTTCATGGCCATGAAAATATATGGAAAATGGAAAGTTTTTTGTATTTCTCATTTTCATTTACTAGTTGTTATAATACTATATTATACTGGTATATAGTCTAATAGTTATTATGACAAAAATAAGAATAGTAATTATTATACATTTTTTTTTTAAATTTATTGTGAAAATGAAAATGCTTTCATGATTGAAAAATGAAAATGAAAGTTTTATCGTTAAATGATGGTTTGAATTTGGCAGTATTATTTGAAAAGAGAAATAATTTTGTATATTTTTTTGATTAAATATTTGAAATAATTTATTATTTAAATATTTTTTTTAAAATAATTATAAATTATAGATTTAAAAAATAAGACCGATTTATTTTGTTATAAAATCAACATGTTATATAGATTTAAATGTGCACATTACATAGCTACATGCCAGCCTATGGTACCTGGCCTCAAACACGGGTCCTAAATGTGTTCATTCACAACACCGATCGTAATCAGATGGTGACAAATTTTGCATTCTGCTCCTATCTGGATTCGAGTCCGGTACCTCTCGCTCCAACTACTGCAGCTTTAACTACCGAGTTATTTGGCCGATTGGTAAAATCTGTTTAATATTATTACGAAAAGTTTGGTAAAAGCTTACTGTGTAGAGCCTGCACAAGTGACCTGTTATCAAGGGACTATCATGTATAGGAGTTGGAACAGACAAAATCTTCCTAAATCTATACTTAGAAACAAATTTATATTTCGATATATGTATGCCCGTACAAATATAGAACCAAAAACTGGAATAAAGTGGAACATTTCTCTAACAAACAGTAACTGGTAAACTTCAGTATGTAATTCATTACTAAAGTCTACTTTGGAGTATCCCAAGGATCTTTACTGCAACGGTCAGCAATTTCAATTCTCTTGTTTTGATGATTCTATAAACATTGATTTGAGAGGCGAGTTGACCTATGCGTGGTCAAGTTTCACAATCTTGCACTATAAATATAAGTATATTAGAAACACACATATATATAATTATGTTTACACATAATTCAGTTAGCTTTCAACATATTTTAGTTTGTATCTATTCGATAAAAGATGTCACCAAAGAATGAAAAAAGAACGATAGGAAAGAAATACAAATTGGGGTAAAAATATGAGTCATATAATGCAAAGATGTGGACGAGTTTAACATACAATTATGTTTACAGCACAGCATATAATAACATTCAAGAGGGAATCATGACTCATACAATTTGTAAAGTGTTACACATATATATTTTATTTGGGTTATATGATGTACACATATAATATCGGAATCGATGTCGAATTCCGATCAAAGTGAACCAGCAAATACAATTTGGTTTAATATTTTGACTGGTTTAGTTCTAAACTTTGGTATGAGAATAAATAACACATTCTACTTAAAGCAATAATCAATCATTGCGATATAACTTTACCCCGCAAAAACAAATCATATAATAATAACACTTAGGGTTGGCAACATATAAACATAAACAAACATCTCATATTTATTTTCAATTAAAATCATAAATTTTGCAATATATAACACACATACGCATATCGCGGTTTTTAATTAACATTTTCGACAAATACTATTTTTTTACACACAGCATCTCTATGGAGCTATAATATTATATACAAATATATAGATCATAAAATATGCTGTTGAAATTGGGAATTATGTACAGTATGATATTGAATTGAGAAAAGGGGTTTTGTAATTTTACATAACTCGGAAAATCATAATAAAATATAACACATGTATTTTAATTAAAATAAAATAAATTTCATCTAAATGTGTATTTTGTTGAACAAATGAAAATTCCTTATTTCCTCATTTCTCGTGTATGTTAAGGATAAAATTATGATTTTCTCGGCAATATATACCGTGTATAGGTGTACATCAAGAAAATATGTTTCTTATTGTTACGAAAAATATTTTTATAACCACATGTATGGGAGTTGTCGAAAAATTTTTCCCGACAAAAATAACATATCCAGGCGAAAAGTTTTAATTGTATTGTATATTGTGTACAAAATTGGGATGAGAGTTCAAAATTCGAAATTCAGGGATTTTGGTTTTGTCATATTTATATGATTTTTAATTATAGCTATTTATAAAAACTATTGAAACGTTATCTTCAAAAAAAAAAAAATTAATTTAATTTTAAACTAACATGAAACGTTACAGTACAGAATTTATAATCATAACCCTTTATATTATTATATATTCAGGGTATATATGTATCGTTTACTGTACACATTTCTATATAATTTATTGAATTTTCATTAGTTTTTCGTTAAGCTAAAATTTAAGTTTCAAGTCACATACACCTGTTATGTTATATTCTACTATACTTCACTATTCGTATTTAATTGAATAACAGTCATTATGTAGTTTTTGGATTTTTTGTCGTTTGCATTAAGAAAATGTTTTTCCACTTTATTCCCGGTCGAGAAAAATCTAATCTCTATACCCTTTATTGTTGTCTGCAAAATGTTTGTTGATGGTGCTAACCAAACCATAGCAGATCGTATAGTAATATTGATAATAGGGTGGAAAACTAATAGAAATAAGATTTTAATAAGAATTCTTTGTTCAACCATTTAAAATATTTTTAAGATTTTAGTAATTTGATTAAAAGTTGTGTAATTAAAATTTGCGAAATAATCGTTTTATGATAACACTTCGTTGAAGAGTTGTTCTCGGGTATTAAAATTTTATTTTTTTATCTACGAATTATCGCACATTGTTTATCCTGAAATTCGGGAAATATATTGATCTGTACTATGCAGTTAATTTTATAAGCGCGCAAAAATACCAACAGTAAGATAAGAAATTTATAAGCCCAGTGCTTTTTTTCAATTCGAAAACTCATTCCGAAATAAATAGAAATATGAAGGCACGTAGCATAAAACATATATATACAGTGTTTTTATACAAGCTTTGTGCTTTTTAAGCCAATGAAAACAAAATTTTGCTGCAAATATTATTCACTTTTGAATAATGCATAACAAATGCGCGTCTCTAATTTAAAAACATAATGTTTGATATAAAAATTGTATGAAAGCTTCAAACAAAGAACTTTTATTACATTGCTGAAGAAAATCTATATATGAACACTGTTAACGTAACAAAAGCTGCAAGACCAAAATTAAATTTTATCAGAAAATACAAATAAAAAACAATCTTTGGATATACACATACGTGTGATGTTTAAACGGAAAAAATCAACAATGAAAATATGTGTTTATCCAAACTGTACATTACATATGTATATACAATGAAAATTGGAAAAATTGAAACAAAAATTTAATAATATAAGAACAACATAAACTTGCATTTGTATTTTTATATTATTATTCTATATTTTTATGATGGAAAATTCATGTGAAAAAAAATTATCGAATTATGTGAGTTGAATTTGTTATGTTGTCTATATTTTGATGATATGCTTACAAAAATACATACGGTGTTTAAATACAATTTCATAGTAAATAATATTTAGTTGAAACTGACAACAGTTTGCTAACAATATTTCTGTATATGTCTAGAACATAAAACGAGTACAGACCTAACTTTATTTTTCATTTAATTACTAGATTGGAATATAACATCAGTCGTTCACGTGAGGTTGTAAGCTCCAAAATTTGTTAAATATTTATGTTGAAGCCGGTCTGGGTATTGATAAGCATTAAATTGAAATAATAGAAACACCACCCGTTCTTCACCTATCAGATTAGTATTATGCCAGTTACAACGACGTATATGATTCTGGAATGAGTGTGAGTAGAACAACTAGGATACATGCTTCGGACCACCATTCAATCAATAAATGATATAAACCTTATCAGAGGACCTGACTGATTAAGCTTTTTAGTCACGATTTTTTAAATAATTATTAATAATTTCTTGAAACTTTTGCAATGAACTTGTTTACCTTTAGCAAAAAAATTGCTACCACACAAAAAAAAACCAAACAGAGAAACTTAAACAAACAAAACACTTTGTGTAGACTACTAAATGCTTAAGTTTTTTTACTGCCTATGGCATTTATTCTTGAATGTTTCCTACATATGAAACTAACAAGATGTAATTAAATCTTAAAAGCTAATATAAATTCATTTAATAAGACAACTTATGTTAGTTATTAATATTAACGTACACTCGGAAATCTCTGAATTACCTAGCTAGATCCAAAGGATCCATTATTTTAGTCGCCTTTTTCTTGGCCTATTTAATAGTTCCCTGGCTAATTCGTTGGGATGACAAACAGGTTTCAACTGGTATTTCTGGCTGTACTGATGAATTGTATCGGTTACAGCTTCACGACATGACTAAATCACGACATAGGTTTGCATTGTGTACATACCAGAGTGCGTTTACCATATCGTGGAATCACGTGCGAAGCCTCACAGCTGAATACCATACGGCTAGATGGGCTTAAGTATCATTTTGTATACAGCAAGTGTTTACATTCTAGACTTAACTTTTAGTGTTTTCCAATTAATCAATTTAGTTTGACGCATTTAAATTTGATTTGTTGACGTTTGGCTTTAATGTGTTTTTTTCACGTGAGTTTCTATCTAAATGTAGTCCAAGAACACTTTCGCGTTGTGGACGAGTGATTTTATTTAGTCTGACAGACTGAGTGTGAATGTAATGTGCGCCAATTTACGATTATTTGTCCTTAATTCTCTATTTTGTTAGCCATTCTTCGATTATGTGTCTTGTAGAATTCTTGTTGCTATCGCGGGATTTTGAAGCACTTTCACGCAATTTCCATGTTGATATAGGTCTTCTGTATAGATCAAGTACAAAACTGGCCCCAGAAAACAGTCTTTTCCTGCATCAATGTCATATAAATCTGTGGATTTATATTTCAACAAATTGAGCAAATAATTTTCAATAATTCTTGTCGATAATTGTGCTCTAATTTTATGTAGTAGTCCTTTATGCCAAACCTTATCGAAAGCTTGGGATATATCTAGAAACGCTGCAGAGCAGAGTTCCTGATTTCAGATACGACTTTGTAAACTTGTTTCACGGTTCCGTGTTCTTCTCTAAATCCGAATTGATGATACAATTATTTTTTTCTCGTTCAGAATTGGCTTAAGTGTTTAGAAGAGCATGTTTTCGAACAGCTTTGAGTTAGTTGGTAATAAGATGATTGGCGATATGAGTTTTCCAGATTTCTGGATAGTGACCTGTTTTCATTATAGCGTTGAATATATAAATTATTATTTTGATACATTTGTCCGGTAATTTGACATAGCATTTTGCATCTTATCAAATCATGTCAGGGTGCCTTTTTTATATCGATGTTGTTCTCTATCGTTTGTTTGACATTGCGTCACTTGTATTTGATTAGCTTATTTTCAGACGTATCTACAAATTCATTAGACTTTCTTGATTTCCAATTTGCTCGTTAGGTTTAAACACTTCGCTAAGGTGCTAGAGGTGTATTGGAGGAAATGAGAGTGTTGGTCGTTTCAGCTTACGATGTAGCTTACCATAATGAAAAATCCGTTGCTTCAGAAGCTGTAAGTCCTTGAAATAATGTTGAAGCTCTTCGTCACGTTCTTTTAACAAAGCGATTTACAGTTTTATTAGCATTATTTAACCTTAATTTTAGAGTAGATGACCTGTGGAGTTGCCATTGCCTGGGTATTGAACGTTTTATCAGTAGTAGTTAATGAATGTTCGAAGAAAGTTTACGTTTCTTAATATCAACAGAGTAACGTGTGATTTTTTTTTACATGTAAATATAGCAAATTACAAAAAATTCGTGTATTTTACAAAAATATGTAAATTATTCTTAAGAAACAACAAAAACGAGTTACTAAGTTAGATAAATCGGTTTGGTCAGCGAAAACACAACATATTAAAGTTATATTTAGCATGCAGCGAAATAATAGTTATAAATGTTCGAGTACACAGTCAATTTTTTGGAATTTATTAGATTTGATAAGAGATGGCATAATTGTAACAAAAAAGTTTTAGTATATTCTTTATTTACTTTACAGTATGTCAGAAATGTTGTTACAATACCCTTCCAGGGTATTGTATTTACAATACACTTCCAGGGTGTTGTAGACTAAGAGACCAATTTGTAATTTGATTTATCAGGAATCTAGATGGCGCTAGTTTTACAACTTGCGGATTCGGATCTATTAATACTATGGAGAGTGTTCAGAAGACAAATTACAGCACATTTCGGTTACACAAAAGTTTAGAAAATCGGAAAATTTTTGCCTGTCAGTTGGCCAGTAGGTTGGGTGTCCAGTAGATATATGATCCATCTTTTCATTTTGTATACATTTCCACAATTGTTTTCCTTTCGTAAATTCCCATTGAATATGCTTGGCGTTCTAGTCATCTACTGCTACGAACTTGTCTCCTAAGTTTTGAAGTATCAGTTCCACTAGGATGCTTGGTATCGTAGATGGTATCCTGGGATCTTAAGGAACTCATATTTGTAAAGTGAGTTTCGGCATTATATCGACATCGTTTTTAATATCGTTTGTGTTTGGATTGAAAGAATTGCCTTTGAACAGCTTCTGTATAAGAAATACTTAAGTAAATTTTCTTTCTGTAACATGGCCAATTTCAACTTAAAAGATGTTCAAGGGTTAAAATTGATCAAGATTTTAAGATGCAATGAATAATGTTATATTTCGTGCCATAATCACCCCAACTCACTAAATATTTTTATTTATTCCTCCATCTTCCGAGTATAATTTTCCTCATAAAACAAATCTTAATATAAAAATCACGTAAACTTATTATTTTTCTATTAAAATGCCTCTTGGTCAAATAATTAGGCCACTCTAGTCCAAAATAATAATCATAATAAAGACGTTAACATGTTCTAGGATATATACAGTACATAAGTTCATTTGATTTATTGTGTTAATTGATGAAGAAGAAAAACAGGAAAATTATTTTTCCTCTTTCACTATATATAATCCTTATGAATTTAGAAATTTTATTATGCCTCAAGGTGAACTGTATTATAAAAAAAATCGAAAGGGATAAACTTAAATTTTAATGATGGTCAATATATGAATAAAGTATAGAGTTGGCAAAGGGGATTAATCATATCGAGATATTTGCTTTTCCAGTTATGGTCAATATTTTGACAACTAATTTGATTACACAACGTACAAAATTATAAATATTTATATGAACAAAAAGGATGTAATAATTATTATTCAACGTTATCATTAGTCTTTGAGGATATTTCTGTATAGAAAACAAGTTGAATATAAGGGAGGATTGATCCACATAAATTCCCTTTAATATATTTATAAAAAGGGATATACATATAACTATACATACATAGTTGGTCAGTTATATTTATTCTAATTATACACAATATATCCAGAGATAACAGTTGGATATTCCATATCTTACAAACTTATAAATTAATTATAATATTATCCTTCTGGCAGTTTATATGAAAATCTGTCATAATTTTTCAAATGAAGTTTAATGTAAGTACATATATAGCAATAAAACAAGTTTTAGGATCGTTAGATGTAATCTCACACATTACAGCTTTGGATTTAATTTAATGTGTAAAGTAGTTTTATGTCTTTATTTGGTAATCTTGATGGATAAATTGAAAATATTCGCGGGAAAATTTAAATCTCAAATCGTCAATTTAAGTTTTATTATGACATTTTGAATCACTTGTGAAAAAGTGATTAAATTTATTTATAATAAGTACTTTTGATAGGACACGGATTTATAGATAGATAGATGGAATTGCCATATGTATGACCTGAACTCCTTGCTTTCCAAGAAACTTGATGTCCTAAAAGTAATCCACAATTTATCAGACATCGTTTATGATATCAAAGGCCCGGGAGTAATTTGATTTAGTTATGCTTCACGTTCGATGATAGCAAATTTTGTAGGCTTATGTTTTTAGTATTAATTTTACTGATGTCTTATTATTTGATCTCCTTATCGAATAGTTATAAAGATCAGATCGGATCAGAGGCTTTCAATACGCACCCAATTAACAATTCACTTGCAAATACTAAACGGTCCAAACCAGAAAATTATGAGTAATTTATTAGTGACTGTTGGTTACGATCAACAAATCACAACAACGAGGGTTTGGTTGACTCTATAAATAGTTGGCATTAAATTAAGTCATCTTCAATAACAATATATTTGTTAATATTAACTTTTGCAATGTCATCAGAAAACAATTTATCATGTTTGTTTATACATATACACGTACTTGTTATGGGAATGCAAATGTGTAAGAAAGGATCACTTTGTATGATATTTAATCTTTCACCTTTTTCTTTTGTCGTATGTCCCCAGTATAAACATCTCAAGCAAGATGATGATATTTCATATGGGGTTTAAATTATAAAAATATTTAAATCAATTTTACGGTATCTCTATATCTACATAATGTTTGGGGAGTGATTAATAGTATTTTTTTTTTAAAAATACAACATATTTGCTTTTGTTAATGTTGCAACATAATTATTCCTAAGGAGAACATTTAGTATATACGTATGACAGAATTATCGTACATATGGTATATGAATTAGACCTCTTGCCGCTTTATGATGATGATGCAAATTTAAATAATTCTATATAAGAGGAATAGTAATGAACAATTTATATTCAATATATTGAATAAGAAAAGGCGAAACCTGTTCTGATTTGCATAATAAAATAATGTTATTTACAGATCAGTTTATTGATTGAGATTCTTTAAATTGATTACTTAGGAAATAATGTCCAACATCATAGCCAAATGGCTTCCTTATGCGTCATAACTTCAAATTATGCATTCAGAATCGTCAGTAATCAAATTGGCTTGCCGGAGATATTTCTGAGAAGTTCAGAAATTAATAATCTGCAATATGTGTCTGTAGTATTTTTTCAAATATCAACCAAATTATTGATTATTGTTATTAGTACTTTGTCCTTTGGTTTAAGCATGAGAAGTTATCCCAGTATTTATCCCAGAAAAAATAAAAAGTTGTATCAGGAAACACATTTCTATCTCATCAGTTTAATATATTTTCTAAAATAATTTTACACCAATTCCTAACAAAATTTTAAACATTTCAGTACGTGGCTGCTGAAAACCTATTGGGCCAGAAATGATTATTGATGTTTACATTTGGCCATAGTACGAAACAACACTAGTAAATATAACAGAACCGTTCGGTTGATGGAATTGGCACAATTGAATTGCGTTTAAATAGTTCCATATAAAAATTCTAATATTTGATTTACTTCGACACCTGGCTGCTGAGAATTAGGCTGGATATGATTCTTATTGAATGATTCTTGACAATTTGAACGCAGTTCGATTGTGCCAATACCATCCACCGACTAGTTCTGTTATATTTGATAAAGTTGATCATACTTTCATGGAGTGTCCCGTGCCACCTACCCGTTGGTTTTGCTACAAATGCGGGATGAAAGAAAATATTACTCCCAGATGTCCCAAGTGTAGAAAAAATAGACTAAGGGGTCAATGGAGAACTGAGAACCACGGTACACGAAGATTTGTCCATCTCTAACCCTAATCATGTCGAAGTCTAAATAAATCCTTAATTGGATAATCTAATATTACATCCACCCTATTCAGAACAAATCAATAAACACAAACGAACCTATAGGAACGAACAGCAATTAAGAACTGGACTTTAAGGCAAAGTATGAAAACCAATGTGCTCTCTTCCATTATCCAAAATGACGTCACTGACAAGAGACCATATGTGAATATTATGGTTAATGGGATTAAAAATGATGGTCTATCAGATAGCGGTGCTACTGTCAGTGTGCTGGGTGTAGGTTCAGCGAAATATCTGAACGATCCCAAATTTCATAGTTTTCATACAACCATTAGTACAGCTGGTGGACAGCCTCAACCTGTACTGGGTCATTACAACAATCATTGTACTTAGGAATCGATTTCTGGAATTTGTTCGGAATCAGTCCAAAAATAACTGAATTGAATATCGTTCTAACCTCGCCAGCAAAGAACCCTTCATGTTTCGAACTAGGCCTCGGAAAAATCAAATTTGGAACCCACACCATAGATGTTGGCTTAGCTAAACCAATAAAACAGCGTTTTTACGCCGTATCACCCATTGGCCATTAAGCAGAAGCTCATGCAAAGTTAGACCAAATGATTTCCTTACGTGTTATAGAGGAAAGTCAGAGCTCTTGGTGCTTTCCGGTTACACTGGTGCAAAAGTCAAATGGTAAAGTCCCTTTGTGTTAGGATGCCCGTGAACTGAATAAAGTAACTGTTAAGGATGCGTATCCGTTACCTCTTATCGATAGATTACTGGGTCGGTTGGATCAGACACGTTATATATTGACTGTTAACCTGAAGGATGCTTTTTGGCAGATCCCTCTCGACCCGCAATCTAGAGATAAGACGGCGTTTATAATTCTTGGGGGGCCTTTGTATAAGTTTAAAGTCATGTCTTTCGGATTGTGTTACGCACCACAAACGATGTGTCGTTTTATGCACCGAGTGATTCCACACCAATTGCATGACAAAATTTTCGTGAATTTGGATGACCTAATCATAACTTCTTCTACTTTGAATGAGCATTTTATCCTTCTTCATGAGGTGGTTAATTGAGAGAAGCTGGACTAACGATCAACGTCGAGAAAAGTCGCTTTGTCTTAAAGGAAGTTTGGTATTTGGGCTATTTGATTCGTGAAGGTGGAATGCGAACAGACCTAGATAAAATTAAAACTATCGTTGAATATCCCATACCAAAAACAATAAAGCAGGTCAGACGGTTTATGGGAATGTGCGGCTGGTATAGGCGTTTTATAAGTAAATCTGCTACCATCGCAGTTCCTTTAACCGAACACGGCAATAAAATGAAGTAGTCAGATATTGCCCATACTTCATTTAATGCTCTAAAAGAAGACAACAGCACCAGTCCTGGCAAATCCAGACTTTGAAAAGTCATTTTATATACAATGTGACGACAGTACCACCGGCGTAGGGAGTGTTCTATTTCAGCTAGAATCAACGAAAAGGAACGTCCTTTAGCGTTAATCAAACTACTCCATTACTGAGTTAGAATGCTATGCGGCTGTATTGAGCGTCAAAAAGTTTCGACCCTACGTAGAAGGATATAACTTTAATTTAAATATATACGGACCATGCAAGTATCATAACCAACTCAAACCCACAACAATCATTTCCGTCACAATAGGTTAGCAGGGGGCAGGTACCGAAATATCTAAAATTTCTATAGTTTTGTTTGGAATTGGTGCAAAATTATTTTAGAAAAAATATTAAACTGAAACAAAAAACAGGAATGAGATGATAAAGTTTTTTTTTAAATGAAACCAAAAGAAAGTGGGTCGAAATAGAAAAGTGTTTCCTGTTGCAACTTTTGAGTTTTTTTCTGGGATGGAATACTGGGATAATTTCACGCATGCTTTTTGGTTTAACCTTTTGACGCCTAAAATGAATACATACTGTATTACTGATTTAGTACATTACTACTTTACATTATAGGTTGGACGTGTCCATTTATGTTTCAGGGTCTCATTTGAGACTGGGATATATGAAGAGCATAAAAATGAGGAAATTGTTGCTGATCGTTTCTGAACGATGTTTGATGTTATTTTCCTGACATTTTCTACTTGTTATAATGATGACGATGTCAATCGCTATGTGTAACAGTTTTTTTCGTTCTTCAAACGAGGATTTTCTTACACCATTCATTATACTCTTAAAATCAAGTTATTTGATCGTAATTAAGCTTACCTATTATGTTTATATAAAAGAAAATAATGTGTGAACAATTTATAACAGTTTTTCATCAATTTCTAATTCACATATCTATAGTGCAGAACAGCCCAACGATTGCAATTATGTTATATGTGTTTCTAAAGTTATCTATACGAGAACGCCTAAAACATGCAAAACCAATACTGTTTTCAATTTCTATAAATCAAATATGTATTCGATAATTGAATTTTCGATTAATTGAATTTATTTTAAAATTTACCATTATTTTTGGAAAAATATACAATTATTATTGAATTATTTAGGTAAAACATGTACATATATGTATATACCGCATACTCGAGTAGACATAGAAAACCATTTATGTTTAGAGGGGGATGAATCGAGTACGCTATGTTTTCGATTTTAAAATCAAACCCCTCATTCCATTTATTATCCCGCAACCAATTTTCCATTATTATCATCAATGATAGAAGTTTGATTATTTTCTTTTTGATTTTAAAATCCTGCAGTGAAAAGAAGGTACGGAAAATATAGAAATAAGCGGAAAAGCGTTTTGAATGGGAAAACACACATTAATTTTTTTTTTTGGCGGAATATATGAAAGTTAACTAATATGTTTATTTTAAATTTCTTTTTGTGTAATTTTAAATCCTTATTGAATTTCATTGTTATATCCATATGCACATAAAAAGGATTTGTTGATGTAATTTAAATAAAAATTATAAGTACTTTGGCATTGTTGGATGGTGCCAGTTGTTGATGTAAAATTTTAAAATTGGCAAATTAAAGATACAATATGCATCCTTGTGATATGCATCCTTGTGAAACAGGCATTCAGTCTTCAAATATTCAGTCAAAAAATTCAAGTGACAGGAAGTGGAAAAAATGATCAAGTAAAATCTAGAACCGAAATAGCACCTAGCAATGACTCGATAACATGTTTCATTATTTGACAATATCTTGTGAGTTGCTTAAACAGAGAAGATTCATAACAAAAAAGTTGTACCATGAACTGTTTAAAACCTAACACACATTTCTTTTCCAGGTAAACAAACCTTGTTACATCGAATGTCAGATAAAAATTGCATTTTTTTCATTTTTAAACGTATCATTCAGATTCAAAGTACGTTAGTTTTCCTTTTGATCCTTCGTCTAGACGATACAAAATGCGAAAAATCTAAAAAAAAACATTTCTTGTCAAAAAAATATTTCCGAAATATTTAAAATTAAAATAAAATATCGAAATTATTGGTTAGACGTTTGTGTTGCTGTTGTTCCTTGAGCTTTAATATTTATAAGGTGATATGGGAGAAATCAATTTTTGAATGCTTTTAAAGTATCAATTTTATATACAAGAAAGCTAAAGTCGCTTGCACTCATTGTTTCTTCGATCAAATTTAATTTTTTATCGAGTTTGAAAAAAAGAATTTCAAATTACATCTCTATATTTATACTCTAGCAATATATACGTTTTCATCTTGTTATCGTCTTGTATATGATTTTGTGCTACCTTTGTGTTATCGTATATGGATGTAAAATAAACGTCATTCTTATTTATTTAAGATATGTATAGGATGGATGTCTTACACCTTTTATAACATATATACTCGTATATATAAATATATATGGATTGTTATAAAAAAACTTTAAGATCCTAAATAAAAATGTCAATAAACTTAATAACTCAATCTGTCTTTAGCAGAAATCTAAAATCTTATCTTATCTTTATCAACCATATCAAACGGTTCCAATTTGGATATAAATCTCGTCGTCTATCGAAAGTCTATACAATTGTATGTTTTGGTTCGAACAGCCACGTCGAACTAAAAAAAAGTGTTAAATCAGCAATTTTCCAATGAAAATCATGTTTTTCCCAAACTGTTTATCTACTGTGCTCTATATAGATGCAAACGAATTTTATAAAGAAATTAAAATTCTAATCACATACACGAAGATGGGTATCTTGTTTTTTTTTTATCATGAATTGACAATTTGCTTATTTTAAAGTTATCGTGTATCTATATAGATATCGTATCATCTCAAATTGGGTTTACATCTTAAAAACGAAAAATATTTTTTTTTGAAATTCATTCTCATCAGGTGTCATGTGAAATCATATCAAATAACATGTCTGGCATGCGGACTTATTTCAATTCGTTTTAAAAATTTCATTACATTTGGGGTAAGATAAATTGATATGGGAAATAAGGAACGTACCGAATCGGCCGCATGTGTATGTGGGATTAAGATATCATGATTATGGTTTTATGATAGTTTATGAGATGGTCGAGTATTAAACATAAAATTTTTAAACTATTGATGGGGTTTTTATACAGTATTTCTATGAATTCGTATACTTTTAAAATGTTATTAAAAATAATTGGTTTAATCATAAATGAAAAATGAAAGTGGCATCTGCGGTAACATGTTATAATCGAATCGAATTCTTCAAAATTTATATTTTTGCCCGGTTTACGGGACATTGCCTGTACCGTGTCAACAATCTGTCTCTATCGATTTCGATCGCGAGCCAGCGAGCTTGATTTCGTGATTGAAAAAATCTCTGTATGTGCCATCAACACTCTGTGCAATTTCAGCTTATCCGCATTTGCAAGATACTTTGATTTCAGAAGTGTTCGTTGATTATATAAAGCTCGTCATGTAAGCCTAATTTCTTGTAATAAAAACTAAAAAAAATATTTTTGAAGCTTTCCGCCTTTATAGCAAATACTGGGTTATTTTGACCGAGGCAACAGTTTATTTTCAACATAGTCTGGAAATTTTGAGAGACATACATAGTATGTATCAACATACATGTACTGTTATTTCTGAGTCAACTAAAACCACTTAAATTTAAATCGTATGAATAAAAATTTAATCTAAATCCCTTATCATATACGAAATAATTTTTTAATGTTTTTTCCGTCTTAAACGATAATCTAAGAGATTCTTATTTTCCCCAACCTCTTGTCTCAGTTTTTTTTTAAGAAAACACAACATTAAAACAATAAACATGTCATAAATTTAGAAAAAAAAACTTAATCTTAATTTTTTTTGTGTTATGTGTTATCTTCTTACTTTACATATATTATCACTGATTTATATCCATATATTATACATACAATTACATATATTGTTAAGCGGGGGCAAATCACCCAACAACAATTTTTTTTAGGAGGGATTTTTTAAAGAAACTCGTAAATTAAATTTGTAACATTTTTATTGTTTTTATTTGGCGTACAAATAATTTTTGGGAAAATGCTAATTATAAATTTAATTTTTTTTTCATGTATGTGTTTACATAAAATCAGTGAACTGGAAAACTATTTATAATCTGTTAAGTTAAAAAAAAGGATCGGGACTTTTTTCACTTTAATGGAAGATAAAACACTTTTTGACAACTCAACTTATGTAACATTTCGTGGGGGTGTAGGAATCTCTCTCTATAAGTTGACTCTATACTGGAGAAATAAATTTTTAACAGTGAGATGATACTGTCCAAGATCGTTGGGTTAGAATAAAGAATATGTACCAAGGTCTTAATTGAAGACGTCTAGTAAATATTAGTAAAAACCCTAAGTATAACTGTAACTCATTTCGAAGAGGAATCTCACCGTATTTTATCTTTCTTACCATGCATGCGTGGGTCAGTTGAAGTAGCAGAGATTCAGAGTTGTGTGGTGGTCTTAACCAACCAACAATGTCTAGTGTCTATATATATTTCGGTCTATGTTCCTCATTCATCTAAATAATTATGTTTATGCAATAGGCAACGATCACAGTTGGGCGTGTAAATTACACGATGTAATTTACATGTTTTTTCCATGTAAAAACCGTGTAATTTACATACTGTTGTTTCATAATTTTTTTGCCAGATGGCAGTATTAATTATATGTGAACGCTTAACCCGAGTTTACTACCAGTGTATAGAGTTCGTTGAACTTTTAGAAATATAATCGATAAATTGAACACTTAACTTGGCTTGAAATATGAACAGTTTCAATTGTAAAAGAAAATTGTCATAGATATTTGAATTAACGTGGTAATTTCAAAACAAGTGAATGATAAAAATACGAATGTATTAGTAGTAATGATGAGTAAATAATCAGGTTCAATTAAAAGTATATTTGGTGAAGTGATATACACAGAGGTATATAATACTGCTGGTAGCAAGAGAACTTCCGGAACTGGAAACTTCATAACAACGTGGAAGCAATACTTACCTGGAATAGAGGTTTAACCATCGAAATATTTAGAAAACAGTTTCCGGCCTATTATATGTGAGGTTTTTTGACGGATGGATGGAGTGAATGCCGATACAATTAGATGCTGGGATACATGGATGAATCTATTAATAGTAAGTGCATTTGGTAGGTTGTTTTTTCTTCTTAAGACTTAGTTTACGTGTACATATTTGTATTCTTTGTTACACGATAAGGAGTCCAAGTAAGTGAACAGAAAACCTATAACAAAGGAACTTTACTAATAACTAGAATCGATTAATCGTTTACGTCTATAATCACACACCTCTATCACGTTAAATATCCACACCACAAACCAGTGTAGATAAATCAGATATTATAAATTTCCATACGAAATTTCTTCACACCCTGTAAATAGATTTTTGACGTATTTAAATAGATGGCACTGCGAATGGTAATAGATGGCACTGCGATTCGATCGATGAAAAGATTAAAACATTAGATTATTGGCCTAAAATTGTCGTAATGGTTGTTCAATAGTAAACAGATGATAATATTCCAAGTAGAATACGCATTAACTGTAGCCTGTTATATATGTAGTTTGCAAAAAATTCAATACAAAGCTTTTTCACAATCTTATAAATTAAAAAGAAATAATTTAATTTTAATTAAACGTTCAATCTATTCCGTTGAAATACGAAAATTTATGTGACAGTTTTTACATTTTCTTCTAATAAATTTATTATACTCGTACTTATCCTCGTTTAAGCTTTCCTTGTCGTTTCTTTACTTTGTATTTCTTGTTAGTTTTTTCCATTGTATTTTACCAAAATATATAACAAATTTTGCCTATTCTTCTTTCTAGTATTGTTCTGCGATGTTTTTCTATTGTTCAGCAACTTCTTAGATGTTTTTGGTGTATACATGAATGAAAATTATTTCGACTCGTTGTTATTTATTTATTTTTAATTTTAACTATTGTTTTCATTTAACAATATAAGAAAAAAATTCTCGCGAAAATTTGTATATTTTCTTTTGTGCAGTAAGTAGTTTTCCATCCGGTATGAAGTGAAAGGAGAAAATTTATTGAAAAAAGTTTTTATTTATTTTTAGGCGTCTATTGTTTTGATACGACTCGTACGTAACCAAGTATATAGGAATGGGAAAATTGGAAAATTGATAATAATAATCATGGCTTAGTATTCAAACGATAGAGGATAAAATGGAATTATCATATCTAGATTGTTGTCGAGAGATAGTGAAGGTGTTAAAAAATTATTTTATTTTTATCTTAATTAAAACTTGTTTCGATAGAGATTAAAATTAAGAGCTTATTAAAGAATGAACAGTTATTTTGGTATTTTATTTGTATAAAAGCAATTTTATAGGTATATAGATTTTGCCTCAATCTTAATGTACGATCAAATTAATTTATATATGTGCACACAACACACCCAAATAAAACAACACATAGTAAGTGTGTCATGTAAATAAATCTGTATACAAACAATAAGAATAATAATAATAAAAAACCTCCACCACTTTTAATTTTAACAACATCTTATTCAAATAAAACATTTAATATATAAATTTAACCCTTTGTTTGTTTTTATTACACTTATTACATTAAAAATGTACTCTACGTATCCTTAATAAATATGTCATCTAATTTTATTCATATTATTATACGCATGTATACCGTTATTTTTTTTATCTGAAAAACCACGATGTATTTGACTTAAGATAAATAACAACAAAAAACTGTTATATACGAGTAACTTAAACATAATTTTCTTAACCCTTTTTTTTTGTCTTGCCTATATGGAACAATACCACCTTAACATACCCAAATTTTTTTTTAGTTATTTATTTTCCAGATATGTTGCTACATATTTTACATACATATAGACCCTTGTTTAAATACATTAAAAAAATCCTTTTCCAATTTTTCTAATTTTTATTGTTGTTGTGGGTTTTCTTACATATTGTAAAATATATACTTGATAAGTTTGCCAAACTCGCACTGTGCTCTCTGTATGTATGTATATATAGACTCGTGCACATATGAAAATTAAAATTAAAACAAATAAAAACTTAATGTGGAAAATTTTGTAGCAAAAAAAGGACACTTTAAATAAATATTAAAACATATCCTTTCCGGGATATTAAAATGAATGTGTATACATACATATATGTGTAATAAGGGTTTTATGTATATACACATATACGGTAAAATATTAAATATAAAGTTTTTAGGTGTTTGTTTTAAAATTTTCGCGGTTGGAATCAGCTTCAGTGATTTTATTTTAATTTACGGTTTTACGCATCTGTTTACTATATGTGACTGTGACCGAACATAAATATTGAATTAAATACGATTTTGTTTTGTGATTTATGCTAGTGGTCTGTCAACGATCCTTTTTTGAAATAATTTAATTTTGTATTTTAATTATAATGGATATATATATATATATATAAATATATATATATTTATATATATATATATATATATATATATATATATATATATATATATATATATATATATATATATATATATATATATATATATATACGTGCCCAGGTGGCGCAGTAGTTAAAGCTGCGGCAAATGGAGCGGGAGGTACCAGGTTTGAATCCCATAGATAGGGGCAGGATGCAAAAAAGGATATTTTACCATCGATCGTTTTAAAATTTTGTTATTTTTAAAATTTTGTTTTGGTTTTTTATTGATTTATAGAAGTACTATCTTTAGTATTAATATTTAAAATGCAAGAGATGGGCAGTACACGAAGTAAGAAAGGCTCGTGAAGGCCCAAAAAGACAACGCCAGAGGAAGATTGGTTCATTATATTTCAGCCAGCTTAGTGAGCAAAATACTTGTTAAAGCTCGTTTGAGAGCACTTAAATCAGTTCAAAAGCCTGAGTTCACATTACTAGTGATAAAAACGTTGGCTCAGAAGCATGTTTGTTGGACTCCAGAGATGTGGAATGAAGTGATTTTCTCAGACGAATCAAAATCAAACTACATGTTGGAGACAGAATAATTCTCGTAAGGACAAAAACTGAGCAAGACGGTTACCAATGAATGTCTTTTAAGACATCCACCAAAAAATGAAGTAGTTATGGTCTGGGGATGCTTTTCTGGAAATGAAACCGTTCGATTGTGCTTCCTTAGTTCCAGCATTACAGCAGCTATTTATTTGCAGGTCCTAAAGAACTAATTTGAGCCTTCTGTGTTAAAGCTTTTTAGCGAGACAAGCAAATATATTTTTCAACAGCACAACGGTCCATGCCATACCGCAAAAGTTGTGAGTTATTAATTTTGAATTGTAGATAGAAAAATTGGCTTTCATAAATAATTTGTTAAAAACTTGTTGGTTTATGGTAAAAAAGTACTTCTCAGAAAAAAGTATCGATGTGTTTAGATGGCCCCCGTATAGTCCAGACTTAAATCATATTGAAAATATTTTTTCTATAAAGAAGCTAGAAGTAGCAAGAAAGTGCCCAGAATCGATTCAAGCTTTAAAAAGTTTGTTGATGACAATTTGGGAATCCATACCCACTACGACTTTGAAAACTTTATCAAATTTAATGAATCGGAGGTGTATTACTGTAATAAAATCAATATTTTGGCATTTTTAGGGGTTTTGTCTGCCTAAATTTCAGGCCATCATATATTTAAAATGAAACAGTAACGCAATTGCTTTCAAAAGATTTGTAATTTTAGCAACAAAAAAATCCTATTTAAAAACTGATGAGGTGAGACTGATTAAATAATACAGACTAGCTTTTTTATTCATCCACATTTACTGTGTCTTCTACTAAAAGCCGAAAAATATACGACATAATGATAATTAATAAGCTACAAGAGCATACTTATAATAATAATATTCTACCGCATAATCAATTTGGTTTCAAACATGGCTTCTCAACTGGGTATGAGTAGATGGTTTGCTTAACAACTACAGAAGATAAAGTTTTAAAGCCGAATTTAATACAAATTTGTATACGACAGAAAGTTCGTAATAACAGTAGGTTAAGAAACATCTTACATGACTTTCAAACCTCACAATGGTCTATAACAACTCCACTACTTTTCAATTTATACACCAGCGATTTAATCTCCAGTGAAAATATAAACTCCGATAAATACAAACTATTGTATATGCCAATGATATTGTGGTATAAAGCTCCTTCTCCAAAATATTTATTTACATACATTTCAAATTGGCATCAAATCGAGCAAATGTGAAAAATTCGATTCGTCACACTAAGAAAAATTGAAACCTTACAAATCGGAAACATTACAATGCAACAAAAACAATCGGTTAAATACCTGGGGATAAACATAGATCGATTGTGCGACATGAGCACACATAAACCTACAACTATTGAAAGCCAGTCAGAAGAAAATATTATTCTCAAAATTTATAAGCAAGGCCCTGTATGGTTCAACATCAACACATTTACATGGAAAAAATTCGAAGATTTGAGAGAAAATGCATACATAATTGGTCGTGAAATGTTCCGCCAAGCTGATTTTGTTCACTTTATTTCTAATCAAAACCAATTCGACAGTCTCCCGAATTCCTTTCTATACAGACCATATACTACAAAAACGACACGATACTCCAAAGCAGTACAACAAAAAGTAACATTCCAGTGCCTGAAGCATTCATCGTGTTAGCTAAAGTGAAATACTTTAGTGGCGAGAACCAATAACCATTAATTTATCACGTGATGAGAAGGCCAAGTAAAATGGATTTGATAGAGAGAAATTTTCAAACCCGGAAAACCACTAATGGTTTAACACAGCTTTTAGGAGAGACAACACTACAAACTATCAAAAAACAACCAAAAATCAGGAAGTTTAGGTTAGGTTAGGTTGTTGTGGCTGCTATCACACACTTAGACCAGCGATTGGTCCGTTGTGATACCACTATATGTACAGCTATAGGTACGTGTTTTTCGTAGAAACATCTGCGCATTGCATAGTTCCATGTCAGTCTATAGTACTGACATGGAAGATGAGTTGGCCCATGGATTCTTTACACCACCCCAAACGAACGAAAGTGAAAAACCAATTTTGAATCGGGATTGAAACCGGTACCTCCCGCTTCAACTACCACAGCTTTAACCACTGCGCAACCTGGGCGGTAAAAAATCAGGAAGCTATTAAACAATTGGTTCAATACTGGTGAAAATGTTCATATTCTCCGTCTTTCACAAGACTGACGACAATTTTGACTTAAGCAAATATTTAAAATTCCCTAGGCAGTTATGATGTTCGATCTTCACTCTTAGAGAAAAAAAATCAAATATGGATTATGGTCCGGATAGTAACCATCCTCTTGTGTTATAAGAGTGTGTTTATACAGTCTAACCGGTTCGTTAGTATATAATAGGTATATTATAATATATACCTATGATTATATATTATATACCAAGATACTGGCTTAAATTAAACCATCCTATTGAAGTTGTTTTTTAATTTTGGATTAACTTGCAATTTTATTAATAAAGAAGCCTGAATAGTCCCAGTGTGATTTACAGTAGTAATTTTGAATATGTATATGGAAAAAAATAATTTACATCAAACAAGTAAACGATTTTCTTAGTTTAAAATCATATTTTGCTTAATTTGAACAAAGTATAATTGATTTAAGCAATTACTATATAAAATAAGTAAATTTTATCATCATTCAAGAAAAGGTCAATTTACATAAAGCAAGAAAAATTTACTCATTTGAATGGACTATTTTTATGAGTACTTGACTGCTACTATGATATATTATATTTTGAACAGTATTTTTCCGTAAGTTGGAAATGAGTAAATATTTCGTATTATTTGAAGAAACTACCAATTTCAAGTTTAATTTGCTTAGTTTACACAAATTTCGCTTTACCAATGCATAATTGTCTCAGATATGACCTACGAAGCTAGTTTTTCTGTTTAATACACGAAATCCAAAAAATAAGTGAAGGTTCAGCGTCAGTTTTAATGCGACATTCATTGTATAAGCATTGAAACCTTAATTATCACGGGTTTTAATGAAGATTCTTACTTTATTGTATCAGTTAAAGTTAAGAATATAACTCATATTTAAATTATAGTGGTAATAAAACTTTTGTGAACGTTTTTCCTTATTTATTTAATATTGGAATTATTTCAAATAAATGTCTATACATTTCAAAGCAAATATGGAAAAAAGTGTAATTTTTTTGTCAGAAAATCAGGTTGGTGTACAAATAAATTACATAATTTTTACCAATAATAATTTATTTTATCTAATATTTAAAGGAATATTTAACTAATATTTAAACGAAGGAGAATATTTAAAGTTTTCAGTTTTTAGAAATTCAGCCATAAAACAACGAATTTCAGGAATATTTCTAAGAGAGTCCACTTGAGCACACAAATTCAAATATGAGAAAGGTGAGCATTTATATAAACTATTTTTTACCGATTGTATACCAAGTTCAGTATTAAGAGTTATATGATAGTAATACATTAATTGTTAATCACATATGCATAATTTAGATTTCTTTCTCCCATAAATCTAATCTACAGTTGTTTTATACAGTGTTTGTGATGATCATATTATGTATATAATTATGTCAACATTTTGTGCTTATCTACAATATTTCAGAATAAGAAATTTAATTGGTGAAATCGAACGAGGATAGAAAGATGAAATTACATACGTTAAAACTTCAGAACTTGAAAAATAAATATAGCAGCTCAACTTAAATGAAAAAGGGATAATACAGTCATCTCAATATTGAACCTCAACTAAAATGGTAAGTCTCATAACCTAGATAAGTTGCATTTATCATCTATAGATGACTGGAAAAATTTACTTCATTAATTTTTATATTTATTGATTTAGTTGTAAGGATCCATGAAATATCAAAATATATTCTAATTTTGGAAGGATTGGATGGCAATGAGGTAATAACTGAATTAACATAGAGGAGTTCAACGACGTCTTTCAACAGATCAATCGGAAAACTTAAAAAGATATATTAGCATGTTATTGAAATGGTGGATTTTATAGGTAGGCCTTGAATGAAAAATGTAACTTTTATAGGCCAACTGCGTCCGATACACGGTAACGAGTTTTTAACCATCTTTCTGGAAAGTTTTTTATGGAAACTAAGATCATTTCGTTTGTGACAACTCCACTCTCTGGATGATTTTCGATCTATGAAACATATTAAATACTCGTATAAGTGTAAAAGAATTATCTAACACTCAGAATTAACTACAATCAACGAAAAAAAGTAGCTGACCTAAAGAATATATCGAAGAACAAAATTGCCCAGTGGTTAATCATGTACATTTACCATGATTTTTAATTTCTCAGACCAATCTGATAACTTCAAAATTATGGTAAATGTATATTTTAATAAATAAATTTAATTGTCTATTTTCAAAATATATTTTTAAATAAAAATTAAATTTTAATTAAAACTTAACTAATTTGGTTTTTTATTTTAATATTTGGGAAACTATTTTATTAATAAAAGTGTAAAATAAGCAAAATTTATACTGGAATTATGTAGGATAGTATTCTTATAATAAATATAACTAGTCTTGAATCATACAAATTAGTTGTTGATGATTTAGTTAAAATTTACTTAAATATACATGTACAAATGTCATGAATTCAATTCTATTTACTTGGAAATTTCGTGCGCTTGTTGCTCATTTCATGTAAAGAATACTCAATATCTGCAATTTTATATTTACTTATATTATGCAAACGAATTCATATTTTACGTCAATTTCTACTATAGGCTCGAAAACGATATGGTATATGCATATTTTATGCAAGTTATGCGTGGTTATTTCTTTCAGTGTATGAAACTGTATTTTAGAATTGATCAGGTATCTATTATACAGCATGTATAATAGATCCTATATGTTACCAAGCATACGGCAAATTGGTTTTTCGGGTCTCAAAGGAGGTATCTTTGAATTATTTACTATCGTTCCACACGAAGCTGGTCATCATTATGGCTGAGCATTCAATAACATTTTATATAAATACTCAAAATCGATTAATAAGCAAATTTCTACTGACTTCATGCAACATACTTAAATTGAACTATCTTCCTTACTGTTTTATTAAGTCACATCTATAATTTGTAAAAATGCAAAAATTTAGAAAGAAATCCCTTCTTTTTACATCGATTTCATTCGTAATACTCGTAACATGTATTATTTCGATGAAGAGCACATGTTGATTTTATGATATGAAAATCATCACTTAAAATTATTAAGGAGGGTATTGCACCCCTCAATTTATTTCACCAAATATGTGTTGTATACACATATTTTCTTTTCATTTAATGAATAAAAATTGAAATCTTATTTTTTCAGCGACGTCTTTTTCTTATATATACGTTACATATATGTACATAATAAAAAATAGGATCTAATAAAAATCAAGGATATGTGTGAAACACATGCGATCATGACATATATATTGAGAAAAGGTCATATTAAAAGAATTCATATCTTGCCATCATTTCTTTTGTGTGTTATTTTAGCATCGTTCGCGATTTTTATTTTCGAGAGAATACAAAGGATATTGTATTCAATTATGTTTAAGATCCTTTTTGTTTTGTATTATTTATATATTATTATATAATTTGGAATTAAAATTCGTTGCGAAAGATAAATAAAAAATGTCTTTATTTTTTGTGTTTTGTGTTCGTTTTGTTTCCATTCATTTTCGGTAAGATTTAGTGAAAATCAAAGAAAACCATGCAGATACATGGACAAGAGTATTAAAATGTGGAAAACGAGTTAGACAAGAGTATTAAGTCAAGAATATTGTTATGATTATATATATAGTCTTTGTTCTCGTCGTAGACTCTATATATGTGTGTGCATATGAGATTTCTTTGATCCTTTATTTAATTTTCGTTTCTAAATGTACAACATAAAATTTATGATTGATAGCTAACTGCTTTTTGTGCGGTCAATAAAATCTTGTGTATTTATTTTAGGGGACTTTATGGTTTGGGTGATTTGGTTATAAAATTAAATATCATTTGAGTGTTTGATATCCGGAACTGAATTATTTAATAGTCATGTTTTAGTAGCGATTAAGTCAACAATTTATTATATTTGATAAGATATATACTTTGACTTGGATAAACTATATAATCTATACCACGATCTGAAAAATCTGGCATTTTTGTAAATTATTCTGCCAATTTAGATTCTATTATATTTGTATGCCTATAAAATTTGAATACAAGCGCAAAAATAACAAAGCTTAAACCATCATACACGTCGATCAAACTGTACTATCAAAAAAATTAATATTTTCCGTTCAATGTTCCCGTTCAACAATAGAAAACATTTAAGTGAATGATTAAAATGAAAATTATTACTGACATAATTTATTTATGTTGCTTTGAAAAAATCGTAACAAAAGGAATATAAAAAAATAATAAAATTATGATGTAATAAAAGAATTATTAAACACGGAAGTATTTCTTAAGAATTGTATATATTGAAAGAAATTTTTTATCATCATCGATTCTGTGTTAACTTATCATAAGTCATATATGGGTACGCGAACATATAAATTAAGAGGCATATTTAACATTAGAATCGTATTTGAAAGGGCAGATGTCTTTTTATTTTCGTTTAGCTAAATCTATTCTTATACATTTTCATCATAAATTTTCGAAAAGGATTTATAAAAAAACGAGATTGCGATAAAAAAAACTATTTATGTACTCGTATGTACACAAAAGGAAATACGGCGGCTGCTGGTTAAATACTTTTCCTTTTATGGTACAATTTGATGAGATTTATAGACGAAATAAACGAATTCAAATAAGAAACCCTTTTTCACTATTCGGTACCGTAATGCGACTAATTTTTGGTTTTACTTAAGCAACTGCGATTCTTATCTCTCATTGTATTTTATATTAAAACGTTTCTGTCCACATACCGTATACATATATGGTATGTACACAGACACACAAGTACATAGTAAATTAATCATTTTAATTACACATTGAATATATGTGAATAATTCAAATTCCCAAAAATACACAACTCATCTAAATTGAATTACATTTATACTTACAACACGCCTTTTTAAGTGAGTGCGGAAGTGAGGGTGAAGAAATTTTATTTTTCTTAAATTAAAGTTTGAACAAAAAAAATTTCGCTGATTTTCGATTTCCCATTTAAATTTATTACACTCATTTGTATAATATCAAATGGGTACATATATGTACTTTTAACCCTTTTAATGAGAATGTATAACGCATCTATCACATATGAGTACGAGATCTTTTTAATAATTTTTTTATTTAAGAAATTGGTAGAAACAAAAAAATTGTTTCTTAAATAAATTAAATTTTTATAAATTTAGTACTTCAGGGTAAAGTGTTATATGGGGAATAAATATCATAAATTAATTAGAATATGTGAAGTGGAAAAATAGAAAAAGGGTTATTTCAATAAATTTCTTTCATTTTTTTATTTTAATTGGAATAGTTTAAGCGTACATAAGATTTCTTAAATATATATACGAGTGTGTTCTGTTTCGTTGATTTTGTAACTAATGATGTAAGGAGCATGGTACTAAATTTGATGTAATCTTATATAAATATGTACACATAATTATCAAGCATATAGATGAATGCTTGATTGTTATTAATTTATTCGATTGTAATACATCTTAGATAAAAGGTGGCGTTTAAATTATATAAATGTATTTAGCTTAAACTAATGTGCATTAAATTAATTAAATGTCTAATTTGTCTTATTTATTTCGAAATATTGATGTGATGAGAGAAAGGGATAATATATTATAAATACTTTAATATATGAAAAAGTTGTCTGAAACCCTTTATGCAACATGATGCAAACCCAGGTAGTCAGAATCAGTTTTAGCCTAACAGTCTGCAATTTCATTGCCCTCAATGCCACAATGGACAGAAACCCATATGACCGTTACTTTGTTGTTACAACAAAGGAGGTTCAAGAATTTCTTAAAATCCCTTACTAGTATAGAGCTGGTTAGAGAATATGGCCTGAAGTAATGGTTATGACCTGAAGTAGTGACGAAATCATTCCACGCCCCAGCACTCTTCAAGCGAAAGGCAGTCGAACAAGCTGTACCTTAAATGAAGGATTGTAACTGGAGTAGGGAGATAATGAGCTGCATATCTAGAAGCGGAGGTGAAAGCATGGCTCTATAGTTACAGAAGTGACAAGCGTTATTTTGTAAACAATTTAGTTAACCAATTGACGATGCTTTAACGACTGGCCGCCAAACAACAGATGCATAAGTTAGATTTGGGAGAACCACTGTTTTGTGGATAAATTATACCACAAGCTCTACGGCATTTAGAGTTACTTTTTGTAGTCAAAAATCCAGATGATCCTTCCAAGAAAGTCTATTATACAGGACTGTAGTGTCCCTACTCCAAATATAAACAAATCGGGTTTAGATAGGTTTACATGGTAACCCTTATCCAGACACTACTGTTCTATAATAAGAAAAGCGTGTTGAGTTAAATCTGATAAGACATTCAAGTGCTTGCCTGAAACTGTCAGAATTGTCAGCATTACTTTAAGCGATAAAATCAAACTCACGAAGAATAACAAGAAGTTTGTAATTACCAGAATCCATAACAGGGGTGAAAGCACACCTCCCCGCGGGCACCCTCCGGAAGCGTTGACCAAATAAAAGTTTCTTTAATCTCGCTTATCACAATGCGAGATACAAGCATACATTTAATCCACGTCGCATTGTGATATATGTGAGGATACCTTTATTTAGACCTGTTAGAATATTTAGTACGATTTCAAAAGGTTTTCAGATATGTAGTAGTAAAAAACCAAATTCAGTCCCATGGTACGAATACTGCGTAGTTGAATATCGTTGATGATATTCGGCGTAGTATGGAAAACAGGCAGCTTACTCTTCTAACTTTGTTAAATTTTTCAAAGGCCTCTGGTTTTTTTAATAACAAGCTTATCGCACAATTTTTTTAGTACTGTTTCGGCAGTACGTGTTCAGGAGCTAGATTTCTCACCTTGAAATCTAATTTGACTTTAAGTTGTTGCATCGTTAAAAGCCTTGTAGTGGTGACTCGGTTGTGTGTATCCAAGACTGCATCTTGAATTTCCCTAAACGAAATCATATATCGTTGTGTGTATTGATGTAGCTACTAGATGGCTTTTTTCACCATTGTTTCCTATAGCGCCTTCTAAAGTTGGTTTCTCATAGTGTCTCGCAGATCTTTTATCTAAGGTGAGCACACTACCTTAAGGCATACATTGATTGTGACCAGAAGCATTAGTAATGGTGCGAAGATCAGCTGGTTTAGGGCCGCATTTTGGCTACAAACCTTGGTTCTTCGCACTTTTTTATTGGTTTTTGTTCCATACTCATTTGACTTCTTGGCTAGCTCTGGAATAATTTCGGTAATAGGACTCTTGAAGTTGGTGTTTCTGGACCTTTTAATCATAGAACACTGGTTAGACCATCTGATCCTGGGTGAGTATCTATTATTCTCCCCATTGCTCATTTTGTAGGAAGGAGTTGTTCATCTTTTATAACACTAGTTGTCCAACCTCATAGTTCTCTGTTGGCGTTGTCCATTTGAACCTTTGTTGTAGATTGGTTAGATATTCATTTGACCATTTTTCCAAAATCCCTGCGAAACTTTTGACAGCAAACTCCATCTCTGTGTCGCACTTCTTTTGGTTTTATCTGACTCAGGTGGTGAAATTAATGATCTTCCGATTAAGACTTGACAGTGGATAAATAGGTCTAGAGTTAAAGCATGCTTCAATTTCTGTTAGTACCGTATTAAACTCTTCATAAGTCAAAGTTGTTTACCGAAGTACGAACTAACAGGACATAATACGAAGTGTGGCCTACTGGCTGTGATCTAAAGGCCAGTTTCATCCATGGTTGACTGCTTGCTGAACTGCATTGTGGTTCGCTTGTTGTATATCCAACTTTTATTCTTTGCTTAGCTAGCTTATTTCGAGCTTCTACAAAGTTGGTACCGTTTTCACTGTTAATGTTTGTCCAAATTTATAGAACTAGTAAGTTAGATCAGCATTCTATTGTTAGTAATATTTCTCTGGTTAACGAGGATTTAGAGAAAATATATAAATGGTCGATTATACTTTAACTAAATGGCCAACCCCATGGAGGGTGACCATTTAGTTAAAGTATAAGCAAGAAGAAGTCGCCGGTCGTAGCTGAATGGTTAAGATAGTTTCTCATCACGCCGCGGTCTCGAGTTCGATTCTTGAAGCTGACCAAAAATGCCACCGGATGAAATAAAATGCGGTTGTGTGTAAAAACATTCATTGGGCTGACCACCTACAATGTGCACCAAACGTTAAAATGGTTCGTAAGGTCTCAGTTGAGACGTGGTAAGGGCCGTTTACGGCCTCCAAGACATAGATTATAAGTAAGAAGATATTTGGTTTACTTAGTTGTCTGTATAAAGTGGTTACGGATAGTCAGTTTACAAAAAGGAAGTTTTAACCCCAAACTCTTTCCGCATTTCCTTTATGGTTATGATGTCTTATCTGGTATGTTTCAGGAAGAATAATTACACTCGTTTGATTATATTTCACCCTACGCTAGGCTTGTTCTTTGCTAAATTTAACTACATGAGTTTCAGGTTTGCAATTTTATTGGGAAGCTACTCAAAAGCAGGCCGCATTACGGCAATCTTCGATTGGGCTCAAAATTCTTCTAGGTCTTACAATTCTTAATTTTCTGTTAGAGGTATTTTCCTATGGAAATCGGTTCCATTCAGGTTTGTGATCTGCTGAGACATTTAACCCAAACTCTATAGAGTGTGTATATATGGGTAACTCTATAGAGTGTGTATATATGTGTAAATGGGTTCATCGTATGAAAGAATAAAAGTATTGATATGCCATCAAAGGGCAATCTTACCATTTATAGTGTTTCATAAATATCACAACAAAAATGACTATTATCGAACATCAACCATATACGAACCCCCATATAAAATTATGAGGCATATCAACATTTCGTGATATGTCAAAAAAAAGTTTCATGTTCAAAATTTGTGTGATATGAAATATACAAAAATTAGAATATCAAATAACAAACTGAATAAATTAAAAAATAAAAAAAATATTTTAATTATACATATATTTTGTGTTGGGGAAACAATAAAATATCACGCATTTTGTCACAACCTAAAACAGATATAATATGAATGGACCAAATATGTTGATCAATGGAACACAAAACCCATTTACCCTTCATTGGGTTTGTTTGTTTATGAAATTTCTATCCCTCGAAAATTTGTTCTATTTTTTAACCGCTTTGTTGCTGTATATACACTCCTTATCTTTCGTTATTTTGTTAGCGTTATGGAAAATGGCATAACACTAAAGTAAATAAATTATTAAGGAAGCTTTATCAATAAGTGAAACAAGAAAGTAAATATAACAGTGAAATAATAAGTACGTATACATGTAAATGATATGATATATAGAGAGATGCTGTATTTGTGATTATGTATGTCATTTTCTTAATTATATTTGATTGAATGTGACATATTTTTAATTAAGAACGGTTATGTATTTTGTGTATATATAAACAATATAATGAAGGTGGAAGTTAAAAATCACTGTCAGATTTATTGGAAAATGTGTTTAAGGTTTTAACGTACGTAATGGAAATAGAATTTTGTTTTATAGAGGAAATTAATGGGAATGAACTGAAAATGTTTGGATAATCGAATAATTTCCTTCGTTGTTGTCAATTAATATAAGGGGATTATTGGTATGTTGTTTTAATATAAAGGACCTACATATATATAAAAAGGACAAATATATTATGTATGTCAGATAGGGAAGCTTTTTATAGAAGTTTTATTACAGTGTGATGATTCTTCAAGTTTCTTAACTACCTGCCATTATATAGTTAAACTCATTATGTAACTCTTCGAAGATGGTCTTGGAGTAACAAATTTTTATAAGACTCAATTCAATTGACTGTGACATATTCATATGTACTTATTCTAATTGGTTTAAATAAAAATATTTTGTCTGCTTCATTATTATAAATTTTTCAATTTAACTTTTCTCGAGAAAAGTTTTACTTTTGTGTTCATATACATGATATATGAGTACATTTTCAAATCCAAATTATCCTTTTTTGTTATAAAACATACATAAAATTTGATTTTTCAATTGCTTTCTATGAAAAATAAAATAATATTCCTTTTTAACATATAATGTTCCCAGTTTTTCTTATTCTTTAAATTTTCCTTATTTCGTTCATTTAGGAGACATTGAACTTTTACCTTTCAATATTTTCGCTAAGCACTTTTGCTTATTTTCTTTATATACTATTATATTGTTGTTGTTACGTAAGAACACCGTAAACATTGGAAAATGAAATGAAATCATATTTTCACAGGTATATTGTATGTTTCCATTTAAGTGTTAGAACGAACGAACGAACGAATACAATTACGATTATGTACTATGCACATATACAGCAGGTACATGCATTGTGGTTTTCTATATACAGTTCTATATACACTCTAATTAACTAATTAATGTGTATGTTACATTTACGGAACACCCCGTTCTAGCACACAAAGTAAAAAATATGATGATAACAGGAACAACTATAAATTGAGTACAGAGAAGGAAGCTTTTCTGCTTAAAGTTTACATTAGTGGATTAATTTTTGAAATATTTGTATAAATATGTAGGTACAAGGAAAATGCAGGAAACTAGAATTTGATACATACAGTTCATTCACTTTATGTAGGATCAATTTTCGAACTCCAATATAGTGAATGTTCCACGTTGACGCCAATATTTCGAACTTATTAATTTATACAAACAATATATCATCTCACTTTGGAAAGTAGAATAAATAACGAGGCCAAACTTATCCTTTTTCCATTTAATTTAAATAATTTCACCATTAAAAGGAGGAAAATATGTAGCAAAGTATGTTTTAGCAAAAAACTACATGTTTTTGAAGGATACAGGACAAAAGTTATATTTTAAAGGCAAATATTATTGAAACAATATTAAACACAAAGTATATTTTATCCCTAATGTCTTCATCATCTTCATCATCATAATCATTTGGAAGGATATTTAAGGGTGAATAAAATATCATATAAAATTAGAAATTCATATTTTCTCCAGTGTTATTCCACAAAATGCGGATCCACAATATTTTTTATTATCTTTTAAAAATACATAATTTAATATAAAATAAATATAAACAAAAATAAGAACTAGGATATAATATCAAAGTCAAGGTGAATAATTATAATAGAGTACCTAACACTCCGTATAAAAATCACTTAGAAAGGGTTAGAATGCGGTGCCGGATATTTTGCAATAATAAAAATTTAAATATTTTTATTATTTCTTAAAAGTTTTAATTTTATTATTCCTTATGATTATTTAAGATGAAATTACAAGCAAAATTATAAACAAACAATAGTAATAATAATAAAATATAAGACAAAGGCAGGAATTATATATCTTAAATCACAAGATGGAAAATATATAATTTGAATTTTAAATTTAATCAATTTTTTGTTTGGTGAAAAAAAAAAATGTTCTCGAGTCCCATGATAATGGAACCCGGGATGAAATTAATTTGTATTATTATAAGAATTTCGCTACGTTAATTTAGAAGTTAGTGGATAATGGTGCGATATCATAATGTCTGCCACTCGATATAGTCTTTTGAGTAGCAGAGAGAATAAACATTTACACAACTATCAATGGTTTTCTGTGACCCAATTTAGAGACCTTATTTGCAATGGGTATGAAAATAAACAGAAATTCACACTCTTTGTTACGAACCGCGTTGAAGGAAAGTGACAAAGAACAGGGTCCGGACAACCTTATGCAATGTATTGAGTTGTCTGAGAGTGAGATAGATATTGTCGAAATCGATTCCAAGACGACGAACAAGTAATATCTGAAACCGAGGATACTGTTGATATTGAACTTCCGTCCGATAATACTAACTATACTGGAAAAGACCCCGCAGGAGAAAAAATCCCCGTTTACTCAAAGACGCCTCCATCATGTAACATTATTAGGGGAGGTGTTAACAAAGTAGTACTTCCACCGGGAGAACATGTCGATTCGATAGACGCCTTTTCGCTTTTGATTAGTGACAAGGTTATAGAAAGCCTTCTAAAATACACAAACCTGTATGATTACAAAAATCGCAGAGAAATTTGGAATCGGATTTTTAACAAACGACGGTTTGAATCGGTAAAGAATTTGAAAATACGAGAATCCAATATTTAGCCAAGGAATGACCTGTGCGTGCCCTTAACCTAGGATCGAACGCTGTTGAAGAACTTTGTGTTCCGTTCCATTATTCGAAACGGAATATTACTTTTGATAATTTTTTTACTAGTATTGAGTTAGCTCAGAGGTTGCTAGCCGTAGGGTTAACGTGTGTTGGAACTTTACGGAAAAATAAAAGGTGTATTCCAATTGAATTTCAACTAAATCGACAATGACCTGCAGTAACAAACGGTTTTGGTTTCCGTAATAATATGAGTTTGGTGAGTTATGTACCAAAAAAATGCCGTCGATGCACTTTTATTTATTTATTTATTTTTTTAATGTCTATGTAGCACTTAGGATATAGTATATTTATCCTTAATATGATTGTTCTTGCACAACAAACACACAGCACTACTAATAATAAGGATGGGAAGGAATTAGGAAGGATGGAGGTTGGAAAGGACTCAAGTCTTCAAGTTTCATACTTTCAAGGGAAACGCTCCATTATTCAGCTCATTCCACATTCGCGCACTCCGAACAAAAAACGAGTTCTGGAACATATTGGTACTGGCGAATTTAATTTCCAGATAATATCTGTGTAAAGCTCTTCTTAAGTTGCGCGTGGGTCTTGATAAACCAGGCATAAGTTCGTAAAGTTCTGATGAGCAATGACCATGAAAGTATTTGTAGAACACACATAAAGCTTCCACATTCCGCCTGTGGGAAAGAGAATCGAGATTAGAAGATAAATTTACACCCGCGATTATTCGAGATGCTCGGCCTTGGACTCGATCGAGTGCAGGCAGATGTGTTTTTGGTGCTCCAGCCCAAATGTGAGAATTATACTCTAGTCTGGATCTTATATAGGTCTTGTAAATTGAAAGTGTTTCAAATGGTGTAAAATAAAACTTACATCGTCGAAGAAATCTAAGACATCTAGCTGCACTAATCGCTGCTTTATTTATTTGTTCATTCCAGGACATTTTCTTTATTAAAGTCAAGCTGAGAATCGAAAATGAGTCAGATGTAGCCAAACTGGATTGGCCAATCAGAAAAGATGGCCAGTAGCCATAATTTCGGCCAGAAAAAACGCAGGATTTAAATTTGTTGGGATTAAATTCAACCCTGTTGGCTTCACCCCATTTCAGAATTGTAATGAGATTACGCTTAAGGCGATCCTTCATAGTAATTCTTTCTGCGAGAAAATCGTTTCGCGATGAAGAAGAAGGTAAGCAGTATGAGGAGGATAGTGAGCTGTCATCAGCATAAGAATATATTGGATTGAGCGTTGATGATATAGAAGATCATCGATGTAAATTAGAAAAAGAGTTGGAGAAAGGACGGATCCTTGAGGGACACCAGCGTTTAAAGAATGTGGAATGGAAGTCGTGCCATCCACCACCACTTGGATTTTACGACAGAAAAGAAAATTGTCAACCCATAGAGTTAAAGAACCGTGAAGGCCAACTGCCCTGAGTTTGCACTATAAACCCTTGTGCCATACGCGATAGAATGCTTTCGAAATATCAAGCGAAATGACTTGCGATTCACCAGATTGATGGATACACCTGTTCCATTTTACAGTGATGACGGTTATTAAGTCTCCGGCTGAGCGTCCTCGGCGAAAACCATACTGACGATCTGAAATAAGGTGGTGATCTTCCAAATAATTCATCAGTTGAAAATTGATTATCGTCTCAAGTACTTTGGAAAGCACCGAGACAATGGCGATTGGACGATAATTCGTAGGGTCCGACTTGCTGCCCTTTTTCGGCACGGAATGTACGTTAGCAATTTTCCAAATGAAAGGAAAAATGCCAGAAGACATAGATCGGTGGAACAAACATGAAAGTGGCTTTGACAAGGATTTACAACAATATTTGAGTACAATTGGGGGAGTACCATCCGGACCGGCTGACTTGTTGGGGTTACTGTTTGCAAGAACTTTGGCGACAACTCTAGGTTGGAATATAATCCGGCGCATCGACGAACTGATAACACTACGAAAGGAGGCGTTGATACGTTAGACCAGCTGTGCCTCGTTTTTTCGTCAAAACGGAAAACAACCCGATAGCCATTGGTCCAGTTTTTTAATTTACATGATGTGACTGGAGTAGCTGCAAAAGTGATTTGGATTAATTTATACCCCGAGTGGAATGCACCCAAACCAAATAATCCCAAAAAAATGTTTCTAAAAGAATTGATTTAGGAGTTTGTTGTTCCAAATATCCAATGAAGGAGTTCATCGCGTCTTTCACAACTCACAATATGCACAATAGGACAGGTTTTATCTACATCAAGCTGAACCACACAAATCCGTGAAGTAAGGCAAATTGCTCCAGAGGCAAAAAAACGTAGATGCTATATTTGTGCTCCAGCTCTGGGTAATCTGTCATAACTGTGTAAATAAATAAATTGTAATATTAATTCTATATTGTAAATTAATTTTTAAAAATTGAATTCTAATAAAGTAAAATAATTTTTCTTTTTCACTTTCCTTTTCTTTGTCAGTTTCTACCTTTGCAATGCTTTTTGTGAACCCCAACAAGGATCTCTCAACTCATTCGCGATTCGCTTATTTACATCATACTTTACCCCATTACATAGCCAAATCGAGGGCGTACGACTATAGCTCCGATTCACCTAGAACCATGTGCACATTGCATAGCTCCATGCCAGCCTATATAGTACGGACATTGAAGATGATTTGGTTCATGAATTCTGCACTCCATCAGAGGGTCATAAATTTGTTAATTCCCCTTTTGCATTTTGCATCTTTTTGAGATCCGAGACACAAAAATACTTTTCAGCTAGGCAATTCTCAAAATTTTCAAAACTGCAATAAAAAATTGTAAAGTACCATCCAGTAAATAATTTAAAATTTTCTCCGAACTATCGATCTGTACCATAATTAATCAAGATAAAAACCGCAAGATTGCAATATCTTCTAAAAATGTTTGTTCGTTGACACGCGCAGTCATCTTTGTTTGTAAACAAATTATATTTTCTTTATAATTTATATACGTTCGGTGTTTCCCTGCATAGAAAGTTCAACGATCTCTTAATCGTTTAATGTATAATGTAAACTAAACTCCTAAATGACGATTGTATTTCTGATCGATTTGCTTATTGCTTATCTTGCGTTTGACCTCATTTTATTAATTGATAGTTTGTGAAAGTACGTTTAAGTCTTGTAAATGGTTTGCTGCAATCATCTTAATGATATATTGTATCATTTCTTATATTCTGTATGATGCATGCGGGAAATTACCTAAAAATTAAAATATTATTTCGAATACTCGATTATGTTTGAGAAAAGGGGATTTCGCTCAAGACATGTTTAAACAGTTGTGGTTGCAGTATATAAACCATCTGAAAGTTGGATATAACTAACAGTCTATCATACAATTTATCAAAATAAACATCTAAATACTCTATTCTAATCAATATGAATTTTAAACATTTTTTTGTATTCGCAATAGTCTTATTAGCTTTGGCGGGAAATAATGAAGCCAGACCTGATATATGGCAAAAAATTGGCAAAGAGTTGGTAAGTTAGACGTGCATTACAATGTTGGTACAGGATTTTGTAATTATATTATATTTAAAGGAGGGTGCTGGTCAGAGAACGTTGGCAGCAACGCAGAAAGTCCTACCGGTTGCAAGAGAGGCCGCTGAAGTTTTGACTTTATTTAAATCGGCTGGATTTGGTCGATAGATTGTATTATTACATATGAATATTGTTACTGTATTTAATAAAATTAATTAGCTATACTATAAAAAAATTTGTTTAAAAAATCGTTTTTCGCACACCCTCGAAATAATGTGATAATTCAGAGCTATGCACTTGCAAAGTGTATTCTGTTCTGGGGTCGAAGTACTCCTAACTCTTTCGTAGTTTTAGTGCGGACGTATAAGTATAATTTTTGGAGACCAATCTGCACATTGTATCGTTTCGTGACAGCCTTGGTAAAGATGACGATAAAGTGGTTGAATATTATTTTTTATAGTTCAAGTATTAAACCCAAAATGAACTCGTATTTTCTTAATTGAATATAAAACAATAAGAAGACAGGAACTGTTGTCTGTTATACAATAAATATTCATATCTATATTTGATATATTAACATTTGATCTTCACGCACTATGACTTCACTAAAAACACATTCAAACCAATCCCCACCTACAATAATAATAAATCATCGCGTAACTAGTGTTAAAAAATGTCTTAAAACATCGCACATTACTAAACTAAACAAAAATTTTTATTTTTTAATAAATCCAAAAAGAGCGCAAAAGAAGTCGTCAGGTAAGCTGATTTAGTCGCTTATATTTTGTCATTGAGCTTAAAACGAAAACTCGAAATATGTTCAAAGTGCTAGTTTCATTGTTACTACTACTATCGTTTTTAGATGTTATCATCGGTGAAACCGAATTCGATGTGATTAAATATGGATCACGTGAGTTTAATGATATGCCGATATACATCGAAAATCATCGAACGGGTGCTGGACGTGATGAAGCCGAACGGAAAGTCATAGTGCACTGGACTGGTCGGAATGAGACATATACACAAGTTTACTTTGAAGCGCTTAATGTGGGTATACAGTTCGTCTAGTAAGACTTGTTTGTACTATATATGTATACTTATTTTAGTGGGACTATGCTTCATTTGATGATCCGTGGATGGATACGTATCGGGCGAAACGTGAATTTACACTACAAATCTATGGGAATGCGGAAAGAATGTTTGTAAATGTGATCGTATTTGGATTTACAGATAAACCATTACCGAGTTCAGAGAATGATATATTTAGTGATGTGGTGTCAAGTGGTCGTGAATCTGTGATTATTACCAAATAGATATGTTTCATAGTAAATAATAGTGTTTTTTGTTAATATATGTACCCGTTCATAAATATTTACTTAAGAATTTTAATTTATTTTTGTTGAATGAAGGTTGGTCGATTACGTTGTTGGTCAATATAAACAGAGGAAGGAACAAAAATATTGTGTTTATTCACTCAATTTTTTTTTTCTAATTTTTTTAGTCATGGTCACATAGATTAGTATCTGTGACAAACATTAAGAAAAAAGATCGAAAGTGGTTTATAATCTGACACCTTTAGAATATATTTTTTGAATGCTAAAGTGTAATCTTTTATATTAAATGAATTAGCTCTGCACCATCATACAATTGCAGTTCATCAAGATGGTTGGTGACTTTAATGTCCACCATAAAGAATGGTTGAATCACCAAAATACGAACTAAAACCACAACCTGATAACCGTAAAAATATCTGTCGAAACACCACCAGAATTTAGACAGCAATCAAGGTATCTTTGGCATTTTAACGAGGCTGACAATGATGGGTTACGGTCAAAATGTTTTCAAAACAAGCCTTCAAAGCAGCCAGACAAAATAAATCTGCTCTCTCGAATATAAGGCCACACGTAACATCTTTTAAAAAAATCTGTGCTAAGGAAGCGAAAAGAGCTGACAAGAAAGTCGCTAAGGCTTCCGAGTTGAAAATCTCCAATCGCAACTTTGACCAGATGGTCGCATCGGTTGGCAATATTTCTAAAACATCTATTTAAACATTGAAATGTGCAGATGGTGCTTTGGTTGTGGATCCATATTAGAGCAGGTCGACTTACTGGCAAACGTCTTCACTTCGAACAGTAGTTGTCCTCGATGGAGTTACATTTCCGTCAATTCCGTACTGTGGTTCCAAAATGGATTGCGGCAATTCTCGGAGGAAATTGTCTTCAGGAACCTGAAGGCAATGGACATAAGTAAGGTCTGGAATTGACAGAAATCCTGTTCGAATATTGAAGGAGTTTGCCAGTGACTTGGCTCTAATATTAAATAAGATTTGTCTCCTTTCTTATAAGCAAGATAAATACCCGAACACTTGGAGGAGTACGATGGTGCAACCGGTTCTTAAACGTGAGTGTGATAAAACTATCACAACCAATATTAATTGTGTCAACCGTGGCTATATTTTTTGAGAAATGCATTAACCAACAACTGGTGAATTATCTTGAGATTAACAAATAATTTCAGACGAAAAATTTGGCTTTCGCGAAAGCTGCTACACAACCGATCTCCTGACGTATGTTGCAAACATATGGAATCTCGCCCTTGAGCACCATGGAGAAGCCTTTGCAATCACTTTGGATATATCCAAGGCTTTCAACAAGTTTTGGCATGAGAATCTCATTTGTAAGACCGAAAGATCAACGTTGTGCTAAATGGAAGATCATCAACGAAACACTCCTCAAATGTAGGAGTTGCACAAGTTTAATTTAAAATGCACAAGTTTAAGGCAGCTATCAACCTTTACGGATCGTGCGATGGGTGCAGGATTTAGGACAGTCTAAAGGTCCGCCCTGCACCCAATTAAAGCTTAACTTAAAAAAAAATTGAGAACTTATATCAGAAGTAAGATGATAGTGACCAAAGACTGTTCTTTCATCGATTTTATGTTCGGATCAATATTCAGTCTGATTTTGATCAAATCAAAAATATATCTTAATCCAATTGCCACTAAAGTTCTTGTGTATGTGATAAATCGAAGGAAATAAATTATTTCAGCTTTTCTCGAGAAATAAAATCAAAATACAATAAAAAAATAGCATCAACATCAGCAGCCGTATCACAGCAATAACGACAAGTACAAAAAATCGATTGAATATTTTATATTATTTCCACTTTGCGCTTATTGTTAAACAGTTCTTCGAATTCACACGGTTCTTATCAAGTTGTTTTCCGATTTTTTTTTTACGATTTAGTAAATGTGTGGAAATTTCTTATACAAAAGACTTTTTATTGTACGAGTTGTACTGTCACATAACATATATGAATATCTCGTATTTATATATCGAAGTGTGATATACAAGCAATTGAAATATTTCTTTTCTCGTATACATAAAAAATCGTATACATATTGCAATCCGTGTACTAACGTCTCATTCCAATGATCTATCGAACCCAATATTTACTATATATGTATGCATGTAAGACCAATAAATTGAAATTATGTATTTGAGTCGAGAGTCAGGGGGATATATATATATATATATATATATATATATATATATATATATATATATATATATATATATATATATATATATATACATACTTTGAAATACATGAAACATCCATTTGTCTGTCATGTCATTAAATTTACAATGAATACACGCGAAAATATGTGTGATTTCGTTCTTTATGACGAAAAAAACTGAGTATAAAGGAAAATTCCAATTTTCTTCATTTTCATATATGTACATACATATAACATATCATATTGAAAATAAGTAAAATGAATTGTCGGTTTGAGTGCTTTAAATAATAAAAATGTTTTTTTTATAAATTTTTATTATTTTCCATATAGCAATTCTGTTGTGCTCTGGCAAAAAAACTTAACTTTAATTTCTATTTTGAGTTTTTCATTTTCCAATGTACGATGTGTATACATACACAAGGTGTGGGAAAAAAATTTACATATTAAATTAAGCCATTTGTTACTCTCATATATACAACATTTGGGTTCATGTTGAAATTTGAATTTTTTATTATGATTCTAGACTTTATATGATACTTTAGCTCTGTTGGTTTTTATATATGATGTGTGAGAGCATGTGTGTGGTAAAATTACATCAATTTAAAGGTTTTATGTATTTTTAATGCAGCCAGCCAACTAAGCTTATTTGCATAATTTTTGATACTGCACCAAAAATAACCGATAACATCATAAAGGGCAAACGCCATGAGCCTATGGCTCAAAACACTGAATTTGGGTCATAATTCGCAATCTGGGGAATCATGAGCATTAATCAATAACTACCCGAAGAAAAGATATAAATCAAAAATTTGTTTAATTCGGATGGAAGGTACATGGTGGGCATTCCTTTCAAATCAAGCCAGCACAACTTAGGCGAGTCCAGAAAAATGGCCGTAGGATGCCTTATTCAAGCGGACAACTAAGTACATGGAGTAAGTTCAAAATCTAAGGGAATCATCACGGTGTTCTCAAGGCAGGCAGTACAATAACCAAACTACGAGTTGTGTTCGATGCTTCAGCAAAGACCACCACGGGAGTGTCATTAAATGATGTAATGATGACCGGGCCAAAATGGCAGCAAGATCTGGCGGATATCTTGCTATCGAGAAAATGTACAGACTGCGGTATGGATTCATGAAGCTGATCGAGATTACCAGAGAATATTATGGTGAGATGACCCTACTAAGTTTATGGTTACCTACAGATTGAATACGGCGACCTTTAGAACTACAACAGCCATTTTCCAAGCAGTATGAGCCTTATTGCAACTGGTACAAGATGGAAAGCAGCACTTATCTAATAACATCCAAGGAATGAACACTCTTGAGGAAGCATTTTCAACTATAAAGGAATTAAGTGAACTCACGGAGGAATGGAGTTTGAACCTAAGAAAATGAACTTCCAATTCCAAGAAAATTTTGAAACGTATCCCAAGTGAATTACATCATAAAGACAACGTAAAATCAAACTATCCGATATTAGAGATCGTGTATCATCCCTCTATACAGATGCGTTTGAGTTCGATTATCAAAATTATTCGACCCCATAGGATGGTTGTCACCAAGAACCATCATGGCCAAATTAATGATGGATGAAGCATGGGCCATTGGAATAGGATGGGATGATTGGCTACCACCGACACTAAACGCTAGATGGACGAAATACAAGGAAGAAATGTTCATAATGAAGCAGATAATGATTCCTTGGTGGATTGATCCAAGAACAGAATCATCAATTGGGCTGCATGGATTGCTCTGCATAGGCTGCAGTGGTATATTGTAGAGCCACTGACAATATGGGCCACATTACAACACAACTACTCATAGCAAAAACTTATGCTGGGTCAAAGGAGAGCCAAATCGATTCAAAACGTTTGTGGCCAATAGGATTTCGATAATAACAAATATGCTGTCAACAACTGCATGACATCATGTAAGGTCAATTAAAAATCCGGTAAATATAGCGTCTCGTGGAAGAACCCCTTGAGCTCCCGCTAACAGTAACTTATCTGGTGGAGAGTTTCAGATTTTCTTCACGAGGAATTACGGTTGGATCTTGATGTATACCCACACCAAATAACATTCTAAATTACGTATATCTGGAGGAATTAAAAGCAGACTCAATAGTAAATCTGGCTGGCGGACCATTCTTTGAGCGGCATTCTAGCTTCAATAAACTAATAAATTTCGTCGCGTATTGCAGACGTTTCATCTACCACAAAACAAGCCAAGTATACCATCGAATAAGTAGCTTCAAGTGCTGAATGTACAATTTTTAAAATCATGCAGGAGCAAGCCTTCCATATAACGAAATTCAGTGTCTCAATTCAATTAGGCGTTTAGACAAAAGAAATAGACACTAAGAGTGAATGGTCGACTACAAAACTCCAACCATATGTCTGCTAACCGAAGCCCAATAATCTTGGACAAGCACAACACATATTAACGTTGCGAATAGTCGAAGATGCCCATCACAGGACTTTGCACGATGACATTTATTTTACATTCGCATACGTAAGAAACAAACGCTGGATTATTGAGCGGTACGAAGCGTGATTCAAAAAATGTCTAAAATGTTTCCACCATAAGCAACATATGTCACAATAACTAATGGGAACGTCGCCATCTGCTAGAGTGCAATCAGAATGAGTATTTGCCAAAACAGGAATCGATTATGTTGGGCGCATCCAATTGTGAACAACAAAAGAAAGGGGGCTAAAGGCCTACAAAGGATAAACAGCTCTTTTCGTATGTATGGCAACTAAGGCGATTCATATTGAAATAGTAAGTTATCTTACATCGAACTCCTTCAATTTCTCCGACATCTGTATAAAAAATAAGTATCGTATGGCCATGACAAAATTACCGAGCGGCATTGCAGCTATGTTACAGTTATTGATTGGAGGTATGTGGGAGGCAGGTATAAACTCAGTAAAATTTCATCTCAAGAGGGTTATTGGTGATGCAACATTAACATTTGAGGTACTGTGTACGGTAACAACTCAAATTGAAGAGTGTCTCGCCCATTAACACCAATCAAAAATAATTTCCTGACTTAGCAGTAATAACTCCAGGCCATTTTATTGTGATTAATTTAAGGCGCCATCATGTGTCAACATCGAAACTACGACGTTGAAAACAAGATGGCAGCTAACAGAAAAATTAATACAACATTTTTGAAAACGATGGTCTTCTGACTACATATATTCACCAACTTGAACAACGAACCAAATGGACAAAGATCCAGCCTAACCTGGTAAGTGACTTGTTGTATTAATATGTGATGATCAACTACTTCCTACCCGGTGGAAGCTGGGACGAGTCCTTGAAACTCACGCTGAGAAAGAAGGCTTGGCTCGAGTCGTCATAGTAAAACGTCAGGACGCAACATACAAAAGATCAATTACAAAATTATGCAAGCTGTAGATCGAAGAACTCAATACAAGCAAAGAAGTTCAACTGATGAAAAAATTTGTCCCCTATAGGCAACAACCACATAGACGAGTAAAACAATAAGGGGAAACGTTTAGCGAAGATATCATTAAAGCCCGCGAATATTTCAAAGCTGAAGTAATCATAGAGGGTTAACAGCACCACGTAGAGGGTTCCCACGTAGGGTTAACATGTTTCAAATTGCATAGCATATAAGCATTTTCTTTACTTTATAATTATATAAAGTAAAGAATAATTGTAATTGTATAATTGTGACCTCACTTTTTAATTTGTATATAAACCGCAAAAATTAAATAAAGTCTCGCAGTCAAAAATTAACACTTCCAACGTTAATTATTAATTCGGACCTCATCAGTGGTAACCCGAATAATAAATTACTCCCGTAATTCTAAGCAGCGGCTAGAATTTACATAGAGAGGCGAAATATTCAGACTACTGATACTGATGTGAACGAGCTCATGATTTGACCCATCTTTCATATATAAAATTTTCTTGAGTATCGCAACTTTTGTAACGAGCAGTGTTTTATATTCATAACAACCCTTCCAAAAGTAAAAAACATTATACTCAGCATATCAGAATACCCAGTTATGTAAAATAAAATTAACAAGACGTCGTTAGACACCCGTAAACTACATGCCGTCTAATAAAAAACAATATTTTATTAGTGGCTGATCCTCATTCCACTACGTTTCAATGTCTAATCATCGGCAAATCTTATATAGATATTATATACACGAGTCTAAAAAAGGGTTACAATAATTTTATTTAACAACCATAAACATAAATTTTATTCGCGAATTTCTCATTTCCTTGTCTGCATGCACAGTTCTTCTGATTGACAGTAAACGATACAAAATCTTAAATGTTATAACCATAAAATTGTCAAAAATTTTTATGGTTACACAGCTAAAATTCGTTAATTTTTGATGGTTGTCAATTTCAGAATTTATGTTTTTTAATAAAATAATTAAAAATATGGGTATAGATGTCACATAAAGGGTTAAATGGCATTAGATATAATTGAATTAGTTTTTTTTTGTTGGATCTCGTTATTAAAATAATTTCACTGATTTCAAGTTTTATGTTTGTTGCTGATTAACGCAAAAATGATTATATACATTTTATTTAGCGAGAATTCGAAGTGGTTAAGATGAAATTAGTCGGAATTTCTACATATAATATCTATTTACGTTTTGTATCATTTTTTACCTCTGTTCGGAGTTGAAAAGGGGATTTTTGTAATAAATCCGAAAATTGTATAAAAGCTGAATAAACAGCATGTAGTAAAACATTTTCTTATCTACCATCCATAAAAGAACAAATCAAGCTGTATACATAAAGAAGTTATTATGCATTCCAAAAAATTACTCATTCTTGTAATAATCTTTGCTGTACTAGTGAGTCACACTGAAGCAAAGCCTGGAGGGTGGTTTAAAAAATTTGGCAAAAAACTTGTAAGTTTATCGCCAAGTTTAGTTTTTCTCTTATAATTTTAAAATTTATTTATTTATATACAGGAACACGCTGGTCAGGTGGCATTGAGAGAAACAGAACGTGCTTTACCCGATATTAAAAGAGTGGCTACTGTAGTAGCGGTGGTGAGTTCCGTGGGATGAAAAAATAAATTATTTAGCATAACTATTAAGTACAATAATAAATTATTTAAATTAAATTGTTAAATATATTGGTTTTATTTCCGACTACATGAGTGCAAATCTATAAAGTGAAAGTTTTATAAATAAAACTCAAAAATAAAATGATCATAATCGTTTACTCTAAGAACATCACTCGACTGTATTGTGTAAGGGGATTCACAACGATCGATTCAATCGAACAAAACTTGATTTTTTGTTTTATGCTTTATCTTTGTTATGCGATCAACATTGTTCAATTGCGAGTGCATATAAACTGTAAATTCATTTCTTGTAAGTTAACAAACCGCTCTAAATTAAACTCGATTAAGATAAAGAAGAATTTTTAAATATTCTTTTATAGTTGGTGAAACTTTTTTTACCAAGTAACATATTAAGTTTAGACAGATTCGATAATCTTAATTATGATCTCGAAATAGGATAAACGCAATCTTTTGTGTTAAGAATAAATCGAGCACACGATTCGCGAAGACCGCATCTGCGCTGTACATTTCATTGCTCAATGCCACTCTCCAGTCTATAGTACTAGCTTAGAAAATTGGAAGGCCATGAGTCTGCAGTGTAACAGAAAATGGTTGGTTTATGCGTTAAATAAATAAGTTAAAAAAATATGACTACATACTAAATAAATCAATGATGTCCAACTTTTAAATGTTAAAATATATTTAAAGCACTTCCTATTATTATCGTTGGTTCGACCTCGCTTCAATACTATAAGTGTATGAGTAATGAACGTACTCTAGTTTAACCCGTATAGATGGTAGCTAATCTATTATCTAGAATTAATTTTTCGCACTTATTGATATAGATTACATTGTAAAGCTTCATAGATGGAGAGCCGGGCTCATTTGCATGATCTAAAATTTTCTCCATCTTAACAGTAACCACCTCCTCTTCTGACCAAACCTCAGCTACCGTTGCTATTACTTTCCCATATAAATCTACCAATCTCTACGCGATCTTAAGGTCGAAGGTGAATTCGGATAATACTCTAGAAATTAAGAGGTTCAGCACCATCCGCTATTTTGGAGAATTTATGTCTCCATCCCTCTGACTTTTACCAATGAACGCACCAGCATAAGAAATTGCTTCATTTGGATGTGTCTGTATCTTTGAGATTTGTGGGGCAGAGAAACCACCACTCTTGACTTTATCAACACCTTCGCACGCTTACACCTGACAGTATCAACCATTCCTGATGCCTAGGTTGTTTACCTTAGCTTTTCTAATCTTCTAACAGCCGCCAGTTCTCTTCATAGCCAAATCTGTCATAGTGCCGTTTTTAACTTCCTATGCATATCTAAAGATCTCTGATCATAACAAAAAATTAAACGTCACGCATCCTTATGGTACCAAACCACCTGCCTACAGGTTACTAGTGACCTCGGATTATTCTATAGAACCTTCTCAAAAATTAAATTTAATTTGTTCGCACCATTCTCTATTTTTAAGATCTATTCTTCCTGCGCATAGAAACGCCATGCTGGTTTCTATCCTATCCTCTTCCTCAAACCTTTGTCTTTTCGACCCGGATCTCCTTCAGAATGTTGGATATATACTAAAAAAACTATAGCCATCTCACTCAACTCAATAGTCATTTCAATTGATGAAGGCATCAATGGAATTGGTGAAGGCATCAATGGAATTGGTGAAGGCATCAACTATTTATATAGCAGGTTGATATTTAGAAACATTCACGAGAGGCTATAAACATGGACTACTAAACCAAGAAGTAGTAACAATAGCGAAATCATTAATAAATGAGCGGGACAGCATACACAGTGTTCCATTGGAGAAACATACGGATCAAGGGAACCAATCTAAAATCAAAGATATTGAATATACTATTTCATTGAGGTTGGATTAGTAGTTTGGGCAGGTTGAACCGAACTATGGTGAAACCACCTGACTGGAACGAACCTAATATTCTCGATGATGTATCGTAATATTCTCGATGATGAACACGATACCAGTTTAAGGTTGCTGGAATAACGATACACCTTGGCAGAATACATAGACTAGCTAGCGAGAAAATAACCGAAATCAACAACCAAGTTCGATACCACAACAAAGGTACCAGAGATAAAATAAAAGCGAACTACGAAATTAACACAAGTGCAGAAAGTTTCCAAGAAGGATACATGGCATGATAAGACCTTGAACAGTTTTCAGCCTTGAGCCTTGGTTAAATATGTACCTCTACCAGTATCTCCAACGTTTTAAGAATGATATGGGAAGGCTTATTTCCGAATTCGCAACGAGTTGATTAGAGCCCGCTGGTTTAAAAAATCCTAGTGCCCACATGAGCTCTTGGCTGATTATGTCCCCTGTGTATTTCGAGAAGAGTGATTGGTAAGTGATGCATCTCATGTAGATTTCCAAACTTTCCGCGAAATGAGTTTCGTTGAGAAGTTTTAGGAATGCCCTACCTCGTCTGATTATATAAAAAAGTGTGATTGGAATTTTTCCATAGTATGTTGCTGAGACGAGTTTAGAAAACCTCTTTCATATTACCGGCATCAATGATGATTAAACATCTGCTCATTGTAAGTTCCACCTATCGTTTAATTAAACGATGAAGATTTTTCACATTTCGTCTTGCAATGGTAAACAAGGTACCTTCTGCTTCAATAGGTATCAAGTTTAATATACTATCGGTATAGTAAAACATGTATTAGTTTCTTAAATATTTCGAATCATCTATAAAAATTAAAACCCCCAAAATTCTCGTTTACTCATATAATATAAGAACACATCAATTGAAACCAAAAAGTACCTCAATTAATTGTTTTTTACACTATGTACCATTACATGTAGAGAGAAGAAAATTATTAATCGTTAAATAATTGGGAATTCCTATTCGACTTTCTTCTTTAAGCATTAATCTCGCAAAATTACTATAAAAGCAAATGAAACATTACTATCAGCATCAGTTTATTCAAGTACTGCAATAGAACATAATCATATAGTTAATACAAAAATCACAAAATGAACTTCACAAAATTATTCGTCATCTTTGCCATCGTTCTAATCGCAATGATGGGACAGACTGAAGCACGCCCTGGTTGGTTGAAAAAACTAGGCAAAAAAATTGTAAGTCTACTCATAATTAAGAATCACTTAGAATTATTAATCGATTAAATTTGAATTACAGGAAGGTGTCGGCAAACGAACATTCAATGCGGCCGCGAAAGTAGTTCCAGTCGCGAGTGAAGCAGCTGGTGCATTTGCAACATTTAAAGGTGCACAGGGTTGAACACTTAAGACTACATAAAAAATGTTTATAACTATAATTTTAATTAATTTATTTTTTTTTTAATAAAACATAATTTGATACAAAAAAAATCGATATTAATTTGGTTACTTACGGGGATTTTATGATACATTCACATTGGACTAATACTTATTTCCGCTTTGAGTATTGTTGATCACATAAGATGAAAATATCAACAACAAAAAATTTACAGTATTTCTACTACTCTATAATACAGTAGGTCCGATATAGCCGATGGTCCGTTATATAAAAATACATTTAAGTATATTTTTAGTGTTTAGTGTTTTATGTATGTTAGATCATGACCTGTAAGAATACCGAACTATATTTTATACCGAACTCGCCATTCGTTTTTTGTAATGAACGGAGTGTTTAATATCTTCTCTTAACACTTTTTAATGCTAAGACAGGTGCTTTGGCCAAAAAGTTGGCGATCAAGTGTCTATGAATGACACAGTGTTCTAGTACCTATATAGCCAAAAAGTGTCCGTTTTATCCGAAGTCCGATATATCGGGGTCCGTTATATCGAGGTTTTACTGTATTAAGTTTTTCAAATGTTTACATCATCTTATAATGTTTAAAAAACTAAAATGTATTTTCAAGTTCAAGTTCATTCGCGTTGTCTATGTGCATATTCAAACTTGGCTTGGTGAAACATTAAGCCTAAATGTGGATTAGAATAAATAGAGGTCAACTTGGAAAATAAAACATTGTCGATAGAACACAATCGCTTCATTGTTAAAACATTGAAGCAGCTTCAAATTTTAAATCGATTCGTTTTCGCTGTTTTTCTACAACACTGGAGAATTGGCGTATACCAATAACTATATGCTTGTTTTTAATTTATTTGGGGTGTCTCACTTTATAGGTTGGCGTCATTTCAGTTATAAATAAATAATAAAACAAATGAATGTGTTTGTATTGTAACGCCGCTCGATATTGTAAGACCCTGAATAGTATTTTCAGTAGTTGTTTAGGTTGTTGAGTGACTGTGCTATCGTACTCGATCTTCTGATTGTATGGTTCGCGACGGTGCTAGCGAATTACATGAACTTAGCTAAAAATATCAATTTATTAGTTAATTTGATTGTGGTCTGATGATAATTGGCATTTATGAATTATTTGGATTTATTCGTGACGACACATGTTTGAATTGTAAACATGCTTATCTTTTGCTCTGTGGTTTTTAGAGATAAGAGTGTAAATTCATCATTGATCTGTTGTTGGAAATTGCATATTAAGATTTAATATTGGCATATTAAATTGGTTTTGGCAAAGTTGCACCGTTTAAAAAAAAAAATTCTTGGAATTTCATTTCATTATAATGTTGAATAAATGAATAAAAACAACAAATCCGGAACTAATATCAAAAATGGATGCGAAATTAAATTAAAACCAGGCTATTATTTAATTATAGTTTATTATAAACATAAATAAATAAATTATAAATTTATAAAAATAACGAATCAAAAATGCAAGTCCTTCAATTATATTAACCTTTAAAAGTAGCATATGCACCAGCTGCTTGGCTAGCGACTGGAACCACCTTTGCTGCCGCATTGAAAGTACGTTTGCCGATACCTTCCTGTAAATTAAATTAAATTTAATATCAATTTTAAATAGTTTTAGAAAAGAATGAGTATGCACAATGTATACTTACAAGTTTTTTGCCGAACTTCTTCAACCAGCCAGGACGTGCTTCGGTATGACCCATCATTGTGATAACAATAATGGCGAAAAAGACGAAAAATTTTGTAAAATTCATATTTTGATTTAGCTTTTGTAAAATTTTAATTTTCTGTCTTTGAGTTATTGAGACTAACTGATGCTGCTTCTACATTTTACGTTTCTTTTTATAGTAATTTCGCAGATATATTTATTCAGATGGATAGAAGAAGAATATTAAATTGGTGTTCCCAATAATAAAAACTACATTATACGCCACAGTGCAAGCTTACAAATTTGGCTATTACTTCGAAGTTGTTGCTATAGGTCACTTTGGAAATTGCCTTGGTGACGTAATATATTCACTATACAATTGTTGCAGATGTATTGTGCTGAAAATCTAATATAATCGATGACCTATAATGGTACGATTAAATGATAAAGGTTAGCTTAAAAAAGGGGATTCCAAAATTTTCTAAAATGTGTGGTAACGTTTGTGGTTTTAAATTCTATGTTTACAAATTATTTTAAATTTGTAATAATTCATATCCACTGCTGAAATCAAAATATCTTGCAAATACGGATAAGCTGAAACTGTACAGAGTGTTGATCAGACCCGTTGTCATGTATGGATGTGAGAGTTGGACCTTGACGGATGAGTACGAAAGATGGCTTCTAACATTCGAGAGAAGAATCATGCGTGTGATATATGGTCCAAAACGCGACGTCGATGGCACTTACCGAGTTCTTTTCAATCACGAGATCAGGAATTTAATGCAAATTCCTGATATCGTGCATGAAATCAAAGGACAGCGAATACGCTGGCTCGGTCACGTTCTGCGTGCTGATCCGAACCGAATGATACAGCGAACCTTTAAGGGAGAACCGCCTTTCGGTAGGCGAAGAGGTCGCTGTCGGCGACGATGGCTCCACGGCGTAGAGAGCGATCTGGCATCTTCCAACTGCTTGCAACAGTATGAAGATCTGGCTCGTGATCGAAACCGTTGGAGTCAGATTGTTGACACGGTACGGGCCAATAATGGCCTGTAAAAACCGCAAAAAAAAAAAAAAAAAAAAAAAAAAAAAAAAAAAAAAAAAATAATTCATATGGTTATACTACTTTTGAGAATTTAGGAAATTATTTGATAACGAGCATTTAAAGGGTTCATATGCAAATGATAGAATTTGATTATCTTGTCTATCTGTTTGTCCATTTCTATCTTGCTCAAGTTTCTCCCAACTCTTTCGTGGTTCCGACCTTCTTTACGCAATTAAAATCTACGTAATCTGCACACTGTATAGGTTCATGCCAGCACATGGAAGACGGATTATCACAGGAATTCTGCACTCCAACAGAGGATCGTAGAAGTGTCCATTGACACCACCGATCGTAATCCGATCGATGGTGAAAATCCATTTTGCATCCTGAAAATTCGAACTCGGTACCTCTCGCTCCAATTAGCGCAGCCTTAACCATATTGTGCCATTTAGTCGGAAATCAGATTATATGTGTAAACTATTTACTAACACTTACATTGTTTATAATTTAAAATTAAATTAATAAAAAATTAAGCAATTGTTACACTTGAAATTATTGTTAACAAAACAAAATACAAAGAAAACTATACAAAATAAGCATAGCAAATCGTTTGGTTATTAAGAATTTTTGTCCAATTTGTAAATCCCCTCAGGTCGAAGATTAATGATCACAACCAATATTCATTATCTTATTTTTGTAAATTTCCTAAATGTTGATAAATTAATTAATTGTTATACACGCATTTATACTCAACATACACAAGTATGATTTGAAATTTCAAACGAAGACTCATCGCAGTCTAACCGATTTGTGATTTATTATTGTCTAGCATTCACTTATATATTTTGCAACACATTTCTTATCTCATTTGCGAGTGATGAAGTATAGTTTTGTAGTCACAAAATCAACCAATCACTGTTTATCTTTCAAATCTACCAAACTAAAATAGTCGTGGCCTTGATATGAATATATCTTAGATAGTTTACAAGAAAATACAATTAAATTAATTTATAATTTTTATTTATTTTATTTTAAATATATAAACATTATTGTTCGTGATAATTAATAAAAAGTTAAAAATATTAAGTAATTATTGTCAACCTTGTGCGCCTTTATATGTGGCAAATGCACTAACTGCTTCGCCTGCTACAGGAACAACTTTTGCTGCTGCATTAAATGTTCGTTTACCAGCCCCTTCCTATATAAAGTATAAACCATTGTTAAAAAATGTATTTAAAATGTTTTACTTCTGCTTTACTCACAATTTTCTTGCCAACTTTTTTCAACCATCCGGGACGGGCTTCACTTTGCCCTAGCATAGCGATTAAAACAATGGCGAAAATAACGAATAATTTTGTGAAATTCATTTTTCTTTGTTGATTTATTAAATTGAGCTTTTATGTGCTTATCGACTTGTTGCTATTAACTGATGTTCGTTTATTTACTGACTATTTATATATACATTCTATATTCTGTCTTGTGCAACTTATGATTGTAAATCCCAGAACTGAAAATTGATAATTGTTAGTTCTTTGTACGTGATAAGTTCTGTTATCAAGAGATCGTCCAAAATGGTTTTTTTTTATTCAAGGTTGTACATTTCAGATGGTAATGTAAATTTCGAATAATTTGTGAATACCATATACATTCCGGCATTATCTTAGACCATACGTAAACTTAAGGGAAAATCGGTCATATAATAATGTTGAATGAATATAAGTTACAATGTAGATAAATTACTCTTGCCTTATATAATTTTAATGTACGTCATGTACTCATATTTATATTCTTTTAAGCTTATTCGGAACGGAGTCTATAAAATACCCAAAATTATGTATTGTCGTTGAAATATTACACTTTCAATGACATTTGATTTAAAATGGGCACAAACCTTATCGGGTTCACCATATCGGTGTTATAGATTACCATTTGGAACATTCAAACTTGTCGGAGTTAAATGCCACAGTGCAGCGGGCATTTTATTTTGAATCTATTTTCAATATTGTTGCAATAGGTCACAATGAAAATTGAGTCACTTTGCACGCGTTATATATTCACTTTACCATTGTTGTATAGATGTATTGTGCTTACGTTTAAATGTAACCGATGACCTATCATGGTCCGATTAAAAAATAAAGTTTAACTTAAAAAAGGAGATTCTAAAATTGTCTAAATTGTTTAACTTGACTACATTTGAGTATTTAGGTAAGTATTGGACAACGGAAAGGATCTATATGGAAATCATAGAATTTGATAATACACTCATACTTCGCTTTACGGCTAGAAACGTACCGGAAACCTTGCGGCCTTAAAGCGAAATTCCGTAAAACGAATCATATATTTTCATACAAGTCGTACACACAAAGTTTAGGTTTTAGCTGAAAATGAATCTATGTATTTCAATATTACTCACTACTACAACATTCCTTCTTCATCGGGGTCGTTTTGATGATGTTTAGTCCTTGTTCGAAACAAGAAAGCGCTTAATTCTTTAAAGTTAACTTACGGGAAACATCTGATTCTACCTCTTCATTTAATGGTGGAATTGTTTCTAATTGTAACAGTTCTTCGTTCGAAAGAGGTTTACGATCTGCTTCAAGTAAATCTACCACATCAAACTCTTTTAATTCGTTAAAACCTAGTTAAGATCTTACTCTTTCCATGAATCGCCAATATTGTCGACATCATCTTTGATGTTATACTTTTCCAAAATTGTGTGACCGGAGATTTACTATCTATCTCGTTAGTCAGTTTCCGAATGTTATGCATAAATAATATGCTTTAAACGTGGCTATTGCACCTATTGGCTATTGAATGGATTAGAGCTGTAGTATTTTTGGGCAGAAATTCAAATTCCACATCTTTAGATAATTCAGCTAAATCAACTGGATGTCCTGGAGGATTTTTAAACCAGTCTTCAAAGAGAATTCTGGTCATCCAAGCTTTTTTGTTAGATCTCCAAATGACTGACAATTTATACTTGTTCAACCCTTTAAAAGGTTTGGATATATAGATAAAAAGCGGTTTTAGCTTAAAATCACCTGAAGCAAAGTTAATCGTTCTTTGGACACCTTAAATCCCGATGCTGTTTTCGTTTTAAGAAATGGAAGTTCTTTCAGGCATACGCTTCCAGTAAAGACTGGTTTCATCGACATTAAATGAGTTTTTTCAAAATTTTGGAATACCCTAGAACTTTCATCTTTATGTAAATTATGTCGATTTTTGAACCAACCTCGGCTGACAAATAAATTTACGTATTTTGAAGAATCATCTGGATCATCACTTTTCAACTTTTCAAAAATGTTGTTTGCTTTTTCTTGAATAGTCATAAAGCTAATTGGAATTCTCCGTTGGTTGTTGTCTTCAATCCAGATGCCTAATAACTTCTCCCTTTTTTCTATTACACTGCTCCTTTGACGAGTTAATTTTGAAGCACTTAACGCTGCGACTGACTGTAAATGTTCCTTTACTTTCACGGTAGATTTTGCAAGTCCCAATGTCCTACAAATTATATTGTAATTGATTTTAGGATTCTCTTTACATTCGAAACACTGTTTAAAATTGGCAACAAATATGAGGAAAACAATCGATATACAAAATTAGGATAGCAAATCGATTGGTTAGTAAGAATTTTTGTACAGTTTGTAAATTCCCTCAAGTCGAAGATTAATGATCACAAATTTCCTAAATGTTGATAAATTACTAATTGCCATACATGCAGATATACTCATCATACACGAGTATGATTTGAGACTTCAAACGAACGTCTCATTTCAACCTAAAAGATTTGTGGTTTGTTATTGTCTAGCATTAACATATATTGTTTGCAACATATTTCATATCTCATTTGGGAGTACTGAAGCATAGTTTTGTAGTCACAAATCATTGTTTATATTTCAAATCTAACAAAATAAATAATTGTAGCCTTGATATGAAAATCTTAGATAGTTTACAAGAAAATACAATTAAATTTATTTTCAATTTTTATTTATTTTATTTTAAATATATAAACAATAGTGTACGTAATAATTAATAAAAAATTAAGAAATATAAAGTAATTCTTCTCAACCTTGTGCGCCTTTATATGTAGCAAATGCACTAACTGCTTCGCTTGCTACAGGAACAACTTTTGCTGCTGCATTAAATGTTCGTTTACCAGCCCCCTCCTATATAAAGTTTAAACCAGTGTTAAAAAATATATTTAAAATGTTTCGCTTCTGCTTTACTCACAATTTTCTTGCCAACTTTTTTCAACCATCCGGGACGAGCTTCACTTTGACCTAGCATAGCGATTAAAACAATGGCGAAAATAACGAATAATTTTGTGAAATTCATTTTTATTGCTGATTTATTTATTTGAGCTTTAATGTGCTTATCGACTTGTTGCTATTAACTGATGTTGTTCGTTAATTTACGGACTACTTATATATACATTCTATATTCTATGTTGTGCAACTTATGATTGTGAATCCCAAAACAGAAAATAGATTACTTTTAGTTCTTTGTACGTGATTAGTTCTATTATCAAGAGATCGTCCAAAATGTATTTTTTGTAAATACTATACATTCCGGCATTTTCTTACGAAGATGAATAATGTTGAATGAATATAAGTGAGCATGAAGATAAATCACCCTTGTCTAATATATATCGTACGTCATGTACTCATATTTATATTCAATCCAAAATAATACTTATGCGTGCGTGTGTAAATAATTTTAAATCACTTCAAACACAACAACAAACGTAATAATCATTTGTCTCGTGAATCCTCTGGATTTAATTCACCACCAACAAAAACGAAAGTGACATCGTGTATACAGGATTGCCCTTTTCTCCGCACTTCTTCATATCACCTAGCGTACATAATAACAAATATTTCTAAATCATATATCCATCTAACACAAAACGCACCTATCCCACCAGTAAATAATAATCAGACGCATGCAGATACACACATATAAAATAAGTCGAAATGAAAAATTTGATGTTTATCAGGTCACGTACGGAAAATGAAAATACCGAACAATGGCGGAGAGTCGGATAAAAATAATCCATGGTTCAATAATTTTCAATTTTTTTGTATACATAAATTTTATCGAAATGAATTATTCGAATAAATATTTTTGACAGTGCTCGTTTCTTGCGGGGATTTTCTACTGTATACCGTTTATTTCTAATGTCGATTGTCTCGTATATATGTTACCATCGACATAATAATTGAATTGGTGGAAAATATATATATATATATATATATATATATATATATATATATATATATATATATATATATATATATATATATATATATATATATATATATATATATAATTTACGAGTACAACTCTATCTATCTAACATGCTCTCGAGTTATTGATTTATTGTGGTGATTTAAAATGCTTCCACTACTTTAGACCTTTCGACTATACAGCAAAAACACAATAACTATACAGAATGCTGGCATAAAAGGATAAAAATATCTAGAAAGAAGATGTATTGTTGTATATAGTTAAATTGAGAACACCCGATGTGAATAACTTTTTTCAATTATAGAATTTTTGACAATATTTTGATTTAGAATTTTCCCGCTTTATAAACGAGAGTGTACGGTGATGTTGAATTATTACCCGGGATTAAGTGTATAGTGAAACTCATATTTAAAAATTGTTTTTCGTGGGGGATTTAAATACTTGAAATAACAAATATGGTGCTTTTCACAATAAAATTGATACGGTATATCTTATTGACCCATGAACGCAAATGATTATCAATTTTTATGTTGGGATTTACTTCTTTAAGATTTAAGAATTGTATAAAAGCTTGATGCAACTAAACGAAAAGCATCAGTTTTTTGAAGTACATCAACCAACCAGTATACCAAACTCAAAATGAAATTCTCAAAATTATTTGTTATTTTTGCAATTGTTTTAATTGCCATGATGGGAGTAGCTGAAGCTCGCCCTGGATGGTTGAAAAAAGTTGGAAAGAAAATTGTGAGTATTGACCTTATTATTTCGATATAAATCATTGGCTCAATATTTTTTATACATTTTAGGAAGGTGCTGGCAAACGAACATTTAATGCGGCGGCAAAGGTGGTTCCGGTTGCAAGTCAAGCAGCTAGCGCGTTTGCAACATATAAGGGCGCACAAGGCTAATTATTAAATAGCAAAGATTTGTAATTTTACATATAATAAATAAATTTTGTTTTCAATTTAAATTTTAATTGTTTAATTAATTGCACGACGAGAAAAATTTTTGTTATAAGAATAAAATACATAAAGTGGTGAGTCGCTTTTGATGTTGTACCGTACTTAGATCGTTAGTTCAGCCGGAACAATATTTAATCGTTCGATCATCATCTTGCTGATTTGTTCTTCTATATGTCGTGATGGTCACATATTACACCAGCTTCAAGTTACGAACTACACGGTTCGATATGCTTCTGTAATTTTACTGAATCAATGTGCTTGGCTTTAATGTCAAACAGACAGTCAAAATTCCTTTTCTTACAAAAGCTTGGACGAGATTGAGCGACAACAAATTCGGTCATATTCAATCAAAAAATATTGTGTTCAATTATATAGTTAGAATGTGTTTGAATATCAGGTGTTTCAGCAAACACAATCCCATCAATAGCAGCAACCTCGTTTATTCTGTCCTCCTTATTCAAAGTTAACAAAATATGTGCATGAACACGATTTTGGGACTCAATAGTATAACCTTGTGCGCATTTACTGGGACTACTCAAAATGACATGGAGAACTGGGACTACTCAAAATGACGAAGACGATGTAAATACTAATTTTGCTTATAATAGAGATAATTCCGACCTATAGATGGTCCTTTTAAAAATGAACAATCACTTTCAGAATGACGATAGCAAGCATTTGAAGCGGATGCATAAATGATGTTTCCGTTTCTGTGGACATAGTAAATAATGAAGAAGCTGTCGGTTCAAACCGTGGTTTTTTCCACTATAAAGGTCAAGGTAGACGAGATAATTCTATCTGGTGATCATTAAAATATGTAAAAAAAGAAACAGTCCTCCAACGTTTACCCCTGCGTAAAGTATTAAAAAAACAGTCGTACGGAACAACCCAACACAGTATCAGCAATTTTTTTTGATAAGACGCATAATGCATTTGATAGTGTAATAAGGTCATTGGAAAGATTTGAGCACCTCTTCATATTTCTACGCTTTGACTTTACTAGGACTCACTCAACCAGATTGCGTAAAGGTCAACATTGGATGATCAGTTGGTAAAAACAAGGGGAAGATGTTCTTTCCAATATATACCACCAAATATTTAGGCTTGTACAGAGTGTCCGCTGGGAAGGTATACTACTTTGCTTCTTTATAATTTTTGATTAAATGAAAGAGAATGGATCTTATATTGGTAAATGTTTTATTTAATGTCGGCAATTATGTATGGAATACAATATCAGATAAATGTCCGCCTCTGTTAGCCTCACAAATGTAAGTCCTTTTGAGCACATTTTGCATTACATTCTCACACATTTCACACATTTGTTTGAGTTACTCAAGCATTTCTAGTTTGTTTGCATAAGCCTTTTCAGATATTCCCACAAAAAGATGTCCAGAGCACTCAAACCAGACGACCGGGGAGGCCAATCAACATCACCATTTTTTGAAATCACTTGTTGTGGAAAGAGGTTTCGCATTAATTCCATTGTAATTCTGGCTGTATGCGATGTGGCACCGTCTTGGTGATACCATATGTTAATCAAGCCCAAAGCATGCAGTTGTGGCGTGAAAAAGCTTTCAATCGTATCACGATATCGCTCCCCATTCACAGTTACAGTTACGCCGTTTTCATTTTCAAATAAGTAAGGTCCAATGATTCCTCCTGACCAAATTGATCACCAGACTGTCACTGTTAATGGATGTAAAGGTGACTGATGAATAATTTGAGGGTTTTCCATTGCCCAGAACCAACTATTCTGTTTATCCACATATCCATTCAAATGAAAATGTGCCTCGTCACACATTATGATTTTTTCATGAAAATCGAGGTTGTCATGGGCGAACTGTAACATCCTATTGGCATATGTACGGCGGCGTAAATAGTCGAATTGAGGTTGATGGATTGTTTTGAACACTTTCTTGAGCAGCAATAATATTTTCAGCTGATCTTGTAGTACGTTGTGGCCCATGCTTGGGTCTATCATCTACAGACCCTCCTTCTTCGAAATCATTCACTACACGATAAATAGTACGTTTTGTTGGCACATTGTATCTCCCAAAACTTTCTCATCGTCACAGTTATCGATGATTGATCGACGAATATTTTTCCATAATAAATATGCCACGAGGCTACTTCACGACTGCCAATTATGAACTGTCAAGACTACCGTTTACCAAAATGGCGGCAAAACAAAGTAGTATACCTTCCCGGCGGACACCCTGTAGATGCTAGTATTAGCTATCTTTAAAGTGGTAACGATTACTTAGGCACCCAACCAAATCATGAGAGGTCGACTGGAATATCTGATATGTATCGTATCTCATATGTCCTATTATGTAGTCGAAATACAATTTAAGATGGAACAGTATGACTAAATATAAACCAGCAATTCAATCGGTAAATATACGATTATATATAGGCAGTCAATTGTTTTGAATCGAGTCATGGAATCGCACACGACAAGTAAGTGCAGTAATGTTGAAATGATACGGAACAAAGAAAGCAAAAGGAAGGCCAGTAAGAATATTGTATTATTAAGTAATATATAAATTCATGTATTATAGACCTCTCATTATGAATGAGATTGATCTTAATAGATACAGTAATATTTTGATTGTGTGCCATTAAAAGTTATCGATAGGTTTTGAAAACGGTTGTGGCAAAAAAATTTCTTGGTTTAATTTTGTGTTGAATCCTGCGCGGTTCGTTTGTGTGTATTATTCTCGTATTTTAAACTCAACCACTACATATGGTATATGCTTATTTGTGTATGTTGTAAACATAACCAAAGATGTACGACTATAGGTACGATTTACGTACCCTATCTACCTATGAAATCTGTACTTCAACTGAGATTTATAAATGTGATTCTCCAACCGATCGAAATTAGATTATCTAATATTCGTTCCGGTTCAAATGACGTTGTTTCAACTATTATGAATTTTATAGATAAAAAATTGTGTAACGAAGTACAAACCATATACCATATATATAGTTCGTTTATATACTGCCATATAAAGAACATATCGTAAAAAATTACCCTGAAATCTTTGTTAATATAATTCCGATTGAATGCAATGTCGATTCAGCTAAAAAACCACCGCTTGTGCCTATGATAACCGGAAAGTACTCATCAATTTCAAAACAATTGCAGCAATCGAAATACAATAAATAAATAAAATCCCAACTGATGTCTTCATGACTTTGGATTTATTAACAAATTCACTTCTATCATTTTATTCTGCGGGAAGAACAATAATGACAAAGGCTGTTGAATTAGTATAAAAGCAACGCGAATCGGCTCAAACAGTATCAGTTCAATCAAAAACGTTACAGTAACATATACAAAATGAATTTCACAAAACTATTCGTTGTATTCGCTATTGTGCTAATCGCAATGTTCGGCCAATCTGAGGCTGGTTGGTTGAAAAAAGTTGGCAAAAAAATTGTAAGTCTAAACACTAATTAAAATGATTTTGTACTTTATAATTTATTTACTAATTAACAGGAAGGTGCCGGCAAGCGTACGTTTAATGCGGCGGCCAAAGTAGTTCCGGTCGCTAGTGAAGCGGTTGGTGCTTTTGCTACATACAAAGGTGCACAAGGTTGATAAAATCTAGATACGTTGAGATTACACACACCAATCTATATTTTATATTTTTATAATTTATTACAATAAATATTATTTTTTTATTTACTTAAAATTTAACTGTATTTGTTTATTTGTTCGTCTTATGTAAGATTATGACCAAAAGGTTACACAATGACATAGCGCTATAAAAATTAGATCTTGATAAAAATATTTTTTTAAAATTTTTATTAAACATTATTAGTAATCATAATAATTAGAATTTAACTGAAATACGATGTGGTGGATTAAAGGTGTAATAAAAGCACGGTTTAGGTGTGTTGAATGCATTATGAGTTAATAGTTATTCTGTATTATTGATGCCGAGTCGGAAGATTGTTTGATATATAGCAGAACCTTCTTGTTATAGATCGAGGCAACACTCTATAGAACTTGATGTTTATAGAAAGATTAATTACTTCATTTGTCTCCGAAGATAAGAAATGATCCATTTATTTTGAGGTGGTGATATTATAGCCGCATTTTATGACTCCAACTGATCCGGATCATATCATATTGACCAAATTTCAGTTTGGCTCACAGTGTGTCTTTGGTTTGCATGGAAAATGTGTTCTGATCTAAATCAGTTGGAATCATGAAACGTGGTTATTATTTAAATAAACCAAACATATACGATACGAGTATGAACAACTTTAACCAAACCAAAAGTTTTTTTAATTGTTTGCCAAATGACAACCAATAAATGGAATAATTCTAGAAAATTCTTAACGTTTAAGAAATTGAAATCATATCGAAGTATTAAAACAGAACTTTTGATATGCTACTGTTCGAAAACGGAAGCTTCATTTGTGACCTTGAGATTAGGAAATGTATATCCGAACATAGTTGTAGCCTGATGAAGTGATCAGGGTCTATCAGTCAGCCCTACGAAAACTGAGATGGTTCTTTTCACTAGACGCGTAATTTTGGAAACTTTAGTCTTCCAAAAATCGAGGCTCATACATACGATCCCGCGCTCTTCAGAAGTTAAGTATCTTGGGATCTGTTAAGATCGGAAGATTATACTTATCAGAAACATATATAGAAGAGAAATGCAACAAATGTAAACCATGGGACTTGAATCAAAAACGAGTTTCGTTTATCAGACCCATAATCTTGTTTGCCGAATTTATTTGGTTGCCTAGAATAATGACTAGGGATGGAGGGACACCTACCTCTAAACCGCCTTTAAAAAGATTTATTTGTCTGGGTATTGTGGAAGCACACCACCGCATATCGAAGTATTAAATTAGAACTTCTGCTATGCTACTGTTTGAAAATAGAAGCTCCATTTGTGACCTAGAGATGGTTATGATTCTTCCGTCCCAACTGAGATTTAATTGCAACTTATGGATGTTCTAATCTTGTAAGTCTGGCAGTGAAAGATAGTCTATAAAAATGGTACCATTGCTGTCAGATTTTGTCGGGCTACTTAAAGGGATTTCACATTGCATATAAAGTAGATATAATAACGTTCTTAAATAATATCATATTTTGCACTATGTCGTTACAACCGGCACTGTTTGAAAATTTGTGTCACTAAAATCTGAGTGAATCTTCATGTCAATGCATTTTAATTAAATAATTAATTTTTATTTAGTCATAAAGCGTCCGCAAAAAAGTCTATTAAATTATTAAACGAAGTATAAAAGCCAGCTGAACTGAACAAACAGTGTCAGTGCACTGTGCAGTATACTAACATCGAACCTTTAGATTAAAAGTTTTAATCAAAATGAATTTTACAAAATTATTTGTTGTATTCACTATTTTGCTAATCGTGTTAATGGGTCAAACAGAAGCATTTGTGATTACAAAAATTGGCAGGAAAATTGTGAGTGGCATATATATATATATATATATATATATATATATATATATATATATATATATATATATATATATATATATATATATATATATGTGTGTGTGTTTATAAAATAATAATTTGCTTACAGAAAGATGCTGGTAAACGAGCAATCAAGGCTATAGCTAATCCTAGTTCAGCCGAAGGCGGTTCTGCTGCGGCAAAGCCCGAAGGTGCAAAAGACTAAGTTATGTGAACCACTAAGAACTTAGAAAATTATTTATATATTCCAAATAAATGTTACAATAATTAATGTAGTTATATTAAATAAATTATATAAGGTGTTAATCGTAAATCACTTTTTGAAATTTTGTAGTAGGGCAAAGTACGAATATGAAGTTTTTATTAGCTGTAATAAAACAATTAATAATTTATTTTCTGTATGAATATTTAAGTAGTGTACTTACATTGACAAGACTTCCATAATCCAAAACGAAAAACACACCACTCATGTGAACTGGACGCTGCGATTGTTGTAGAATAAGCTTTAAACATTTTTGCTGTGGTAATCGTAGCTTGTACCATTGCACTTCATAAATCTTAGTAATAAAGGTGTCACTCTGGAAAGTAACAATATTAGATGTGGTTTTATTATGCATAGGTTACGTTATAATTACCTGGGCAATCAGTTTATTTCCAAAATAGCTAAAGAAATACTGTTGAAAGAGTACCGCGAGTACGAAATTATACATTCCATTGACTAACGTCATTGCCATCACATTCATTGCCAAACAGCAAACAAAAATATTAAACAAATATTGTATCAAATTCATGATGGCAAAGTTCCGATTGAACGTTTCTAAAAACTGTATCGATTCCATATGCTCGATGTACAAGTGTTTTAGATTAATACTGATTTTCCGATCCGCCCCTGTGTCATTATCCATTCCGTTAATATCATGTTGGATATCGGACAAAATTTTTATCATTATATCGAACCGAGAATAGCTATGTGTCACCATGTATATTGTAAGTATATCGATTCCGGCTATATATTGCACACAGCTGAGCACTAGACAACAATGGTAGATATAGTGTATTATCCAATACTGTTCGTTGATCGGTATATAAGGAAATCCCCATGCCATAGGTAGTTTTAGTGGATCCGGATGCACAATTGGAAATACGGAGAACATAACAAATGCTCCCGAATATATAAAATATATAAGTCGGGCCCAATTATACGTGTACTGCATTGAATCGGTTAGGATTTCTTTGAATCGTTCACTTCGCGAAAATCTATAATTTTCAACCAGCTCGACCATATCAACTATGGCACGTCGATTTATTATGTAGGCAATAATTTTACCACCAATATGAAATATTGTTCCCGATGTAGCAGCACATTCGATCATTAAACGTAATGAATTTCTATTTGCACGAATATATTGGACGAATGGATAGGGCTGCAACCACATTATAAAAAGTGTGTACAATGAGCTAAAATTATAAACGTTATAAAATATTTAAATTATTTATTTATTAAACTTACAGTGGATTTAAGATTCTCCATCCTCGACGAGGAAATTGAAACCCGACTACCAAAAATATAAAGTGGACCAAACGTCTAAATCTTTTAAATAAATCATTCATATCTTTAGCTGGTTTCTTGAATATCTTCTAAAAATAAGATTGAAATGAAAAGATGATAACCAAATTAATTAAGTCAAATATTTACTTAAGTAAAGTGTATTTTATATAAAATATATATATATTATTGTTTGAGATGTAATCTCTTATCATCGCACCAGTACTATAGAGGAAAAACATAAAACTTTTAAGTAAATAAATTTTTTTGAAAATCTTAAAATTTATGAAACGAAAAGGAAATTAAAAACCCAAAATTTACAATTTATTACTATCAACAACCCTTTATGTGAAACCACCCCACTTTTACAAATTCAAAACGTTTATTAGATTATATTTTCCATTCACCGAAACTAATGTATGAAATTTTCCGTTTATATCTGTTTGATTAATACAAGATACAATGTTTAAGAAATTTTTTGTAGCGAAGAAGAAAACGACGATTTCCTTTGCACAATCATCTACTCTGTATTCAGTGGAATTTTCTCAACTGGAAATGTAAATTATCTTAAGATTTCTGTTTGAATCAACGCTTTGTGTTGAACGTCTTAATAATGTTGACTATTTCAATTTTATCGAACTATGATGTTTTGGTAATTATGATGGTTGATTGTCCGGTACAGTCTAGGTTTGCAAAAGGACAATGTTCGCGATTTTTTTAAAGCTGTTTTTTAAAACAAAAGATTGGTGTTGAAACTCTATTTGGTTTCAATTGAATAATTCACAAAAGAATTCAATGGTAAGGTAACGGTAAATGATTCATATTGTTGAGACTCACTTCTTATTTGCTCAATTCTTATCTCGGAAATCTGTTTCAACACTACGTGTTTATGGCAAACTGCGGAGCACGAGCTAAGCAGAATCGCTACGACGAACAATAATTTAAAATTTCATTTATCTAGAAGTAAGAACTCTAATACAGTTGATGGAAATCCACTCGCACACCATCTAGTTTCAGACATTGAAACTTGGTGGCAAAGGTGCCGACTGAAGATAGAATCTGATGGAGCATCGGTTATCAAAATTTAAAACAACAGGTCCAGACCGAATATTTCCAAGTCTTCTACAGGAAGGACTTTCCAAGGTCATGGAAAAATTAAGACTAGTGTTTATCCCGTAAGATGGAAAGCCTAGATATGACCAGACAAAAAGTTGTTGCCTATCAAACTATGCTCTTTGTGACTTTAATGTTTAGAGAGATGTTGGTTTAGCGCCATGCTTAGATCAAGAAGAACTAGTAAGCGCCTAAAAGTCACATAACTGCCGACATGCCCTCTCTCACTATGGTAACGAAGCACTTTTTCGTGAAATTATTTCGTGTAATTATTACCAAAAGGCACAAATGTGGAGTACAGTAGTCCATCCCATTTATCTGGTAACGTTATGGTGATTTTCACTAATCTAAACTATCTGGTGTCAGGTTGTTATACAAACAAAAGGTCTTTCAGACCGAAATTGCTTAAATTTTGAGAGCGATACTGGAACTTGATGGTAAAGATGGTGAAAGACGATAGAATCCAAAATTTAAAAACTAGGTCCAGACGGTATGTTTCTGGGTAATCTACAGAAAGGACTGGATACTATCTTGGACCATCTTGCGCATATCTTCAAAACAAGTTTGGCCCTGGGATATATTCCAAGGTCATGACGAAAAAAATGGGTAGTGTTTATCCAAAACGATGGAAAGCCTAGATATGACCAGGCAAAGTTTTCGACCTCTCAATCTGTCCTGTTTTGAAATTAAATTTTTAGAGCGATTACTTGTTCGTTGGTAAAGGAGGGTTCCTGCAGACTAAGGCAGTAATACAACTACGATATAACTCCTCAAAAGGGATGCCTTCAGGGAGGAATTCCCTCTCTGCTCTTGTGGTGTCTTGTGATCTATTCACTTCTAGTTCAATAAAACGACAATGTATTTTGTAGCCAAGGTCTTGTCGATGACTGTAAGGTAAATATACGGATGTGAGCAAATAGTGATTAACATAGTTGTAGCCTGGTGATGTGATCAAGGTGTTTCAGTCAACCCTACGAAAACTGAAATGGATCTTTTTACTAGACGCAGAAGCCTGGAAAGCTTTAATCTTTTAAAAATTGACGGTTTCTTCATAAATTAAAAATCTAGGGATCTGGTAAGATCGGAAAATTATTTGGCAGAAACATATAAAAGAGAAATGGAAAAAGCATGTAGCATTTCCTGGAAAAACAAACAGTCATTTGGTAAATCAAATAGGACCTGAAACCCAAACTCTTAAGATGAATGTGAAGTAAAATAGCTCATCCTTCTTCTCCGTTGGAGTAATGAAAATCTTTACTGATGAATCAGTTTGCTGTAAACTGGCTGGTGCAGGGTTATACATAAAAAAGCGAGATAAAATTATATATCCTTCTTGAAAGGTACGCCACTGTCTTTCAGATGAAAACTAGTGCAATTTTGCGCATAAGATAAACTGCAGAGATCGTCGTCTATGCACCCTTTTTGATCAGTCAGGCTGCTCTAAAAGTGATTGTATTTTAGTAATTTTATTACATTTGACGGGTTTTTGGTTGGTATTCATTTTTAATGGCCTGAACTTGGTCTAGAAGTATGTCATCTCTCAAGAGAGATATCGACTATCACTTTGGTGATCTTTGTCACCTATACAATTTTCTGTGAACCAATAAATCAGCAAAGATCCCAGTTCTTGTATAAAAAAGGATACTGTTCCCAGAATAATCACATGTTTGAAATGAAAATTTGGAGCAACGCAAACTGCAAACAGGTGTGGGAGAGGAGAAGAAAAAACTGTTGAGCACTGTTTTGTATCACGTTTCCCATTATTGAAGACCAAATGATGACCTTGTGGATACCGGAGGTCTTGGACTTCATTAGACGAAGAAACAGATTTTAGGACTGAGACTGTGCGTCTGGGGTGAGAAATGGTTCAATCGAGCCGAATTGTACGAATGACATTACCAAAAATATACTTTACGGTGCTAACATTAATTTTATGAATGTCTTGTTCGATTTTTTCCCTTTATCTCCATTCTTAAGAGCATAAGGCTATTTGGGGCTGTAGCTCCTCCCATGTTTTTCCAAGATGATTTGCGTCAGTTAGCACGAATCTTTTCTAAGTCACTGCTGGCCTTCCAACTATCTTTTTTCCTTGCAGATTCCATTCCAGTGACATCCTGGTTATGTCATTTGGTGTCTTTCTCAGCGTGTGTCCTATCCATCTCCATTTCCGCTTCCTGTTCTCCTTCTCAATGTTCACTTGGTTTGTTTGTCGCAGTAGTTATTCATTTGTGATCTTATTTGGCCAGAAGCATTTGATCAATCGCCTAAGAAATTTATTCACAAATAGTTGGAGTCTTCTTGTGATTTTCTGCGTATGTTTCCACGTTTCACATTCATATAGCAGTACTGATTTTACACAAGCATTGAACATTTGAATCTTGGTGTTTCTTGACAAGAAGGATGCATTCCATTGTTGATGCGTTGGTTAATGTCTTCTTCCGTTCCGCCTATTCTTGATCTTTTATTGTGTCTTGGTTGATGCGAAGCGGTGTACTAATGCTTGTGCTCAGTCTCAGGGCCTTTGTCTTTCTTATGTTAATCTTAAGCCCGACATTTCATGCTATTTCTGATAAGTTTTGTAACTTTTGCTGCATGTCTGTGTATTTGTGTGTTAGCAGGCATATATCTGCGTTGTCGAGATCATTGAGTTTTCTAATTGGATCCCACTGAATTCCGTTTGGTGATGGGATGTCTAGCTTAACAGTAGTGGAGATAGTACACACGCTTGTCTTACTCCTCGTGTATTGTAGTATGTGCCAGTCTGCTTACCTTTGTGTTGCACTTTATTTCCAGCGTCCTGGTACATTTCTCGGATGAGTTCGGTTATTTTCCTTGGGATGCGTATTTCACAGAGTGCTTTCCAGATTACGCTTCTATTGATGGAATAAAATGCGCGTTCGAAGTCCACGAAGAGTAGATATACAGCTTTTTTCTGGTCTGAAACCAGCTTGTTCGTTTCTTATGTATTGGTTCACAGTTGGTGATATTCGTTCTAGGATGACCATTGCTAATACTTTCATTGTACTGTTGAGCAGGGAGATGCCTCGCCAGTTTTTGCATTCTCTTAGGTCGTCTTTCTTTGGGATCGTTGTCTCTTTCTATTTTTGCGGAATTCTCTTAGTATTCCACACTTCTACTAATATACTAATAGTGTTGTTAGCGCTCCTAAAATTGTAAATGCGTCTCCATTGAGTAGTTTAGCTGGTATGTTCTCGGTTCCAGCGGTTTTGTTATTTTTCAGCTTCATTATGGCACTTGTAACTTCCCGCTCCGTTGGTGGATGGGTATTTATGGTTTCGTTATAGTTTCCATCTGGAAGCTCCTCAATTGGTTCGCTATCTATGTCATTGTTCTCGAAGAACTACTTTCTCCTTCGATACCAACCATAAAATCGAAAAAAATTGTTTACCATATTTTTGAAAAACAATAAGAGGTACCCCTTGTCGTTTTTTTTGGCATACTAATTTTTGGTCTCCGATTTCAATGAAATCCGGTACAGGCATGCTATAACACTTAAGAATAAGCTCCATGCAACCAATAACATAATTTTATTTCATTGGCGGTTTAGTAAAGCTTGTTTGGTTGCCGTTTTGTGTCATACCTTAACGATCAATATTTAACGAACCATATCGATTGAAATGTGCTTTATGGTACTTCCATTATGTATATAGTACAAATTTTATAGCAATCAAAAATTGTGTCTAATTTGTATTCTATATACAATGACGTCTTTTACTAGTAAATATTTCGAATTTAACGTAGTTTGAGCAAGTGCAGGAACAGCATGATCAAACGATGACCGATCTTATCCATAACACTTGGAGACCTTTAGTTACTTTATTCGAAGGAAGTTCTCTAGTTAGTTATAAAAATTCCAAATACTTCGTGTAATCTATAATTGAGGGATTAATAAATGAAATAGTTTTCAAATATTTATTTAGAGTTGGGGTACTTTACGAAAACGTACAATCTTTCATTTTTCTTATACTCAACTTGGATAATTCTAAACAAACAGAATATGGTACTCTATATGTTATATGTAAATCAAACGAATTTAATAACTTTCATGTTGTTCTAGCACAAAATATAAAAAAAAATAGTTTTATAAATCTTAAATATTTACACTTCAAGAATACTCAAATAAAGAAAGATACATTAAAATAATTTAATTATTTCATTCTTGTATCTTCAATACAAATAAAGCTTGTTAAGATGAAAATCACGATAATCACTGAATAAACAGAATTTTTAATTGGATTTAGTTTTTCGTTTAAGTTTGTTCAGATTCTTCTCCAACTATATATAAATTCGTGTTATTTATAGTTTCAAGTCTACACTTTTATTATGTGTACGTACAATTCTCAACATAGAGCACGAACAATAAGAGTCTATACACATATATTGAATGAATATGGATGAAATATGATATATGACGTAATCGCGTATTGAACTGAAAATTATTTAAAGTCTGTACAAAACACGCGAAAGGATCACAATTCATAATTCTAAGACGTTTGGTGCATGATTTTCAATAAAAATCGAACGATTCAATTATCATATCAATTATTATTATTATTTATAACCGTAATATATAATTTAATATATGCGTTGTTAATTCAACGATAAAAATTAAGGCTGATGGGAAAGGGTTAAAAAAGTAGTTTTCTTATATTCGGTTCATATATAAGAAAAGGGGTGGAATTTCTTTGTTATCGATATACGATTTTCTTTTATCCGGTGCTGATCTACATACTCAGTACCTCATATCATCACTCTATTGATTTTAATGACAAAACATTGGTGGTATTTTACGGTTTTCTATTTTATTTTGTGTATGTAGTTTAAACAAAAAAAAAATCTGTCAAATACATTGTGTGTTCATATGTCGACGTACTGTTTTATATCCCGCTGATATTTATCTTGAACACATTTTACGGTTTTTTTACGAATTGAATTAAATGTGTTATACGAGTATGTGTACATGTTAAAGATGGATTCAACTTCTTCGATTTTTAGACATTTTTAAACATTTTTTTTAACCGAAACGAAAGGGTGGGTGAAAATATATCAGGAATTTATAAGTAGAGCTTTTGGGAGAAAATGATTAAGTTTTGCAATCAATTTCAAATTAATTAATTTAAAATTAAAATTAAAATTGACAATAACAAATAATCTGAAGTAAATGCATTACAAATGACAATTTTGTCGATGTCGAAGCGATTGTAGATGCGGTAAAAATGCTGGGGGCATCCATGTTTCGTAAATATTTCGAACGAAACATAAGACCCATAGAATGCCACAACAGTACCCAAAGCGACTAAATCTGGTTAGATCGCTGGGCTGACGACCCGCGCATCCGTAAAAAAATCAAATGTTAAAATGTCAACAAACCAAAAAAAATCGAATACTGCTAAAACAACAACGATCTCTGCTTAAGTACACGAACACGAAATGAAAGATTGGCACATGTATGAAAGAGTATTGGCTCGAACTCGTAGCACTGCAAAAAACTTGATGGCCTAAAAATGAAGATCATATATATGTGAGACCCATTCCTTTCACAGTGAAGATGATCCCGGAAATCTTGCAGTTGCATTTCTCATTGGGTTACAGGTAAAATTTTTGTGTTGGACTCAGCAGTCGATAATCGAATGTGCATAAACTTGCACATAAGATAAGACAAACTGTCAATTGTCTGTATATACATGCGCCCGCTGATGTAAGCCAACCCACGGATAAAGACTCATTTTACAATAATTTGGATAATCTGATAGAGCTGGCAGAAATTAAACCGATCTATGTAATAATATAGGTAAAAGTAATATAGGTACAATTGCGAATGGTGAAATGCTAAGATCTTAAACGTACAACTCAGTAATTAGCGCAATTCACGTCTTTTAAGGAATCACCGGCTTGCATCATACCAGGATGGATACCTCTGTGTCAACGTCGATGCGGTATTGATCCACTTAATGTACCACATATATCACAAACTATATTTGAATAACCCCACATACAGACAGCTGAGATGTTTATTAGGGATCCATCCCGTGAGAAATTCACCATAGCCATGCAGAGATGATTGAATTTATTCAAGCTCTTGATTTTTGGAGTCTTACTTTGTGAAACTCTTTTTTCGAGCTCATTCGATTGGTATAGCGAAATGGAGTTAAGCCTGAAGAATGGAAAGTAGCCGCCTTATGCTCAAGATTCAAGATGGGTGATCGTTTCAAATTAGACAAAATAATTATGCGTGCGATTTGTGACCCAAAAAGATATGACCGAGTTCTGTTCAATTTAATGAAAATTCCTGATATCGTGCATGAAATGCACAGCGAGTACTTAATTTTCGAGATATAGTTGATCATTACTACTACCGGATCACTCACTCATCTCGACGTGAGTATATCGCTCTATTTTCCGACTGACAAATCTCATCAATATGAGTGGGTTTAGTTTTTACCCACTTTGTTCAAAAAACTGACAATAATAGATATGTTCAGTTAAGGTTGCGTGTTGATTGGTGGGTTTTTACACTTAAAGTACTTTTTATGTTCTTATGCAGCTCGAAGCAATTGATAAACTTAATGTACTATCTACTGTTTGAACAGTACATTCAGTTGTGGTTTTGTGAAATGAAATTCCCTAAGTTTTTTTTATAAACCACATTGTGCCGTGACTCCAAGTAATTTACTATCCAAACTCGAAGATTGTACAATATCTATCGAGAGGGTATAAAAATATGATAAATTATGGATACACAAGTTTTGGATGGAACCCCACAAAAGCAAAGCTCATAAAAATTACAAAATTATGCGAAAATTTCATGTTAAACACCTACATTAACATAACTCATTCTGATTTTATAGCCTCTATATGTGTTATAAGCGAGCGTCTATATACGAGTATGTACAATATATGGGGAAGATCCCATAAAAAATTTCAAAACCAAAACATTTTTAAAATACATAATATATAGCAGTGCCGTGACAGTTTTCAATTGATTTACTATTGATGTCACACAGTTACGATATTATATATAAAATAGACAAAATAAGTTAGGATGGGATCCTGAAGGATATTAAATTGTTCAATTTAGGAAGAAAATACCAACTTGCTTGTTTAGAAATAACATAAAAGGCCATCTTTTGTTATATCTTCATTGTATACTCGTATTTATAACATAACAGTTACATTCGATGGATATTTCTTGTAAATCTATATGTATCGAGAGGTTGAAATTCAAAGGGGGAAATAAAATGTATTACAACATTCTTCTCGATTCACCGTCGAATGTTATAATTTATTGGCATTATTAGAAATTATTTGAATGATATTTCAATTTCAGGGTTTCTTGTGTAAATTCTTGCAATATATTTGTTCGTTTATTGTAAATAATATTGGTGCGTTCTGAAAATGGCGTGACATCGAACAAGCAAAATTATTTTTATTATCTGCCATTATTATCCGACTTATTGTGTGTAGTTAGATAAGATGATATTTTTAGTACTTTGATTTCCGATTCGACTTTCTGTAGATCACAAATTATGGTTTAAGACTCAACCTTTAATCAAATTTTAATATCTTACTTTAAGACTTTACTATTCATGATTAATTAATGATTAAATTAATTAAACACAAAATGGGCAATATCTATTGAATTACCCTGTACAAAGTTAAACAAAAGTTAGCCATGTATTGTCATTGTTAAAAAAGAGAACATTCCGGCGATTTTTTCTCATTAATATGGATTTGTGGTTGATGTATAATATTTATTTTAGCACTCAACCAGTCATACGACATTATAAAGATGAATCATATTTTATAGTATTGATTAATTAAATCCATGAGCAAAGGGTTATCTTTTTTTTGTTGAATTATTACGATGCAATTTACTCAATCTGTGTAGATACTGCTTATTGCTCGAAATTCCACTAGAACAAAAGTCAAATAATGCATCAGGAAAGCTTTATTTGGTCAGTTGACACTTAAAGTGTTTCTCCTAAAATAAATTTTGGTTTCGAGTTCCATCTGTAAGCAGGACTCTGATTTTTCTTTTATTTTTAACTATTATATTGCTTTGACGTATTCCGTTAGAGCTTTTCAACCTTATCCTAGTATCGGCTAGCTTTTTTATTATTTTATGTATAAAATATATAACTGTTCAGTGAAAAATGGTTTTCGTGCTTTTCTAATATTTTATAGTGTCCATAATCGTCCAACTAAGTAGATCTAATGTGAATATTGCTGTTGTAGGTGAAAGTGTACGTCCGCCATGAATAAATTCGTCTCAAGTCGTGGGTTTCTCATATGGCACATTGTGTCGGATTTTGAAGAGAGGTATCGGTTTGTGTGCCAAAAATAAAGCTTATTTAAAAGTTGATGCCGATGACCTTCCTTGGCGTCATAGATTCGATTTATAAGCGTTATGGAACAGTTCTAAATATATCAGTTTTTTATCTAAAAATTGAGTTCAGTGATGAAGCTCGTTTTAGGTTGAATAAATAAATCAACAAGCAAAATTGTCGTATTTGGGCTAATGAACAACCCGAAGAAGATTCAAAAGCTTCTAATGTATCCTGAAAAATGCGCTGTTTGGTGCGGCTTATAGGCAGGTGGCATCATCAGACTATATTTCTTTAAATCCGGAAGGGCAGCATGTAAACGTCTTTGGCGCAAACTACAGAGCAATGGTCAATATATTTTAATTGCCAAAAATTCAAGATATTAGTGTACCCTGGTTTTAACAGGATGGTGCAACGTGCCACACAGCAAGCCAAACCATCGATTTTTTGAAAGAATTGGTCGCCAAGATCTTGTGATCTGACGCCGTTATAACATTTTATGGGGATATCTGAAATCACTTTTTTAGATTGGTAAACCAAAACTTCTGCATTTAGGAGCGAACACACATTTAAAAGGGATTATTTTTAAACATTAAATGTCATAAGCCGAAATTACGTCACAAATACAATTTTTAATTATTAAATTGATTTTAATGCGTTTTATTAAAAAAAAAGCTCTAACTGAAACACCCTTTATAAGCATCACACCTATTATTTATTTCCATAATTTCCATAAATATCATTCTTAATCTGAAGTATCGAAGAGCTAGCATAGCATAGATGGCGTACGCGCAGCTTTGTTAAAAATCTTTCTTTAGTCTCCATCAATCGTGAACACTGTTTTGACTCAAATTCTAATTTTAATCTTTAAGTAAAGATCAGATCGCATCTGTTAAAGATGATGTTTCAAGTATCACAGAAAGAACTATTTTTAAGACGTTCAGAATTAAACCTCAGATGGGGTATATTATCAAATATTATGTAAGTAGTTAGTAGGAGAACTCGATTGGTGGAATCGATTGCCCTACTAAACTAACAAAACTGGTCTAATAATTTGCCACCCCATAATTTATTCAATGATCGAAATAAATATAAAAAAAAATGATGCAAAACAACGATAATAATTTAACAGCAAACTAAACCATCTCTTAGACATATTGAGAAGATAGAAAAGATACACGAAAAAAATAATGATCCGAGAAAATTATATAAGAAAAATTGTAAAAGGAAACTCAATGAAAATAAAATAAATTTTCCGTCATACATTGTATCCATAAATGTACATACATACATAAAGCAAGCAATAATAAACTTAAATACAAATAAATAAGATAAGATGCATACAGATAATAAATTCAACACCCATTAAAATCTTAAAAACGAGTATGAAGGCGGTTTAATAAACATAAATAAAGTAAACGAGACGATAAATTACTTTAATGTGCGATGATGAAGGAACAAATTCATAAGACAACTAAGTTCCATATACATACATACATACAAGCAAGAAGATAATATGTTATGTTCGTTTTGCGAGACACAAAATTTGTTCGAAAAAATTAAAATGAGATTTAGTCGCTGGGTGCCATAATCCAATCTCATAATAATTTTGATTAACATTAAATTGTAGTTTAGAAACATTTTCATGATTTAATGGCAATAATTTAATGTCGTTATACATAACATTAATGATTTAAAAAGATTAAAGTTTTTAGTTAGATATTGTTGCAGTATAAAAACTCAATTACCTTATCGCGGGCCATACTTCTTTGTATATATGGTATACTTCCGAACTTAAGATGTTGTGTAACTTTTAATGTTTGATTTGTGACTAAACAGTATACACATCGTTGAAGTTCAATCGAATATGCGTTTTGAATAAATTATAACTGGGTTTATGTTTATAAAATAGCCGCGCCTCTATACACTGTAAAACATATAATTATTATGTTAAATCATAAATATTTAATGACATAATGATAGTTGAGAAATATATTTCTTATATATGCTGGATAATCATATAGTATATGGAATAGTTTCTGATCACGCGTTTAACAAATAAATAAATGTACTCCTTCGTTGTAAAGTAAGACTTCCATTGGGGGACCAGTTAATGATGATAGTGAAATGTAATTTTCTCTTTCGGTGGCTAGAATAGTTATAAATCATTTATCGGATTGTTCACAGTCTTTTTGGTAGTGTTATTCTAAATATCTTTCAGCAGGTGTTCCTCAAGGTTCGGTACCGGGTCCTGTATTATTTTCTATGTACATTAGTCACAGAATCTTCGTTTCACCATTGTTTATTTCACATTTTCGCTTATTTTGTCTAAATTTATAGACCTATAGTAAGTAAGATCAACATTGCACTGTTAGCAATATTTATCTGGTTATTTCCAATCGGATCATGCTAGTAAATCGTAATCTATTATTATTTTCAAAAATTGGGTACGGTTTCTTTTCCTTGTATTCATCTTAATGGGGATATTTTTTGACAAAACTCTTACAGGGAGAACCATTTAGTTAAAGTAAGTAAGAAGATATTTGGATTACTTAGTTGTCTTTTCAAATACCAGGACCATATCACGGTTTTGTACAATTTTCTAAATTTTAATATTCAGAAGTCAATAGAGATGACAATCTGTAAACTTTACAAATTTTAGAACAAAAAACCAGAGGTGCATAACTTTTGGCGATTAAAACAAAAAAAATTAGTTTTCTGAAAACTTTCATTTTAATCGTCTAAAGCAATGCAATAGCAACACTCTTCTTGTTGTGTTCGATGTATGAAAGAGAAACAAATAGAAGTTCTTTTGTTTCGCTATTTGTCGTTTTTTTTATATTCTGGAAGTATTGCGCAAAATCATACGATTCAGTTAGTGAAGCGAACTGTACCGTGTGTAATTCTCTCATCAAGTTCGAGCCATCTGGTCTGATCACCCACATGAGATCCATCCATAATATAATAAATATTATTATCATAAATATGAAAGAAGATGAAACATTTTAAACGCGAAACTTTGGAAGAATTGCTGGCGAAATGTGTCTTTAAGAATGATGGTGAACGTTGTTTCTTTAAGAATAATAACAAAACTGATGCAGTACACGAGTTTAAAGCGTAATTTCCTAATGCCTAAAAGTCAAATCACGGTTGCAAAACTAATAATCTCGTTCTACGAGATCAAAAAACCAGAAATTGTGGTGAAAAGTTTAGTATAACAGTTGTATAAATATAACTATTATATATAAGAGTACTGCACGATCGTACTGCATTAATTCAAAAAATATGGACGAATAATTCCTGTCAATTGTGCCACAATCACGGTATTCTTCTGGCCGTAATCGATGCTCTCTTCCAAAATCACGTAAACGGTAACTGCAACAGACAAACATGTTTGGTCGACGAATCAGATGAAGAAGAGGCTAAGGAAAGCGACGAAGCCAACGATTCCGATGAAGATAATGATTCAGAATCAGATTGTAATGACAATGACGATCTTATGGTTTTGAACATCAAATCTGTATTGAATAATTCGTAAACTGATGCAGTTTTTCAAATAGTCAACCCAATATTGCAAAACCATGTTTTCGAAAAAGAAAATAAAAAATTGATGCTAAAGCTGGAAGCCAAAACTCGGTGGAATTCATTGATTCCCATGGTTGAAAGGTTGGTAAAATTGCAATCACGCATTCAAAAAGGACTCTCAGATATTGAACGATTTTACCGTTGAACAAAAACTTGTGAAAGTGTTCACAAGTTTTTGTTCAAAAATCTTTCTTTAAACAAAAATTTAATTTAAGTGAAATATCACTCAGAAAGCATTCCACAAAGATATAGGGTCGTTAATGAGATATTCACAAAACCCAAATTCAAATATATCACATGGTGGCTTGAAATATTCATCAAAGTCAGCTAAAAATAAAATTAAACAGAATTTTGCCGAAAGTGTCAATGCCGAATCATCGGATGAAGAGATTTCCGATGCTGAAGAAGCCAATAATAACCTGAAGACACAGTTGCAACAATCCATAACAATGATGGTTTCGTTCCAACCCAAGAATAGAAGTTCTGATCGATTTTCAGAAATTCAAAAGGAATTTAAGCTATTCAGCCCACGTCAACATCCAACGAAAGGATTTCTGTTGCTGGTACTCTTTGAAACTAAGCTCCGAAGCTGAGTGAGTTTCGAGATATTTCACTCCATTCTAGGCTAGTTCTTGATTAAAATTTAACTAGGTTTTTATGAGTTTCAGGTTTTCCCTGATATTAGGAAGCTACTCTTAACACAATCACCAAATTATCTATTCAAAAAGTTATAATTTAGCAGATCGCATTACGCAAATCTTAGATTGCTCCCTGCTTGAAATTCCTCTAGGTCTTGCAACTCGTCATTTTTTGTAAGAAGTATTTCTCGAAGGAACTTTGTTCCATTCAGTATACCTATTAGGCCGAGACATGAAAATCTAAATTTCTTGAATGGCGTGCTAGAATGACAATATATATAGGTTGTAAGGAATTTTTAAAATTGTCGGACCCATGCAGTTCATCCTATTGTAAATGAGCGGGTACTCAAAATAGGATATGTGGGCATGGTGTTGATTTTCAGTAAACAATTGAAAAGGATTTTATGCCTATTGGAAGTAATAATTTTGTAATGTTGCTTCCATATGTGGTTTTCCTTCTTAATACAAATTACAAGCATTAAATAAATAAACATCTTGAATAAGTTTTACTTATGCATACCTCCAATTAGTCGAACCTAGATATCGATGGGACTCCCAGACATTTCATAAAGATACTGATTTACTTGAGTGCACAATATCCGAACTACATTTTATGAATGGCATCCCTACTTTCTAACCAACATCGACATAATACAAAGGTCCCAGAACAATAAACAACATGCATTCGCTGCCATACAACCAATTTTTAAAAGAAATTGTAAAGAAAGCAATGGAAAACGAGAAAGTAAATGGAAAAATCTTTTATTTTGTAACCAGTATACAAGAGATTGGTAAATATTTAATATCGCAAAGAATTCATAATACAAACGAGTAATAATAGAAAAATATTAATAAATATTTGTTAAATAAAGGTCATAGGGCGGGGAGGGAAGATGTCAATATTTTTTAATTTACTGGTACTTGAAATATTTTTCCTCTGATTTGAAATCTCTATAATATTAGTTGTCATCTCGTATCCTCTACAAATATTTATACAATATACAAAAGTATACAACTATTCATTCGCTTTATATACAATATTGGATAAATACGAGAGTATATATATATATATATATATGAGCAGTTCCTCGAAATTTATTAATACAATTAAAAATATTTCGGCAGTAATAGAATTAAAAATCAAAATAATTCATCGGTGCGTGATATCTCGAAATAACAAAATGTAAATAAAATTATCTTAATTATAAATTTTATATATTTTTATACTTGCGAGGATAATTTCCCAACCTGCTTCTGTTCTGCTATGCGTGTATATACAAAATATATGTATAAAGATGTTTCAATATGCTGTTAATTTGATTAACAAGATCATATATTTTATGATTTGGGGAAGTTTTAGTTTTAATTCCGTATTTTTAAATTATTACTTATGAGCATTACAAAATATATTCTATATAATTTTCTGTCGTTAGGAAGGTGGATAATCTTGTTTAAATTTTCAGAATTCTATATATAAATACCTAGTTAATTATAGTACTATTTAGGCATAATTTTTAATATGAAAATGAGAAAATTGGGAGGGCCAGACACAGTTGAGCGTGTAAATTACACGTTTAAACGTTTTACAATCTATTTGTCAAAATAATTTCATATTTAAATCTCTGACGCCATGAAGTCTAATTGTTACTAAAGCACCATCTGTTAAAATGCCGCCTCACTATTTCACGAATAGAATTTGTGAAATAATTAACTGTGTACAATTTTATTCTATTTTATACTGAAAGTCAAAAGTCACTTTTACATTAGAATCGTAAACAGAATAAAGTCTGATTTCTATTATGAAGAAAATACTGCCAGTATTTTTTACTGAATAAACCAAAAAGAAAAAAAAATCAAAAATACCATTAGAGTGACAAAGATCATTTTATACTTTTTTGTTGTTGACTAAAAATATCCATTTAGTCAGATGTTTATAACATAACTAATTAATTTCCTATTTTTGTGTTGTTAAAAAAATAAACTAAAAACCACTTTGAATTTACAACAATAAATATATAAATAATAAACTTAATATAATTATTCATTTTCTACTAATTCAAATAAATAACACAAAATAAATTGAAATTATGAACTAACCATAATAAAGAAACAACTATAAAATGCTTCATATTTAAGTAACTATTTCACATCCATATACATTTTTCCTATAAAATATTTTTCCGGTACTGAAAAAAATTATTTTCTGCAATAATAAGTTTTTCAGTTGCCATAAAATTTTATTCAATGCTGGATTAATTTTTTTGTACTGAAAATATTTTTTAATTCTCTCGCATACAACAAAAAAATATATGTTTATCCTAGTTTAACTATACTGTTAATTTTGTTAAAAACCACCTTAAATGGCTCATTTTCATGTAATAAAAATCCTTTTCCAACTATTCACTTGGCCCAGAAAACTAATTTTTGCAAATACCTATTTATCTATGTTAAATGGACTATTCCAAACCTCCAACCGCTAGTAGGTCGGTTCTTGTCCTTACTAAATTTATAATGGTTTATTTAGCAAAGATAAAAACCAAGCTACTAGCGGGTATACCACCGAATTTTTAAATAGATGGCACTGTGAATGGTGCTGTCGTTGTTTTTACAGGTTATCTACCTTTTATGTAATTTACACTGTTTTTTTACATAAAATGTACATAAAAATGTAAAAAGCGTTTTTTACATGTAAAATCCCAACTGTGGTGCCAGGTAAATATTTGAATATAGCCTGATTACTGTATATAATTCAATATAATCATCTATCACATTACAAACCTAATCATGTATAAAGTATCAAATTACTGTTTAATCAACTAGACTCTTTACTCCTCGAAATTTACGTAGGCCAAATTAATCAAGCAATTTTCTGTATAAATCCTTTGGGAAATTTATAACGTAGACAACAAAAAGTTAGCCAAAAATTGAACAATGGATTGTCTTCGCATTCGTTTTTAATAGAGCGGAAAAGAAATTTAATTCCACCCTCTATATAGTCGTACATTGTATATATGAGTACTTGCGTCTGTACCTACATATTGATTGTGGAAATACATTGCGTATAATATGTCTCGTATTGTATTCCTGGAAAATACAATACAATAACAACAATAAATCTTTTGAATTCACGAAAAAGGTATTTGATTAAAAATTTGTTTGAGATTGGTATGGACCCGTTTAATCATTCTATTTAATAATGCATGACGGGATTAATATTTCATATTTGACTGAATATTCATATTTTGACTGGTAGTTCAAGTCACTGATTCACTATTGAGCCACCATATCTCTTAACTCGGGGCATGTTTTGGGATTCCTAATGGCCCAATTATTATCCTGATAAATAAAATACCATCTGCTCAATTATGCACATAGTAAATAATTATTAATTATCCTCCCATCGCCCAATTTTAATTATAGTGCATTCGACAATATTTTACCAATTTCGTATTCAAAATTTGCCTTTCAAAGCAATTACAATAAAAATTAATTTATTAAATAAACATTGCTATACAATTATCCCGTGTAGTACTCGCGTATTCATGTACAATAGAAGAAGTGAATAAAAAATTAATTAAATTGAAAATTTTGAGGGAAAACAAATATCAATTTTACAAAAAAAAACTTCATCCCTTGTTTAGTTATTTTTTTTATTTATTAATTTACCATCTTTATATAAATTTATATATGACAAAGATTATTATTCCTTATTTGTTGTTATTTATGATTATTTATATTAACTCAACATGACCACCTTCATTCTATTCATTGGCATACAAATTTTCCTTTTATATTTGTGTGACCAACCATTTTATTTACCAAATTATTTTTTGTGAGGCTTTTGTATACTGAACATGTTGTTGTTTATTGTTGGGATTTGGGATTCTGTTTGAAAATATGGAAAAAATACTCAAGTGTTTACTTGGTACCATTCATATTTTTTTTGTAAGATTTATAAATTTTTATGAAAAAACAAATTTCCTTTTATAAAATTTTTTTGTTGAGTTTTCGTTTGAATGGTAAAAAAAAATGTTGGAGGAAATCGATTCAAATTGTCCATTAAGCAAATTAATAATATAAATAACCGAACTATGTATTTGTTAATGAAGGGCTGGAAAGGCTAAAGTAAGAGGCAGTTTTGAGTGCTTTATCTAGAATTTAAACTCTAGGCACATAATCAGTAGATTTTTATCCAAACGTTTCGGAACTGCCAAACGACCAGCATGAGTAAATTATAGAACCGGAAAAACTTTTTTAAGATCTCCAGATGGTGTGATAAGGCCACGAAGTATCTCTGTAAAAAACTTAGCCAAAACTAAAGAGCCTCATCAGATGATTAACAGCAGTTCCCAACAAATATCAGGGAATGATTTAACTGATAAAATAATACAATCATTACAAGCTGAATTTAAGACAGCACGAAATGAGATCCAACAATGAAAACTGATGATAGAACCTAGTAACCCACAAAAAAATGATTCAACTATACCTGATTCGAGCGAAGAAGTAGAAAGAGTAGCACACGAAACAGCATGGCTTCTACCAAAATCCAAAACAGGAAGCGAACATCAGAAAAATCAAAAAACAAAACTCAGCCCGAAAAATCATTACAGGACAACAGCATCAATTTTCAAGTCAAATTGATGAAAACCAAGCAACGGTTCGCAGCAACAGTGGCATTCATATGAAAACAAACATACAACGCCGATAAGGGTTATGGTTAGAAATTTGCACCAATCATGTGACCCAGAAGATATTAAAAGAAAACTGAGTGAAAGGAGTTTTAAAATCCTTGATGTCGTCATTTGGCTTTGTATAATTTTAATTTGCTCTGCTTTTTGTCAAATGTGGCATTTCTAGTTCAACGGAATCAATATTTAATCCGAAATATTTGTCAGATTCAGCATGGGGAATTTTAACCCGTATGGACGTTGTTAGTTTTGTACCGCAACGTGTATGTTTAATGCACTGATTTTAGCTGGTTAAGCTTTATTTTCCAATCGTCCAATGGCTGATTTTATCGAGCGCCTGCTGTGAGTATTCAACTGTTTGATTCTGTGATTCGCTTGATGCCAATACTGCTGTATCAGCAGCAAAAGTTGCATTGACGGTTGTTACCGTTGTCGGTATATCGAGGATGCGTAAGGTAGATATAGAATGAGGCCTAATTTGCTAGCCTGAGGTATCCCTTCTATGGCTGGGTAAAAGTTGAAGTAGGTTTCGTCATAAGATACTCTAAATTTTCGTTTCGACTCGAACAATTGGCAGTAAATTTGTGGTACCTTTTTACACTTTGTGACACTCTGTCACAAGCCCGTGATAAATCTAGAAATACGGCTTGGCTTGTATGGTGCAGTTTGGTGAGCTGGTTTGTCAGGCTTTTTGATCATGAAATATGTGCCTGAGTGTTTCCTTGCATAAACGGCTCCGTAATTTCTTCTTTTTGGAAATGTAGGATATTTTGTTTGATTAAGGTTGCTGTTTATCCTCGAGCACGACAACTGGGATGCAATGGCCAATAGACTATATATTCCGTAATTTTGATAAAGTTTTCCCCTTTACAGTATGTCTCTGATATCAAAGCTACACCTAGGTTCTAAGAAATACATCTAGTTCTTGTGCTTTTGCATTACGCCCATTACCATTCCAAGCAATTATACGGAGGAACGTTACAGCCATTTACTTTTTATATTTTAGCACGTTTGGAAACTTAAACTTGGTTAAGGACTTAGTTAATATTTTAACGATTTTATTACTGTAAAGGTGTGATGTTTAGTGCAAAAGTGCCAGTTGAACTTTTACCGACCAACTGGCTCAGTGTCGAACTTCCTCGATTTGGTTATGTAATGGCGTAAAGTAGGACGTGAATAAGCGAACCGTGAAAGATTTGGAAGCCTTGAGCCCCAAAAACCAATTGCAAAGATAGAACAGACAGATATTTGAGCTTTTGGCTTTAAGCAAAATTCTTAGTTGTGTACACAAAACGAAGGTTTGCGTTTTGTCCCTAGAAATTCTTAAACTTCCCATTATATATACATATAACAAAATACATGGCACGTGACGAATTTATGATTAAAAATTAGGTCGAAGGGATTTTAGCGTACTTATATAGTACATATACATGTAGAGGCACGAGAATAAAAATTCATTGCAGATCAGTGTCATATTTATATACATACATGGTATAGTTTCATATTTTACATATAATAACAACTCAATTTCCAATTTGTAAAATATCGAAGGGTAGAAAATGAATTTTTGGGGTGAAACCAAGAAAACTAGAATTTATCATTTGCATGTCCTTCAATGTACATCTACAAATATATACATATGGAGTATATAGGTTAAATCAAACGAACAGAATTTATATAGAATTCCAGACAAATTATATTGACTGATAATTATTAACCGTATAATGTGCCATCGTGCTGGTCTCTAATGTTCTGTTAATAATTTTTATGACGTGAAAATCTACTTAAGCACTGAGACTATCAAATTCTATCATAAAATAAAGTTTTCAAATGAACAACTGTTTGATTGTTGTTTGACCCACATATTTATATAGTCTGCATATGTATTGTATATATGTAGTTCCAAATTGTTAATTAACAAAATAATTTACAACATTTTGCCATTTGTGTATAAGCTATAAGATATCAGTATACATATAGATTGGGTTAAAGCGAATTAAAGTTGGATATTTCGAATTTAAGTGGATGTTGGAGTATTATTTGGGATACGCGATATTCAACCCTTATTATCAGTATATGTTATATATAATTTTATAAAAAAATGGCCAATTTGTATAATTTAAATTGAGTTTACTCCCTTATATATCGAAATATATAGAAGAAATTAATAACATGAGTGCGTGTCGTACATAAATATAAAAATCGAATGATTTTGGTTACCAATTAATTTGGGGTGAGAAGGTGCTTAAATTTCCAATTTTATCCTAATTTTTGTATCGTAAACTTTTGTAAATATAATATAGATATATTGAGTTTTGATGTACATTTTAAGGAGTGACATGTGTCGATTCACACACTTTAAAACACGATAATGTACCTGTTATGAGCAGAGAAATGTATAATTGTGAATGAAATATATTTTATTTCAATTTAGTATAGGAACTGTTGGATAGGGTGTTCACAATTCGATTAAATACAACACAGCATCCACATAATTTATTTCGGATGAACCCCGAATACTATATAAATTCATACAGTCACAATGGTTGAACAACAAGTAAGAACAAGCAAGAGCCATTAACCTATTGTTGCGGACGCGGGTGACCTCTCTGATTCAATAGAATAACCAAATGTTTGCAATTGTGCTCTTATAGTAGCGTTAAAAGGCGGTGCAGCAGATATGTTACAACTATGATAAAATCATGCTAGCCTTAGAGTGAAAATATAGTGCTGATCACAAGTGGTTGGTGCACCTTACACATTACAATATAACTCGGGCTGGCAAGGGAAGAATAAGATGTTAGGTATGTGACAAACCTGGTCATATTTCAAGGGATTGCTGGGGAATCAATCGTAGGCGAGCAATGATATACCATCTCCGTTGTATTGGAGGAAAAGAGAAGATGACGTAGGATCAGTAAAGAAAGAAAGCTAACTTCCAGCTTAATCCGACATGACAATGATTAAATCCCTGTCCAACGATTGACGCGAGATGGTGATGGCTAAACGTTTACTGGGAAAATCCACGGAAGAGTCTGTGTGATAGCCCTAGATGCGGAAGCAACGCGGACGATTGTGCGGGATGATTTAATGGTAAATGAACTTCATTCAACTGGGGGATTGAAACCACAAACAGCAACCGGCAAAAGTGTGGACTTCATGCAAAAGAACAAATTTGTGTGAGACATTGGACGAGTTACATTAAACTGTGAACATTTTAAGCTACAACTTCAATTAAATAGCGGAGAACCAATCACTATGAGTCATACAACAGAAGTTGGCGGTGAACTGGAAGACTAGATTTTTACGGAGAGGTTGAGAATTGTGGAAGTTAACCAAGAATAGCTGTTAAAAAATAGGATGAAGGCACGATATGATTGACGGAAGGTCTGCCTTCACAGCTTGCAATGGAAAGGAGGGTTATCAACGAAGCTGCAACCTGACTGAGAAGGAACAAATATGTGATTACGAGAATTAACGATCTAATCTACCGAATTCAAAGATGTCTTCGAGGAAAACTAAAAGGATGCCCATCTTGGAAGTATGGTTCTCTATAGAGTAATAGAATTTGATCTTGTTCGTGATAAACAGGTTTGGGCGATAGTGTTACGGACGCGGGCGACATCTGTGATTCAAAAGATTAAATTAAATGTTTGCAATTGAAAAGCAGCATGAGCGCAGTATACAGTCGAAATAATAAACTAACGAAAACTTTTACTATGACCTAGAAGCAGGCCAATTGAGTATAAATACGCGACCACAAAGCGTATAGTTTCAGTGATCGGTTTGGTTGCAGTTCATACTAGGTGAAGTTGTAATAATATAAAGCTTTGAATATATAAGTTATGCGCTCATCTCTAATATACACTCCTGGACAAAATTAATGCTGGACAATTTCAGTGGAACTGGTATCAAATGATCCCAAATTTATAATTTTCTCAAAAGAGGCACAAATGTGGCGTATGGAACTATAGCGACTATTTTTCATTGCAAAATGTTAAAATGTGTCGAACTATTTTTTTTAAAAATTTTTAAAAGCGGTTTATAAACATTAAAACTAGCTTTATTACAATTTAATTTGATTAATTTAATAATGAGTATTTTAAATTATATATTCTGGTCTCATCTGAAAAGAGAACAGTGGCCCATTGATCAGTTCCCCAATTTGCATGAGTATGAGCAAATTATAAACGGCTGGATTTGTGGCGGGGAAGAAGCCGTGGAACTTTTATGGGTCGTTCTGGAGTTAGATTTATTTACTTTAACCTACGTCTAACTGTTCTGATACTAATATTCACTTGACGCGCACTAAGTAACTCATTTTTGAGTTGAGTAGATGTTCGCTTTCGATCTCGTAACGAATTCATTTTTAAAAATCGATCGTCATGCTCAGTTGTGCACCTGTTACGTCCTTGTCCGGACTTTCTTTTATACTCAAAGGTCTCACGATACCGCTTAAGTATTCGTGAAACCGAAGACTGATTAATTCCTAATTTTCGTGCGATTTGTACTTGTGTATAATCTTCCTAATACAATGTGACCACTTTTACCGCCTCCAGCTCTTGAACGGGTGCCATATTATAATGGATTTTATATTACCTGTTTGCTTTAGAACACATTTACAAGAACTAGTGGTTCTGCATTTAAAAATAATTGATATGCAATGGAACAAAAGCCGATCGTTGCGTTGGATTTCAAACACAATGCACTTTTGATTAAGCATTTTTGAAAAATTTAATTGATTGGCTTGCAGTAAATTTTATTCAAGGTGGGTTCTGATAAAAATATAAATGTGCTATCATTTGACACTAGTAGTATTAAAATTTACCAGCGTGATTTTGTTTTATTACAAAAAAAAAATATGCGTTAATTTTGTCCGCGAGTGTACCTATCTCATCATATTTCTCGTTAATGATCAATGTGACAATGTACCATTTCTATTACATTTACATGTTTAAGCTAACCGCAATATATAACAAATTTTGATTTGAAATTGTTAATATATAAGCACGAGTCAATAAAAAGCGATTATTACACCCAAAAAAAAAAGTTTCAGACACAATTTATCAAACGATGGTATATAAAAGCTTATACAGAGACAATAATTTCAAAACAAAATACGTGACATTTTCGAAGAATACAAACGCGAATGCTTTCAATAAACGAGTAAAACTATCGAGCAATAAATTAAATGTTCGTAAAGCACAAAAAAAATATTTATCTCAAGTATTTACTGTACAAAATTTATGTTTCGAATTTTTCGATATTTTTTCTCCGAAAATAATAAAGCTTAAGACTTTCAATTACAAAGGATTTTAAACGATTTTCCACTAAATACTCTTCCACACATAATACAATATAACGATGTATACATTCACAATTGAATTAAAAATAAATAATTCTTAACTGCGTTCTTGAACATATTTTATAGTTTTGTACGATATAAGACACCACGTTAACCGTGTACTAGGTGAGATGTAAAACAAGCTTTAATCGACTTAAATCAAAAATTTGTATAAATGTTGAGATTTAGATATGCGGTGATTTAGTTATAGTTCGAATATTGTACTGAGCCACAATATATATATTCTGTAAAGTGTAAAAATGTAAAACTTTCGAAAGCTTAGCACGAAAATGTTATTATTCCAGCATTAAACCTTTTCTTATTTCTTTTATACTATACGGTGGTGTTGGCTAGACTCCAATTTTTTTTAAGGGGTATTTGGCAATTGTATATTTTTTTTCGAATTATTTTTATTGCATATACAAGTTTTTTTTCTTGTTCAAGTGAAACGAATCGAAAAGCATTTGGAATTATATGTAAGTGTTTTTAATCGCAAATAAATTGAATGAAAATAATTCGTGTGCTTTTTTTTGTTCTGTCGAGCTTTTCTCTTGTTTATTCTGTATTTAAAGTTTGTTTATTGCTATTTAATTGTTTTATGTTGTATTTAATGAGATATTGTCGAGATAAGACGTATTCGTTCGTTTGATAACTGAGATATGGTTGAGTCGTAACCTTTATTCGTTTTCGCCCGTCGATTGTCTTGGTTGGTAAACTCGTTCATACACTCACATTATTTTTGTGATATGGTTTTTGATACGACTCCTTCATCAATGAATAACAAATTAAATTATCTCGAACACACAATCGAATTTAAACAAGATACAGTTTCATGTATGAATATAAAAAAAAACTATATTGAAATTCATCTCAAGTGCCATCGTCAGGAAGGTATGTAATGGATAGAGCGCGATATGTATCCTAACCGAAACTTGTAGCTAGGGTGTAGGGGTGGAATTGAGATTTATTTATTCATTTAAAATAGATGGAAATACAATTTTTTGTTCGGTGGATCGGTACGGCGGTATTGTCGAAAAAAAATGTATAAATGGCGCCAAACTATATAAAAATTACATTTCCATGTTATAACAAAAATTATTGGGGAGCGCGCATCAAAAACATTTTTATTTTGTGTCTGTACTTGTATGCGTATATATGTGTTTGTACACAACAGATTCTAGCAAATTTATATATATACTTCATTTAAGGGTGGAATGAAAATCATCAGCACCATAATCATCTTTGTGTTATATAGACAAATTTTAACAATCTACGCTAGCTCCCCGATTCTCACAACCGATTTCGTATATCAAGCAAAGTGGATTGTTATATTGAAATGAAAATTTATAAATTTCCTGCTATCATAATTTTCTTCTCGTTATGTTCGCTACATAGTTAGTTATGTGTTCCGAAAAAACAGAATGTGAACAGTAGTAGATACATAATAGTAGTTCGTTTCCTTTAAAAACCTATAAAAGATGTCATAAAAAAAACTATATCTTATCGTTATCTAACATCTTCTTTTACTATTCCCGCACTATCTCGTTTATGTATAAACATTTTATGATGATTTTATATGCACAAATATATTATTTTATCGAATGTGTATAAGACGAAAGCATATATATTTTGAGCTCAGAAATCGAAAAGATGAATTTCACGCTCGATGAATTTTTGTCAAAATAATATTTTTTGTCAATAATTTTTCCATTTTCCAAATTCATTTTCCGCATATATGGCAGCACATAATACATAATCGCAACCATAAAAATTATCTTTTGAATTTCTTCCTTTTTGATATAAATTTATTACGCGAATCAACCATTTCGAATTCTTTGAAACACTAATAATTTATACGATGCTTTATATTAGATGCTGGAGTTTATAAATTACCTCATGTAGGATATCAGCACCATATCTCATATCCTACTGCTAACAACATTTTGTGGCTTCTGATTGACCATGTGGTAAGGCCTACCTTTTGAAGTCAAAATAAAATACACCAAGCCTTCTTGCAAACTCTTATAGACTGATGGTATCTTGTGATTTTTAACGAACATATGCACATCCCTAACGATTGGTGCCAATTAACGTACAATCAAATGTGTATATATATAGTTCTGTTAACCAACGAAATCGTGTGGACAAACAGTGTGCTATATATAACTGACTTGAAATAAGGTATGTGCCTGGCTTACTTTTTTTATGTCAGTCAAAAAGAGTAATTTTTTGGAGGTCACTTTTCTCAGAAATCTACTGTCAGTTCGCATCACGCAAGATTGTTTTTACTTGGAACATTGCGAGAAGCACCTTCGCTAGTTTTTATAATTGGTATAATGAGTTTAAAGGCAAACGACGTTCACTCAAAGCCTCGTTGAGGTCATCCAAATGCAACTGTTGTGCCAGAAAACATCATTGTTGTGAGAAAACTGATTAAAGATAATCGTTGATGCACATATTGTGAAATCGACGATCTGGAGTTCATATTTGTTGATGCTGGTAACGTGTTTCTTCACGATACCCTCTAACCGTTGGCCCAAAACACACTAATTGTTAAGGAAACTGAAATGTTTTTATTTAATGTGAAGTGCAATCGATACAATTAAGTTCTGAATAAAACATCATTAAAATGGCCTCTACTTCTGCAGGAACTGATTCGATGAACCCAATTTTTGACCACTTTTTCTTCTAAATCAAGTCGTATGTCATGAATAGAGTTTGGTTCAAATAACCCCAATGACTTCAAATAACCGCACAAGAAATAGTCAATGGTGTTAACTCACAACTTCTTGGAGGCCATTCAATATCACATTTTCTTGAAATAATGCTGTGTGGCAAGAAGCCCCGTCTTGCTGGAACAAAATGTTGTCAAGATCAACCTCTTCCAATTTTGGCATTAAAAAGTTGGTTATCATCGATCTAAACCGATCTCCATTGCAGTAACGGTGTTACCAGCTTGATTTCGAAAAAAAAATCGGATCGATCATTCCACCAGACCAAAAACCACACCAAACTGTTAATTTACGTGAATGTAATGTTTTTTCATGAATAATTTGTGGATTTTCTTCGCACCAGAATCGACAGTTTCTTATTTCCCGCACCACTCAGATGGAAAAAGCGCACGAAAAGTTGTAATTGTTGAACGATTTTATTTAGATAATAAAACTGAATAATTGGCATACGTTGTTCTTGCAAGTGTGTGAAGTTATTCCAAAATCTCATCCCAGAAAAAAATAAACTGTTCATCGGGTAATACTTATATCATTCCATCCCAAGATTTTTCAAAACCATCCCAGAAAATTATGTAATTGTTCGACATAGGGAAACAAGTCTGCTAGAAATTTGTGCGATCTTGAGCACTTATCAAGATCGCACAAATTTCTAGCTTCTATAAACAAAACCTGACAAATTATTATCAATGAGATTTTCAATCCTATCAAAGTTTGTGTGGAGACAAATTTAACATATTCAAAAGTAATTGATTTAATCTTTCCCAAAAATTATTAGAGATCTCATGTGATCTCATGTGAAATCGAATTGATATCATATCCACTAACTATGAGCAAACCGACCAGACCAGCCGTATGAAGATTTGCGCTGTAGGTCCATATGTACATGACCCAACTTGTTCATGGGATGAAACTAGTATTACCTGATGAACAGTTTGTTTTTTTCTGAAACCAGGTCAATTAAAAAGCATATCATTCCTATTGGAAAACCCGTAACTGACACAAACAATGGCTAATTCAAGACAGAGTATAATACTTGAAATAAGGCATGTGCCTGGCTTACGTTTTTTATACTATGAAAACAGAGTATTTCACATCTTATTTGGAACCGAAAGTCAAAAGTATTCTTAAGGTAGCACACAATGGTGAAAATACTCAACGTTAGTAACAATAAAGGAAGGGTGAAATGAAAATCCGTTTCTAATTATATTTTTTTGTATTGTGTATCGAGAGGTATTTAAGGTACACAGTACAATAATACGATTGTAACAAAAAACTAAAGTTGCATATAATAGAACCAGACACAAACTCTTTTCAGATTTACGAAATACAAATAAAATTTTGTTTTGTTGAATCCTTTTTTTTTGTTAATTTAATTGAATTAAAAAAAAATATCCTTTATTTATTTTTTTGTAACAAAAATAACATTTTTTTGGTTCTTATTTATATTCTTTTCTTAAATTTTTTATATTTAGCTTCGAGCAAACATAAATTTTTTTAAAACATAATTTCCTTTCAATTCCGCGAATAATTATGAGAATTAAATTAGATGAATAAAAACAATTTTTTTTTGGCTTAGTTATTATATTTCGACAAAAACATCCGCTTAGTAAATTTTTTTTTTGCTTTTTCCTAACCCTTGTGTATATAACTACAATAAATTATATAACTTATATCAAGATATTTAGACAAGATTGTTTGCTGTGTCAAGCTTCAAATTACCATGCTTTTCGGTGATGTGAATTAATTGAATTATGCCGGAAAAATCTCCAACCATGCAACAACGACGACGAAAAAAATTAATTAATTCAATAAATTCCGCAAATCTACTGAAATTATTATTTTTTGTGTAGCTTGAAAAATGACAAAAACGAATGTTGGCTGTCAAACCAACCAAATTTCCTGTTTCCTGTTATTCGAAGATTGTCAGAGTGAAAAAAAAACGAAATTGTTGAAATATTTCATTGTCGGTATAGCGCGATATAGTCGAACTGGGTTTGGTATGTAATGAATTAATCAAATAGACGAAGAAAGTTAAGGTTTGTTACTCTCAAAGATTTACTTTTGTTTGTTGAACTTTTTAATTGATGGAATTTGATGCACAGTTGAACGAGCAAAAGGCCGAAAAGTGGCCTCACCGCGTCTCAACTGAGACCTTACGAACGGGTTTAACGATTGGTGCACATTGTATAGGTGGTCAGCCCAAAGAATGTTTTTACACACAACCGCATTTTATGTCATCCGGTGGCATGTTAATTTTTTGTCAACGGTGAGATTCGAACTCGAGACCGCGGCGTGATGAGAAACTCTTTTAACCATTGAGCTACAACCGGCGACATTTTCATCAGTAAGTCCATTAAATTTCAGACTCATGCCATGCGAGAGTATGTATTGGTATATAGGTTTGGTATGATGCCTTATGTATGGATATTTTTAATATTTTTATTCTAGGAACTATCTCTGGTTCATAAATACAGGAAGAATTTTTTATAACTTTTGGTTTTTTCAATTTAGAACCCATAATAGCCACCACAAATACTCCCCTCCAGAGAAATCGAAGATCTATCGACCTATCTCATTAAAATCGAATGGGAGCCCTGGTCACGCGCCCTGACAGTCTGCGAACTCTCGGCGCCATAGGAAGTTTGGTTCAAGAAACCGTTAAAGTGGTCCAGTAGGTGAAGTCTGTACATGTCATGTAACATGATTTAATTTGATCTATGGAAATTTTATGTATTTTCCGTTTAAATCCAAAGTGTAAAATTTGGGAGTACGGTCAATAACTAAAAATGGTCCAGTATATGGTGGTTGAAGAGACCTGTAAGTATGGAGCTCATTACTAATAAAAAATTTGTCCTTAGCATGTTGCGATGCCGTTACAGTCTGACTGTAAAATTTGTTGGTTCGTACTGTCGAAAAAACTTCGCGGAACTCGCGTCGTGCGTCCGTGTACGAGTTCAATGGGCGTAGATTTCAGTTCATCTCTGTTATTAGCTCATAGCACTAGCCCAATCTGTTCGATCATAACACATAATGGGAAATTTAATAACACGGTGCCCTTACATTTTAGATTGTAATTAATAATAATGCCCTAACATTTGAGATTGTAATTAGTTGTTTACTTTCTGCCAAAACCACGTAAGTTCGTGACACAGTTGTGAATGAAATTGCATACCTTGGTCTGTGACATGAACTCTGGCACACCCTTACGAGCTATCAAATGAGAATTAACAGCAAAGGTCACTGTAGCAGCAGTTATATCAGAAACTGGAATCGCCTCGAGCTATCAAATGAGAATTAACAGCAAAGGTCACTGTAGCAGCAGTTATATCAGAAACTGGAATCGCCTCGGGCAAGCGAGTATACCTATCAATCAATATGACTCAATACTGCTGATTATCAGAAACTGTTAATGGATCAATAATATCTAGGTGAATAATCGAAAAGCGTTGAGAAGTTAATTTATATGTGTTAAGTGGAAATTTAGTATGCTGAGAGACTTTTTCTTTTTGGAAAGCTACACAGTTTTGAGCCATTTACTGGACGTCTTCAGTAATAGATGGCCAAATGATATTTTGGTTAAAGCACAGTGGTTAAAGCTGCGGCAGTTGGAGCCGGAGGTACCGGGTTCGAAAAAAAAAGATTTTTCACCAAACGATTACGATCGGTGGTGTGAATGAACACAACTATGACCCCCTGTTGGAGTGCAGAATTCAGGGGCCAACCCATCTGCCATGTCAGTACTATAGGCTGTCATGGAGCTATGCAATGTGCAGATGGTTTTACGTAAATTGGACCTATAGCCGTACGTCCTCGATTTGGCTGTAATGGCATAAGGTAAGGACGTAAATAAGCGAACCGCGAAAGAGTTGAAAGTGCCTCGAGCCCCGAAACAGATTTCGGAAAAAATGTGATTAATACGTGAAAGAGTCTCTGCTACAACATTATCTACGCCCGAGATGTGTTGGATTTCGGTAGTGAATCGACCAATGACATCTATTGACGAGGGAATGCTTTCTCCAGATTCTGATAAAAGCGAAGATTAGCGGTTTATGATTGATATAAAGTTTTGCACCTGAGTAAGCCGCGAAAAGTTAACGATTATGCTGTATCTTTTTATATATCATTGAGACGTACAGAAAAGAAACCAAGTACTTGCTAAGAATTCCAAGTGAACTGCTTGACGATCCGAAGTGAACTATTGCTCCATTTGCAGCATCGACCATGATGGCCAGAGCGAATGATCATGAAGAATGAAGCGATAAAGTAGTGTCCGTAAGCTTCTTTTTACAGTTATCGAACGCTGCAGGTATACTGAGTTATTGGTTCTGCTACTGACACTCTCCATCATGAAATTTAATGTTTGTATATGGATGTTGTTGCTCGAACCTGATAATTCTGGAAATTTGCTGATAGTGTCAACATTTTTATTTTAACTCGCACGGATATTGACAAAATTTATATTATGATAGGAAGATCAGTGGCCCGTGTTAAGGATCGACAGGTGAACATGAATTTTATTTTCATTATACTTGAATGTAAAATTGATTGCAGAAACAGAATTTAGGTGTTGCTTCAAAATCTTTCAAAGATGGTCGTCTTTGTAACTTGATTAATTTTAACACATCCATTGGTAACCAACTTAAACGATTCGACTAAAGCTTATATTTGTGAATAGTTATTTTTCTACCTAACCGAATGAACCGAAACTCTCAGTTAACAGAAATTTTAATTTTTACAACGTCGGTTAAATCGCATTTCGAAACCTTAAAATTATAGATCTCACTCTTCAATATAAGATGAGCTAATATTAGATCATGGAAATGCCTTTGTTTTGTGTGTACTGCTCAGTGTGACTACTCAATGTGAATTAGCAAATAGCTGAAACAAATTGTGGTGTAATTATATCGTTATGAGCAACTAACAACAATGCGCCTAACGATGAAATCGGAAACTTAGCAAACTTTTACGTATGGACAATTTATCGAAAGTCTTTTAAATCCCAACTTAAGCTCAGATTTTGATGAAGCCTCTTGCGTGCAAGTAGTTGAAAAACGTCTCACTTGGCAACAAGCAGAAACTGATGTTGCTTTTCAATTTTAAGGTTATGCAGATTAATATCATGCAGAACAATTTTCTGGTGAAAGAAGGGAAGTCTACATAACAGATATAACATTGTGACTTTCAAAAAACCATTAAATTTGAGGGTCTAAAATATTATGAAATCAAGTGAAATACTCATAAAATGTCTAGTTTAATCCGGAATATCTTCATCCTCAAGCTGTCAAAAATTGTTTAAAAATTACATTTCAGAATTGGATGACGTATGATTTAGGCTCAATTTCGTACAAACATTGAAACTTCAAATGTTGTACTAAATTCTATGTCTGAAATTAAACCCTAAATATTTTGTTCATATTTTTCAACATCAAAAATTTTGTGTGGATGTTAAAATTAATCGCAGAATGTGTATACAGTATATATACAGTCGTAATAAAAACTGTAATAGGCATATGACAATATGATTCCTCGAATAATGATTATATTTTCGCAACACAACGTTTCCATATCGTATCACTACCCAAAAACAAAAATAATAGGAAAATTAAGCTTGGGATTATTAAAAAATCTGCAACCCTTACCCCTATACAGTACATATTAATGTAATATATCACGAATTTTAGCAAAAACAATTTTTTTTTTTCATTAAATACGCAAAGTTTTCCCTCATCTAAATAATTTGACGAACCCAAAAGTACAAAAAAAAATACTATTTATTCTATCTAATGTTTTATTTTGATTTTGACCATGCGTAAATTTGAATACGTATACGTACAGCATATCATAGATACCGCACAACACACGCTCTGTTTGAATGATAAATCAACTTCATTGTTTATGTCATGATTTTTTATACCAACTCGAAAAAGTTTATATTTAAATTAGGGAATATGCTCCCGATTTTTTGGTTTACATACATTATGTATATGTATTCTCGAAATTTAGAGGTCAGGGTGGGTAGAGAAGGTTTTTAGTAGGCAAAAGGTAAAAAATCTGTATATACGTTTCCGATTCAATAAATCGTGCAAATAAATCAAAGAATTTACGTTTGCTTGTATTCATACAATACTATACACGGTTCAATGTTCAAAGTGCGGAGTGGAACATATATTTGATATCCGGATACATACATTCAATTCAAATCATTGTTTTCTGATTAGTTTGTGTAATCGAAAACAAGTTCGTTTTATGTTCTGAAAATGCAAATATATGTATAAAAGATTGTTGATTTAGTCAACCAAACATAACTGCAATGTATGTAGAAAGAAATATTCCTCGTGTGCTTTAAGATAATTGAAATGCCTTACCAGATAGGAACTAATAGGTATGTGAAATCGTTTATCTTAACGATGTACCCTTAATTGCACGTCTATGGTTTCTTTAGTTATAATTACTTACAAATATGTTATATAACAACAATAGATGACCAATGGCCAATTTTAATCAATCGACATTCTTTTGTCCTTCAAATTAAATAGAAGAAAACCTAAATGAATTCAGATCAGGATGGGCAATAACTCTCGGTTAGGGGATTTCTTGTATTTAAAGAAATTGAATTAATTTTCTATTTTGCATTGTATAGAAATGATACGTGAGGAGGGTTGTTACACATAAGACATAAATAATAATACGACAGCGAACTAGTTTTGACCGCGGATTGAATATACACAAAACAAAAAAAAAGAGATAATCGCTATTCGTAACAGTTTTCTTGGAAATGTGTAATTTGATCTTGTGAAAATGTTGGGAAATTGAATGGATCAAAGCGTAATATGAAACCACAAAACAAAATTCGGTTTTATAATAATAGTTGTTACACTATTGTCTAATACAATAAATATGTATCATAAATAAAAATGAAGTAATTGGACATGGTGATATGAAAACTGGAAAGTGATTTATTACTTTTATTACGGTTATGTTGTGGAAAATGTTCTCATGATTTGGATTTGAGTAACGTGAATTTTGGACAATATTCGGTGATTTGGCTGGTTTGATACTCAGAAACTTTAGAGCAAGTTGTTAGACCAAATTGTTAACATTTGACAATATCCAAACATACAATCAAATAATATCCAAACAGACTCATAACCAAACATATATTTCCCTACCTTCACACGGCATTTCAAACCAGTATTTAAAGCATTTCCGACCAAAGTTTATATTTTACACGTACGTGTAGCTTTCAAATAGCCCAAATGGAGCAATGTTGCTTTTTAGAGTCAGGTGCTGGGTTTTCTCAATTCACACAAGGACAAGATTTATATTATTGCAAAATTTATAATACAAAAGTATAGTTTTAACCCTTAACAGTGGTGGGAGAGTAGATATCAACGTTTTACAATTTTTACGGCGCCTTTTCATAAATAAAATAATTTTTTATCATTAAAAATATTTTTGGAGCTTTTTGAAACACTATTTCTCTTCTCCCTTGCAACAAGCACCATTAAAAGTTATATTATTTGTTGTTATACTTAGCTGGGACGAGTTGACTTTGGATTAGGTCACTTTGTCGAACTGGTGAAGGATTATAAAGAAGTCGATTTTTATGGTCAGAAAATTCAGGAAATCAAAAAATGGAAGATTGTCGACGTTTCCAGTGTTTTCGCCCAATACGCCTTAAACTTATCACCCAGTTTGGTTAGGAGTAAAAATAATAGTCAAGTGTCTTAATATACTACTTTACATTGTGGATGACTGGTTGCTGGTTCTTCACGTAACCTACCTTTCAAATATTAAAACTTTTGAACTAGGGCTTAATGATAGAGTACTCGAAGCTCATGTTACAGTATAGATCGTAGAATGAAGACCATTCTGCGTATTCTCTTGAAAACGTGGGAATGCTGATTTTAAGATAGTTCGATTTGAACGTGCCCACCATCTGTGTGAGTACTTAAGTATCTGTATAAGCTAGGGTATACAATTAAAGCTTACGATATGCAAAGTACCTACGTATTAAGACTTGCTACCGCCTTATAGTAGCTCTCTTCATATATTGGAAATCAGACTCCACTTTGTCGTCAAGAAAAGATGTTTGATTTGATTGATGTAAATTCGGACAATAACTTGTCTACTCGCATGAGGCGAGTTCCGAAGTCTTACAGTGGTATCGATTCATCAGCACTACTCAATAAGTTCACTATTTGCGGGTAAGTCCTTGTCTACAGCACGTTCCTTTTTAAGAGATGCTATAATAAATTCCTCATCTAATGAGAATAAGTGGTGGTCTTCAACCCCCGTAACAAAGTGTTCCCAAATTTTATATAATTCTTCGTTTGATCAAAAAATGTGATGAGGCGATTTTGGTTGTTGGCGAAGGTTGATCAAAATGTCGGATTCTTATTAAGAGATAAATTCAATTTCCGAACAAACAACGTGATTTACAAATGATGAAATGTATTGAATTGCTCAAAAAGCAAGCTAAGTTGAAGTTTTGGATGATACTGATACTAAAATCCGACTTGAAAGACCAATGTTTCGGGGGCACAGTTCAGATTACGATATATGAACTGTATTTGTCAATTGGGTATATTGTTCAATAAATTCCAATATAATTGTTGTTATTTTCCAAGTTACACCATAATGTTCTCTCTTCTCTCTTGCAACAAGCGCAATCTAAAGTTACATTTTTGGCTGCAATTTGGATGGTCAGAGTTAATTTTGAATTAGACCACCTTGTCGAACTGGTGAAGGATTATAATAAATTTCATGAAATCACGTGGGACAGCTGATTACAGGTTCTCTACGTAACCTTCCTTTTAAATATCGAAACTTTTGAACTTGGTTTAATGATGGAACTTCGTGTATTGTTGAGCAGGATAGTTCAAAGAATGTAGACCTTTGTTTTCTCTTCAAAACAAGAGAATGCTGATTTTAAGACAAAAAAAAAAAAAAAAAAAAAAAAGGGGGGACGCTGGGGACGCATTTTTTGTACAAACGAGGAAATAGCGTCTCTTAAAAGACGCTATTTCCTCGTTTGTACAAAAAATGCTATGGTTGTTGGAGAAGATTGATCAAATTGGCGGATTCTTGTTTACAGATGAATATAGTTTCTGGAAAATCAACGTGATTACAAAAAAAAATGTAACGTTGAATTACTCAAAAGACGAGCTGAGTTGAAGTTTTGGATGATACTGACACTAACATCCGACTTGAAAGAGCCTGCTTTGAGTGCACCGATTTAGAAAATTATTACTGTTCAAAAATTGTATCTTGACAGTTATGGCGTTCTTCAACAAATATATGGCACACTGTCTAATTTTTATTGTTAATGTAAGTAGCTTTTATTGACTTAAGCATGAAGTTTTAAAAATGTACCTTTGTAAAACAAGCAGATTACACCTTCTTCAATAACTAGGTGGTCATTACTATTCCATTGAGATTTCGGTTGGTGGATGGTAAAAAAACACTACCGATCCATTCAAATTACTTACTCATCAACTAATTATAGTTGAAACCTGCCAGCAAAGACACATTAGGGAATCAAAGATACTCAACTGTTTTTTTTTCACCGCACCAAACTGACATATTAAAAAAAATCACCCCTTAATCTACCCGGATTTTTTTTTCCAACTTCCTACAGAGTCCCATTTTTATTTAAAACCATTTTTTTTTCTAATTTAAACCTTCATTATCAGACGTGAAAAATCTTCATGTAAATAAAAACGGAATCTAATTTCACCAGCGAGGAGCAGGAAAAAAAATTGTTTATATTTAGATTTTTTTTTAATTCCTTTTTCTTCCTTTTAATTTTCTAAACAATTAAGCTAGTCGAAATTTAAAAAAAAAATCTGTGATTACTTAATTACACACAAAAAGTGATGACACATGAGTAATTGGGCTGATGAGATGCAGACATGTTTCAGATTTTTTTTTTGTGGATAATAATTATAATTTAAATGAATTTATAATAACCTTAGAAAATGTTATGTGTGCAGGGGGAAAATTATGGTGGGAAATATAAAAATATGCTTTCTCTATTAGTTTATGTGGACTTGATAAGGGATGGTGATTGAATATCGCAACGAATATTATTCAGATGAAATTAATAAATTTAACACCCAATTTAATTCATTCGATGTGACTATATATACACATCGTGAAAGAGACGCCAATTTTATATCATCCTGATTAATGACAGTATGTATACAGTATTTATGGTGTCATAAGGATCATAAATAATCAAAACATCACATGATGAGCAAAATTTCCCAAAGGATTTTCTATTTTATGAGATTTTGAATTTAAATTTTGCAAATATCCGTTCGTCGTACCCTTTTTGGGATCAAACACAAAAAAACATTTTAAAATCCCATCTATTTTGTGTGTCAAAAATATAGTATGGATGAAAATGTCATCCTTCACCAACAAACATACATATACATATACATAATTCATATGTGAGACGTAATCATATATGAAATTGAAATTTTTGATAATGTAACAATAATCATTGCAACAATGAAATTCTATCAACTAAACACCTTGTTTTTGGATGGTGAAAATTCGAGAGGAAAACCTGATTTATTCTGTGTAATGACATCATCATTTTCGATGAATATAATATATAAATATATATTTATACGCGAGCACATAATACACACATGATCTGTCACAAGCACTTGTTAAATTGATGATTATGTTTATGTGCGCGATGATGATGATGAGATGGTGTGCTCACGATAAAAGGAAAACTTATGTTGATTTCTATTGTTATGTGTCGACATGATATGGAAATTTATTTTGTTACTCTTTGTCATTCAGCCAACGCATCAGCGCTGTAAGTAAAATAAATGACACAATGCAGTATGATAATTTATAGTTTTTCGTTATTGTCAAGATTTATAAACACGTATGCTTAGGTGCTTTATATTGACGTGTAGCTAAGGAATATAAATGATTTATTCAACAACAGCTTTTCGGCGAAATTGGATATAATGATCGATTGAAGGTTTGTTTACAGTTGAGGTGCGTATAAGATTGGTCGTGCATAAGATTAAAACTAGCGCACTAATAATTAACATTAGTTTGAGTGCAGTAATAACTATAAACAGCATGGTGTCTAATAAGGGGTGTGAAAATAATAAACGACTTTCATCCCGAACAGGTTAAGTGAATATATGCAAAATCAGCGGGAGTGAGACTATACGATTTCAAGATAATGTACCCAGTGAAATGCATTTGTCACACGATTTACTCGCGTTCGTCTTAAAATTCCATTATATATACATACACACACACGTTATACAAAATATTCAATTACGCGTAGTAAATTAAATTTGGCACAGTAATTTCCGTTTCCTTTTCATTGCTTCGTCATCATATAATCACAATCATTGACGACACAATATTTTTCACGTCGTCGTCATCTCAATTAGAGTCACATATGTGGATTCAAATTTAAATCTTAGCATTAATGTATGTATATACGACAAAACATCTTCGAATCATTTTGATATGTACACAGTGCGATACTCATTGTATATAATACACGTATACAAAAGTATCAAATGTAAACGCCTTATCACAATTTTTTATTTTTTAATAAAATTGATAATCTAACAACATAAAAGAAATAAAAATTGAAAATATGCAAATTTTTTTCCGCTACTTTTGTGTTTTGTTATTAATTTTAAATCTTCTTATGTGTACGATGCGATACCACCACCGCTTCCATCACCGCCGATGACACCAAAATCAAATAATGATCGTTGCATTGATGGAGGGTGAAATTTTCATTAAATAACATAACATTTTCTTTTATTTCATCAAATTTATTTTTATGAATTAATAATTTGCTTTATTTGAATTAAACAATAATTGATTAGATATTTGATAAGCGATGTACTCGAATCGACGTGCGCGTATATGCGGTGGAAATTAGAAAAAAAATATTTAAATTACTTTTATTCGTCGGCTTATACTGGTATATCGTTGATTGGTTTGAGTATTAGGGGTTGTTGTGTATCAGTTTTGATGTGAATTTTACTTCTTCATATTTATTTAGGTTATTGGGTTTTTATGTAAATAATTATTGTTTTATTAAGTTTTATCACGTTTTAATCAAATTCGTTGCAATATTACTTCAGATAATCAGTTTCAAAAATCAAATGTTTACCCAAAAGACGTATATTCAAATAGAGCCGCCTCAAAAATAACATACGTTAAATGACAGAGTAACTTATCATCAAATTTAATTGGAATGGCAATCTGTACTTATCAAACAGAAAACCAATTATTTCATCGCAATGTCTACCTTGAAAAAAGTGTGATTCATGATCAGCATCGAACCAATGTTTTCAATGTTCAGTAAATTGTTCCTTAAATACATCCTAGATTTAACCCTCTGATATCCAACAACCATTTGGATTTTGATGTATGATAATGCTACATAACACAATACCAATAGACCTTTCAAATTTATATTTCGTTAGCACCACGTCTTATATGTTAATGAAATCCAACTTTATGGTCTTCTGGTACGGAAGCCCCACATAGTGGGGAAAGAACTATTTTAAACAAAACGATAAATTTTTTTTGACCTGTTTTTTAGTGCGGTTTTGTCATACTTTACCTATGAATATTGGCACTAATATGTCTATTATGGATATATTAATCTATATCAACCATAAAATCGAAACAAAAAGTTTTGGGTTTTTTTGAAAAAAAACAGATAGTGGTAAGCCTACCTGTTTTTTTGCCATAAAAATTGTTGGTCTGTGGTTCCAATGAAATCCGGAACAGTCAAGCGTTTAAAATAATCACTGTGTAATCGGTTCCATATAATTTTATCTGTTTGACTGGTTTTCCTAGCGCTCGTTTGTTTGCCTTTTTTTTCATACCACTCGATATTTACCGAACGACAGCGATAGAAATGTTCTCTATGGTACTAATACGTCTTTGATGGTTATATAAATCGATATCAACCATAAAATCGAAACAAATACATTTTGAGCTTTTTTGAAAAAAACAGATAGTGGTTGGCCTATCTATTTTTTGCCATAAAAGTTTTTGGTCTCAAATTCCAATGAAACCAATACAGACATTCGGTACCACTTAAAAATAAGCACTGTGCAATCAGTTTCATAATTTTATTTGTTTGACAGGTTTTTTCAGCGACCTTTTTGTTTGCCAATTTGTCTCATACTTTAACTAATATTTAACGAATGATACCGATATAACGAAGGATACCGAACTAATATTTAACGAAGGATCGCCCTACAGTTCAAATTTATTACTAAAAAAATTTCGGACAGTGTACAGATAAGAAAATTTTTTTTTTGTTTTTCTTTGTTTCAAAAATTGTGTACAAAATTTTTTTAAGTTATACCCGTACACAATAATAAATTATTTATTATAATAAAACGTTTATATTATAATAAATAATTGATATTGTATCACTTTTGGCCTGTGGATAAATATGTTAAATAGTATGTGAATGTGATTTGTGGAACTAATCTATTGTTTTAGAATTGTGGAAACATCACTACTTTTGATTATCGTGCTCGTCTTCGTTATCTACATTGATGTAGATTATCGTCCACTGTGTTTAACGATTCCAAATTAAATCAAACTAGTTTAAGTTTTGTGTGGATTGAGGGGTTGAATTGAATTGAGTCCCGTTGTCGGTTATACTCATATTCTCTATGTCAGTCGTTGACGTTAGACTTAGAGCAGTAGTGAACGTTGGAAACATTGAAAAGTAATACGAGATACCACTACCATTAGAAGTTCTCGAAAAAGGACATGAAACTAGCCAATAATGGTGATGTTATTATCAATTTTTAGCTAGTTTGACTCGACGGGCGATTATTTAAGTTTTAAAAATGTGTTTTGTGCAACTGCCGTAAAATAAGATTTCGATATCGTGAGGGAATAATGTTCTTATCACAAAATATAATACAATCACACAAAATGATCGATCTTCATCGATTCTTCGATAGTTCGTCATTGTCTAGACCAATTCCAATAATAAATAATTAATATTTAGATCGCATTTGAGTCGATGAGACATGATACAATATCGTTTTTCATCATTAACTTATACTTGTATGATTTTGCATATGTCAAGGAAGTCATATGGTTTGAATGTCCGCTGTTGAATTCAATATACGGTGTAATGAAAATTTCGTTTTTCGGCCAAAATTACTGAGTAGGAATTTCTGTTTGATCAGCAATGCTAATGTTCTTTCGTAGATGTCTTTTAATGGGGTTGGAATCAAAATAAGTTTTAAAATACACTGTATGCTTATTTTTTTTTCGACCAAAAAATCTGTCCCATGTATACATGTGCGCATGGCAATAGCTTAAAACAGAATTTATTGAAACAATAGCTGCATCTGTTTAACGAAATCACATATAAATAATTCATATTCAACTGAAGTGGAAAGTTTACAAAGTCGTCATGAGAATTTAAATTAGAAAATGTTTGAATGGATTTATGATTTTTTTTATATGAATTGAAAATAAATGTATGTTGACGAAGCTATAGGTACCGCTTTATTTTTAAACGGACAGTCATGCAAGTGTTAAATTGACGCTAAGAATTATGTTCAGCCAAAAAATTCATTTAATGAAACAAAATTGAAACTATTAAATACTACTCTGTGAACGACGCTATATAGAGGTACCGTTTTGACAAAAAAAAACAATTCAAATACTTAAAATTGCTTTAAAAATTCACACTGTTAAAAATCGTAACGACTTTTATGATGCCATCTTGTATCGAGTATAACAATTGAATGGAAATAAAAAAAATTAAAATTTTTTGAAGTATTCACTTTCATTTACATGTTTGGGTATTTTAATTGTGTACTTCGTATTATCGCATTAACAATATGCTTTAAAATATCAATAAATACGATTTAAGCTATTAAGTGCCATCTCTCATCCAATATTTGAAGTATATGTTTCTTTATCGTAGTTCATACGTCATTGATCTCGTTTTATGTATTTTTATACGGCGTTTAGAATCAAATATAACATATACATGTATAAAAATTGAATAAAACGGAAGGTTTTTAGTTTTATGATAACTTGTAAAATAATTCAATAATTTAAAATTCTCCAAACACTGGTGAGGGACAATCCGGAATCGTGAACTATTTCTCGTGTACTAACATGAGGATTATGAGCCACTGCTGCCAATACAGCAATTTCATTATTTTTTCCAGTGACTGTTGCTCTACGGGTCCTCTTTTTCGATTGAACATTTCCATCAGTAATAAATTGTTTGATAGTACGGCCAAATGAAGCACGTGAACGGATCATATCCGGAAAACGTTGAGCGTAAATAGAAACAACATTTTCAAGATTTCTGCCAGCTTCTCCATAAACCAGAACCATTTCAATTTCCTCTGCCACAGATAAACGCTCCATTCTAAAGTATTTTATCGTTTATTTTGCAATTACGAAAAACATGAAGATAAGAAATAACACAAACATTAAATGTGATTTAAAAAACTGAATAAATTGTTTTGATGACGAATTTTATTTCAAACGTATTGCACAATTGAATGCGTGTGTTCTAAGAAGAAGAAATTGAAAAAATTGAATTTTGTCGATTACAACGCCATCTATCATGAATCGAACTAAATATTTCGTTCAAATCATAGGTACTTTTAGTCGTAGAATCCGTATCTGCAATAAAAAATATGGCTTTATATCCTAGTTAAAAAGCTACCCCCGCCCCACCTACAAAGTGGGAGGTGGGGACTATTTTTTTGCACTAATGTATTTCCCCCGCGGTATGATTAAATTTTGATTATGGGCAATTTTTCCGTAGAGTGGCTATTTTTCGAGATATTTGATCGTCTCAGTTTAAAAGAAACACCCGGTTTATTATTTAAAAATGTTTGATTTTGATATAAAAATAATTTTTGTTTTCAGTATTTTTCATTCATTAAAGATGAGCCAAAAATCTTCAATTTTACATTAGTTCTTATGGAGTGTATGAAAATGTAGACCCCATAAATAAGCTCAATAAATTTAAAGGGTCAAGCATTGCTGCTTGTATATTTAGGATGCTATGACGATATCAACCACAAAATCGAGAAATATTTTTTTTTGATGTTTTCGATAAAACAGACAGTGGTTAGCCTATTTTTTTTTTTTCAAAAAAATTTTTGGTCTCCGATTTCAATGAAATCCGGTACAGACATGCGGAACCACTTAAAAATAAGCGCTGTGCGATCAGTTTCATAATACTATTTGTTTGACTAGTTTTTTCAGCACTTGTTTGTTTGCCTTCATCATCATCAACTTACCACAGCAACTCCTGGCATCCTTTTTAATAACTGATTTCCAGTACATCCAATTAAAACAAAAGATATAATTTGGTTCCTTCTGTTTACAATTTACAATCCATTTCAATCAAATACAATAATTTAAATTAGTTTAAATTTTCCTTGTACATTGTGTCCTTTATTTATTCGTCCTTTATATTATTTCTTGTATTTAATTAAATTTTCCATTATTCGACAATCGTTTCGTACATTATTCTACCATTCATTCCAATTATTTGGTACATCTTACATCACCAATTTTCTTATGTCCTTTTTTTTATATATAACATATCCTAAATTAAATTGAAATAAAATTGAAGGATACAATTTTGTGATATACACAGCATTCGAAACTATAAGTAATAATTTAGATACTTTATGATGATGTCATGGCGACTACATATGTATTTATGTTATGTGCGGACTCAGTTGGTCATCCCTTAAATTAAATTGAAATCATATCAATAGAAAATAAAGGATGTAGGATTTCTTTATTTTACTATTGTTTTCTTTATTTTGTGCATATAGGAAGGACATAGAAAACTCAAATCAACAGTTTAATTCATATACATATATGTAGTCGTAGTCAAGGTAAGAGGTAAATATGGGATACGGAAACCAAATGTGTAATTGAATTTAGGATAAAACGGACAGGTCTTCTTTTGTATTATAATTAAATTTTGTTGTTAGGGGTGATAAGATGGTATGCCAATAACTTTGAAACATATATTTATGTTTAACCCATATGAATGTGATTTAAATTATGGAACGTAAATATATTTGCTTACATTTTTGTGACAGATGAACTGTAAACCTACACACATAATACCGTCAAAACGCACAAACAATGAATGATAAATGAATTTTCCACGGTAATAACAAATCGAATTTCTCGATTGTATCGCACATATTGTGTGACTTATTAACGCACGTGACATCTATATCCTGCAACAAAACTCTACGTATCAACACCCTCGCCAAAAATACAATTTACATTGTATATATGTACGAGGATTCAATTTACAATTTAGATATAGTGTTGAAATTCAATCAAATTCGCGATTTCGTTCTCTAAATTTTGAATCAAAATTAAATTTATCAGTTTTGTTGGGTAACAAGACAACTTTCGTCACTATAGCACACGGATCGTTTTATAGTCGTATACACACATACTGCACAGTTGGAAATCGAATTGGGAACAGCAACATCGTTATACCTCTATATACGCAAAACATGATCGATGATTTTCTGCATATGAGTGTGATGTCGTGGAGATAATGAAAATTCGATATATATAAATGATTTATTTATATCAGATTTTTCTCGACAGAAATTCATCTATTATAGACTGTATATAAACCCTCTTAGTATTCCCGCGATGCGGAAAATGAAGAAATGCTGAATTTTGCTTACTATGTGGTTATCTGCAGGCAAATGATTAAAAAGGGTTAATTTATATATGAAATGTGTCGTGGCGTTACGTTCAATTTCACAGTTATTTTAGTTTTGACATTTCAAGTGAAATCAACGCGAAGGAAATTCCAAATTTCACACTATCATGATTTTTAATATATGTATGTACCAATTGTCGGTCGACCTAAGGCATAACAGATCGTTATAAAAAATTATCTGCAGTAGTGTCTTAACCAAAGTCCTGTAGGTGGTGGCATCCATGTTTCGTAAATATTTCGAACGAAACATAAGACCTGTAGAATACCACCACATTATCTAGAGCTGTACAAATGTTAAAAATGTCAACCAAACTAAATCGGATACCGCCAAAACAACAATGACCTCTTCACATGTATGAAAGAGTATCGGCTGGAACTCGTAGCGCTCCAAGGAACTTGATGGCCTAATAGTGGACACCATGTTGCTCAAAGCTATACATTGCACACAGAAAAGATGACTTCGGAAATCTTGGAGTTGGATTTCTCATTGGGACAAGGTCAAAACGGCTGTGTTGGACTTCCAAGCAGTCTATAATCGCATGTGTAAGATTAGCTTCCTCATGAGATTAGCCAACCTGTCAATTGTCTGTGTACATGCCGCCCACTGATGTAAGCCAACCCCACGATAAAGACTCATTTTACAATAGTTTGGATAATCTGACGGGATTTATACCTGAGTGCGATGTTAGATTTGTGATTGATGACTTTAATGCTAGAGCTGGAGATGTAATAATATAGATCCATACTTCCGACACGAAATCTATTAATATATTAATTTATCTTGCATTATGATTTAAAATCATCACTGAAGGGTTATAGTCCTTTGGCTAAAAACGTTTACATAATTTTATTATATTTTTAGTCGATCCATGTTGGATCTAGTAGATCAAGTGGTTTCTTCTTTCGCAGCCTTCTCACTGGATTTGTGTCATCCAACATTCGGCGAATTTCAGCATTTTTATGTTGACTAATCCGTTGCATGTGTTTTCTTGCGTTTTTATTTATTTCTACGCTAACGAAATCTATCTTCAAATTTCTGTATGGATGTTGTCATTTCGCACGTACCACGGTGCATTTACTTTTCCACGTAGGACTTTTGTAAGTAAAGTAAGCTCAAAACTTCTCTCTAAGAGCCAATTCATCATTCTGTGTCTAATGTTTAATTCTTCGTTTTTCTTTTTCACATGCTCTTTCCATTTTAGTGTCAAGAGTATTTTGCTGTGTTTGCATATGGAATATGCTGGTAGTTTAGTTCTACTCGTATCCAATCAACCTTTTTATTAGTGAAATTTACATGAACAGATTTTGCTTCATTCAGTTTTATTCCCCACCTTTTTGTCCAAGTGTTAACCATATTAGTCGCTCTTTGCAATTTGCTTGTGGATTCTTCTATGTTATCAGCAAACGTTGGTATAGTTGTGTCTTCTATCGTTGGCAGATCAGACGTATATAGTACATATAAAGGTGGTCCCCGAACGCTACCTTGTGGTACTCCTGCTGTTATTTTCTTTATTTCCAATTATTCACCATCTAGTTTAACCAGGAAGTGCCGGTTAGCTATGTAAGATTTAAGTATTTCATAGAATTGCTTTGGTAAATCTCGTTTTAATTTGTATTCCAAGCCTTTATACCAAACTTTATCCAAGGCTTGTGCTACATCCAAAAAAATACTAGAACAAACTTTCTTTTTTTCAAGTTCATCTTCAATTATGTTTGTAATCCGATGCACTTGCTCGATTGTTGAATGATTTTCTCTAAAGCCAAATTGATGAGGTGAAATAAGATTTCTTTCTTCAATTATGGTTTGAGTCGCTTACGCAGTAATTTCTCGAATATTAAATTATTGGGAGTAAGGAAATCGGTCTATACGAATTTTTGTCATGTAATGGTCTGTTTGGTTTGGGTATCATGATTACTTCAGCGACTTTCCATTGATTTGGAACGTGTTTCAGCAGAGCCATCTTTATTAAGATAAAGAAATAAATCTTTAAGAAATAAAGATGGCTCTGGTTTCAGTCTGAATACTGCATTAATTATTTGGGGTAGCTTTCGTATTCCTTTTACAGGTAGGGCTTTTATTATTTGTTCTGTAATTAAGTCATATCCTGGAGAATCCTTTGCCCTTATGTTTGTTTTGATTTCCTCTTTTAATCCTTGCACTGTGACAGCAGCTATATTATAGTTGTCCTCTTTATGTACTGGTGGTATGTTTTCACCTACTGTTTGTCTAGGTAGAGCCTGGAACGTGTTTTCAAGGTGAGTTACAAACAATGTTACTTTTTTCTTTGCGCTTATAGCCCAAATTCCATCGTCGTTTCTAACTGGAGGCATTTGAAGTTTAGGTCGTTTTAACATTTTTGTTGCTTTCCAAAGGGAGTACTCGGTATCTTTTTCCCCAGACAGGCTACTTAGGTATTTATTAATGGATTATTTTTTTATTTCTTTAATTAGCAGTTTGTTGGACAAATAAGTTTGTTGGACAAAAAGTTTATAGTTTTATATTCAGGCGCTCGGTTCCTTTGCCAAGCTTTTCTTGCTTTTCGTTTTGTTACTACCAATTCCCTAACTTCCAATGGATAAATAAAATTCTTGCGTGTTTTTCTTGTATTTGATGGTGTACTTCTCCACGCCGCTTGTTGTATGACGCTGGTAAATTGTTCTAGTTCTTCTTCTAGCTGTATCGGATTAGTAATTGGCACTTGGAGATTAATATTATCCTCAAATGGCTTGTGAAATTTTTCCCAGCAGGTTTTGTTGTTTTTAAGCCATGGTGGACTTGTTTTCTTAACAATCGTTGTACTGATTGTCATATAATAACAGGTGTGTGATCTGACATAATCCCGTCGCTGCTTTCTAGGTATATGTAATTATCGTCTAGATCTTTGGTGACAAAGAAGTCTATAAGATCAGGTAATTTGTTTCTATCCGTAGACCAATATGTTGGTTGATCTCCGGAGTGAAAATCGCAGCTGCATTGTTGTCCTGCTGCAAACAACTTTCTTCCTTTTTTAGAGGTTACTCTTGATCCCCAAGATCCAAGTGATTTAAATAATGTGCAATTGTCTTCCTTTAGCAGATTAAATCTTGGAGGGCTATAAATTGACGATACGCTATATTCTTTGTTGTTATTTATATATACTTTCATTGTGACTACTTGCATAATCTTCTTCAATTTTATGATCTATATTATAATGTTTGATGTTTACTTTAATTACCACTGACGATTCTCCGCTTGCTCTTTCTCCTGGATGAATGGCATGGTAACAGCTGTATCCATATAATTTGACATATGAAGTTGGAGTAAAATGGGTTTCAGAAATTAGGCATATATCTATTTATGATCCCAAAGTGGCAAGTACATTATTCCTCATCCTCATAAAAACATTCATTTGGAAAAATGGACACATCCACATAAAATATCCCGAAGTCAAGTTGACCTTGATTTCAAAAGAGCGGGTTAAATTATTAGAATATTTTGTCCAGAACCTGTGACAAAACTGATTTTGTGTAATTGATGGACTGTTTTCTGGTTTGCTGACATTTCACCATATATTGTTCACCATTTTACTGAAGACAGTAAACTGAAATTCGTTCCAAAATATCCTTTTCTCACGCACTTCACATCATCGGCATCGTATTGATGTATTACCTAAAAATTATAATCAGTTCAACCGTGATCGATTTATCTTCTATTATAATCTACTCGTCTGTACGTATGGTGTGAACATAAAATTCTGCAATTAACTCATGTTGCGAATTTTTATTTCATTGTTTGCCAATTTATAAAAATATATGCAAGTATATAGATTCAAACAACCCAACCATATGCAAACTATACATAGTGTCGATCTATTAATTTTCACATTACTTCCACTTGACATAAACCAGCCATATACACAAAGAGTTGTTGAGAAATTTAATTTACACTTTTTATTTCCATTCTGGTAAATCCACAATTGTCTTCTATTGTTGTATACAGCAGAGAGTGAGTAGATTTGTCAACTTGGTTTGAATCACACTGTGAATACACAAATAAAATTTAATAATATTCAAATTTCGTCTTATACAACACAATGTACAATAAAGGAATGATATTTATATAAAGAAAGTGACTGCATGTATCGAGAATGTTTGTTTCCTAATTTTCGGTTAGTCGTCCCAAAAATAAAAAAAATAAAAAAATTATTGGATTTGCATCCCTTATATTTCATTGTACTACAAATGTGTATATTCAAGGGTTCATTGAATAGAAAATAAATTCATATTTCATATTAAATATGTAGATCAAATGCCAAAGATACGCACATATTTGCGAAATGGGTATTGTTTGAAATGATTTTTAATAAAACGGTTGAACTGAAACGGGTGTTGTTATTGATATCCAGACATTTCGAACGGATAGTAGTCACCCGCACATAATTTTAATCCACATTTTTTCCCAAGTTACCACGGTAATTAAATCCACTGGTTGAAATGCGTCCATCAAATCCGATCCGAATAGCATTTCCAATTTCATCGGAAACGTCTCAACAATTAAACAAATGTCAATACAACAATATTTTATATTAACAATTGATGATATTTCATTATAAATTCTCATCATTGTTATGTGTACGTACGTAACCTATATGATGCGAACAATACATGTTGTATATTACAAAAGGGATATCGTCGTATGGTGTACGATGCTATATATGAAATGCAATATATAACATCTCTTATCTAATGTAATTTGTCAATTTTGTATTGTTTCATATACTCATATTGTAGAATAGACATGAGTCCTTATGTACATCTATAGAAATTTATTACTCAATATTTGCTTGATTTGATTTAACATTACATGTACCATACGATCCATAAGTAATTCAGGATATTAGTTTTGATTGATTTTGACAATAATATATATTTTTTATACAACCCATAACCATTTATAAAGGTTGTACATGAATATATGATTTAATGGTCCCATTAACCTATTCTAGTGTGGAACTGGTTTGTCCTATTATACATTTTATAGTACGTAATTACAGTTCGTATATAACAATAAGATGCTATATACGAGAATAAAATTTGAATATATTTTTTTATGGGACCATGATACTTGAATTATTCATTGTACTTATTCAAAATATGATCGGTTATATTTCTTAATATTCTAACGATCAAAATACTTTGACCATTTATCCACTTCACCTATTCAAGGAAGAAAAATCTCCATATCAAAGGAATATAAAAAACCTATCCTCTTCGTTTTTTCACCAATCAACGGAAGTTTTCACGTTTTACAAAAAAATTAAAAAAACTTTTAGAGATCATTCTGTCCGAAAGATTAATTCTATGGGTGTCATGTTCTTAATGTGATTTTTATTTATAACATTGGTTTGAACGTGTGTTTAGACATCTATGTATCTTGTATTGTATTGTTTTGCTATTATACATCCATCTATAATGGAATCAGTATTCATTTACATAATACTGGACGTAGTTACTTATGTTAATTAGTCCAGTTGGTCATTAATCTGAATAAAAGAAAATTGAACAGATGTATGGTGATAGTAAAACTGTTTTAACAGTGTAATCCAAACTTTTGATGATAAGCAACATTAACCTGGTAATTAATACTGAGCTATAAGTCATATTAGAACCATCTCAATGCGTCATATTATTACGGCTCTGTATTCTAGATGGCTCTGGTCATATTCATGTAAATGTAATTTGCACAAATCATTGGTCTCGTTGCGTTTTGGTTAAAAACTATTTGTAAGGTTGTTAATGAAAAACTTTTTGATTGAAAAAGCTCAAATTTTAACTTCAAAACTCAAATTTTGACCATTATGTTTTGTTCCTATGCAAATTGGAATTATAAATTCATCCAATTTGCGGAGTTTAAATAATTGATTGCAGAGTGTTTCAATAATTTTACGCCCTATAGTCGATGATCTTAATCCCTACAGTGTATTATGAAAATACTCATATTGTTTATAAAAAAAATTATACGTTGCAATTAGTCGTAGGCGCTTTAATTAGATGCAGTAGGTTTGCGTCTCGATTTCAAATAGTCAATCGACCGATGGAAACCAAAAAAATTCTAAGTCAAGATTATATTTTACTAAATATATTTTACGAATATGCCTACATCCATACAGTAAACATAGTAATGGTCAAAAGAGTCAGAAGTAGTCGAAAGAGTACCTGGTTCAAACCAGGGACTATGCAATATTTTTATATTGTATATCAATTCTAATGATCAATGAGAAGCGGCTCGAAATAATACTGTACAACGAGCATATCAATACTATGAGAATATAGCAAGTGAATCGAAACCAGTGGTAGACACTATTACAGTGTCTGTTGTAAGCAGAATGGAAAGATCGAGAAACTATCCGGTTTTTATATAAGGAATGCTAAATCGCCGTATCGAACAAATGCTTAGAGTGTAGTGAAGACTTGGGTCATTATCCCCGTCGTGACAATACGTGAACTACATTCACTTTGACGATCAGTATTTGTGTTATCACACTGATAACCGTTTAACATACTACTGTCGGCATCGTGCTCTTACTGCGTTCATATAATGGCACCTTCATGAGTATTATTATTAATATTATCACTATTATTATTGATATTATTATCTTTAATATTGTTATGATTACTAATGTTGTTATTTAAGCTTTTACTATAACAATTCGGATGGTTTCAGAATTGGAATTGGCAAAATTTTATTGTGGCAATGGTGGCGGTTGGAACCATTATGGATTTAAAAGTTAGGGTGTTTGGGGTGATGTGGGTGTCAGGGCATCGTAACTGCCACCACATTCAGGTTGATAATTACAGCGCGGGCGTATATTTTGACTATAGTTGTACGGTATAGGTTATTGGAGTGGGAATGACTTGATGGATGAGAGTGAATGCCACGCAAATTTTGAGATGGATAACATGGTGGTAGTGGTGGTGCTTACAGATTTTGTGGTGGTGTTATTTGATTGTGTCTTAAAGAAGGCAATTAGTTTAGATAAAAAATTGGATATTCTGCGTCGTTTGGAAGCAGATGCAAAATAAAGGGAAATTGCAATATTAGGACTTGCACCATCTGGTCTTTACTGTAAGCGTATATCTGACAGGACCTTTATTTCGAGAGCAAAAAACTCAACATTTGGGTGTAAAGTGGTTAAATAACGTCTAATACTCTAACTTGATGGTAATGCTTCGGGGGATTTTAAAGGATGTGATAAGACACGGTTACCGACTTATTTGGAAATGTAATAAGAAAGTTTGATTGACGTCAAGCATGATCGCAAAGTTGTTCATAAAGTACTTTTGACCTTCGGTAAAGTTATACCTTAAACAGAAAAATCTAAGCAACAAGGCGTTGCTTTTGTTGGACAATGCTCCTGGACATCCGATAAATTGATGTAACTTATCTGGAAATGTAAGGGTAGAATATTTACCAAAGAATGGATCATCTACTTTTAAAGCGTACTTCTTTAGAAACGCATTCAAATAATAGATTGATGTAACTTATAGTTAAGACAGTGGGATGAAATGACGCCGTCTACGTTGAACAATGTTTCGAAAAATATTTGGTCAAACAAGATAATGTTCATGCTTTAGGTCTTGCAGGAAGTTTCGCAGATGTTGTTTGATTTGGGAATTTACTTGAGTTTACGGAACTAGAAGAATCTGATAGTAGAGGCTTGTTAATGGGTCATGTGGACAGTCTTTCAGATGATGATTTGATACAGCTGGAACAAAATCTACCACCAGAAGAGACTTATCTTTGTTTTTTAATTTATAAATTACCGTTTTTAATCAGAATTCCTAGTTTATATTATCAATAATTAAAATTGAAATTCGCTTAACGAAATTTCGGCTTACGTTAAATTTTTTTGGGAACTAATTAATTCGTTAACCGACGGATTGGTGTACATTGGATGTATTGACAATCCTGATCCTGATCTCGAACCTTGGTGAGGTATTCGTTTGGATGTTATAACAAACTTCTAAACTAATGTTATTACAAAATAGTCTGCCCTTGTGCTGGTGGATGTTCCGATAGAGGTTATTAATAAAATTTATTCAATCTGTTATTGAATCTGCCAATAATTGTTTTTACATGGCGGATACTGGCGATAGGGCTGTTGCTGCTTATGTTGCACACTATATCCTAGAACTTATTGAACGGAATGGTTACTCGACGTTCCAGACGAACAAATTTCATGTTTTTACAACTGTTGCTGGTACCAAACAGCCTTCTGGTCGCATACGATGTAGGATCACTAAATTAAATAAATTATGGGTACAAGATTACACAATCTATAGAAGCTATAGTGCTAACTGGTAGGTTTGACTAAACTATGGTCATTTCGATTTTGTCTAAGCGTCTGACGCGTCAATAATCCGGATACGAATTGTAGCCTGCCGTAACAATATATATGAAATAATGGTGAGGATTGGATAATCAAAGGATAATCATATTTTGAGTTGGAGTTGATGTATCGATTTGCAAGTGAAACTGAAAAGACAAGAGAAGCTCATGACATATTTTCCAATTTTCAGATCATCTTAATCAGGATTCTAGTTATTTTATAGTTTCGCAGAATAGTTCTCATCAAATTAAATATGCTTTCATTTCTATATGGACATCTGTTCAAACTGGACAATGAACTCTTGTAATATAAATACAAATTAATCAAAATTAAATATTTCCACGATTCTCATAAGCGCGAATATAGAATATTGAATACAATTGAAATAATAAATGAACAAATCATTTATTATATTTTAAACAAATATTATGTGTACACAAAAACTATTCAAAAATATTCATAATTTTGACCCATTAACTGTCTATTATTCTATCAAACAAGTTTTCAGCATGTCCAAGATTATGATTAGGGAGTGATAGTTTTCATTCAAAAAATTTTATTAATAAATAATTTTACTAAACAAATACCTTTATTAAATATTTGCTTAACGACTCTTTTCGCCGATTGGGAGCACACTACAAAATAGAAAATTTACTTAGCCATTGTTCGTTGGTCATTAATTTAAATTACAATATAGTTGAGAAAAATTTAGACCGTTTGACCAATTTTATAATACCTTTTATTACATAAGATGTACTGATATAAGTACCACACATTATTATTATTTGTTCAACGACACAATTAATAATTTCGTATGTACGCAATTTGTATTCAGTGAAAGGGAGAAAATAATGTACGTTAAGAATTTTGGTGAAGATAATGGATACAAACAAAACATCTAGAAAAAAGAAAAATATTCTTTCGTCAAGTACACACTTCAGATCAACACTCTTCAAATTTCGTTCAAAGATTTTTCTCGTCCAGTTATTTTTACAATATTCCCGATCACCACAATTCTTATATACAAAAATAATTTCGTACTGGGGGTAAGGATAAATATATAAGAAATCACCGAAAATTCACCCTTATGTATCAATTTGAGTTTACGATACTCGAAATAATTTTTTTTTTTTTTTGATTAAATTTGATGTTCTCTGACAATATTTTAGAAAAATTAATTTAACAGAAAATTTTTGAGGTTAAAATTTTTAAAGTGCTTTTGTGTCTTCGTTCAAGTGATACATATACCATCTTAAGTGCATGTACGTCCTATTTGGTACAAAACTATTTTTTGTCATGCTCGGTAAAGGTTAATGGTTTGTAATCAATTTACGTGATTTAGAGAAGTGTCATTCCAAAATGTTATATACGGTCATATAAGTGTCGATCGAAGATCAAATTTGGTGTTTGAGATGACAAATTTTAATCTAATTCACACGCTAAATATAATTTTCCAAATGATCAATCATATATTTAACTCCCCAAGTATGAATATTTTCTTCACCCGACTGAAGCCGATGAATGAAAATGATTTGATTTATACATATTCAATTGGTTAGAAGACTGATTGAAAAACAGAGCCTTCAACAAATCTAAACTTCTTCTACATACGAGTACATATTTACACTTTACCTGTTGCGTGAATAAATTTCCTTTCTAAAATTTCTAATTGTTCTCCATTATTCTTAAAAGGAGTGAGTACATGTAAAATATAAAAGAATTAATATAAAAGGACTATATAATCATTATCAGAACACAAAAAAAGGATTTAATGAATTCGTTTTAATGCTTTTCTAATAGTTCCACTTGAAAAACATTGTGATGTGAGATATTTTGTCTTGGAATACTGCCAAACCCTTTTTTATCGCCTCTCATCTCGTTCCCCATTGTTAAGGACACTAACGAAGATTAATGATCGAAAATGTGTTGTTATTATGCTAGACTGTCGAGTATATAGAATTTTTGTTGTGCTTAAAAAGATTATGATTGAATTATAATTTGATTTTAAATGAAATAATTTGCATATTTTTCTTAAATAATGGGTTATATGTATAGAAATCTCTCTCATACACACAAACACATACGAGCGTTGTAAGATAATTTAAACACATTCTCTAAATTACGGAAAAATTATGATTGATTAAACTAAAATGTTACCATATTCAACTGGCTTCCTGGTTTGAAAGAGAAAATGAGGATGTTCACACAAAACAAATTGGCTGTATATAAGAAAAATCACAAGAACCACAGCTACTGACTAACTTCAAAACGGTTATGAAATTCCCGAGTTTAATTCTAACAACTTCCAGCAGTGTTTAGAAAGATGCCCTTATAGGAAGAGAGAAAACGAACATTCCCAACAGAAGAACACCAACATCAACATTATATAACAACAATTATACCAATAAAGGTGGCAAAAGGCCACAACGAGTTTAAATAAACAAAATTTATTTCAGAAAGAAAACTTCTTGTAGAAAGTTGATTTTTTAGAAATTGAATAAAATGTGACAGGCTGTAAGGTTCGTTCCAACTAGCATTAGTGCCATGTTTCTCAAAAACATACCTTGTAGTCAAACTAGAAATGAGTAAGTCAGATGACATAAAACGAACAATAGTAAAATGTGGCATTTAGTAAGTACCAAATAAATAATTCGTCTAATAACGCCACAATCAAATAAATCGAGAAATGTCTAGTTAAGTCCTTGTAATTCGCTAGTAGCACTATTGCGACACGATTAAACACACATCAAGACCGGTAACTTATGCGTTATTAGATTGATTTGATCCTTTCAATCATACAGTCATTCAATTAAGTCATCATCAGATCGAAACCGGCCTAGCGAATTATAACAACAACAAACATAAGAACAACAACAAACATAACTCGCATTACACTTGACGCTTAGCATTACACTTCATCATACCTCCCAAAAATTTCATACTACCTCGTCTAATCTATAACTTGGCAACTTCTCAATGTCTGCCTTCTTCAATGGCTTTCTTAAGGCTCAGATAATTTCAGGAAGATTGTCACATGTTTCAACACAGCCAAATGTCACTAAAGTGGGTGAACGACGAGCATCCACAAATACAGCATGTAGCCAGTCAGGTTCGTATCATGCCAAAACAAGCCTAAATCACTGTGGGCGAAATCAAGCACCCCAACAAAAAACGTCACGCCACAATCAAATAAATCGAAAAATATGAGTTGAGTTCTAGATATAGTACTTCAACTAGCGAGATGGACATAGGCCATTTGAGTATATGAATCGATGTTGAACCCAGCTAGTGTATGTGTGAGGCACTCATTCTGGTATAACTATAGATGGATAGTGAGTGCTATTTGTATGGAGCGAAAGCAGCTTTTTGAGCAATAAGGTTAATTGAAATATGGTAACCTCAACCCCAATACGAATCATATAATCTAAGATGGGACATCTACCTTTTCAATTTTAACAGCGCTGATGATATTTTAAAAATCTTAATTATTGGTCTGAAACATCTATTTATATTCGGATGCTGGCGTATATGATAATATTTATTTAATCAAAACAGGGTTTGATGGATTTTAGAATCCTTGCTCTCTAGCTCAAGGTTTACTTCACAAACCATTTTGATTGTCTCTTTATTTTTCCAAAAAGTTTTGAAACGATTGAAAGAATGCTTATAGGATTAGTTTCACCATAACACCTATACAGCAGGTCATCAAATTGTAGGGCAAGCTTACTGGTGTAAGTCTTTCGCTGATATCAGTCTCAATCCCTTTTGTTGTTGTAACTAAACTCCGAGTATGTGAGTGGAAAGATCAGTGGCTAGTCTGAATTCTCAACACTTTAAGTGATGGTCAATAGTCACGACTCACTTGTTTATACTTCATTACTGATTCGGTCTTTGCAACTGTCCCTATACCCAAAATTAGAAAATAATTGTAAATCGTCATTAAGTCATCCAGTGAATTAGGTCGTTAATGTACATTATATCGAGAACCCCAGATAGATAATACAAATTCATTATATCAATCATATATCAATATACAACGAATGTCTTCACCTCACATTCCAAAATTATATGGTATTAACCCCTATAGTATCGTACATATATAGTTATAAACGAGATTCAGTCTTCCGCATCGAATACGATGTCCATTCGATCAATGTGTGCATCGATGGAAAAGATATTGAACGAACAATATAATGGACCGACAAAATATTGGTGAAAATTTTGATTCAATTCTGAAAAATGAACCGGAAATAAAATGATTTTGTTGTTCATGTTCCAGTTTGGTATTCTGTTCATTTATATATAAACATTGGATTTGTCTATTTATTGTGACATCGAACGATATATCAAATAATAATTTTCGAATTTTATTTTATTTTCTATAATCTCGAAAATTAAGAATTAACATGAAAAGGGATTGAGAAATGTAGTAAATTTATTACAGTAGGTTGTCGAGCCCTTCAAGTGTATCTGGGCTAAATACAAAACCAAACCCCTTAATTTAGTTAATCAATAAGTATTTACTATATTTAATTTCGACTTTTCGATACACGTATGTACATATACAGACATTTATGGTTTCGTTAAGTTTTGTTTAGCTGATTAAACAAATTCCTTAATCAAATGATTATAGTAGTTTATCTTAATGAAACATGTCCGTACGATTGGACAAACAACGTAAGGGATGGTATAACTTAATTCATTTAAATGAAAATTGATGAATTGGGTGGATTTACGATACATATAAATAAGGAATATTCTAAGAACCTTTTTACTTTCATTTATTTTGATAATTTATTGATGGCTAAGTACGTGGTGATGAAATCATATTCAAAACTATGTACAGCGTTAAGAAATGAATAAGTGGACAGATATCCCTTATTTCAAATTTTATGGGTGTGTTTCTTACCGTCAAATCGAGGACGTATGGCTGAAGGTTCAATTTACGTGGAACTATCTGCTGGAACTGTCATCGAAGACCATATGATATGAGATAGAGAAAATTCCCATTTGAATTCCGCCCTTATCGTTATTCGAACCCAGTACCTTTCGGTAAAATAATTCAAACAGAATATATTACGATAGGAGCTGGTTAGTTTTACAGACACTTTTTTGAGGTCATCCAATAATGTTAGTTGGTAAAACAAAATATTAATTTTCAATATTCTTAGATTTAGTTATTTATGACAATTTTGTAAACTGCACAGCACTATATTTTGAGCTTTTAAGCTCGTTCGTAGTAAAAAAGTAGTTATTCGTATTCAGAACAGTTACCCAAACGCATTCGCGGACATTTAATTCACCAGAAAATATTCAGAATGACACACATATTGTAACTTTCGAGATATGAAAGATAAAATAATCGGAGAAAGATCAAATTACTATGGTTGTGATTCTTAGTCCTTTTAGACAAATTTTACCGTTGTTTTGAAATGACAGTATTTCCCATCTTGTCCATTTAGAAGAAAACAATTGATCTCAAATGACAAGACGACAAATTCCGTCTAGTCGGCTAATCCCGCCTTGTCCTGTAAGATAGAAAATATATGTCAGGCGTTTCCTAGACGACATAAGCCGACACCGAAATTTACATTTTAATTTCAAAAACTCGTTAATTTAAAAAAATTTCAAAAACTTGGTAATTGTAAAACTAGGTAATCGAAAACAATATACACTCAAAAAAATTTTACCAGTATTTTTAACAAAATAGTTTTGTAAAAGACCTGACAATATTTCTTTGTTAAATTTATATTAATTTGTTGGTTGGATGCTACTTTTTTATATAAACAACAAAATGTTTGTAGCATCTATACATCTTTTTGTATAAATAATTATGGCTATAGTAAAATATACTCAAGTTTATGTTATTAGAATCTTTTATGTTATTTACAATAATTTTTTTTAGTTTACATAATTTTTGTTATTTTCATATTTTAAATGTTGTAAATAACAGAGAAATCTGAGTTTAAAGGATTATAATCCCTGTTAAAATTATAAACTTTTAAAAAAAATTAAAATTTAATTTTATTTTATTTGACAAAGTATTTGTCAATTTAATGTACTAAATAATAATGATTATTTTTAATTTTATAAAACAATTGTAAAACATATAAAATAATTTACAAATTATTTACTTCTATTTAATACTAATAACGGTTGATTTGTCGATTTATACGATCATGACGATTGATTACTATATACTCATATAAAACTTCAATGACAGAATTTTTCATTTGGAATCTTTTTTAGAAGAAATTATGTTGATTTTTATAGATAAGTACATATTCGGTTTGCTCTAATAATGTTATATAAATTTAACCATGTGAGTATTAAGTCGAAAATTAATCTTATAAAAACATTACGTTGATGATATATGTTTCATCCCTAGGTTAAGATGTACCAATATATTTACTGAAACATAGTAGATATTCTAACATCTTAATTTACTATGAAATTCCAGTTCCTTAAATGTAGGAATTATAATTTAATATGCTTAAATAAGAAAACATCATATTTTTTTAAGTTTTAATAATTAAAGATAGGATGATATCTCTCTATCGTTATGTAATATTCTAAAACAAATCATTATTAGGTAAATAGAAATCATGAGATCCAGCAACTAAAATTGGCTGGAACCCATTGAGGTTCCACACTCAATGCCACAAAGGGCCGATGGTGCAAAGTTTCATACAAATAATAGTTTTTATCAAAACGTGTTAGATCAGTTCCTTCAATTTAAAAGTATCATTTTTATAAATATGTATTAACATGAAAATGCATGAAAATACTAATCAAAATTTTCTATTGTAAAATTGGATTCAACGATGGTTACTTAATAATTATATTATAAAGAAAGAACAGTTAGAAAATGAACCATATTAAAATATTCTTTATTACAAAAATTTTTGTATTTTATACAAAATACAATATTTAGTTTTACTTAATTCTATCAAAAAAAATGAAAATTTTGTTATTTTTACAAAAACATTTATGGTTTTAAATTTATATTTTGTATTTTTAACAAAAATTTGTTTTTCATACAAAATGTTTGTTTTTTTAACTATGATTTTTGTGTTTTAACAAAAAAGATCTTGTACTTTGCACGTTTTTGTTCAACGGACATTTTACGTTCAGTTTTAGTTCGAACGTCGATTGAAATATATCAAAGTGTGGTGTTTTTTTTAATAAAATAAACGTGGTTTAGTGTTTTTCATCGTGTATTATTGATATTAAATTTTAATTATTGGAGCAGATAGCAGAAGATTTTTGATTAAATAATTTATTTATGGTTTAAACAATTTAAAGGTAGGTTTTGTAAATAACTTCAAGTATGTATTTTAATTATATTTTTAATGTGAAGTGTTATTCCTGTTTAAAGTGATAATCCTCTTAAATTTAATTAAAGCTTTTAAATTTAAGAAGATTATCAATTTAAAGAAATGTTATAAATTATAGTTTGTTCAATATGTACTTTACAACTGGTGGTTTTAGTTATATATATTAACGGTTTTTTAACCCTTAAACCAAAACGCATGGGGTACGTGTATGTCTACCATTTATAACTAATTTATTGTTTTTTATGCTATTTTATTTTAACGATAATGTAGAAGCCACCATCAGCTTTGAATCAATTCTGAAGAGTTGTCATCATTTTATACAAATTTCAATAGCCCCTAGGGCTCAAATTAATAAAGCACTTCGTAAAAAATTCATGTAAGTAATTATAAATAATTTATGTTTTAAATATATAAATTAATATACATTTAATTAATATAAAATTTTAGGGATATAACAATAATTCTTAAATATCAATCATTTTATTGTAAATTAGTTTTAAGATGAAATGTTTTATCTGTAAGTTAAATTTAAATTCAAGTGAGGCATTAATAGTTCACTATAATATTTATCATGGTCTTGGAAAAAATAGCGAATATATGTGTTTAGAACCAAATTGTATTAAAACCTACTCAAACCGTGATAGTTTTAAAAAACATGTTAAGAAGCATTCATATGAAACTAATTTACAAATCACACAAACACCATTATCATGCAATTCGAATGTAGTTAAATCTAAACATACTTTAACCGATACAGCAGGGATCTTATTAAATGATTTAAAAAAAAATACTTCAAATCAAACAGATAGTCAAGTAACACATGAAAATATAAAAAACGGAAGTTGTCATGACAATAATAATGCTAAATTCGATTTATCATCCGCCAAGGAAAAATTGATGAGTTCTTTGGTTTTGTTCTGTGTTCATCTACACACCAAAAGTAATTTTAACCGTCAAAATGTAACAGATATCCAAAATTTAGTTAAAGTTAATATCACGGATCCTTTATATAATATTATGATAAATTTTATTCAATTAGATAAACTAAGCCCAGAAGTTAAATTTGTGTTTGAAAGCGTTTGCCATATACTAAAAAATCCATTTAAACTCATTGATACGGATTTTAAATTAGGAAAGTGGTTAAAAAACCATGGTTTTATGTGTGATATTCAAGAATTCACTATAAATGATAAGATTAGTTTAGTTTCTCGCAGAGGAAATTCAATATTTGATGAAAATTTGATTAAAGGTTGCCTCCTACCATTAAAATTTCACATAAAATTAATCCTTGAGAAACAATCTTTGTCATTCAATGATTTTGAAAGTTTCAACTTGAAAATCGTGAAAAAAACCATGTCAAAATTTACTGATGGTGTTGCCTGGCAAAACAAACTCCATACATTTAACGATAAAATATGTATTCCGATATTTTTATATTTTGATGATTTTCAGATAAATAATCCTTTAGGCTCTCATAGCCAATCAATTACTGGTATTTACTTTAAGTTACCAATTATAGAAAAAACTTCGAAATTGGATACCATTTTCGTTGCAGGTTATGTAAAATCTGAAAGTTTTAAAGAATTTGGTAATGATCTATGTTTAAAGAATTTAATAGATGAATTGATTTTGCTTGAAAAAGATGGAATAGAAATTAATTTGTTAGATAGAATTATACTTGTTTATCCAATTCTAGGTTTAATACTCGGTGATAACTTAGGAATCAATACGGTGTGTGAATTCAGTAAATCTTTTAGCAGTAATTTTTTTTGCCGATTTTGCAAAGTTTCTAAACTAGAAACTCATAAATTATGTGAAGATAAAATTGATATGCATAGAAATTATTCCAATTATCAAACTGATATAGAAAATGGAGACTTCAAGCAAAGTGGCATTTATAAAAATTCTATTTTCAATGAAATACCTTCTTATCATGTAACTGAGAACTATTTCGTGGATATGATGCATGATATTTTTGAGGGTATATGTCATTATGATCTATGTAATGTAATCAAATATTACACTGAACATGTTGAACTGTTTCCCTTATCTTTATTGAATAGCCGAAAGCAAAATTTCAATTACGGATCGATTGATATCGGTAATATATCACCTCCAATTTCTTTTCAAGATCTAGCTAAAACTAAATTAAAAATGTCTGCGAGTGAAATGAAATGTTTTATACATTACTTTCCATTAATGGTTGGAGATTTGATACCCGAAGACGACGAAGTTTGGAGTTTTGTGATTTGCTTAGTAAAAATTATAGATATTTTGCTGTCCTCTTCGTTCAATGCAAATAAACTAGCAGTTTTGAAAGATCTTATTACTGACCATCATCTGAAATATATTAAATATTTCAGGGATACTCTAAAGCCGAAACATCATCTGTTGTTGCACTATCCGAAAATAATATCGTTTTCAGGTCCACCCATTAGCTACTGGTGTTTTGGCTTTGAAGGGAAACATAAAGAACCCAAAAGTGCTGCTAGATCAACCAATTCTAGAAGAAATATATGCTTAACATTAGCAAAAAAAGCTCAACTCAAATTTGTTTACTTTTTAATGAATCCTATAGTTTCAAGATGCGTTAAACATAAAAAACATATTTTGAAGACAACTTCTCAATTTTTAAAACAAAAACTAAATTTAAAAGACGACGATTTTTCGTTTTATTCTCAAATTACTTACAATGGTATATTATATAAGAAAAGTTTTTATTTAACAAGTTTTTTTAATGATTGTGAAGCTTATAAGATTCTAGGGATTTATGTAACCAATACACTGCCATTAATAATAATAATTTTATTTGACCAAGTACTCGTTCACTCATTGAATACGCATTATATGTCATATCAAATAGAACCTGATGTTATTATACAAAATAATATTCTTCGAAACATTAACATTTTTTGTGGACCACCAGTTAATGTTGTTAAATCTATTGATGGAAAATATTTTTTACGATTAAAAGAATATTTTTAATAAATATTTATGTATTTCTATAGAAAGATATATATACAATTAATTAAAAGCACACAATATATCCGTTATTTTCCAATTATTGTTAATTAATGTTTAAATTTTATTTAAGTTTAAAATTCTTTATCCGCAAAAATGTAGAACTAATTTTTTGTTTAATTATTAATTTCTAGTTAGAATAATAAAATAATTTCTCATTATTCAAAATTTTAATATTAAAAGTTTAAAACTCAACATAAAATGTCACAAAATTTTACAATACAATATCCACAAAACTTAACCTCAATGGATGAAAATATGAATTACTTAGCACCGACTGCTGCTCAAGTGTTAAACTTTGAAATAGAAAATGATATTCAAGAAACTACTTCTAAGTTGCTAAGTACATCAGAAGAATCTTCATATATTACCATCGCTAATCTTACACAAAACCAAACAAAATTGAAAAACTTACTGGAGAGTTGGGATCTTCTAGAAATGTTACCTAAATGTATTGGTAAGTAATATTTTATTAATATGCGAGTATAGTTAAACAAAAAATAATTTTTACTTGTACAAAATTGTGCTTGTATAAAGTTCAACTCTGTTAGAATCAAAAATTGTTTTGAACTTTAAACATTATTACTTAGTTTTTTTTATTTATACAGAACTTCAAATGACCGTAGAAGCGTTTCTATGTATGAGTGATTACTATAAGGACAAGTTTTTGCAAAATTTTCCATTAGGAAATCAAATCATTTTTTCAAATCATCATAAAAAATGGCTATCTACACTTCAATCAACAGCAGATACTGAAACAAGTGAACTATCGCTCTCGAGTTTAACGAGCTCTTCAAGCAAATGTTCACCACATCAAACTCACTCTACTAAAGTTTTTAATATTTCGTCCATATTGAATGAATCAACAAATGGAAAATACATTTTGGACTATTATAAAAATAACAATAAAATAAACGAAGGAGTTCGGAAGATGCTTACCACTGAAATCATAAATTTTTTAATAAAAAACGATTTTAAGATGTCCGTCTCATTGGCAAATGATGTTACAGAAAAAATTATAGAACAATTTCCTACTGAAACAAAGGTATTGTTAAAATATAAAATTAATCCATTTATAAGACATCAAATTTGGTTTTTAGGCATTATATTTCTTTAAAGAAGATGGTAAAGCTCCGCTCGGAATTATATACACAAAATATTTTAATACAATTAGAAAACTATATAAAGTGGGAATAAAGACCGTATATCATAAAAGAGACTCGTCAACGCCCATCCCTGAACTTGGTAAATATATTAAATTCATTAATATCCTTTTTCATTAAATTTTCGATTTTATTAAAATATATTTCGTAATTCAATCATTTTTCAATACAAAAAAAGCCTAAATCTTAAAATAACAAGGTATTATATATTTAAGTTTACAATTATTTTACTCGTTCTACTGTATAGATATTCCAGATACCGCAGAAACAGCCGAAAGCTTGAAATGTTTACACGCAGACAACCTTACATGGCCAGAAGTCGAACTACATTGGTCAAACACTGTATCAGAAAGGATCAAATTTATAAAATCAGCGCAGGATACTGAAAGTATACTATTAAGGTGGCCGCATTATAAAAAACCTTTAGGATACAAACTGGTAATTCAATAGATAATTAAATTTTTAGATTCATTTACATTTATCGTGCATGTATTATTAGTAATATAAACTTGGATATGAAGTAGTGTTATGTTAATCAATAACAATGGATTAAAATATTCAACTGCATCAAGTTAACAGATGCACGTTAGTTATTCCATTAATGTATCAACAAAAATTTTTAATTGTTATTATAATATATTATAACACTTGAAATAATTATATATTATTTTTATTTTTTGTTTCTGATAAAGGTTGAAATGGATTTTGAAATTCTTTACCAACATAAACACAATTTTACGGATATTTTTCCAGAATTTAAAATAAAAATGTTACCGATCCTACAAACTAAAGTTAAGCATGCTGATGGTATCAATTTATTAAATTCATTGATAAAAGATGAGAACATGTCTGAAAGTAAGTTTGTTACTTTATTTAATTCAATTTGTTTAGTTATATATTTAAGTCCAATTTATTACTAAGTATTTCCGGACGATAAAAGACAAATAGTATGTTATTTTATTGTTATGTTAGTAACAAATAATACAAGAGAAAATATTGAAACCCGAGATACAGTATATTATATATTACGACTATAAAATCCTATTATTTCATTTTTATAGATGGCCAAATGCTATGCGTGGTTCACTTGCTCCATCACGTTTTAACACCAACAACGCGGGAAGTGCGTCATGTCAATGGGAAAAAAATACATGTGAAATTCACTATTCAAGATTCACAACATAGTTTTATGCTACTAGGGGCCACATCAGAAGAGTTAAACGAGAAGCTTCGTTTACAAAGCGCCACCAGTAAATTTATCCAACCACTTTTATTGGTATCCGGAATGTTAACGAATCCTAAAGAAATAATGGTCTATTTCGACGGTGTCTACTATAAATTGTTTTCAATCGGACGAGCAATCGATGTTTGTTTCGCGATAACACATCTTTTTAATTTACAGTACCCACTTGCGTCACGTCTAGTTTGGATATTTATACAACACTATTTCTACCAAATTAAAATAAAATCCGAAAAAGGTCATCCTTCAATTACGTATTTAATAGAACAATTAAATGATATCTGAATTTAAATTAAGTTATAAGTAAGCCAAAAATATTTAGTTTCAATATTTTTAAGTTGTGATATTGTTTTTAATTTAAATTTATATAAATGAAATGTATGTTTTTTATAATTTAAAAAAATATTGAATTATTGAAATAAAAATACTTATGAGATTAAATTTTATGTTTTATTTTTTAAATGATGACTATTTAATTACCATTTATCCCGATTAATTTATCTAATAATTAAAGTAATTTTGATAAAGCAATTTGTGATTTAAAAAATAGATTTTGTTAAGTAAAACATAATTCGAGTTAATTAAACAAAAATATTTTGTAGTACAAATAATCTGTTAAAGAAAATAAACAAAATTTTAATATAATTCACTCTAATTCTTTGTTTGATTCACAAAATTTTTTGTGAAAAATATAAAAAAATTGATAAATTAACTTAACTACCCATCATATCAACTGTTTTAATTTATAAAACTAACAAATTTTTTTATAGGATACACTAAAATATGATAGTAATTAGAAAAAATTTGTAAAATAAACAAATAATTATATTGAACTAATCGGCAAATATGTGTTGATTAACTATTGTTTTTTGTTTAATATACATATATTTTTTATATTTGTGTTCATTTGACAATATTTTTTGTTGGACGTATTCTAACCAAGAAATTTGTTCAAACCACCTATATTTTGTTAAATTTAACAAGGTTATTTCTTTGAGTGTAAACAACATATAAAGGCCCTATTCCATGAGGAAAATTGACTGTCAGTAAATATTAAAATGGGACAATAATATAGATTTTATAGTAGTGTAACTGAAACAGAAAACTATCTCAGTCAAAATTGGCTGGAAAAATGTCTGTCTTAGTGGTAGTGTGACTGCCATAAAAAGTATAAAATTGAATACTTTTTATTGCAGTCACACTCAGCCTTCTACATAAAATTTTTGTAAGACAAGGAATTATTTTCGCACACAACCAATTTTATAGTCAAGCGTCAAATAGTCCATATATTATTTTGTTAAAATTATAACTGAATTGAAATAAAAATCATATTTGTTTAGCATTGTGATATTTAACACTAAATTTTAATTAACAATCAAAAAAACTCCAAGAATGAATAATTAATGATTTTCTGGGTTATGGTTTCTTAAATAGCGGTCAAAATTCTGCTATACATAAACAATAACGTTGCCTTTGTCTTTTAGTTGGAGTTTTATAATTATTTTCTCTTTTCGTCTTTTTTGACTATCAGTCAATTTTTCCCATGTAATAGAGCCTTAATTCAGGCAAATGATACTTTGCAAAATATCAAATTTTTGTGACTACTTAGTTTGCATGAAATTTTTCTAAGCAATTACCAGCACAAATTGCAGGGAATGAAAACCAATTTATGCTTTTTTTCTATAAAATGATTGAATGTCGCCTCATAATTTGTTGCTGTATTTCTGGAGCCACCATGAAATGGCCTGTTAATTACAACTAAATCTTGCTCTTTTGTAACCGTTTTAGGGAGGCATGTCATGGTTTTAATTAGTAGATCACAAAATTGTAGAAAGCTTTAATCTGAGCCAGTGGTTTTCTGGTACAAAAAGTAAGAGTTCCACGTGGCTATATCAAATATGTTAAATATCACTTTTTTATACCAGTGAACATTTTTTTAAGTGTTGAGTAATATGATTCCATCTGGTCAGTTCTATCCACTACCGGCAAGTATTTGGTGTAGGTGGCTATTTCAGGTTTTATGAACGCTGTACCATGTGATATAAAGAACGTCACTTTTATCCTTTCATTTCGAAACGTATACGTTTCCCTTTCGTTTCCAAATAAATCCTCCTTTTGTGATCTTTTTGCTTACTACTTCTAGAGGATTTCCCCTTCTGTTCAATCGAAAAGTTCATGTACATTGGGTGTTCATGAGTAACAGTGTGTTGCAAAGTTCATATAATAGTTATCCATAAAAACATGATGTCCTTTTTGTAAAACTAGGTCCATAAGTCGATTTACTATAGAACTCACTTTGGGACAAGTAGAAACATCATTTTTGCTCTGATCAATATTTAAAACGTAACCACTACCATTGGTTAGCTCGTAAAGCTTCATTCCAAATTTAGCTTTCTTACCCTTGATATATTGTTTGAAAATCAGTCTACTTCGAAACAATAAAAGTGAGCCTTTTGAAAACTTTGAATGTGGACTTTTATTACATACCACGAAAATTTTATCCAGCCGGTATTAACACTTTCAAATGATAAATAAAAATAACAGTATTTCATACTTTTTGATAAAACAAAGTAGTTGATCGTGCCACAACATTTTTACTACTGATGTAAATGTGAGATATATGGAGAAATGCATGGCCATTTCTCCATATATCGCTATGATACCAATTTTACCATTTTACACACTATTTTTTAGAGTGAGCACAATATTAACATAGAAATTATGATACGATTGGCCATATTGGATCGATTGAACATTTTGGAGCGGTTCCACATTTTTATATACGAATGGGTACTTTTTGTAGCTATGAATGTTTTAAGACAACTGTATATTTAGATGCGGAGTACCATATAGTTACGGTTGGGCATTTACCAGAGCCATAGTAATATGACGTATTTTTAGTAGAGCTTTTTTTAGAGGCGGTACATTTCACACTTCCTCATATGAATCAATCATATATTGAGATGGTTCTGTTTCTACCTATTTTGAGAAGTGAATGGGTATTAAAATGTAATCTTGGTTGGTTATTTAAATTTACTAAGTATGTAACAGTCCTGAGACTGAGTGTTATTTTTATTTGATTAAAAAGTTAATAGTGAAAAACTATTACAACCATGGAACTAGATCTAGGACCAGAAACTTTAGAACGAGACAAGCATATCAAGAAATACAAAGAAATTGAATTATGGAGTGTCGTGGAAGGAAAGATGTCATTTATATAGCAGGCGATTCATTTAGAGAAACTTTTTTCAGTAGAGATTTTATAATATACCACGTGTAAGGCGTGTCAAACAGTTATGATTTCATGAAAAGACCTTACCTGACACACGCCACACAACGAAAACCAGCAATCTACGAGGCATGTGTCTTGTGCGCCTAGAGCAACTTATGGGCCATATCAATAAGATAAACTTATAGGCATTCAAACTGATTTCGACCAAACTTTTGTTCAGCGATGAGGTTCATTTCTCGCATAATAGCTACGTTAATAGGCAAAATAGACATATTTGAGCTAAAGAGCAGTCAGAAAAGGTTCAAGAGATATAACTACATCTAGACAGTTTATGGAAGTAGTGGCATTGGATAAATTGAACAATATAAGGCTAAATTGTACTACAGAGCTGTGATGTAACCAGATTTCAATTCTTTTGACTAAGAGAAACGAGATGTATGAAAATCTGCAAGAGTGAATCTAAAACTATCAAAATTACTTCATTGAAGTAGTAAAATTTATAATTTATGTTTAAGCCGTTAAAGTTCAGTAATCTCAATCGTATTACACCAGAATTATGATTTATATTTATTCTATAAATTATTACGTTTTATAGTACAAATACTTATTTGAGCTATCCAGTTTTCACATACATAAACGTGAATGGGATTATGTAACGAATATGGCTAACAATGCATTGCAATTTGAATGAAAAATCATTAAAATTTATGTAGATCTTCTTAAATGTTTAATACATACATATATTATTATGTATATAGTATGTTGAATGCACAACCATATCGTAAATCATTGAACCGGCGTCCGCGATTTGTGTAATAAATTCACATGCTGCTATATAAAATATTCTATAATGAAAAGAAATTATTAATTTCTTGTTTGTTACGTAAAAATATGCAACCCTTTCATTATGAGTACCCGAAATATTACAAATAGCACACAATAGATCATGGAATTCTTTTGATTGAATGTATGTATATACTAGGGGTAAGATTTTAACTAAAGAAATTTTTAAACAAAATAATTTCACTGGGAACTGTTTCAGTAAGTAAAGTGGTGAATGTATAAGATACAGTCACCCGTCGAAATACTCGCGAAATACAATTTGAAGGGGTCGAAATGTAACAAACTGTTTTATATGCATGAGTAAGTCGAGTGTAAATAATTTGTAAATATATATATCTGCCTGTTTGTAAGCTAATTTAATCGATCTAGTTAATAGGGATCAATATGATTTTGCATAAATTTGGTCTGACATTGATAAATCGATAAAATATTAACCCCTTCTGTATATATGTGCGTGCTTGTATTATTTACTGCTGTGATCCGAGTTAATTTGACATGAGGTTTACGTTGAAATTAAGTTGTTTGGTTGAATTTTGATTTCCGCTATGCACAAAATATATTTATCATTCCGTGAGACCGAAATAAAATCGATTTATTTATTAAGGGTTATAAGGTGTCTCCAATATTTGAACTTGGAAGTAATTTGCCCATTTACACTATAAACTACATATCAGCATAAGTCGTCAACATACATGTGTATATACACATATACAGACATGATGGTATGACCATTCTATCTGACCGATACATGAGAACCAAAATCGCGTTTCATTTTTAACGCCTTTTGTTCGTTTTCCTAATGGGCTTAGAATAACATAACAATTACGCGAACCCCATACCAGAAATTCGTTCGTTAATCCATAAGTTTGGTAAACAAATTCAGTCAAGTAGAATTAAGTAGTTTTTTATTGCTATAACACTTAAGAGTTTTTTTTTGTGTCTTAAGTAGTTTTAATAGTTTTGTGAAAGTGTGGTAACCGTTTTTTACAACGTCGTTAAGTTTTCAGAGCTGTTGACAAATTTATGAATTTTATCTATATACTATATATAAGAACACCGGTGTATCATCATGTAGCTCGTATATAAAAATCCAATTAATATTATTTTGGTTGACTTATTTACAAAATATCTACTTAGCGTGCAAAATATATACTTATTATATATAAAATGTCCTTTCTTAGAAAAAATGCGGATAAAAATTTGAAAACTTTACTTTCGTGTAACAACGGGAGGGTAACGTCAAGATCAATCTAATTCAAGCAACAATAATTCGAACAGAAAATACAACAATTATTTGTTTCATTTTTATCTTAAAATACAAATCCTTATAAAATCCTAAATATTTACAGTAAACTTATTAAATTTTGGAACCGTGAAATCAAGAATAAGAACACACCACCGTCCTCATTGTTGTTGTCGAAACGCGCAGTACAACCATGTTAGACAATAAAAATCCGGGAAATCTACCGAAGCGAAAATATTTTTGTTTTTTTGTGCTTGAAAAAGATGATATAATATCCGCGTCTGATAAATACAATAATTTAATTCCATATTGTTTGACTAAATCTCTCTAGAGACGATATAGCGAAATGTTTGGTAAAAATTAATGCAGGAAGACTAACTCATAATAATAGCGAGGAATATTTTATTATGGCGCTGGTTTATTATCTACGGGTGCGTGTTTTTAATGATAATTGAATAAATTATTGTAAACACGGCGTTAACGCGGGCGATTTATATACAAAATTATTGGTATTAAGTTTGAAGGCGGTAGCAGTTACCTCTAGTTTAAAATTAATTCAATTTAATGCAATAAATTTTAACACTCGATGTTGATGTATCTACTACATCTAGGTCGACAAGACATCTTCAGCCACAGTATTTACACACATCCGCCTCTTAATCGCTTAATTGATTTATTTTATTATTTGGTGGTTAGCAAAATTAGCCACTAGATTGTATACCATTCTCATATGATCAATGTTTTTCAGAAATTAAATGACATTTAGGCGAATTATATAAAACAGAAAATTTACTGTGTACAGTGTAAACACGATAGTTCGATTCAGTTCACATAGTCACTTTATTTACAATTTTGTTTTTATCACATTTTAAAGTTAAAGTGATGAATTGTCTATGGTATACAGTAGGCCTATTTGTGAATTCGAATTCGAAGAAACGAACGAATTTTTCGAATGATTGGTATTTGTGAATCCATAAACGTATAATAAAGCAAACGAAACGGAATAATCAAGGAAGCGCAGCAACGAATGTAAATTTCCCTTATCGGGTAATTCGTTTTCGACCATAAATTTTACGTTCATGAACGAATTTCTGTTCGTTGTAAGTTTTGTTGACGAAGCCGTACAAAGAAGTAACAAAATTTTAAAATTGAGCTATCACTACAAAATAATAGAGGAAATGGCAGACCGGTTCAGTCTAAATCTCAATATCAGTTAATAGAAAAGCAAATATTGCAGCAAAAACATTGTGATCGAAACATTATTAGTTGTAAGTGCGATAATGTATTCGTTTGAATTTATTCAAATTTTATTAAATAAGATAATTTTAAGATAAAGAACTAACTATGACAACACAAATGAATTAAACAAGAATATTTTATTTATAACTATAATTTTTATTTATTTATAAAAAGATTAAGTTATGGCGTTTAGTACGACGTTTCTTATTCGTCGCGCTAACACTCCTTCGTCATTTCCGTTTGACCCTTCCCCTTCATTTTGCATTTCATCAATTCAATTTTCAACCAAAGTGTCGTCGAATCCAACTCTAAAGTGTAAGCAAATGTTGAGCAGAGTTGCGCAGACAAAAATTATTGGGGAAGCTTTTTTGGCGAATAATGTAATTGTCGGGCTCCAGGAATACATCGGAAACGTGATTTTAAAATACCAATGCAACGTTCAATGATATTTCACAAATTAGATGACTTTCGAGACCCGTCATAAGTAACCGTATTTCTCGTGAGAAGATAATGATACCAAACAAAACAAACAAAGCGAGAGTGATGCTGGTGGTTAACAAATAAACCAACTATAAGCTATCAGTGGAAGTAAGAGGAAACAAAAGACATCTCAGAGCCCAGTAGTAGTGCGGAAACAGGATCCGTCTATACAAACAGAGATCAGTACAAAGGTGGAAGTAAAGGGGGTATTCACACAAACATTACAGAATGAAAGTCGCCTACATATACTCAACATATACATATCAGGATGTATTCGCCAATGACGTCGAACAAAATCAAGGGAATTGTTGCAAGAACACAAAATGTATATTGGGGGATTGTAATTAGCCGCACCAGCTTCTTGCGATCCAGCACCTTGGTAGTTAGTACGGTGAAATTTTTTAGACCCACGATGTCCATCCAACCACGATTTAGAGTAGGTTTCAGGACCTTAGTGTTTGTTGGGTGACCAATGCTTATATAAAGAGGTTATATAAAGTGCCGATACGATTTAAGTTATTGTATATACTTATAAATTTTAGAACATAAAAAACAACAACCATGCGACAGTTTGACATGGTACATTCCAAATTCAAAAGGGTATAATAAAACAGGACTCTGTAGCGAAATTGACAATCAACTCAATAGCCATGGACCACCTATTAACTTCAGATGGCTGGAGGCAAGTGTGGACCGATTTCAAATATAATATTAAATAAAACGAAAAAGAAGATAACGTGGAACTGTCACACGAGAGAAATATTTAAGAAACGCAGTAAATGGAATAACTGGCACTTTTCATTTGCTGACACACGGTTTAGTGTACAAATCAACCTAATTTCATCAACATCTATATAATAAATCGAAACAAAATATAATAACAGAAATATACTTTCTAAATGTCAAAATTTAAAAATTTGATTAATTTTAGGATAGGTATGACCATTAGTACAAATTTTCACTTCTCACTACTTGGCAGTGTACATTTCTTTTTTGGATCGTATTGCCAAATACCAATTCATGTTCGAATCCAAAATAGGCCTGCAGTTCATATTGTGAATACTCGTATGTTGGGGTAAATGTCTTGGTATCTCTTTGCGCGAATTGATGGCTAAATTTGGCACACTCGCATATGGTTTACACGATTTTAGTTTATAGTTAACACACCTATTTTCCAATACGGTCATATGTCCCATTGGTCTATTTGTCTTCAAAAACGATGATGTTCAGAATGTTACTGTCAATGGTGAGCGGTATAGGCACATGATTAAATATTTTTCGTGCCTCGATTAGCTGGCATTTTACTGACATGTCGTTCCAATAGGTCGGAATAATTTTGCTTACTGGTCCAATTAATTGGCTAATAAGATCGTGTGATTTAACTCCATTTGAATATTGGAAATCATTCCTTGTTGTATAAGCTTATACTTGATTCCTTTCAGATCCTTTTAGTTGGGGGGCTTTTAAATTCGATATCGGAGCCGCAAACGAATTTTGCTATTATGAAAATCTGATATCGAAAAATCTTCTATTATGAAACTAAATAAAAAGACAAAATGAAATCGTATGTCAAAATCCAACAGCTTACATGTTTTATTCCAAGGGCTTTGGTTAGTAATAAATCCAAATGAGTTTTGAACGGCCAAGCTCTTTATTTTAAGTTATTAAACTTTGAGATTTTAAACTGTATTATGTATTATGAACTACACTCATGAGCTATAGGTTAGCTTAACCTTATTGGTCTGACTTCCATACTGTATAACTTGTATAGATTACAAATAAGACACAGTAACTACTCCGAGTTGTCAGATTTAGGCTTCTGCTTCGATTTCATTATTGTTTAACGAGTATTACCACAGATAATAATTTCTACATCGTTTGTACACTCAATACACGCATACAACAATTACCACAGTATAAATTCGTCAATTCTTTATTCGATAATCATGTCACGTCCAGAAAATATATATATTTCAAAATTACCCGATTATTATTCCGTTTCACGAAAATATATATATAAGACAACGACCCAAATGCGCAAATAAAAATATATAAAACGCAAAATCTAATCCAATTTTCATCCATTACATTTAATTTTCAAATTTGTGCGAAAAAAAAATTGTATTATCTCACTCGAATTTCCATAAAAAACAGGTATGCCCATATAATAGCGGAGGTATACACAATTTCGCGCGGAACATAAACCATTTTTATTAAGGCAGTTGTGTGACAAAATTTGCATATATATTTCACTCGTGTTTGGTTGTTTATTATCTCGGGGTTCGAAAATTTGACGGTGGTTGTGTTTATATATTATGAAAATTGCCTCACATATATCTCAATACCAAGGATATATAATAGTCGTCGATACATAAAAATGTTGTGAAAACAAGTAGTTTTGTTACATAAATTCCCCCTCGTTTTGTAATTCGAGATATCTGCCGGTACTCGGTTGTAGATTCACTTGATATGGAGAAAATGAATTTCTCTTTCTTATATGAAACAAATCAGGTTTGATGTATAATATATTAAGGGATCTACATGTAGATCCTGTTTTGAATTGGACGCGAATTTTGGACATTCTTTCGAAATTTTTATTGTTTTGTCCATCATCATTCATGCGTGCTGTGTTCTGCTATATAATTTCTTAAGTACAATGAGTATACAATAAATAATGAAATTAAATTTGAGACAGTCGTAATTGTTTGGAGGAAAACAAGTTCGCGAATTTCACATTTGATTTTCATCGTGAGTTTCTTCAATTGTTTAATTTTCTACATAAATATGGGAATTAAATTCGTAGAAATTTGAATTTCACATACACTCGTAACTTGTTTGCGCGACACATGTTGTAAGTTCATTGGAATGTGATTAAAACGTTTGGATGAATTTTGTGTGAAAATTTTATCGCACAACCCATATGGGGTTAAAAAGTTAACCTGAAGAGAATACGTTGATCTAAATGTCAAGGTGCACAGTAAAAGTGTCCACAACAAATACTTGACTGACAGTTTAATTTTTTTTATTAATTTATAAAACAGTCCCCTTTATATATATATACTCAGTTCCAGAACTATTGTATCCTGTGGTTCTACATGTACAGGACTACATAATGTATAGTTTAAATTTAATTAAAATCCATTTAAATCAATGTGTGGGGGTCAGAACTCGTACCAAATCTCATGTATGTTTTAAGTTTTGTTGAATGGAGAATTGACCACAATCAACCTTTTTCTAACACCAAATAGAAATTTATAATTTAGAAAATAGTTTACATAAATAGGCAAGAATTTATTTAATTAGAATTATTCTGGATTTTATGTTTATCTTATTCTGATTGAATTTTTGTTTGGCTCAGTGAAAAGGGATTTCGACATCTTTTCGGCTGAATAAAAACCGCAACATATTACAGGACCAAAAAAACCTATATACATAAAAAGGTTTTTTTTGTAAAATGTATTGGATACGTGGTCAAGTCATCGTGCTGCTTAGGGGTAGAATCGTTACAGATTTGTTTATAAGTTTTTGATTTTCTAGTTGGGTTCATCAGGTAAAAATCGAACAGCACATACAATTAATCGATTGTAATACAACACAACACAAGAACCCAAAGTAATACATCATTCCGACACACTCCATCCATGTGACATGAATTATATACTGTCTACAATTTCCTTAAATGCAGATAATAAATTTTACTTTCCTTTCAGCATAATAATAAACCAAAAGGAATCCTTTTATGCATAAGCAGTCAAATTGAAAAGTCACTATGTTACTCGTACCAAACGGGACGAAAACAATAATTTTTATAAAGTCGTTCGGGTTTCCTTTTTATATTTACGAAAATATGCAGTAAATCAACAACAAATTAACAATAGACAAGTTTCAGAACTGAAAAGAGTGCCAAATGGTTACATTGAATTTGTAATTATCTTGGCTTGATAAATTACCATCAAATGGTACCGATGAGTTATAATTAAAAATTAAAAAAAAAATGTTTTAAAAATACAGTTTTAAAAAAATCTAAAAGGGTTAGGGATGCCTTAAAATTTATTTTTATGAAATCTTGAAGGGTTGAGTGTAACACATTTTTTTTATTTTTTAATTAGGCAAAGTGAAAAATAAATCACCTAAATCGGAAAGAATATTGTATAATGTTACAAAATTGTTGTCAATGTGACCAATAGAAAAAATCGTCCTTACTGCATAGAGTTTTTCCAACAATGATGTCTTTCGATGAATAAAATGTAGAAAATCAAATACATAAGTATCAGGAAAAGTTTGACAATTTTTTGATTAAATTGTCTTGCATAAACAGAACAGTGTCAGTGATTTGGCACATTTTATTCATTACAGAAAATTATTAAAAAATAAAGGTTGAATTCCAATTCATACGTCTAGAAATTGTAATCAGTATGCCACGATTATTGTACCTGACAGTTCCATTTTCGCAGTCGGCATAGAAAGTTTTATTGCCTCTTTTGCTCCATCAAAATTTTAAAATGACAAACATCTAAATCTTTAAGTTTTTTTATTCAAGCTTATAGCATAAATTTATCAAAATGGCGGAACGAAGTTCATTACAAAAATTTTTCAAAATAATGAGACGTTCGACTGATCCGTGTGCCATTAATTCACCAAAATATTCAGAAGTATCGATGGTTTTGAAATCGAAAGATAAGGACATAAAGCCGATAGTAAAAAGACATACTGTTGATACACATGTGGTGAATAAACGAATCGAATTTGAAATTATGCAAGAAGAAAAACACTTCAACTCAATGAGAACAAAGTCAGCTTTAAGACCATCTGATAGTGGGTGGATAAGGACTAAACTCGTTACGCCTAGCGAAGTGACTATATTATAGAAAATAACATTTTGATTAATAAAATAGTTTGAAATTGAACATACAAATTTCTAAAATTTATTTATTTTTTGTTGGGCCGATAATTTAGATCAAAACAACAATTTTTATATCATCATAGGGCTAGTCCAATTGTATCATGGCTTGATGCTTTCGACGCAAGTTCATGTGAAATATCATCATGTTCTATTGCATGTGAAGTAGATGCGGTATTAAGAGTTATCTCAGGTACAAAATGAATCCGCTTGTTACTAAGTCGGGTAACATTTCTTTTATTCACACTTAAAGATGGTTTGGTGTTCCTTAAAACCATCGGCTTCTTACTGATTTTAATAGTTGTGGTCGAAATGACACTGTCTAGGCCGCACGAGTCACGACGTCGTGAAAAAATCTTCCAAAATTTACTTTCTGAATTTTGTCTTTGCATAATTGTTAGAATCGAAAATATTTTTATAAATAAATCTAATGTCAGTTTGGAACAATGCCTGTTCGATTATACCTAATCTAGTATGTCAGTCAATAAATTAATAAAGCTATTATTAGACGGTTGTGGAATAAATATTGTGGTAAATCATGAACAAATTGAAGATAAGTGTCGTATAGCCAGCCCTAAACAGGGGTTAGCTTTAATGAAACGATAAGAGTCTAATTTTTGAATCGCAGTCTGTAAGTTATCAATATTCTGGTGTCCTAGCTAGTAAATGACTGGAACTCGTTAACATGATTATAAGTGAAGAATATTTGTGCCAAGGCTGACTATTCCTACAATGTAATGATGACCTTGATGATGTAGTTAGATTTTTCATTGGATCAATGATAAAATTAATGTGTGAGCTCCTATTTCGTATGAGGTCAGTCAATCTGTCACTATAAACTGACTCAAAGTGACCTCATTTCAAAATATGAAATAACATCGGTCTTCACCATAATACGTACGGGTAATATCGTCTTGACAAAATACTATACAAGGTGATTCTTTCAGCAACCGTAAAGGTCTTAGAATTGAAATTGTTATTTCTACTTTAATGTGATATAATTAGAGTCTGAAAAAATTTGAACTTTCAATTGTGTAGAGAAATTAGCTTATCATGAAACGCAAACTCACAGTTGTCTTGGCTAGGAATACCACAAGGAGTTAAAGAAATACCAGTAAGAGAACCATTGAGCAAATAATGAAGCAATTACTTAAAGACAAAATAAATTAGTTCGAATTATTCACAGTCAAGGTACTAACGGTAGAGGATATCTAGATTCAAGATTCAGGCAGTATGTCGTAGGTAGTCGGGCACTATTAACTCTATGTTCGGGATTTTACATATAAAAAACGTTTTCCTTACATTTTTTATGTAAATTATGTAAATTACATAAAAAGTAAATTACATGCATAAAGAACGAAGGCAACACCATTCGCATTGCCATCTGTTTTAAAATGTCAAAAATTTACCAACGTTCGTTTTGCTCATTATTAATTAACATAAATAAGTATTTCCAAAATCAGTTAATTTTCAGGTTTATGTTATTAGTTGAAATACGATATTCACACCTTTACCCGAGTCAGTAGAAAAAATGGTACACAGTTATTTATTTCACAAATTCTAGTCGTAAAATAGTAATAAGATTTAGTTATAATTCCGTTTAATAAGAGATGGCGCGTTAATTTTTTACATAAAATTATATTTTACGTTTTTGACATAGAGAATGTAAAAAATAACCTTATGTAAATTACACGTTTTTTATATGTAAAAACCTGTGTAAATTATATCGTGTAATTTACACGCTGAACAGTGGTTCTCTTGTTGAATCAAAGAACAGTTGGACTAGAGTTTCCAATCCAGATTTCCGATCTTCGAACAATCCGGATTATTCGACCAATTTTGACTATTCGATTATTCGGATATATTTTGTTTTTTACGTTTACTTAGAATATACGTTTACTTAGAATAGTTTTGAAGATGGAAAACACGACAAGAAGAGAAAATTAAAAACAGTTGCTTGATATCTTATCGCCCATTGAAACAGCTGTAAAGGAAGTAAGTAAAAATTCAGTATCGCTTTTGAAGCATCGTCACAGTTTGCAAACCGAAAGCACTTTTTGGCTGTCATGAAGCACCTTTCTCGGCTGGCAATATGGAAACTGATGGAAAAATTTGAGATGTTGGAACGGTTAGTGATCTGTAAAATTGCTTCAAAGTGATCCGGATTTTCATAGAAGAATCATTTTCAGTGATGAGGTTGGCCTTTTCACATCGGAGGCTACGTTTATAAACAGAATAGTCTCAGAAAATCCAATGATTGTTGAAAAGCCTCTCCTTCCTCAATGTGTCACTGGTTGGTGCAGTTTTTGGGCTGGCGGTGATATTTGACCTTACTTTTTCAAAAAGATGCTGATGCAACAGTTACGATATATGGATTACGTTACCGAGCTATGATTTATGTGTTTTTATGGCCTAAATTGGAAGATACTGATGTGGATGACGCTTATTTTCACGCAATACGGCGCTACGTGCCATACAACACAATCGCGATATTGCAAGAAAAGTTTCCTGTTTGTGTTATTTTTCGAAGAGGTGATAACAGTTTTTGTCAAAGCTCCACAATCGATTAAGACCTTAAGGATGGAATTGGTAAAGTTATCGAGTATAATTATATTAAAATTTTTGTTGTTATCCAGATATTCGGATTATCCGAATTATTTTATCCGTTAGTATTCGATATTCGGATAATCATAAATGTCGGATAATTGGACTTACGATTAATCGTGCTGGATTCTGGTTGAACTCAAGGAGATCGAAACATTATATATCAACATAAAAGTGACAGTTTACGGTAAATTTGAATTCCTTTCGTTGCAAATTAAAATACATATTTTTATTTACTTTCCAAAGTCATACAAAACACAACGTTATAACTTGAGAACTGAAAACGGCACAAGACAAAAAAAAATTCCAGAGGGGATTTTACTTGATATGGTAATTTCTTTTCATTCAAATGTTGAATACAAAAACAAAACCGAGAAGAAAATTCTATTCATTTTCATTTCATTTAATTTCACGAAATACTCAAACAATAAGTTAATTAGATTTTCATCCGAACAAAAGCTAAAAACGGAAAGAAATTTTCTTTTGACTGCGCGTCATACCTCATCGCCACCCTTGCCTTTCCGCTCGCCGTCCGCACCTTCAGTCGTACATTTTCAATTTCAATTAATTTTAAATGTTGAAATGTGCATTTAATTGTTTGATTTTAAATGCAGAATTTTTTTTTTGGTTCGTCACCGAAACAAAATTAAATATAAGCAGCCCAGAGATCAAAAAGATTACCCACGAAAGAAAATGATAATTTGTCGAGTGTATTTAAAATTGAAATGATAAATGTAATTGGCGCGTAATTGTCGAATTTATTTATTTTGAAGAGAGGTCGATGATTGTCTTGTATACGTATATATTTGGAAGGTGAATATTAGAAAAGAAAAAAAATTATTCATGTGGAGACAATGATTGTACCGTATATAGATGTTGCCCTCTTAAATAATAAAATCCTTATAATCTCTTCGCTTTTGTAGAACACTTGATAATAAAACAAATTTCGAAAAAATGTAATATTACAGAAAATTATATCCAATTTAATCTGATTACCATAATTGTGTACAATAGCCCATAAGAAAATTCGTTTTTAATTTGCATATTAACGTATACACAACAAGGCAGTGGAATTGAATTGAAATTTATATATTCAATTTCGATATATATACTCGTAAAAACCAATTCTAGACTATTGTATAAAATTTTGGGAATTTTTTTTTGTTAATTTTGTGCCGATACTCGTATATAGGGATGTGATGTTAAGAAGATCATAAAATTCAGTATTGAGAGATTTGCATAATCTATCGTGGAATTTATATTGTCTAGAAAATTTAAATTATACTGTCCTTAATAGAACGGGATTATTCATGGCGTACACATATACCAACTCGCTATATCCATCGGTGTATTTCGTAATTAGTTGGGAAATGGTTGACGCGCCATGAAACATGATGAAAATTTATTCATTCCATTCCCTCAAATATGATATCATGATTAACTGACACTTTATCTCAAGTTATGGGCTTGTTCAAGAAACCACGTATATGTCACAAGGAGTGTCTGGCTCCCGGGAAATTAATTAATTTTTGGAATAATTTAAAATCCCGAGCTGCAACAGCAACCATCAATTCTAGTTTACACAAAAAGACAGTCACTTAGTGAAATTGTCGCAAGACTAGCTGCTGTTGATGGTTTCTCTATAATGCAATTTGCAATATTCAACTTTCAAGGGAAACCCTATCTGCACGGCAGTGTAACTTGCATTACCTTGGAGGAGATTTTATTTATTAAAATAATTTGCGAGAGTACTGAAGACGAGTACTGAAGACGAGTTCGATTTCAGTACTCTAGTACAGAAGACGAGAGTACTGAAATCGAACTGACTAGTGACAGTAGTGACTATAAGAATTATAGAGTTCACTATTTTCGAGTTCTAACTTGCGGGAGCTTTCACTATAGTTCCGATAGTAACCTTCATATTACCGAAGAGAATTTTCTTGAGTTAAGTGGTCGCCGTAAGGCTATCCCTTTTCTCACAGAAAGATCTCAATTTCGACGTTTTTTCACTTCGTGAATATTCCCAATTTTTCTGGTTTTAAAAGGGCCTGAAGATAGAAAGGCCTGTTTGAGATGGAGTCTAAAAGTTCCCGTTCAGTGTTTCTTGGATTGCTAAATTCTAGTTAGAGAAATAGAAATGTAGCGAAAATCAGAGAGACTAACGTCATCTATAGGACCATCCAAGGTGAAACTTTTCCACTAAGACCGTGAGGCAAGAGAAATATCAATTACTTTCTATCTTGTGGATGTCAAAAATGTAGGTGTATTTCTCATAATGATGACTATTACGTTCATTCAAGATGACTAAATCAGACTTAGATATGTATCCCAAGAGGATTATACCTCTAGAATTTATATAGGAGCTGTTCCAGTACCACTCACAGGTGCATCGCATCTGGCCATGGTTGAGATATTATGTCGGTTTGCGTAATCTAAAAACTTTGGTAAACTCTTGAGTAAGAGGATGAAGCCCAAAATCATATGAGAAAAAACAGAGAACCTCACGCCAATATCCTGTTTCTTTACTTCAACTTAAGGAGGAGTCTGTAATTCATGTTATTAATAAATTTCTAGGTCTCGAGCAGATAGGAGAGTGCCTGGAGGCCCTGGATTGAGTCGTTTGATTTTTTTTCCATGAATCAACGGTTCTTGAATTAATAGGACATATTAAGATATGCTCTGCACACTATTTTGTTTACGAAACTGGTTTGAATCCACATTGGGTCCAGTTTTGGCTTTCCTTGCTAACAAATTGAATTTTAGGAATATGTGTAGTCCAGGTGGTCTTATTTAAAAATCTATGTTAAGTTGTAGCCAAAGTTACCGAAACTGGACGAAAAGTTATTAAAGATTTACTGTTCAGTAAGTAAGGTCAATTAACATATGTACAAATAACTGATGTGTTATCAAAGCTGTTAAGGTAAGGGAGTGAGTTCCTTTCAATAACCTTCTTTGATGCCTGCCTGAAACTAGTCTTTTTCTTAAATGATGTGTCAGTATAATTATGCCGTCTCAATAGACCAAACATGTTTCTCAATCCCATTCTCGTAGACTGCAGTAGCCTCTTATTCTGTTTAATTTATTTAAACAATATTCAAATTAACTAACATTAATGAGATAACATTAACAGATGCAAAATAAAATGATTTCCTGATCAAGGGCTGGAATAAATGAAGATTAGGAGAACAACTTATGGTCTGATATTTAGTAACAGTGGTACAGTACAAGCTGGAAATAAAGAAGCAGAGGGAGGGTTTGAGATCGATGAAGACGTTGTTCCTTCCGATACAGTTTCAACCACAGATATGGGAGCATTGCAAGGATAGTCAATTGGCTGCAGCTATAAGGGGTCAGATTTTACAGATCGTACAGATCGTAAAACTCCTGTGCTAGTCGATCTTCCGTTTGAAAGCAAAGATAAAAGTATTTTTTTTTTGGCGTTACATTATTTGAACACAGAGATTTGATGATTCCTCCGTTTATGACACCTGCATTTCTTAAAAAATAGTAAAGACAACATTATCATAACCACTCTCCAAATATTTGCAGTAAAATATGTAGCTTTCCGCAACACCCATATATTCCATTGTTATATATGATTTATTACAAGTATGTACACAGTCGTACAGGTGCATTTGTTATAAAAGTACATAATGAGATAATCTACCGAATTATTATGTATATAAAATATTTTTAAAAGATTACAAGCTTAATTCGTAGAATATCATATGGCATACTTACCTGTATACTGAGTCAATAAATGATTAATATTGACTGATAAAATATTAACTACCGAAATATCATTTAGTGAAGCGAAACAAGCTTGCGCTATTTTTATCCACGATCGACATATCAACATATATACATACATATATATAGGCCATTCAAGATAGCAGACAATTATTCAAGGTTAAACTTTATATTATGAATACTATATCTTTACAATGTATGTGTACTTACAATATTGCATTTAGCCCCGACAGTTTTATTGGACTTTATCGATAGTCTATATCTACCATCTTATTATCACGAATGTACTGGTTGTTCGATTCTGTTTTGTAAAGAAAATGGCTTTAAAATAATCAGAAACATTACAAAGCATCTATTTAAAGATTATGATGATCAGAGCTTCTAATATTAACACTTTGGCTGCCAATGTTGTAATGCGCATACACTCTAATTTCCACCCTATCATGCCAGTGTTGTTCTAGACATACATTCGAAATTTTGTTTTACTGAGCTAGAGTTGTTATAAATATGGTTATTACAACGTTTGGCAGCCAAATTGTTAAATAATTGGTAACACTAAGTTGATCATAATACGAGTATAAATGATGTTTACCTACTTTAATAAATGAGATCTTTGCGGCCTTTAAAGAACATAGATGCATAAAGAACATCAAACCATTAGAATCCTTGTAAAAGTGAGACTGTAGCAACACAACTAATCCCTCATTTGAGTGCGACACTCATTAGCCAACCCATATTCCATGTTAGAATACTGATATCCATATATATATATATATATATATATATATATATATATATATATATATATATATATATATATATATATATATATATATATATATATATATATACTCGACCAATCCTCAAACAATTTTCTTTTTTAAGTACACACATTAGTCATTCTCGAACGATTTGGGTTCTCAGGAGTTAAAGCTATAGATTTTCGAGCAATTTAGACATAACACAAATACACAAATGAGACATAACACAAATAATATGAAGTTTGAAATTTATTAGATTTATGAATTTGATTTAAATGTAAAATTAAAGTTTATTTATTTATTTGGCTGGTGGCCAACCTGGTGATTGCGTTGTTGTGGTCGTTTCGGTAGTTATTGGTGGCCAAACTGGCGATGTCTGTTGTGTCGTTGATGTAGGTACATCAACTGGTGGCAGCGTTGGAATTTGATGTAGTGGCGGTGCAGGTCTATCAATTGGTGGTGGCACAGGTATAACGGCTGGTGGTCGATCAACTGGTGGTGGTATAGGAATCTCTACCGGTGGAATAACTCCGGGATTTTCAACCGCTGGTGGTTCAGGTATTACTACGGGTGGAACATTACCTGGATTTTCAACGAGTGGTGGTTCAGGTATTATATTTGGTGGTAAAATTCCTGGATTTTCGACTGGTGGTAGTTGGGGAAATACTGGCTTATCGGGATCAGGTTCAATTGCTGGTTTATCGACCACTGGTGGTTCGGGGGCTATCCACGGTGGCGATTGTCCCGGTAAATCGACGCTTGGTAAATCGGGTGGGCTCCAGTTCTCTGGTGGAATGCCGGGAATTTCTATTTGCGGTGGTAGCGGTGGATTCCATTCATCGGGCAGCTGACCAATTACATTTACTAATGGATGGCTCCATATTTGATAGTTAATCACATATCCTCCGTGACGAATAGTATTAGCACTATTCAAATGGGGAATGGTAGCACAAATTAAAATGAGTACAAAATTACGAAACTTGAACATTTTTGTGAAACGTTCGGTTATCTACTGACAATTTTTCAACTATCGCCGAAGTTATAAACAACAGGTAAGATAAACACTTTTACTTCAAATTAAGATTAAACGAATAGTAAAACACAAAATTATTTTATGATTATAATTGATTTATGATTGTATTTACATTGAATTATTTAATAAACCCACGTACATATTGAATTCTGGATGAAAGTCATCTGCTGGATTTTTTTTAAGCACTGGATATTAAAATGGGAGTGCTTATTGGTGCCATATCTGGAATTTGAAATTCAGCCGGTAAATTTAGAGTTGGTGAGTTTGACTCTGGCAAAGGAAGTATGCTGAAGTTTGGTGGTAACGGAATAAGCACTGTTGGAAATCCTGGTATTACTTTAATCGCTTGACTGCTTGCACAACTGGCCAACAGGGCGACCAATAAAATATTCACCAACAATTTATTCATTATTTTTCTATAGTTTTGTGCTGTCGAAATTAATTAATTCGTTAGAAGGTCTCCAACGCGGTTAAATTAATACTTAAAAATGAATCAACAGACTGAAACATTTTATTTATTTTCATTTGATCAGATTTGAATTCAAGTGCACGAATTTTATCACAGCAATAAAATTTATTGTACGCTCCAACCGATTAGGCCCGCGCAACGGTATAAAAAAGTGCGTTTTTCATTATCAAAGTATATAAAATATTTTTTTTTGTGTTTTATTATTTTTAATTAAAATAAATTACAGTAATAAATATTATATGTCTTAGATCAAAATAAGATCTAAGGCCGAATTGTACTTTTGATCCAGTTTACATATTTTGGTATGCTTGTATAAACACCTGGTACGCCATGTGTACCACATTCGTTCAAGCCCAAGCTGACAACGCCTGTAATCGTCCATCGTAGTAGATTTTTTCGATCGTAGAACATCAACGGACTGCCACTGTCACCGGGACACGAATCTCGCATTTTTTCTCCACCCGCACATATTTGATTCTCGTTGATCTCTAATCGCTGTGATTTAAAAGCGCGCGAACATGTTTCCATATCGACAACAGGTAGTTTGAGTTTTAACTTGATCGGGCTTAATATATAGCCACGTTCTTCTCTGAACAAATCGGTTTTACCCCATCCGCATATCGATAGTAGAGTACCAGCGGTCACTTCGTTTTGAAAATTGGCTGGTGGCAGACAAATTGGTTGAATAAAATTGGTGAACGTAATATCCTGTTTGAGTCGAATAAGGGCAATGTCATGATATTTATTCCAATCGGAGGAATTGTACATTGGATGTGGAATTATTTCTTCCACTTCGCTATCGATCGGTTTATCGGCACAATCGCACTCATTTAGTTCTTCGATTAGTATGCAATCTATATCGGTGTCTGTGTTATACTCGCCCAATCGTATCGATTTTCTATAAATAAAATGGCATACAATACGTTACTATAAAGTTTAGATTAAATATTTCGGCGACAATCACTTACAATTCTCCTTTTTCTTCGTATTGTGGCCCGGTTACACAATGTGCTGCTGTTAAAACATAGCGACGACTAATTAATGAACCGCCACATCCGAATTCAGTGAATCCAGCGTTTTTATCTGCGTTTTATAAAAATATATATGAAGTCAGACGAGAAACTAGGTTTTTTTTATTCAATTGACTTACTTTTATAGATGAGCAATGCCATCCATGGAAATTCATCAAATTCTGTAAGTTCACCACCGATCACTCGATTATCGAGCGATTTGCCGCAATCTTCAGTGCTCGGCAGAAGATCATTAACATCGTCGTCGTCGCCAAAACGAGACGATAGTCCACCAACGAAACCATTATTAGTTTCGGTTACAACTGGCATACGAGTTTTACGTTTTAAATTGGGTGGCAGTGTTGTGGCAGGGTTTCTGAAAGTGAAGTTAAATAGAAGATATAAAAAAATATATTTATGGTCGTCATTGTGATGTCTATGTTATATTCAACTAGGTTGGTTTTAAACGAATAAAAGCTCTCACGGTTTCACGATCTCTCTCAAGTTTATGACTGAGTAGTTGGCATAATTGAATCCAAAGAGGATTGTCCTGAATTGAATTTTAATGGATAAAGCACGGGAAGCAACATGATGTAAGATTTGCTATGAGTTTAATCTTTCATTCAAAGAATAATTTACATAAAACACTACAGCAATACCTCATACAACGCTACCTCTTACAACTCTGTTTCGTTGTAATATTTAGTAAAGAATGTCATCCAAGACGTTTGAATCACTAGGAAAACCTTTGGGTTTTATGTCTGCCCAACAGTTTCATAGTAAGAACATGGATTTTCTAATCATAGACTTACCGGGTGAAGTTATCTTTTTACCTCCAAACACAACTTCTTAAATTCAGATGATGGATCAAATAGTTACAGTAGGGAGTATTTTACAACTTTTACATGCAATTTATGTAAAATAATAACATTTTTGGAAAGATTTCAACTTAATGCATGCGATTGAAAATATTAGAAACTCACTCTCATGTGTTTGGAACAAAAATTGCCTTAAAGAACACGAATGTTCTGTTCCCGTTAATTTACGATGCAACAGTGTAGGTGCCGTCATATATTTCCGTATATCTCTTCGCTGCTTCCTATTACGCTTAATTTTCAGGAACTCATCCACCGCGTTGTACAAGGTATTACTGTATATAGACCATGCCATCTAAAAGGAATGTAATGGCAAGCTATTTCGATCGGTATCTATAAACGTATTCTTACTAAGCTGAAAAGGTGGATTACATCCAAACGAAGTAAGACGTACCATTATGCTAACATGTTTTTAAGAAAAGATAAACTGTACAAGAATGAACTGATAATTCTTTATGGCGTTATTACTCAACCTGTAGTGGGATGAATACAAATTAGTGCATGCATCATTTAATAACCTTTTGTTTCTATGTATAAAATGCGAAGATTAATCACATTTATGATAATATAAGAATAACATGGCTTGGCCACTTGTAATGAAGATGATATAAAATATGTTTATTGATCTTATAGGTCACATTAACGAAGATTATTAAAATCGGTAGAGAAATTATATTTGATCATCTACAATAATAATTGATGGCAGAAACGGAACAGAAGTATCAATTTCAAGCCTCTGCCCGCAAATACTCTAAGGATATATAGGGTGACCCAATAAACGGTTCAGATTTTACATATCGGTTATTTTGGATCTGGTAACACTAATATCATTCTTTCTTTGACAGAAACACATAGTATATTATTTCTAGTTGAGAAAATGAGTCGATTAACGCTTCAACAATAAGTGGAAAATGTTGAAAATTTACTTCCACAATAAAAACAGTTGGTTTGAAATCTTAAGAAAATCGGGACTCACAAGAAATTTGTAAATCATCGAGGCGGACAAAAATGTGCGCCAACGGAGTAGAACATCAATTCGTCAACGTGCAGTGAAAATGATCATCAGCCAGTCCTCCATGCAACGAATTCTGCATAAAGGTCATGGTTTGTGGCCGTATAAAGTCCAATTGGTCTGGTAATTAAAGTAATCATCCACTTCGATATCGATACGCGATGAGGATTTTACTCAAAAATCATCTTTTCGGACGACGCATTTCCATCTCTGTGGGTTCGAAAACAAACAAAACTGTCGTATTTGCGGTTGGAAAATCCAGAAGAATATGTCATAATGGTAACTGGCCGGCAAATAGCTGTGATTTGACACTTTTAGATTTTTAGTTGTGGGGTGACATGAAGGACAAGTGTTATAAGGACAATTCACAAACAATTGAGCATTTTAAGACCAGCCGTGGTCCCATTTAAATGATATCATTTTCCATAACCAGGAAGACTGTACTTTCAAACAGAGCAATACTGACCTTGTATGTTTTTCTGATTGATTTTAGATGCTGCTATTTAATGAATTTATGGATCTTATACTACATGAGCAATTACGTCATTTCGGCTGAATAGTCTGATATATCCTAAGATCTGGAATAGTTTCTAAACTAATTTGGCCCGATGTCATATGAACAGTGTATTGGTTTTATGAATGCGACTTAAAGTTGTAGATAAATATTTGCTAAGCTATAAATGGTTTTTTGGGGAAAACCGTATACTTATATTGTTGGTGTCTGTTGTTTTGAACACTATATCTCAGTCATAAATTTTGTAAAATCTGTCACATATATGTTTAAAAAATTTGTAAATTATATAATTGGAACTCACTAGCAATAATTTAGTCACTAATCGGTATAGAGGAATATCCGAGTTCGATTATATAGATAGATACAAATGGACAACGTTTTTTCCAAATAATGCATTCGATCATTCTTTATTAATGTGGAATTTTGTGACATAAAATATGGCGAAAAGAGATGCTGAACTTCAAAATGGCTGTCACTCAAAAGATATTTGACATTTTATTCAGCTAAACTGAGTTATCGACATTATACTGCGATCCAATAATACTAATCTATTGATTATATGGACGTCAGTGATAAGAGGAGGTGTAGTTAGAAATCATACGGAAATCATGGAACACGAATACATTAAAAATTAATAACCAAATTATGTTAAATAGAAGGTTACTTCCTTGACATTTTCGATAAATAGTGGAAGACATTTTGTGAGTTCTTGGAAAAGACATGTTAAATATTGGGCGATTATGAGTTGATCCCATTAAACTAATCTTTCGTTCAACCCCAACAAGTCATTTATTGTGTTATCATTTAGAAAGTTTTTTAAAAATATGATTCGGAAATACCCGAAAAAAAAATTATTTCGCACCGAGGAAGCGATATCGTTAGGTTCTTGAACAAGCAAATAAGCTATATCGATCCAAGTATTTAGTATATGTATGAGATGGTTCAGTTTCTAGTACGAACATATGTTTACTGTTACATAGATTTTACTTTTACTATATATGTAAGTACATAAGTTGCAAAGTAATATCGTAAATACAAAAGTGGATTAAAAAGAAATAAATTATAATTAAAACAACGGTTAATCAAAAATTAAATAACAAAAAAATTAAAGAAAAATAATTTCACTTTACCTGTATGTGCCATTATTGGGCGGGCAGCAAACAAATATATTACTTCCATCCTCCGACACTGTAGTACATTGAATTTCGCGCAAAAAATTCGTCGTCAGTGCATTGAACGGCCTTATTTTATATAACGCCTGGTATTGTGGACACAAGTGCTTCTCGATGCATACACCACTCGAATTTTGATTTGGTATATAACAGCCGAGCATCATTTCTAATATACAGATAAACTTGTGTTAGTATAACCGGCAGTTTTAATGTTTATAGGATGCGAGTACACACTTACCAATCCGAGCATTTATTTCACTTAAAAACACTACAAACGTGATTAGCACAACTAAACTATTATTTTTAAGAAACATGTTGGATTCGAAACTAAACTGTTGCACACTTAAAAATCAACTTAATGTATTCACTTATAATAAACACTCTACACTAAAGACTTGTGCTGATAACAAGACAAGATAATAAATGATGAGCTGTGTATTCCTTCTTACTGAGAGACTAAATAATAACTGAATGTAATAAGTAAGAAGTGTAAATCTAAAATAAGAATATTTGTTTATTGTTGATTATTTTTATATTGGAAGTTTGTTTCAAATACAATTTATATACAAATATTAATTTCCATTTTTTTTTTGTTTCTGTTTCTGTTTCTTAAATATGTAGATGATCTTTTTCTTCTTTTCTTAATCATACAAGATATCATGAGCGGGCGAAAGAAAAAGAAATTATTGATTATTTATTACAAGTTATACAGCAGATTTGCGAATAGCGAAAGAGTGGGTAAAGTAGAAATTGGACGTACAACGAAACGTTTGATGCGCAAACGAATTCAACGCAAAGGAACAAACCGCGTAGGGATGAGAAGCTATCTTATATAACCACTTTACTGCAATTTCATTCCAATGTGAAATTGATCGTGTAGCGATCGTAACGATAGAAGTCAAGTTTCAAAACTAAACCACTTCCAATCGCATCATCATTCAATGACATCATCTAACCATAAAGTTATATTTGGAGAAGCACAATAAAACCATTTCAGGTTATTTATCTATATATATAAGCCATGATGGTTGAAATCAGAGCTTTTAAAGTTTCACCAATCTTTTTTACAGATATACAGTAATAATATACAGTGGAGTGTCAAAGACTGCGATTACTTGGCGTGAAATTATTAAGACATATGTGTAACCTTGAAATAATCATAGAAAGCACTCGGAAAATATTATTTTATTATAGTTACATCACCTGTCATAATATTAGTTTAACGTAACAATTTAAATACGTCGAACGATTTCGCACTTTGCTCGTAATAAATTAAATACACATGTAGTAGGCCAAAACCGAAGCAAAAAATGTATCAACTTTTGTTTTTTTTTTCAGGCTAACTGACCCATTCACAATTGACCCGGCTATAGGTCCGATCTACGTATAACCATTTGCACATTGCAGAGGTTCACAACCTTGAGCTGGCAACATTGCTTTATTTGATAAACCATTTGACATTTCATTATTGAAAGACTTAAATCAAAGCAACCCTTGCAATTCGTTAAATAATTTTATCAAAATTTAAACTTATCGTTCACTTCGTCCATTTCATGGCGTACATAATCATGGTTACTTTTAATGATAAAAGGCATTCCATGAGAGGCGAACGGTGCGCACGGAAGCTGTTATAGCCGCTGTACAGGGAAGCACCGAAGACGATCCAAATCAATCAATTCGTCACATTTCTCAGCGACTGAGGTTGTGTCTTTCTACTTTATTAAAGATTTTATGAAAAGATCTTGGCTTAAAAGCTTTCAAGATTCAACTTGAGCAGGAATTACGGCCAAAAGACTGATGAGCCCATTTCCGGTTGAATGGGTACACCAATAAGCGTACGTAAATAGTGAGGCTTTTGTTTAAACACCATTATATTCACAGAAAATTACTGTTTGATACGCTTTATGGGCTGGCAAAGCCATTGGTTCATATGCATTCAAAAATGATGATTGTCAGAATGTTACTGTCAATGGTGAGCGGTATAGGAACATGATTAGAAATATTTTGCGTACCTCGATTAACTGGCATTAGTATTGCTGACTTGTGGTTCCAACGAGGCGGAGCCACGTGTATATTCACACCACCGATCGAAATCAGCAACATATTCTAAATTAAGATGTAAATCTCATAAGTGACTTCAATTTTTCCAAATAGTTGGCTTTCGATTGACAACTTGCTGTTTAGATATTTTTTTGACATACCCATAAAATATTTAATCCAAAATAGTTATTGGGATTGATGATCTTCTACACCAGAAATTTGTTAAACCGCGCAAAAGCTACTACTGGTGTTGTTCAAACAGAGGTCATGCGAATTATGAGCTTCTACAAATTATCATGGCGCAAGCTACCTTTTGCGCGATAAGACGATTTACGAGGTTTGTAAATAAGATGTCACTATTTGGTCACATGACAACTAAATTATAACTATTTTTAATAGTAATGAGATGGATAATCCGTAAATTTATTTCACCAACGATGGTTCTCTCAAGTGACTCACCAAATGTGTAAACAATATATACTCATCATTTACTAATTTGATTGTTGTCCAAACGTATACGTGTAACGACGAAATGGAATTCTGGATTTTATTTTTTCCCCAGATTATTTTCGTCTATATGTAATTATAAATTACGTCTATGTGACGTACATTTTTAGACGACTGCCGTCATATGCATTATCCAAAAAAAGTATAAATCCAGAAATCTTTTTGTTGGATACCAGAATTGACAGGCCCCTTTCAAATCTCTTCATTGTTACAATTCAACTTTCTATTAGCTTCTCATTAGTAATACGTTGCCTCAAATATTTTCTTCACGTGATTACGTTCATATAATTAGTTTCAAATCTTTAATGACAAGGTCGCGTATAACATAAATAAACCGAAATTGATAGTCAAAATTAACTAAAAACCCAATGACATGCAATTAAACAATTTCAAACAAAAATATGCATGATAAACATACCAACAAACGACACGAGCTGGTCTCGCGCTTATCTTAAGTTATTACAGGTGGTCATCAAATGTCGCGATTCAGAGACCCCCGATTTTTTACTGTATCGTATTTAAATTAATCACTACCAATGTATAAATCACGTTAGTTGAGTGCTGCCTGTATGTTGATATTAAGCGTAACACGAACGCCGACCAAATCGATTTTTGAATAATTTCGTTTAATTTATCATAAAAATACGTAAAAACGTGCGAATGACTAATTCTTGTGTGCATGGTTATCCAAGATCACATCATGTGACTTTAGTATTTGTTAACAGAAAAAAATCTTAAAACCTAAAAGCGTATTGGCTATCAAAAAGTTTATTTATAGTTTCGCATTCTCTTCATCATTTTATTGGTTTTAATGATTGCAAAAACGTTAAGCGATAGTATGGTCACGAGACACCGCAGTCATTCTTAATTTCTAATGATCATATGGTTTACAATAATCTTAACGTTGTTATATCTAATTTTACCTGAATAATTTAACTTAATTGGATATATGAGTCAGACGTGTGACGACAAAAAGATTAGTTGAGCCCCTCTTGTTGTTGTTTTCTATTTGGTTAGTGTTAAACGAAAATAATAGTAATCGAAATGATAATGTTGCGGTTAAAGACAAATTTGTTTAGGATAATTGGGTATGGACACGCTTAATAAAATAAACATAATCTTGGGCTATTTACAATATAAGAAAATAGAATTTTAAGAAATGATATTGGTTATCAAACATTATGACTTCATTCACAGTTCATTTCGGTTTTAATCTTATCTATATGGAATATACGAATTAGTGATATTATGATTTATAATGAAATTTACAAGTGATTGCGATAAAAAACATGTTTGTCTGTACGTATTTGACAAGTTTAAATTATATTGTTATGATTATTAAAGATTATGGATTAGCGCAAATTTACTATTGGAACACGTTTTTGGGAAATTTCGTATTGATGTTCTTATTTGTTCTTCGGTTAGAAATAGAAATGTATTAAGTGTATGACCTGTCTAAATATAAAATAAATGTAAATGTTTATAGTGAAGACGGGAGCATAAGGTCCATAGTCCAAATTTCAGGTGATTCATAGTATTTTCAGGCCAAATCTCGTTGTTAGAATAATCGACGAATTGGCGAGCCTCTTATATTGAACAAGTATATTGAAAAAGTATAACCCTAATGGTCTAACTTGGACAGGCAGCAATCATTAATTTACTCTTTCGATTATGTATGCGGCTAAGAAAATCCTTGTTAGTTCATTTCAAGATAATCACTGGTCCTGAGCATACCATAAAGTAGAATTTAACATGAGGATCGTTTCTCCCTATAAATGCTGAATTTGGTCGTCGAAAAACTCAACCGTTATAGCGTTAATCAAGATATTCCATCCAATTGGGATGTGATCTTGGAGTTGAAAAGCACAGCTTACATACTATGTATATAAATTAACGAAGTTTGCTTATACATAGAAAAATATCGGGTTTAATACTGGTTTAGTTAGCGCCTCTAATAATTAACGGTTTCTCACTTCATTTATAATTAGTGGGATAATTATTATCTAACTAAATAGTCGTGATATGATTATTAGTCAATAGAAATGTCACTCAAACACGATGAATCATTTTGTGGTGGTTTTCTCAAAGAACTTGAATGAAATTTATTTTAACCGGGAGGTAAAAAAGTTTTACCAATTACCAACTAACCCAACTTAAATCAAGTTATCCATTTTGAACTGTCCTTAATTTGTCACAACCTATTGTTTTAGCTTGATAAATTCCCTAGCTCAAAAACAGTAGCCCTGTGTCAGTGGTGGCCACGCTGTATTCAAATAAGTTCATTAATGGTATAATTCAATTTGTACTGGCTAAAATACCGCCAGTGGTGGCCGTAAATTAGGAGTTGTGATATAAATGTGAGTTTTTCGAAGTCATCCTGATTTAGTAGGGTGCAATTTTCAGTTTCCAGTGGTAGCAGTCACAATATACACGTACGGTTATTATACATACACTATCGCAATATTTTTTTTTGTTAATAGGCCACCCAATAAATTAAAAAGCCTTATCAAAATTAATTAATTAATTTGAATAGTTTCAGTCGGCCACCACAAATTGTTATCTCTCAGCAGGGGTGTATTTTTAACATACACAATATAAAAAATTCGACCACTATGAAACTACATCACTGATATCAGAAAAACAACAAAAGTATATTGATAACGCGAATTGTATTATACAATTTCATTGAAAACTATACTTTGAGTACTTTGAACCGTACTGTAGTGATGTTTACACACGACCATGGGGATTTCTGTACACTATATCGTTTACATGTTATTTATATCTGCCGTGAATGATATATTGTGTGAGACATCAAAGACGACACAATTAGACTGCATTCCAAAGCAGTACTGCGGTTTAGTGTGGACCAAACGATTGTTATGTTGTGACAAATATGAGCTACCAAATTGTGGACGTGAACGAAAATTTCCAGTGAATGCTAAAATTTATGGTGGGAGAGAGGCGGCACTCGGTGAATTTCCATGGCTTGTGCAAATTTTTTACAAAAAACTAAACAAAAGCGAGTGTCTTGGCAGTTTGATAACGCAACGGTTTGTTTTATCGGCCGCCCATTGTGTGGCTAAGCAAAATATACAATCGACTGGAAAACCGTAGGTTCAACTGTATAACTATAAATTAATTTAATAACATTATTATTATGTGTTCGGTGTTTGCAGGATTTTTATTCGACTTGGCGAGCACAATACATCATCTCTAATTGATTGTGCCATAACGAGCAACGGTGCAAGTAAGTGTTCAAATATTCCGATTGATATTAAAATTAAATCATATGTAACACATCCTAACTATATTGAGACTTCCCAAAATCGGCATAACGATATCGCGATTTTTAAACTTGAGAAAATAGTGGCCTTCTCAGACTCTATCAACACCATTTGCCTGCCAGTCGATCCAATAAACGTTTTCAGTGAGCATTTAAATTTTATGAGCTCGGGATGGGGTGAAACAAACAACGGTTCTAAATCACGAATTAAACTAAAGGTTATGCTGCCTAGTTATGATTATGCTCGATGCTCGGAATTTTATAAAAAGAGATCTTCGGTTATATTGCACGATGGGCAAATGTGCGCTGGGGGCGAAGCAAATCGTGATACATGCCGAGGTGATAGTGGTGGACCACTCATGTACTACAACGACAAAACTGATCGATGGATAATTGTGGGTATTGTTTCGTTTGGTGCGAAACGGTGTGGATCGCAAAATTTTCCAGGTGTCTACGTCAACGTACAAAAATATATTAAATGGATCGCAAATAACACAAATGACTAGTTATTGAAATAAAAAAAATTATTTATTTATTATAATTATTGAACACAGCCTTTATAAATAAACAAGAATCTTGTTTTAATTAATTATCGATAGAACCCAATCCGTAAATGAATTTGTTCTAGTGTATACTCCCGGGATATTATCCAGACCACAAGGACTATTTCCAAATGAGACAAGGCCTTCGATAAACCAGGATCCATTTATAAATACCATAAGCGGCCCGCCCGAGTCTCCATTACACGAATCTTTGCCAGGTTCGCCACCGGCACATATTTGTGTGGTCTGATTAATATCAACTGGATAATATGCTTCTTGACATTGCGAAACTTTTATTACCGGTATCGTAACTTTTTGTTTTATCACACTTCGAAATCCGGTTTCCGTGCGTCCCCATCCAGAAACAGTTAAACCCATTCCAACCGGTGATTGTACATCGATATTGGGAAAACAAATTGGTTGAATATATTCGGTTGTCTCAATGTTCCGCGCCAAACGAACTAATCCGATATCGTTGTATGGTACAATTCCAATTTTATTGAAATTCGGATGAGCAATGGCGTATTCTATACCAACATCGACGACGGGTGGGGCACACACTTCTTTTCCGTTATTTTCATCTATTTCACAGTCTACATTAGTGTTTATATTATGTTCACCCAGTCGGACATTAACAAGATTTCCTTTTACCCGTAATATAGTTCCGGCTACGCAATGTCCCGCGGTTAAAACATAACGTTGGTGAATTAGTGAACCACCGCATGCAAAGGATCGTTCATTTGTGGCAGTATGTTGATATTCGAGCAATGACATCCACGGGAATTCACCTAGTTCCGTGGCTGTACCACCAACAATTCGAACCGATAAGATGTCACCACCGCATTCAAAATTCGATGGATTTGGTAATCGATTTTCGACTTGAAGTCGTGTTTCAATCACACTACTTAACATTTCTACTGGTGCTGCGGTAGTTTTTACATTATTTACTTCAAAAAATGGATCATCTCCAGCACAACAGACAAACGATCGGCCGTAATCATCTTCAAAACACTGCAATAAATTTATGTACTGGCGTTGGGCCCAAGATAACGGTAATGATTTATGTGATTGAATAAAATCGTACACCGGGTCACAGTTGTCCAGGAGAGTGCATTCAGCTCGTACACCATTTGGAGTTAGACACTCTAAAATGACAAGCTATCTATGTATATGAATATTATAAATATTTGACAGTTTCAAATTACCTTGTGCAAATAATGACGCCAAATTTATTATTGTAATGAAAAGCCAAGGTCGCATATTGTTAAGGTGTCAAAAATAATTTCAATTGATGGAATCGATTATCAGCCAATTTGTTTAATAGTAAGCACACATTTATTGCACAACCGTACGTACAATCAACAAGCTGGAATCCAGTAATATTTGGATAGACAAATCGCTAAACTTAACAGTTGACGGTGGGAGCTAAATATAAAACGAACTATTGACTGTACACTGTTTTGATGATAAATAAACAAAATATTATGTTTACCTTGAAAGGTAAAGAGCAATCTTAAAGATTTTTGAGTCAACTGTACACACGATCAGTTTTTAAAACAAATTAAAAATAAATTGGCAATATCCTTCCTTCTCCAATACTCGATCGAAACTGAAATTGTTATTATATTATTGGTGTCTTATATACAACAAATGACTAAGAATTGAGATGTACCAACATACACGATGATGAGAGTAACGATGATAACGACAACGTCTTTATTCACAACATGTTTTTGTGGGAAAATTGATTCACAAATAGCGCGATCTGTACTGTATTTTTTGATCAATAAAAAACGTAGGTAAATATTAGATCGCGATTTACAATATCTTAACATATTCTTGAAATGAGTAACCAAGAAGTGATCTTATTTAAACGATCAAGCATGACATCGAAATAAAAAATGATGATGGATGAGATCAGTTTAAACTTTGGAATTGCATACGTGATTGATCGATAGTACAAGGTGTTTATGATTGTTTAACACATTAAAGTTGGTGATACCTCAGAGCAATTAAAATATTAAACAGTATGTTTATGTTGAAATGGCGCCAAATGTATGTATGATCATGTCGTTAAGATCGAGTATGAAAGGAAATCCCAGCTATATATTTAATAAAATTCGTTTACAAAGGTCTAATGACGCAAACGACAATTACATAAAACACTGTTGGTTTTATATTATATCCAAAAGCCAGTTCTAATACCGAAATTCAATGAAACGTCAAAATATTTAACACCTTTGATATACGAGATCTTAGTATTGTTTGGCATTGACGATCTGCCCGAATTTTCACATCATAAGTCTTTTCCATGTTCATCACAACACAAATGTGCATTTCTTAATGTTGAGCCAATGGCTCCACCGCGCACAATGGAACCTTACCTTTACTATTATTTTTTGCTTCGTTGTAATATCACCAATTGGCCACAGTGGTTAAAACTTAATACTCTCTGCATTAATGCACTATCACAAAAAAATGATCGTTCATAAGAAAATGGTGTTTTAGAGTAATGTCAACCACTTATATTCTCCTAAATCAGTCAGTAGCCTCCGCAATGGTTTCTGCTTTTACAATGGTAGGTTCTCTGCCAATGGTAGAGAGCTGCCATCTAATGACTTGGCTGTCTATGACTTGACTGCTTATCATTCTACAATTTTGTTTGTAGATCTAAATTATTAGTTTGTTTACCCTGTGCCAATATTGTTACTACCGCACACCAAACTAGTAGGGAATTCCAAATCCACATATTTTTAATTTTTGCGAGATTTAACACTTACTAATCACACGAGTGATGTAGTTTCTGTATTCGATGTAATAGGCCAATATACAAAAGTATTCATTGCAATTCCGCCTGGAAGATCTAGCCTAGATTATGCAGCAAATTGACATATTTGTATTTCCGCTATTCACTGATTTAAGATAAGCAGCTGGATAATGTTTGAGCCAATATACGTAAGGCAATGATTTTTTCACTATATTAGACAGTTAGGGAAGCTCTGCTCCATAAGCTCTTCCCCTGAGGTAGAAACATGTTTGCGTTCCTGGTCAATTGACCAATTGAGCAAGGATCAGCTAGTATAGATAAGGTTATCATACCATATAAATACCTATGCTTCAAGGGTGTTGTGTCGCTTTGTATATGCCAGAGCTAAAATTACAGAAATCAGATTACGGGTACAAAAATGATTAACAAACCAATCTATATTTATCTTAATTTGGTGTGTATCATTATATCAAACTATAAGATTTAATTAAAAAAGTCAGTTTATTTTAATACTATACAACTATGTTAGTCAACACGACCCAATTAGTCATACAGTTGACTTAAAAGTTATAAAGTTCCAGAACCCCATTAGTTTATGGTTCTAGATTTGTCCGAATCCAATCAATATATTTTGCGACACGAGTATAAATTCCAGGCGTTCCACCTTTTCCGCAACTATTGACACCAAACGACACGACACCCTCCATAATCCAAACGCCATTGTTTACGGTCATTAAAGGTCCACCAGAATCGCCATTACATGAATCTTTTCCCTCTTCACCACCCGCACACATCTGTGTATCAACAATTTCGATTTGAGTAAACAAATTTTGGCAGTCCACAAAATCGTATAATGGAACAACCAATTTTTGTTTGATAGCACTTTTTCGAGCTGTCGATGTTTTGCCCCAACCAACAACGACAAAATTTGTACCAGTTGTTGATTCGAACGTCGAAGGTGGTATACATATTGGATATATATTTGACACTTCGGGTACATAATCGCTTAATCGTACCAGTCCAATGTCATTGTACGACGGGCTCCACGTTATTGTGTAGCCAGGATGTGCTTTTGTCGACTCAACACCCATATTAAGTACGGGTGGAGCACATATTTCAGACCCATCTTCAGTTAATTCGCAATCAACCGCAGTTTCAAGGTTGTATTCACCCAGACGCACATTTACTCTAAAATAAAATAAAAAATAAGTTATATCGGAATAAAGGATTACTAATATTGCTGGTGCGCATACAAACGTCCTTTCTTGCGCAGTATTTCTCCGACCAAACAGTGCGCAGCTGTCAGTACATATCGTCGATTAATAAGAGATCCACCACATGAAAAATCTTTTGTTCCAGTTGGTTTTAAATATTCGAGCAGTGCCATCCATGGGAATTCATTGAGCTCGGTGTTTGTGCCGCCAAAAATTCGATTCGCCAGAAAATCGACGCCACACTCAAAATTTTCCATTTTTGGTAATTCCGATGCGTCTGTAAATCGTTGTTCGGTCGTCAATACAGTTCCATTCTCGATAAAGAGCGAAATAAAATGCGGATCGTTTGTTGCACAACAAAAATACGGAACTTCGCCGAAATTGTAAGGACACTGCATTCGCCCGATAAATTGGCGTTCCTCGGCGCTCAATAGCCGATTTATAGTCAGGCGCATAAATTCAAAAGCTGATTTACAATCGACTAGAGGAACACATTGGGCGTAGTAGCCGTTCGGTGATACACAATCTGCAAAATTAATTTTATGAATCTGGGATCAATATCGAATGTTGAGGTATTTGAAAATGTTCGTTACCTTGAGCTAAAATTGACGTAAACACGACAATAATCATTGACGAAATAGTCCAAAAAACTTTCTGCATTATTTTATTTGTCATTTCCAACGATTAGCAAATAAGATTTTGCATGCTAATTATTTCAAGAACAAGTTTTAAATTAAATTTGTTAATACTTAAATTAGTGATAATGATAAATTTAATCCACTGGCAATCACTCTATAACTGACTTAAGTAAAAAACCAACTGAATTTTGTTTTTGTATTCTTTGTACTCTTAATATTTGTTATAAACAAATATTCTTGATTACGAGAGACTGAGAAAACATGTTTTTATGTATAGTTGTACGAGACACACACACACCCAGAAATACTTACGAAGTTACCAACACAACAAAAAGTACGCATCTTCATACCGTAAAGTCAATATGTTATCATTGGTCATATAAAATGTAGATAGACTACTTTCATTTATTTAAGCGTGTGTTCATCATGTCTTGAGACATCAAAATTTAGTTGAATGCAGGTTTCATACTCCAATTCGTTCATTTCAAGGATTCATACCTTGATGGAAAATTTAACTGTAATTTTTAACCAATTAAATTTTCTTAACATTGGGGTAAAAGTTCTGGTTCAACTTTTGATTATTTGCTCTACAACCAAGGACATCTTGAACTAAATGCTAATTTTTTTCTAAAAGAATCGAAACACAAAACATGTTGTCATTAATTGCTTTAATGAGTCCGAATCTGTTTGGTGCTTTAGTATTGGGGGTCGGGAGGATGTAAATTCTACAAGATCAAGTTGCAACTGTTTTAATCACTATCGCCAACCAACGAATTTTAATGAGCTTCTTATGCAGTTGGATATGTGATCAAAAAATTCAATAAGTAGTAGTAGTGAATAGATTAGTTTGGTGACTCGTATAACCATAATATTCCGTCATTAAACTGGAATGATGGTGATATCCTTTACTAATATACAATCGATTTTTTTCTAGGACATGTGTCCCACGAGTCTGTAATAATCCTGCATTTCACAGTTGTTTTTGACTAGTCTCATATTTATTTGATAAATATAAAGTGAGATGTTCTATAACATGAAAACTTACTAACTAATATAAATACGAGGTTCCCCAAACTAGTTCATGGTTCCAAATTTGCCCGAATCCAATCAATATACCGAGATACTCGAGTATAAATTCCTGGTACTCCGTTTTGACCGCAGGTACTCAAACCAAACGACACTATACCCTCCGCAATCCAAACTCCATTATAGTCGGTCATCAACGGCCCACCAGAATCTCCAGTACATGAATCTTTTCCATTTTCACCACCTGCACACAGTTGCCTATCAGTGAGTTGAACTTGTGGAAATAAATATTGGCAGTTTTCGATATCGTACAACGGTACAAATAATTTTTGTAACACTGAGCTTTTCTTAGCTGTCGATGTTTTACCCCAACCTGCGATTACGTAATACCTGCCAATCGGCGATGTGAACAATGATGGTGGCAAACATATTGGATATATATTTGAAACTTCGGGTATGCTATAAGCTAGTCGTACCAAACCAATATCATACGATGTTCTCGAATAGTCGGAATGTGCTTTTGTGGATTCAACTGGCACATCTAATACGGGTGGAGCACAAATTAGGCCAAATTCTTCGGTTTCTTCACAATCGATAAAGGTGTCGAGATTGTATTCACCAAATCGTATATTTATTCTAAAATAGGTAGAAGATTTTATCACTTCATATGATAAAACTGGAATGACACAAATATACATACAATTGACCTTTTACAAGTAACACATCGCCAACGACACAGTGAGCAGCTGTCAAAACATACCGTTGATTAATCAACGAACCACCACAACCAAAATCGACCTGCCCATTCGGTTTTATATATTGGAGCAGCGCCATCCAAGGAAATTCGTTTAGTTCAGTATTGGATCCGCCAAAAACTCGATTCGCCAGAAAATCAACGCCACATTCATATTTTTCAACTGTTGGTAATTCCGATGAATCACTAAATCGCTGTTCCAACGACACTATAGTCCCATTTTTGATCAAGAGTGATATAAAATTTGGATCGTTTTTGGCACAACAAAAGTATCGTGTTTGACTTTGATACTGGTGGCACTGTAATCGTCCAATAAATTGGCGTTCTTCCAAGGTCATCGGTCGATTTATAGTGGAACGTAAAAAATTATACACTGGTTCACAATCATATATTGGAACACATTGTCCGGAGAAGCCATTTGGTGATGTACATTCTGCGAATAAAATGTATGTAAATGGTCAGATTTTGAGAGGTTGATTAATAAGAAACCGTTTGTTACCTTGACTGTAAACTGTTGTTGTAATTAACGCAAATACAGCACACACAATCTTTTGCGGGATACGCATGCTATTAATCTAAGTCTCAGGCCAAACTTTACTTCACCAGAAACAAACTATAAATGTGATTATTTGAAAGCTTTAAGTCATCATCAATTAAAACACGTTTTCTGTGTCTACATATGTGTGTATGTCAATATATGAATCGCACATCTAAATCAGTTTATATTTTGGTTAAAATGTCTCAATGCTGTAACTGTGTATAACTGACGATTTCCAGACTATGGATTTATATAAACGCGAAAGCAAAACAACATATTGTTAATTTCTAAGAATTTTGAGCTTCGTTTGTATTGCAAACCGGCTCTTATCGCGTTTCTCAAGTTGAACTGCATTTTATTGTAGAGTGTTTGGCAAATATGGTGTAACTTAAGTCGAACGAAAAAGTCAAAAGAACAAATATACTTTGCCAATAAGCACCAGTTCAATACGTCGAAATTATTAAGAGGCTTCTCCTGAAAAAATGAAACCAACCTTCCATCAAAGAAAAACAAACAGGATTACCGTACAAAAACGAATATTTTCTATAATTGTTTATTATATTTATCAAAAACTTATCATGGTTCAAGGACCGACTGAATCCAGTCTAAGTATTGCGTCACTCTAACGTACACACCAGGCCAACCTTCTGTACCACATGCACCACCAAACGATACAATTCCTTCCACATACCAAACACCAGTTTTTAAATACATTAAAGGACCACCAGAATCACCTTGACAAGAATCCCGGTTTAATTCACCTCCGGCACATAACTGAGTATTCTCAATATCAACAGGGGTTCGTATAAGTGATTTAAATCTATTTCTACACTGTTGTTGATCGAAGACTGGAATTGTTATATGTTGCTTAATAGCACTTTTTCTGGCGATTAAGGTCCGTCCCCAACCGGCAACCGTTACATCACTACCGGCTACTGATAGAACGTCTGCAGGAGGTAAACAAATTGGATGTATATAAACGGAATATAAAATCACTCGTCCGAGACGGACTAGCCCAATATCGTGATGTTGATTTCGATCGTTCGGTAAATATTGTGGATGTGCAATTTTACTATCAACGGAAATGTCTTGTACAGGATCGGAACAAATTCGTTTCCCATTTGCCTCTTCGCAATCCTCGGTTGTGTTTAAATTGTGTTCTCCTAGGCGAATATTGATTCTGAAGATATATAAAGCATGACAGCATTGTATTTATTTTCTGAATTGACAATACATACAATTGTCCTTTTTCTTGTTCAACCCTACCAACCAAGCAATGTGCCGCTGTTAATACATAACGACTATTGATTAATGAGCCGCCACACGAAAATTCTCGTACTCCATGATAATTTTCATATTCCAACAATGCCATCCATGGAAACTCACCAAGTTCTGTATCGGTGCCACCAAAGATACGGCTAGAAAAAATATCACGTCCACATTTACCATAAACAGCCGGATTTGGAAGTACATTACCATCATTGTCCGATGGTTGTACTTGACCAACGAATGGTTGATGAGTCGTGACCTTTATTTGTAAGACTGGATCGGAACTGTTACAGCAAACGTGTGGAAATGAGCCAATATTTGAAAAACATTGTGATCCTACAACAAATTGGCGTTCCTCCCATGTCAGCCCAGTAGCTTTACGCGCATTAATAAAATTTAATAATTCTGGACACTCGTATAAGGAGATACACTGTCCTGGATATGAACTTTGTGTGTAACAAACATCTAGTTAGAGTAACGTTATAATTATTAGTGGATATAACAGAATTGTACTTAATTTTATACTTAAGTCATAAGTGAAAACAGCAGCTAATATCACCACAAAAATAATACCTTGACGTATGTACATCATGGTGTATACTAAATCTTATGAAATTTGTATAAGTTTACTTAATTTAATTTTTATATATTGATAATAATAATGAGATGACCTCTATGCACAAACATGACACCAATATATGATTATTTATGATCCAATAAGATCGAAAGTGCAAATCGACTTCATTAATTCACAATTCACATAATGTGGCACACTATTATTTATCAAACCGACAAAAGAGGACATGGAACAAACCACTTGTTAAAATAATAAAGGACTTCGAGTTCTTGCGGAACTTCAAACATTCATGAACATGTTTAACCCAATGAAATACGTTCTGGCGTAACTTAACGATTGGGTTCCATGAACTAGCTCTATATACATAGAAGGCATATTTGGTCAGTACTTAAGTGAATTAAACCTTTAGTTAGATGATCATCCCAGGTATTAAAATAACATTTACATTAGTATTTGATAGTTCTAAAAACTGCTCGCGAGATATCGTTGATGTCGCTGTTCGTATATAGAATTATAATTAAAGCCAACTATGTATAACAGAGCCATAAAGTAAAATCTGTACCTAAAGAAAATTCATTGGCTTCATCATTACAAAATTCAATAATGATTATTTTTTACAGTTTGTAATTTAGGTTGCCCAAAATCTAGGCTCTTTCAGATCGAAACATCAATTCAAACATAACTCAGTCTGTCAAACCTTTATCGGTAAAATATAATCCAGTTGTCGGCAATTTGCATTATTATACTTGTTATTTAACTGATAGCCAACGACATAAACTACTAATATTAACTAGCTTTTGGTATTGACATGAAGTCAGTGTTTGGGATGACGTATACAAATTTATCAAAATCTAATGTATTTTACCAATTCCTTATCGTTTAATTACTGGAAATACCGAATACAATAAATATTTTTTTGCTTATTCTTCATTTCATCCATATATATACATAGATAAGAGGTTCATCTGAACCTTATCTATCATTAATCTTATAATATGCAACTACCAGTTTTAAGGCAACAAATTATTGTACTACAATCCTAAACGAATGCTACATAGTCGACGGTACTATAGCCAATAGTACTACGGTCGACCAATGAGCGTTGCATCCAAATAGTGGATTGCAGATGAGCTCATTCACATCAATTGAAAGTTATGTTTAGTAAAAAATATTAGAAGGGTTAAAATTGAAAACCTATCGTGTTGTAATGAGGTGAGGGCAAATTGTATCAATTCCTACGCCTCAAAAGGTTATCACTCGACTAAATTGTAAATATGTATATATTGCAAATATGTAGTTTGCAAATTGGTTTTCTATATTTTTTTATCAGTATAAGTCGTAATGACTAAATGGAGAGATATTTTGTTAGTCGGATTAGTTTTTGTGGCCCTATCCCATGAACAAAGTAAGTTATCGTTTTATTTAACCTTACTCTATAGTTGGATTTATATGTACTAATTATTAAATTCTTAGGTTCTTGCTATACACCTAATTCATATTTAGGGCAGTGTATCTCTTTGTCCGAGTGTTCCGGCTTATCTAATTGTATTAACATCCGCCACAGCACTGGAGTTACATGGGAGGAAAGACAATTTATCTTAGCATCGGTATGTTATTCCAATATTGGTCAACGTCTACATGTGTGTTGTAACAACAGTGATACGTTTCTGCAAACGCATTCCTCGATACGTACCGTCCAAAGTGGAGAAAATTTACTTCCCGATTCGGCTAAATATCAATGTGGCCGAAATGTTTTTTCTACTCGTCTAGGTTAGCAATGATACTGAACTAGAGGAATTTCCATAGATGGCACTATTGTAATACCAAAATTTATCGGGAGTAAAGGAATTTGTATGCGGCGGTTCATTAATGAATATCCGATATATACTAACAGCGGCACATTGTTTGGTTGGTTTGATTGAGCAAGAGAAAGGACAACTGTAACTAGAATACAACACACTTCAACCAATTTACTTAAAACATGTTGAATTTCTACAGAATCAGTGTTAGATTGGGAGAATACAATTTAAACACAACCGAGGATTGCGAAGAGGCAAAAAAGAAACGAATTTGTTCCGATCCTGTACAAGATATTTCCGTTGATAGTAAAACTGCACATCCTCAGTATTTACAATCGAAATCAACATCACGATATTGGGCTAGTCCGTCTCGGACGAGTAATTTTATATTCCGTTTATGTGCATCCAATTTGTTTGCCCGCCACCGATTTTCGATCAGCAGCCGGTAAGAATGTAACAAACGCCAGTTATAGTGCCATAAAACAGCAACTTGCAATACCTATTTACGATCAACAACAGTGCGAAATTAAATTAAAATCGTTTCTCAGAAGTCCCTTACACATTCAAGATACTCAATTGTGTGCTGGAGGTGAACTAAACCGTAATTCTTGTCAAGGGGATTCTGCTGGTCCTTTAATGAGTTTAGCTACTGTTTGGTATCTTGAAGGAATCATATCGATTGGTGGTGATTGTGAAGCTACCGGGTGGCCTGGAGTGTACACTAGAGTATTAAAATATTTAGACTGGATTCTTTTGAATCTAGAACCATAAGGAAGAGAAAAGGATTAGAAAAATAAATTGTTGGCTTTGTTAAAGATAGAGGATTAAAACTCGAGTTTGTCTATAGAATTTCATCATTTTAATACTGAAGTGAATTTAATCGAATACTGACCGCGAGCGAACCGAACTTTGCCACTGCTAAGTAGATATTAAATATTAATTCTTCAAATTGTCATTTTGTGTGACATTGACAAGTCGAGATGACTTTCTACTGTTAAGATCTCGTTGATGAGCTTTTCTATAACACAATAGCTTTAGGCACAATTCGTCTTCTAGTAGTAGAACATTTCTCGCTTCTATAAACGTCCTACTAGATGGTCTTAATCGGGGTAGTTATGCGCTACAGTATTTCGTTTGAAACCGCACACCGTTCACTCATATGATCCTTTTTTTGTTTTCTTCAATAGAATAGTTGAGGCTACTTATAAGTAATTAGTCACTGTTTGCTCCAAACGCAAACTGCTAGACAGCAAATTCAAACCTTACTTTTAATAGTTCTATCACAAATCGCTTGTTACATGCTTAAAGGCAGCATTGTGTTGTTTGAAAGCAGGGGTACTCCAATTTATTTCATAGACATCCAGATGGCATTTATGAAATTCTTAATTTAAATCGGAATGCTCAATTATTGTAATCGTATTTTTAGGCTTTTACTAATATTTTCACCGACCACAATCTCTCAAAGACTAAAGAATATCAACTTGTTAGGGTAATAACCTAGCAAAACCCCACCCAAAAATAATTTTTTATCTATATTTGTTACAAACAAGTTTTATTTCGATGTCTTCTAGTTTAACAGATAACTAACCGGGCTTCGAACTATTTGACTGTATGGTGTCGATTCAATGGTATCAAAATTTTTGTGCAATCCAGAATTAATTGCTCTGCTTAAAGCAAAAAACTAACTTCTTTGATGACATCTAGATCATCTACTTGTGTGTGAGCGAGAGAACTAAGAAATTATATGTTGACAGACTATCATCCAAAATACGGCCGAGTGTCAAGATTCAAATGCATCAAGGTTATCTAGCATTTTCTTTGTTTTTCTATTTGTGGAAATTGTTGTATAATAAAAAAGATTTATTTCAAGTTTTTATTATTAAAAATAAAAAGTAAAAGGTCTTTTATTCATATACGATGATACACACCGGTTTTTGGCAATATCTTGTATAACCAAACTTACTTTTTTATACTTATCACATATTACGATATAAATTAAGTTATTATCTAGATTTTATAAGATTTTATGGCTCTAGATTGGAATGTATCCAGTCTAAGTACTGTGGCACTCTTGTATATACACCTGGCCATCCGTCTAACCCACACGCATTACCAAATGAAACAAGTCCCTCTGCATACCAAATTCCACCGATTACCGCCATTAGAGGACCACCGGAATCACCATCGCACGAGTCACGTTTAAATTGCCCACCAGCGCATAACTGTGTATCTTGAATTTGTACCGATGTCCGCGGATTCTCACTAAATTTATTTCGACATTGTTGGGGATCGGTGACAGGAATTGAGATTTGTTGTTTTATAGAACTCTTTCGAGCGGTTAATGTACGACCCCAACCGGCAATTGTTACATTTCGACCGGGAACTGTCCGAAGTTGTACGGATGGTAAACAAATTGGATGAATATATTCGGTATACGAGACCGATTGGCCGAGACGAACAAGACCAATATCGTGATATTGATTTCGATCGTTTGGCAAATATTGTGGATGTGGAATTTTGCGTTCGACTGGGATGTCTTGTATCGGATCGGCACAAACTTGGGCGCCATCGTGCACTTCACAATCTGGAGCTGTGTCCAAATTATGTTCTCCCAAGCGAACGTTTATTCTGTTGAATACAAAAAATTTTGAAATAAAATGATGTTCACGATTGCAATACATCAACCAAAAAATACTTACAGTTGTCCTTTGACTTGTTCAATTTTGCCAACCAAACAATGGGACACAGTTAGCACATAACGACTATTAATTAATGAACCACCACATGCAAAATCTCGTACTCCTCGTGCATTTTGATATTCTAACAGCGCCATCCATGGGAATTCTCCTAGCTCAGTGTTTTGCCCATCGTAGATACGATTTGAGAAAAAATCACGGCCACATTGGTATTCAGCCGGATTCGGAAGTAAATTACCACCACCATTCGATGGTTGTACTTGATTGATGAATGGAGGATGAGTTGTGGCCTGTGTTTGTAAGAAGGGATCATTATTGTTGCAGCAGACGAGTGGTTGTTGCCCAAAACCGTTGAAACATTGTGATTGGGTGATAAATTGTCGTTCGGTCCATGTAAGGCCAGTCACTCGGCGCGCATCAATAAAATTCAACAAACTCGAACAGCTATACAACGAAATGCATTGTCCTGGATATGAATTTGGTGTATAGCAGAGATCTAATAAAATTTAATTTTGTCTAATTAGTATAAGGAATCATAAATTAAACTTAATGTTTTATAATCACTTTGCCCATTGGTGATGGTGACAACAGCCAGTCCGACAAATAATAGAAATCCTTGTCGTATGTACATTATAGCTGATTCTGAAAAATATAATAAAAAACAAATTTGTTAATTTATACACACATATGTATGTATTGATAACACCGTGGATGACCTTTAAATATAAAACGCGATTAGAAATGATTGAGTCAAATCAAATCCAGATCGACCTTCTAAAATAAGAGACGAGCTACACTAAATTAGCACACATATCCGAATTCAACAAAAACAACAACAAAATGTTATAGTGGATAAACCGAATCTTAATTAAAACATGAACAAGAAAAACAAACTTATTTAAAAACTATTGCACTATAACCTTGAATTTATAAAGATGATAAAACTATTTAATACTGGATGCAAAGAACAAAGTGTACAGTAAATTTTATAAAATGAAGAAACTTGAATTTCTGTTGTCCGAAAATGTTTTTCTTATCTATCCACTATATGCGTCGTATAGACAAGCACACACTACACACACACACACACAAGAAACACACACACACGATTGGTCTAACGTCATTTATTCATGAAACGTCCGTAAACCATTAAAAGGTCGTTAAAAATCATTTTATTGATTTATAACGGTCGAGACGATAATTAAATTTAAATTGACAACAGAAACCCGGGGTTTAATAAATTTAGATAGCGACTCAATAATTTTCACTTCACATAATTAAGAAAAAATAAAATCTTACACTTTGTTTCGTATAAAATCACTCAATAATTAAATAAAACGCACTCAAGTAGTTGTTTGCTGAGGGAGATCACACCAAATCAACATGTAACTAACTAACTAAAATTAAATTAAGATTTTAAAGTCTTTTTATATTTCTTAGAGCTGAGTGATCGCGAGATTTGTAAATGAAGATGTGTGCGTTACGAATCCTACGAAATATATATATATATATATATATATATATATATATATATATATATATATATATATATATATATATATATATATATATACATTATATACACACTCAAACCGCGAAGTATAACTGTTTGAGCTTTCTTTCTACAAATAAACAATATGATATAGACTACCTTGACCGTACATTTCGAGGAGTTTATTAATTGTGTAGAGATAGTCACAAAGAAGTTACTATTGTAAATAAATAACAGCAGAACTAGTTTACGGCATTAATACGTATGAAAACGTATGTGTTAGATTTATTTGGTTGTTTGATTGCGTACGCTTGTCCATCAATTTATTATGATGACTCTATTGGAAAATACTTTTATAAAAAAATTATTGATAAACTTAGACTCGACCTTTGCGTGATGTGCGAGATTTTTTTAGAACCTACCTCATGTGAATTTCGTAATTACGTACAATAATTTGAAGCAGCAATCAAATTAGTATATTTTATTAGAAATTTAAAAAGTTTTGAGAAATTAGGATAGAAATCTAGCTCGCAGCATTCATGTTTCCTGCACCATTTCATTATATTGTTGGTGTTGTTAGAGTGTTTCGGGATATTTTAAGCTTATGTTGGCGCTGATTTGTATTTAGTTCAGCCAGCTTGCTTTCTATAAATATACAACCGTATATTTCGGGGGCTTATTAATTATGTGTATAGAGATATCATAATAAGCAAAACTAGTTTACGACATTAATAAATTTAAAGACGTATTTGTATTAGTGTTTGAAACGCGTACGTAATCCGCAGTTGATTACGATCACTCCATTGGGAAATACTTAACGAATTATTGATTATATAGAGCCGAAGTTTATGGGTTGTGACTCCGTTTGTAAAAGAAATTATAAAGTTTAATTAAACGTTAATCAAATGTATTTGTAGAACTAATGATATCACTAGCTATAAGACCTTGACGTATATAGATTTATCCACGCGTGTTTCTAGTTATTATTTTGTAAAATACTGAATTTCGTGGCCATAACTTGACTTATCGTCTGACTTAACGTATATTCGTAACTGATGCTTTATTGTGAAGCCTAATGAGTTTGAACTCAATAAACGATTATGATGCCAAATAACACGTTCCCACACATTTATGATCTCATTATATTGTATTTGGAATTCCTATTTTGTCACAACATTATACCTTTCCAGAATCGATAATTCTTGTAATTTATAAGCACGTCCCAAAATAAACATGTTGCAGGAAAGTCCGAATTAATTTAAAGTGGTTTGAACCATTTACTCTTTATAAATCGATCCTTAAAATAGTCATAAATAATCTTGGTATCGTTACCCTCACACTATAAGGCGACTTAACTGAGATAAGCGTAACGATACTTACCAAGACGGTATAGTCTAAAATTTCAAACATCTTATAATAGTATATAAATTACGTATTTCTTATTTATACAATCTTGAAGTAGTTATTTTGTAGTGTATTGTCATTCATCTTAAAACACAAATCTTCCAAACAGTAATATAAATCCACATTTCAAGGTAAACAATTTCATTTTTACACTTCCTAGTGTGACATATACAATTATTATTGTCAGGGTCACAATATAATGCGAGTATATTACTCGATATCTGGTTTTCGGTAATTTTTTTTTACTGCATAGGGAAATTCCCTGTATAACGAGTCATGGACACAAACACTTTCGTTGTAGAGCAGATCAAAATTATTTGTACATTTCTAGCTGTAGCACACATACTAACTCATTATACTTAGGCTCTCTAGAAATAACCAATGAAAGTTGTACCGCGATACTATTAGTTGTTTAGCCAGTAGTCAACATTTAGGGGAAATCTGAAAATATACGATTTTGCTCAATGAAAACTGTTTTGCTCACATATAGCCATTCGTAACGATAAGTCACAGACTGGAGTCGTTCAATGTTGTACTCATCAGTTCACTTCGAATCACGTTTTGTTGGTAATGGAAGCAACCAATTCTGATTATTATAGGAAGTCAAACTTATAATTTTGAATGGAGATAACATTCTCTCAGAGCAGTTTAATGTCTAACCTAACTGGTGTCAATGTTTGGGAATACCATCATATAAAAACGAGGTTTAAAAATAAATTGAAATACGCTTATCTCAGAGTTCACTTACTATAATTAAACGACCGATAAGAATTCGTTTACACCAGCATAGAAAGAATAACACTGTGGGAAATTGATAATATTGTGTTATAAATATCCGTATCATCGGATATATGGGTAATGATAACATATCATTATACCACGAATGAAGTCGATCAAATTATCAGTTTAGCAGTCACCAATTAGAATTAAAGCAGACAAATTGGTGGATTAATTCTAATTGGTAAGTAACTTGAACAATATCAACATTTAGGGGGAATCAACTGATCGTATACTATTTATAGTGATAAATGATGATCACCTTCAATAAACGTTTTACCTGAACACTAAAGCTTTTTTCAAAAATAAGAACGGTCATCAAATTGATTCCGATATTAACTGATCATATATAATCAAAATACAAAGTTCAATAATCCGATCGCTAGCATATGATATGATAGTTATGTGGCCATGAACATGGATATTCCGGTATTTTATGACACCACAAGCATCACGATTTAGAAGATGCTAAACAAAACTATATAAAAATATCGGTATAACGAGATAGCTCGTCTTAGTTAACGTAAATATAGCGAATAATCAAGATGTTATCAAAATTAACTTTATTAATACTTGTTTTAAAATTAGTTAAATGTCAAAGTGATTTTAAAAATTCAATTATAACATACTACCAACCAAGTGATATAGACCAGCCCGATGGAAATGGCAATATATTTCCGCGTTTAGATTTTTGTGGCGTCGACAAGGATAATGTGATCGATCATACGTGGCTCACTCGGCTAAAATACGAAAACGATCAATATGGTTGTGGTGGCGTATTAATAAATTCCCGATACGTTTTAACTGCGGCAAGTTGTGTTACGGATCAAGTCATTGAAAAATTTGGTAAATTGTACGACCTGATTTGCACCAGCTAGATTATTATAGTTTTTAAATTGTGTTCTTATTGTTTTTTTTTATATAGAACAAGTGTTACACTTTTCGAAAATACCGGTAATCGATTAACTACCGTATATGAAATCGAAAGTATTGTACAAAATTCGGAATATGTGTCGAACGAAGTGCATGGTAAAAATGATGTTGCCTTGATACGATTAGCAAAAATAGTGGTGGACTATGGATCAACCCCAATTTGTGTAAATGGCTTTTTGACGCCCGACGAGACTAACGATTTATATGTTGGGGGTGGGGGCAAAATATACAAGGTTTTAAAATTCTAAATACAAATCACAAGCAGATCTATAATTTTTAAACGATTCCAGGTACACAAAGTAGTATTAGACAGATACTACAGGTAAAATATGTAGATTCGCCCACTTGTTACAGTTTATTGTCGCCGTACGGATACCAGCTGCATCCGAATGATGTGTGCACGACACGTAACGAAAATGATTACGATGAGATATGCCCGGTAGATGGAGGGGGAGTTTTAATTAACAAACTACAATCGAGATGGTGGTTGATCGGAATTGGATCATACAATGCGGATTGTGGACACTATCAAATTCCCGGAGTTTTTACACAGATTCGAGCAGTTTATCAATGGATTATAAATAATATGAGTCCTTGAATGTATAATCAGTTTTTAATTAAATTTGTTCATCGTTATATCTCAGAATTGTTATTTGACCTTGAAATCGTTGCGAATACACATTTAAACAAAACCACACAAAATAAATACTTGTCATGGTCTTACGTTATACTGTATCCAATCGATGTGATAAGAAACGTCTGTAAAAATGGCAGGTAATTGTTTGGCAGCTCCACAACTCGGTTGATATGATGCCACTCCAACAACTGTCCAGTGGTGATTTTTCGATCGAGCCAACAGCACTCCACCACCGTCTAAAGGACAAAGCGATTTCTCACCTAGCATTTGTCGTTTAGTACAAATTGGGTTTGAAGGTAGATGGCTACTTGCACTACCTTGTCGTTTAATGATGTCGTGGCATTCTGTTTCATTTACATAGTCCATTTCCAAATACTTTCGTTTCGACAAATTTTTATTATTAAACGAAATTCCCCAGCCGACGACGCGTAAAGTATCCCTATACAAATTAACCAATTCGCTCAAACAAACTGGCTGGTATTTCGTCGTATCGACATCATCAACCAGTCGTATCAGTCCTAAATCATACTGCGCATTAAGAATGAAATTTTTTGACACCACAATCTCAGCAACATCACATTCGACATAATTTTGACACACATCTAAGTAATCACATTCCGGATCAATGGCCAAATCGTGTTCACCAATTCGTACCGATTTTCTGTAATCAAAATGTTCATTAGATTCCAAAAACCGGGAATAGGTAACGAATAATTACAATTTCCCCAATTTTTGCACAATATCACCACTAACACAACTAGCCGCTGTCAGCACATATCGTTGATTGATTAATGTACCACCACAGCCAAATTGTTGGTTTTCATATTTTAGCAACACCATACCCGGATGCTCGTACATACCAACATCATTGATACGATAATTTTCTGATGATAAGTCAACACCGCAACTGCTCAAAGTGGGAAATATGTTGCCCAATTTCGACGACTCTTTAACATTCGAACTGTTAAAGCGTTCAACAACCGCCCGATATGGATATAATGTATTCAGGTCACAGCACACATAAGGCGTTCCATTACGATATTCACACTGAAGTTCACGAATTTCTTGTTTATCATTATCAGTTATATTCCCATGGGCTAATTGTTGCAGCACTGAATTACAATCACGTATTGGTATACAAATACCATCGTGGTCAGTCATAGTTTGGCATTCTAAAACCGACAGAAAAGTTACCAACTCTACGATAGCAAACTATTTGATTTACTCACTTTGGGCGATGGCATGGTACAACAAACCGATTGTGATTATTATACGTAGATGTGAAACGTAACGAATCATGATGAATACTGCCGGTTTGAAAATATGAAATAAATTAGTTGACTAGTTTGTAGCTAGTATTATAAGATGTTGAGCATACAACTAACCAACATATTTGCGATGTAAATAAGTTATAGGTGCGAAAATAAATAAATAATAGTGTTTTACCTTGAAATTAAAACAATATTAGACAGGTTTCTTTGTAATCCAAGATGAACTTAGAATACTCAGTTGGAGGAATATAAAAATCAAACACGGGTTTAGTATGGCCACTGATCAATTTTATTTACTTTTGAACCTCCTTAAGGATTCATATTATTTTTAATCCAGTCAAAAATATGTGTGATCTGGGTAAATACACCGGGGAGTTCATTTGTACCGCATTTCGTATTAAATGATGCGATCCCGATCAAAAACCATTTGGATTTCATCTTCTTAAGTAAAACTCCACCACCATCGATTGGACACGACCGATTCGTATCACTTGTGGTATCTGTTATGTGGTATATCGTACACACATCATCTACTGTTAGCTGATAATCGTGATGCATTAATTGTTCTTGGCACGTACTCGAATTAATAAATTCCAGTTGAAGTAACTCTCGTTCGTTGCTCTTTGGACCTATACACAATAAAAGAGGTAAAATAAAAGTGACAACTATAAACTAAGATATAATTTACCATCAAGTGTTGTTCCCCATCCCTCGACAAACGGTTCGACCACACTAACATCGATTGGATATTTGCCAAAGCAAATTTGGGTTGACGTATGTCGATCAACAATTTTCGCCAAACGTATAAGAGCCACATCCTTTTGCCCATGTATGTCATCTGGATCGTATTTCGAATGTTTAACCACTTTTTCAATCTCATAGTCGACAAATAAATGATCACCACTATTTTGACGGATTGCAACACTTTTCACTTCACCCAATTTCAAAACAACATCACGACTAACACAACTCGCTGCTGTCAATATATACCGACTGGTGATTAAAACGCCTCCACAACCATATTCATCGTTATCGTATTTCAATCGGGCTAACCACGTGTGGTCGAGCACTCCGTTCTTTGTGTCCAAGCCGCAATGCAAAATATGGGACGGTATATGGCCATTATTATCGGGAGCGTCAACTTCGCGCGGGTTATAAAACGTTGTTATAGCATCGACGGTTGGATACTCACGGTCACATTTTATAAATTGTACCAGCACAGAGACGAGTAAAATTTTGATGTACATCTTCAGCGATCAGACTTCACATTGATACTATGTATTGACATAAAATTTGTGTGCTACATAAATATTTGAAATTATTTAAATGTTTCAACATAAAACGAGTTATGGTGAATGTCAACACATGTTGACCCCGAGATTGTGAATCATATTTTTTGTAACAGTATTCGATAAGCAGCTCCCAGCTTAGTATAGTGCAAGTTTATTGTAACTTCTTAAGCAAATGTGTAAGCTAAAGGGATTTTTCATCATCTGATTACGATAAGTGGTTTGAATGGACACATATATGACAACATTACAGGCCCTTTTTGGCATGTACCGTGCAACAAGTTGACTCTTAGTTATTTCACTATACGAAAGTGACTCACTTTTAAAAGACTGTTTTAAACACTTATAACTGTTAGAGTTTCAGGTCGTCACCCCAGCAATCTAATCAGGTTTAGTCGATTTCCAAATCATACACTGACTTTTCTTAAAAACTCCATAGATGTCACTAGTAATATTAATGATCTCTTATTTAAAAAAACAAAATTCATAGACGAATACTGTATGTCCCTGAACACTTCCGTAAATATATCTTTAATTTATTTCTATAATCTCGTTAACCGTGTATATTGCAAATCTTCTCTGGACATATCTAAATTATCAGCTTATCATAATTATCTCGATAATCCAATAATATTCTATAGATAATTTATTCCAAAGACTTCCAAAAATAGAGTTAAAAATCGTTGGAGGTCGAGGCTATTACTGCTAAATGTTGTTGTGATATAAGCGTGTGCACCTGTCAAAATCTTATATAGATTTGATATAAATTGACACCTCGAAATTACGCAATATAATGTTCCGACGATGATACCAAATCATCTAATTTACATTTGTTGAACGATTTAATAAATTTTATTCCAAAACGAGATTAGCTCAAGATTGCTAAAACGAAGAAGAAAACACAACTCTATATAAAGGAATGCGGCAATTTGTTAACATGTCTTAGATAAAATTCATAAGTTGATCAATCAAAATGGTTTTAAGAATTTGTCAATTTTTATTTTTGCTAATTTTATTTATTAAACTATCGAAATCGGAATGTAAGTATTTTGTGAGTGGGTCCGATTGTGTTTATATACTAAAGTGATTTATCTGTACATCCAAATAGGGAATGCCGTCATTACTCGACTCAATCCCAGTGACGTCGATTATCCAGATCGTGGTGATATACTTCCGTTAGTGTTTAGCTGTGGTGAAGGTTCCGATGACAGTGCGATCGATCATACATGGTTGGCGCGATTGCGATACGAAAAAAATGAATACGGATGCGGTGGTGCCGTTTTAAATAGTCGGTATATTTTAACGGCCGCCAGTTGTCTAAAAGGAGAAGTGACACAACGATTGGGTGCATTGTGTGTACTAAGTAAAATATGTTATATTTTGACTACTTATATAATGTATATAATTACAGGTTAAGTGTTACATTACTGGAAAACTCAGGTAACGGAATCACAAGTAAAGAGTACGAAATTGAAGAGACGGTGGGACACAGTGAATTTGTGCCAAATATTATCCACGGTAATAATGACGTGGCTCTGATTCGACTAGCGAAAATTATTAATTTAGAACTAACAACGCCAATATGTGTTAACGGATTTCCTATTGATAAGAACAACGCACCGTATGCTGAAGGTTGGGGACAAACTTTTTCTGGTGCACAAGCTGATACGCCGCAACAATTAAGAATTCGTTATATCGATGAATCAAATTGTGCTGCCCGATTAGGTCAATATGATTATCCGTTCGCTGAACAAGACATTTGTACTGAGGTCAATGAAATTGATTACGATAATGTTTGTCCGCTAGATGGCGGTGGTGGATTATACAAAAATGTACTGTCTCGCTGGTTCTTAATCGGTATTGCACCGTATAATGGAGTGTGTGGACATTATATCGTACCTGGGGTGTACACTAAATTCGCTGATATTTATAAATGGGTTGTTGATAATTTAAGAGCTTAGTATAAATAAATATATACATAGTTTATAAATATTTGTGTTTTATTCGTCAAAAATTTATGGCCTCATACTGGCCGTTATCCATTTGTACACGGAACTAAATTTTGTAAAAACTGCTGGTATTTCATGATGGCCACAGGCCGTATTGTACGATGCCAACCCAATAACAAACCATTTTGACCGATAGTTTTTAAGTAGGACCCCACCACCGTCAAGCGGGCACGGCACATCATAGTCGTACTCATTGAGGGCAGTGCATAAATCTTGATCGGTAGCCTCGTATCCATATGGTGCTAGTAAATCTTGACATACCGGTTCGTCAACAAACTTAAGTCGTAGCGATTTACGAATACTGTTTAATTGCCCAGCGAATGACTGGCCCCACCCTTCGACATACGGCATATTACTACGATCGATTGGGAAGCCATCTATACACACTGGTGTCGATTGGCGAAGATTGACGATCCTTGCCAAACGGATTAGTGCAACATCGTTACGATTGTGTATTTCGTTTGGAACATAGTCGGAATGTACAACAGTTTCTTCGACTTCATACTCTGCAGTCAACCGGTCACCACTATTTTCGATCAGTGTAACACTTGTTCTATAAATATATATATATATATTATACAGATGACACAAATAATGTATAAAGTATTTCAAAAGTATGCTTACAAATCACCCAATTGATTGATTACTTCACCATTTAAACAACTTGCCGCCGTCAGTATATATCGTTGATTGATTACAACACCTCCGCAACCGTACTCGCGATTTGCGTAACGCAAACGTGCGAGCCATGTATGATCGATGACATTATTTTTATTATCGATTCCACAATTGAACACCAACGGTAGTATGTGTCCCCGACCGTCAGACGGGTCCGTTTCACTTGGAGAGTATTGTGTTACTATGGCATTAGGTGTGCTGGCACCATAATGAAAAGTAAACAACAAAATTAGACAAATTTTTGAAATCATGTTTAACAGACAACTAAGACGTGTTTGTCTTAAGAATGATCTTTATATACACATAACTTGATCGTTTAAGTGTTAAATCAATTCATAAAAATCTTGTTTTTGACAAAAACCGATCAAATTTTTGATCAAACAAGTTTTCAAATGTGCTATCTATCGATTTGATATTATGTTTGTGACGTACCTCTTCCGTATAATTTAACCACATAATTATTATGTAGGTATGTGTTCAGAAGCTGCACTGTACATGAATGTTAAACGAAAACAAAATACCATAACGATGAGAGACTATAAAGTAATTATGTTATTGCATCGTGGAGTTAAGACATCCACATACTCAAAATCTATAAATAGTGTGATCGCTGCTATGAATGATTATAGTTCGTGCTTGACGCTTGATTTAGCACCATTGAAAATGTTTATTAATTATTGGATTATAATTGTTATTGTGTTGGTGACGTGTACACAATGTCAAGATGAATTTCCATCAGTGAATGCCATTATCACTCATTACAGCCAGAAAAAAATCGAAAAAACCGATTATAGTGGCAACAAAATAAGTCCCCAATATTCGTGTGGTCTGGACACCATACACGATAAATTAGACCATACGTGGTTGGCTCGTATAAAATACGAAAATGAAGAATATGGTTGCGGTGGTGTATTGATCACTAGTCGATATATACTTACCGCTGCTAGTTGTGTTAGTGGTAATGTTGTGGATAAATTAGGTCCAGTGAAAAGTGTTTCGCTTCGCAAAAATCATGGTGATCGCGTATTTGTCGAATATAGGATCGAAAAAATTCTAGAACATTCGAATTACGTGCCAAACGATATTCATGGACAAAATGATGTTGCTCTAATTCGGTTAGCACGTAACGTGAATCGTTATATGTCGACCCAAGTTTGTGTCGATTTTTATCCCAACCATGACATATATGATGATCTGTTCGTTGAGGGATGGGGACAAACATTAGATGGTTAGTGGTTCATATACTCGTCGTGTGTGTTGAGAAGCATACTAATACATAGCTTTCGTTTTTATTTTATTTGTGTGCGTTAGGTCAGATAACCAATAAACGCGAACTGCTTCAGGTACAATTTTTAAATTCAAGCACGTGCCAAGATCGATTATCCCAATATACAATGACAGATGCTGATTTGTGTACAATAACACGAGAAAGTGATAAAGTATGCCCAGTTGATGGTGGTGGCGTACTCCTAAGTGAGAAAAATGACCGATGGGTGCTAATTGGTATCGCTTCATATGATCCAGTGTGTGGAAATACTAAATCACCTGGTGTGTTTACTCGGTTTCAGAATATATTTGGATGGATCGAAAATAATATGAATCCATGAAAAATGAGCGTCGATTGTTTTGGTTTTAATAAAATGAGTTTATTGCGTCATCATTTTATTTAACATTTATTTCAACTTTGAATTAATTTTATTCAAACTTCCACTATCTCACTTTCACTATTTTTGCTTGTTTACTACTCACTGGTTTAAATCAATCTCAATTTCGACTGCTTACTGATATTAGTTTTATATATCGCGTTACTCTTGATTTGCCCCCATTCATTACGTTCTCAAAATTACACTTCACTACTCATTCTCTTTTTCCTCTCCCTCTCGTTACCTTTCTACTTTCCAGAAGTTTCTTTTTAAAATACAGTGCAAATGCTCTTATCTCAATCGTCATAGTGCGATGCATCTTAGAAATGCGCATCGCATTTGGATTTTTTTTCAGAATAACATAACCAGTTTCTATACACATAATATGCAAGTCCAAGGACAGGAAGACTTACGTTTTGATTTTGGTTATCACGAAGCTTCCAATCCACCAACAATTGGGACAAAAATTTTGCAAGTCAAACTGTGATGAATGCCACAGAAAACAATCTCAAGGTTTGAAATCACCGACCTCCTCTCCGGAATAAAATATATTGAACAAGAAAACACAAACTTAGCTTAATGGTCGCCGGTTGTGGCTTAATGGTTAAGAGAGTTTCTCATCACGCCGCGTCATAATCGCGGCGTGATGAGAAACTGGTTGTTTGAGATGCTTATCTCAAGATTTGGAAGCAAGACGGAGATTAGGAATACTTGTTCGTGCTACTTTGTTAGTCCAAAATATAAATTATAATAAATTAGCAACACATTCTCGGGTGGTCCATCTTTGCTATGCGATACATTCAGGTATATGATCCAATCAAAACAAATTTCCGACATTTATGACCTACCATTAACCAAACTATATTGCTATTGACAATCAAGATTAGCACACAAAGTTGATTTTGGTATAATTAAAAAAATTGTATATAAATTGATAGCTGCAGATGATAACTCGTTTCAGATCAATGTTATATCTTAAACAAATAATATGTGGCCAAGAATTTGTCGCTTGTCAATTTTATTAATTTTGATGTTAAAATTATACAAATGTGATCGTGAGTTTCAAAAATCTCGGTTTTGTCTATAGTGTGATCAAAATCTTATTTTGTTACAGAAAATGGTATCGTTGAAGTGTACAGTGTGGATAATATCGAACCGTCTGACGGCAAAGCGGACACATTTCCATCGACCCAATATTGTGGTGTCGACAAGAAAAATAATGTGATCGATCATACGTGGCTGGTGCGATTGAAATACGCGAACGGTGATTATGGATGTGGTGGTGTTGTGATCAATGGTCGTTATGTACTTACCGCGGCTAGTTGTGTAACCGGTGATATTGTTGATAAATTGGGAAAGCTGTAAGTACCAACTGCGTACTATATATATATGCATATAATCAACATTTAATATTTTCAGAACTATTGCAACACTTTTCGAAAACACAGGTGATCGTTTGAATAAAGACTACCAAATCGAAGAAACGGTAGTCCACTCGAAATATATCCCGAACGACATTCATGGCCAATACGACGTTGCACTTATACGACTGGCAAATAATATAGATCATAGCGTTACAACACCAATATGCACGGAAGGATACGAATCAATCGATCGGGAGCGTGTACCATACGTTGAAGGATGGGGACAATCGTATCAAGGACAAGTATCTTCTATACGCCAATTACAAGAAGTTAAGTTTGTTAGTACCGCGGAGTGTACCGATTTATTTGCTCCATATAATTATGAAGTTAAGACGCTAGATGTTTGTACTGCACTCAAAACAAAGGACTACGATAAAATTTGTCCAGTCGATGGTGGTGGAGTTCTAGTCAATCAAAACAAATCGAGGTGGTGGTTAATTGGTATCGCTCCCTACAATGCGTTGTGCGGAAATTATCAACGGCCAGGGGTTTTTATTAAATATCATAAAGTGTTTACATGGGTCCAAAATAATATGCGACCATAATTTGTACAATTTTATTTAAATAAATCTTTTAAGCTCTAACATTGTTCTCTATCCACGAAAAGACTGAATTAATTCTTGTAAATACACTTGGTTTCTCATGATGACCGCATGCCGCGTTGTACGATGCTATACCGATCAAATACCATTTCGATCCAGATTTATTGAGTAGAGCACCACCCCCATCGGCTGGACAATCTTCCGAATAATCGTCATAATTGAGCCCGAGACAAACATCATTTTGTGTTAGTTCATAATTGTATGGAGTTAATAGTTCTTGGCACTCGGCTGCCTCGTAATATTTGAGTGGTAGTAGTTTACGAATATTGGTTTGTTGTCCAGCCACCGTTTGACCCCACCCGGCAACATATGGTGTACGCGACTCAGTTATTTTAGAATAACCATCCACACAAATCGGAGTCGATCGACGACTATTGGTTAACTTTGCCAATCGTATCAATGCCACATCATTTTGACCATGTATATCGCTCGGTATGAATTGTGAATGCCGAATCGTTTCTTCAATCTCGTAGTCAGTACTCAAACGATCACCACTATTTTCAAATAATGTCACATTTGCTAATTCACCCAAACGATCGACAATATCACCCGTAATACAACTAGCCGCTGTCAATACATAACGATTATTTAGCACAACACCACCACATCCATACTGGCCATTTTGATATTTTAAACGTGCCAACCACGTATGATCAATAATATTATCTTTACGACTGATACCGCAAACGTATGGTGGTGAAATTAAAAGTCCGTAGTAATCGGGCCAATCAACATCCACTGTATTGTAACGTTGAACTATTCGATTGGCTGAAATGATATTCAAATAAATAAACAATTTTAATCCACACCCTTATCGTTAAAACAAATCACTTACGTTGACATTTTGATAATTCAATCAAGACAAAAATAGAAAAAAAAATCTGATATGCTCTTGAAGACATTTTACAATCTCAAAAGATATATTTCGTCTAAGTCGTGTTATCTGATCTACGGATCGTTTTATATCAAATTGTTGTCTTCTTTGATCGCTACTCTTTTGTCTTTTATTGATAGCAATAAAGTTTAGATTTATAGCACTGCAAAGCTTTTGTATTTGCGGAGTTAGATTTGGTGATGTCAATTTTCTACAATAGATGGAATGTTTAGAATCGAATAAATTACACGTAGAATTGTATATTTAGAAATCTACTTTTTCCGGTTACTAATCTCTTATGATATGTATAAGAAGGTGGACTGCCCATTGATAAACGACCAGAATGATTGCGTATCATCGGCGCCATTGACGTTGGCGAAACGGTCTAGCTCTAGAAAACTATATTAATGAACCGAACAAATAAAACCCGATCAGTTGAATTAGCATAAATTGAAACATTTTATTGATACTACAACACTATACATAATCTGCTTATGGTTTAAGGTTAAGTTTAATCCATCGATGTAACTTGGTGATCTGTGTGAAAACACCTGGAAATTCGTGATATCCACAAACAGCATTGTACGATCCCAATCCAACCAACCACCATTTCGAACGGAATTGTTTCAACAAAACCCCTCCACCATCAACAGGACACGGAGTTTGATAATCTTCCTCGTTCAAGGAGGTGCATATATCGCTCGACGTTAATTCATAATCGTGGGCGCGTAATAAATCCTGACAAGCTGTTTCATTTACATATTTAAGCCGTAACGATTGTCGTATCGTAACCTGCTGTCCAGCGAACGTTTGACCCCAACCCTCGACATACGGATCATTGGCTTCGTCGATCGGATCAAAAACATCGATACAAATTGGTGTTGAATGTTGACGACTAACAATTTTAGCTAATCTCAAAAGTGCAATATCGTTTTGTCCATGCACTGCGTTCGGAACAAACTCCGAATGGCGTACAATTTGTTCGATTTCATAATCGGTTGTTAATCGATTACCACTATTTTCTAGTAACGTAACACCTATCACTTCACCCATAACAGCCACAATATCGCCAGCAACACAACTAGCCGCCGTCAACACATAACGACTGTTGATCAGCACCCCGCCACAACCGTACTGTTCAATCTCGTACTTTAATCGGGCAAGCCATGTATGCTCAATGACATTATTTTTGAGATCGGTACCGCAGAAAAACACTGATGGTAGTATTTGGCCCTGAAAATCGGTACGATCAATAACACTCGGAAAGAAATGCGTCACGTATGCTTCAACTATATGGTGTATAACACAAATAAAAACCAAATTAAATTTAGAACCATAATTCAAACTTATTGGCACTTACAATCACATTTAGCTAGTTTTAGATGACAACCCACTAATAAAATTATAAACAGATTCTTTGGATACATATTTTGATAAGCAAAAAAAAATGTAAATTCTCTTATTCAAGAAGCCGTACGAACTTGATCTAAGTGTTATGGTCTTGTTCATCTTTATATAGGTCCAGTGTTTAAAAATATTCGGTAATTTCGATTCTTGATCTCGAATTTTTAATGAACAATTAAAATGTAAATGACGCTACTTAACGACGTATAATTTATATCGTCCCAAACTAAAGGATGTTAAACCATGGCAATTTATATGGAAACGAGATGATCTCAAATAATATATCGACGACCTCAACCTCTAACAATTTGTTGTTGTTTTTTTTTGTTAAGAAATACCATAACCATCTTTTATATGCTAATCAACATAGTTTTGCTCGATAAACAGTTACTGCGTCTAAAATAGAAGCTTGTTTGCGGAAGCGATCGATTAGATTGTGAGCAAGACTACACAACACACTTGAACTCATTGGTGGTTATATGGCCTCATAAAAGACAATTTGCACTTAAACTGTGGTTGGTGCAGCGTGGATGTATAAATTAAATCAAAAATATTTATTTTATTTTTATAGCATAACCCAAAATCAGCGGTGGGCAAATACAGCGATGCGAATCAATTGGTTTCTGTTTTGATTGGTTCTTGTTTTGATAACCGGTTTACGTTTGAAGACCGGTTGGGTTTTGTTTTGATAACTGGTTGACGCTTAATGGTAAAGAGAGTTTCTCACCACGTCGCGGTCATGAATTCGATCCTCGCCGTTGACAAAAATTAGCATGCGCCGGATTACATAAAATGATTCGTTGAGATCAGAGAGACAGTCCATTAAGAACTTTCCCAGATATTCATGTCTTTTGTGTGTCAAAGCCGGGCTTGACCTCTTCCTCCTCCTCGCTCATACACCTTCTGCAAAAGTCCTAGCCTCCTCGCATGATCTCCAAGAAGGCAGTGTCCAGGCAGGGAGATAAATGTCTTTGAGCGATTCAAGTCCAGCCTTGGCAAAACATGCCTTGCTATACCCTGCATCTGAGGGTGTTTGTTCACCTTTCATTCGCTGAGGCTACTTCTGCCTTATTTAGCACAGTCTTGAGTGCCTTAATGGGCCTCCCCATCTTTGCTCTTTCCGGTATCAGTTTCTAATGACATCTGAATGCTGAAATGTTCACTTATATCATTCAGACACAAGAGGCAACCCAACGCCACTCTAGACATCAGAGAAACAGAATCCAGCGACTTGATTGCCCTTGACTGGCGGCCATAGATCAAATAACCAATTTTCATCTGCATCGTAATTAAAGATAAATAAAACACTGAACTGATGCATAAGATAATGTACCTAAAATGTTGTTTTATTTTAAATACTTAAGGTTTCAGGTTGTTTATAATCCAATCATAAAAGTAACTAACTCTGGTGTAAACAGCAATCGAACTATTTTGATGACATGCATCGCCAAACGATTTAACACCTTCAATGTATAAAGCACCATCGCGCGCTACGATAAGAGGCCCATTTGGATCACGACAATATTTTTGTTCCGTTTGTCCGTCAACACACATTTGAGATGGATAATTCTTGTTGGCACACTCGACAATTTGCACAGAAACCATATAAAACTTAGTATCGCGGCCCCATCCCGCCGCACTCACACTAGCACCAATCTCACTGTCCATATTATCATATAGTGCGGGAACACAAATTGGAGCTATAAAAAATTCTCTATACTCTAATTCAACACTAAGTCGTATCAATCCAATATCGTGCCATTGATTCACAATAATTTCTTGTACTGCAACTACAATCGGCTCTGGTTGACAATCTGCGTAAATATCACAATCGGGATTATGCATCGTATCGTATTCGCCCAAGCGTACATTTGCTAAATTTTTACGCTTCAAACAGTGTGCTGGCGCCAATACATAACGTTGATTGATTAATGATCCACTACAGTCTACACTAAATCGATTGTCGCCCAATGCATATTCCAAAAGCACCATCGATGGCACTTGTCCAATATATGAATCAACACCGCCCACCGCAGCAACACGATCAGAATTCGTATAGTTTCTACACTTTGATATGTCGTTTATCAGTTGGCCGTGGCCAGATAAACCCGGTGTTATGTTAAAGAATCGTATTGGTTCGCTTGGATTGTAGATGGGACGCAGCTTTTCCAATGTACTCACATCACCGTCAAATTTAATTACGACATAGAATATAGGTGCAAACGATACAATTAATATAAGTAACACTGGGTATCGGAACATTTTAACTATATGACGATGAGTTGAATATGTACAATTGATTTTGAAAACTACAATTAATTCGATGTGACACATTAATATTTATTAATTACAGAGATAAAACAGGTTGGTTTTTTTTATGGTTGTAATTTACTTAGAATCCAGTCATGATAATAGCTTACTCTCGTATATACTCCAGGTAAACCTTCCATGCCACACCCATAGCCATACGAAACTATTCCTTCAAGATATGTTCTCTTTATATTATTTACTGTATGTTGGGTAACGAGTGGTCCACCGGAATCTCGAATACATGCATCCTTACCCTTTTTTCCACCAGCACACAATTGTGATGGTAAAATCTGCCGTGGACTATTTGCAAATAGTTGTTGGCAATCGGCGAAATTGAATATGGGAACGACAACTTTTTGAAGAATTTTACTACGTGCCTCACTACCAGTATTTCCCCATCCGGCTACTATAGCAACAGCGCCATCATCAGCACGGATTGTTGAATTTGGGATACAAATTGGTTGTCTATAATATTTTTCAAACGGAACATCCATACTTAATCGAATAAGGCCAATATCATTCTCTTCATAGTTTTCATGAATTATAAAAGTCTCTATACCAACATTTATTGGTTCAGGTATTGGCTCATCGTCCTCATCCGTATCTGGGTTTTTTGATATATCATACTCTCCAAGGCGTACATTCACTAAATTTTTACCATGCAAACAATGCGCCGCCGTAATAACGTATCGTTCATTTATTAACGAGCCAGCACATTCAAAATTGTACTCATTCTCATTTACGAGATATTCAAGTAAGGCGATACATGGGAAGTCACCTATTGAGGCCTTTGTACCTCCATGAATACGATCATCAGTACTCCAAAATCTACATTCGTTCGTATGATTAATGAGATTTCCTCGTCCATTCGATTTCTCGTTCTTGTGTTCGTATTTCGTTTGCTTTAAATTTGTTGGATCAACGGCCCCGGCTGGTTTAATGTTAGTAATGCTACGCTCACCACTTTTCATTGATATTTTTAATTCGCGATTACGACGATTTGAGGTGAGAAGATAGTACGAACCGATCACTATTGCAATAATAGTAAGTAGAACTAAAACGAGCACCGCAACGTATCTACTCATGTTGATGAACAATAATGAACTGATTAAAGCTTTTCAAATGAACATTAATCATATTTGTACACACATCTATATGTGATTAATCATAAAATTTTACATCTGAATCCGATTCCCCAGAAATGAAAAATTTTATTAACTCGCCACTTCAAACAGACCCGCTATATACATTGCTACACAGTGGAGATGACCTCGGTGAAACAGACTGTGTTACACACTCTATACCTGGGCTCGATGTCACATTGGTGACTTTAATGCTAGAGCTGGTAGAGCAGTGGAGCAGTGGTTAAAGCTACGGCAGTTGGAGCGGAAGGAACCGGGTTTGAATCCCGTTGCGGGATGCAAAAGGATTATGATTTGTGGTGTGAATGAACACAACTATGACCTCCTGTTGGAGTGCAGAGCTGATGGGCAGACTCATCTTCCATGGAGCTATGCAATGTGCAGATGGTTTGGAAAATCGGACCTATAACCGGACGTTCTCGAATTGGCTGTAATTGCATAAAAGTATAAAAACGTAAATAAGCGAACCGCAAAACAGATTAGAAGTAAAAATAAAAAAAAATAAAAAAAAAATCGAAGAAAGAATTTGCCAGTGGTGAACGAGTGCAACAGGAGGTTTTTGTTGTTAATAAAACCGAGGTAGACGAAAAAAAGAGAATATGTTTATCTGAAAAAGACATCAAAGTAAACGCGTCTTTGACAGCGTGTGAACGTAAAGTAGTTAAGAGATATAGAAGTTGTTTTGTTGTTTCTAACCAGTCGGAGCTAGGAAAGACAGAGTCAGTGGAATTGGAAATAAGCCTTACGAATACCGATCCGGTAGTTTATAGTTCATATCGAGTATCGTTTCATCAACGAAACAATGTTAAGTTGGTTGATAATCGACGAGCTTTTACAGATCGTGTCAGACGTCTAAATGAACGAACAAAAAGAGGTCGGTTTCCATTACCGATAATCGAGGACCAATTGCAAAGGTTAGAAGGTTGTAACTATTGGTTGTAACGCGTTGGATTTGGCTAATGGATATTATAAAATTCCGATTGTAAAGGATACCGTTGACAGCTTTCGTTACTTCGGATGGGCATTATGAATTTTTGAGAATGCCGTCTGGCAAATGCTCCAGCGGTATTTCAAAAGACGAGAACGTAGTGTACATAGATGACATAATTGTACATAGATGATGAACGACACAAGATGAGATAGTAAAATTGGAAAGACTATTAACCATCATTCAGCGACATGAGCTAGCGTTAAAATTACAAAAATGTGAATTCCTGAAGGATAAAGTCCAATTTTTGGGTTACGAGGTTTCGAATGGAACGCTGAAACCGGGAACATTTAAAACCAACGCTATTATGAATTATCCTGTTCCTAACGACAAACACAAAGTTTCGTTGGCTTAGCGAGCTATTTTCGAAAATTCGTGGCTAATTTTGCCATTATAGTTGAACCATTGACGTGACTAAATAATTTGGATTTCTAATGGACAAACGAGCAACAGAAAGCATTCGATAAAGTTAAAACGAAATTAGGAAGCCGCGATGGTTTAACATTTTTGATCCGGAAAAGGAACATCAAGCATATTTACGAATGCGCAGGTTCAAGAGAGCTTGCGAAACGAAACCTGTTTTATATTTTAGTAGGAAGACGAAGCAAAATTTCACTCGTATGAACTGTAGTCTTTAGCAGTTGTTGAAACGTTAGAGCGATTCCGTTTCTATTAAATCGGAAAACAGTTTAAATTATTAACCGATTGTTTTTCTTTACGGACGTGTGCTTCGAAAAAGGATTTGATTCCTCGTATAGGGAGATGGTGGTTAAAGTTGATGCATTGAGCAGAAACAGTAACGTTGCTGACCAAGAACCAGAATCGCAACCATTGACGTTTTTCAAATTTCCCAATTTTGAAAGCGATTGGTTAATTGGAATGCAGCAACTCGACGAAGAGTTAGTTATTGAAGGTGATGAAAGGTGATGAGAATTATGAAGTAGTTGATAGTCGTCTGTTCCGTTTTATAAATGGAAGTATAGAAGATGGGTTGTACCGAAACATAATGTTGGCCATGGCGGTGTGGATAAAACTGTATGAATGTTTGAGAATGTATTGAATGCTGTTATACGAAAAGTGTTGGTGAGGAACCGGAGGGTGAGCTGTATCCTATCGAAAGGGTTGTCGTGCCATTTCATACAGTGAATGTGAATCATCTCGGGTCTTTTCCAAAAAATAAGTCATGAAATAGTTATCTTATTGTGATGGTGGATGGTTTTTCGAAATATGTTGTCATGAAAACTGTAAAGGATACCTCGACGCAGTACTCAACATGATGGAGGGTTGGACGATTCATTTTGAAATTCCTACGCGAATAATAAGCGACAGAGGAACAGCATTTACATCGTCGAAATTTGCTAATTATTGCAAACAAAATTTCATAAAATACATATTGAATGCTACAGCGACACCTAGAGCTAACGGCCAGTGCGAGTGATATAATAGGACAGTGTGACTCTGATGAAAGTAATAATGAGATCGAAAACGTGAACGATATTGTGACGAATCGTTTTAAATTACCTGGAGAAAAGCAAAAGCGTAGGTTTGACGCCACACACAAAGTTCTGCGGTTATACCATGAACGTGATTTAGTATTTTAAATGGAGTGGAAAACCGGCGACGGGTACTTCTCGTAAATCGGGGACCGTATTTTGTAAAGAAAGTTTTACCAAATGCCCGATATGTAATATGCGATGGGGAAGGTGCCGAGCAAGGAAGACGTGGTTATGAAGGAGTACATGCCAGCGATCGAATGAAGCCATTGCGTGCATTGTGGGACTTAGACTATGATCATTCTACACTGGCAGTAGCGCAGTCACAAAGTTGAGAACAGGCTATCGAGAACTTTTGCAATTACTTCTGGTGTTCGACAAGGATGGATGTGATAGTTGGACCTTAACAAATGAGTACGAAAAGTGGCGTCTAACATTCGAGAGAAAAATCATGCGTGTGATATGAAGCCCAAAACGCGCCGTTGATGGCACATACCGAGTTCTGTTTAACCAACAGATCAGGACTTTAATTCGAATTCCTAATATCGTGCATGAAATGATACAGCAAATGATACAGCGATCTTTAAAAGAAGAGTCGCCTTTCGGTTGTCGAAGAGGTCGGTGACGGCAACGATGGCTCCACGGCGTAGAGAGCGATCTGGCATCTTCTCATTGCTTGCAACATTATGAAGAGCTGTTAAATCCAGTTTTTCAATAAAGCTTTGCACAGACAAGTTTTAAAACTTAACAATAAAAAATTATTGATCAATAAAAAAAATTCTAAACCATAGCTTCCAAATATTTAACTAGAAATGCAAATACTGTTCTACTTATACTGCGGTAATTCTTTGTTTGTTAACTCATATAAACAGGAATAGCTTACGAAGAAATAAAGAAGAAGGCGCAATGCTTAAAAAATACTATAAAAACGCGGCTTACCGACAACAACCAGTCTCAGTTCAATATTAAAATTCGCTAAATTATAATGTACATAAAGTCGTATCGAGTCGTGTGGTATTTATTTCTTCTATCACTCAAATCATCAAAATGTGAAAGTAAGTTTTGCGCTTAAGTGTACATATATTATGCAATATAGCTGAGGTGTTAATTAATTTATCCTCGTTAATCATTTACAGTGACTGGAATAGTAACACGATTTAACACAACCGATATCGATCAATCCGATTCCCAGGCCAACGTGTTCCCGTCTAAACAAGCGTGTGGCACGGATAGCAAGAACAATGTGATCGATCATACATGGTTGGCCCGATTACGGTATGAAAACGATGTATATGGATGTGGTGGCGCTGTTCTAAATGGACGTTACATACTAACAGCGGCTAGTTGTCTAGTTGGCGATATAGTACGACATTTGGGTGAATTGTTCGTCGATATTGAAACCAAATAGTTACAAAAATTATAACTTTTTTCATTAATTTGCAGAAAGAATGTGACACTATTCGAGAACACTGGTGATCGATTGAGTAAAGACTATCAAATTGAAGAGACTGTAGTACATTTGAAATTCAGTCCAAATGATGTACATGGAACAAATGATGTGGCACTGATACGCTTAGCAAAACCTACTGGACATACCACACCAATATGTACAGATGGATACGAGTCGTTCGATAGGTCGATAGTTCCACATGTCGCCGGATGGGGCCAAACCTATGGCGGCCAAAAAACACAGATTCGCAAAATACTGAATCTTCAATATGTAAATGCAACAGCATGCCACGACTTATTATCTCCGTACAATTATGTTGTAACTGGACAAGATGTTTGTGTCACACTCAATGAAAATGACTATGACAGTTCATGTCCCGTCGACGGTGGTGGGGTTTTAATTAATCGAGTTGAATCGAGATGGTGGTTAGTTGGTATCGGAGCCTATAACGCAATTTGCGGGTACCATGAAAGGCCTGGAGTGTTTACAAAATTTCATAAAATTTTCTCATGGATTGAAGATAATATGCGACTGTAAAATAAAAATAATTATGATTCTGTAGACAGACAAAATTTTATTTATAAAACATAATTATGGTTTCAGATTAGCTACGATCCAATCATAGTAATATCCAACACGTGTATATATACCTGGCCAACCACTTTGCCCGCATTTACTACTACCATACGACACGATTCCTTCTAAATATGTTTTTCCATTTTCGTACAAAACGAGAGGCCCACCCGAATCTCGAATACACGAATCTTTTCCTTCTTCTCCACCAGCGCACAATTGTGATGGATAAATGCTTACGTTTGCTAACGATTTAAATTTAAGTTGACACTCTGCCCAATTGTAGGGTGACAAAAATCCTATTTGTAAAACGGACATTTGTTTTATAGTACCATTGCTGCCCCAACCAGCGACCAACATTTTTTGATTTATTGGACTACTCATATTGTCGAAGGGAATACAAATCGGGCTTATAGCATATTGAACATATGGCACATCCTTAGCCAATCGAATGAGCCCTATGTCATGTGGTCCAGTCATTTGAGGTAAATAATTTTGATGTACAATGATGCTTTCAAACCCAATATCAATTGGCTCGGGTTGACAAGAAAATTCATCACAATCGGGAGTTTTTAAAAAATCATGTTCGCCAAGCCGAATATTAACTAAATTTTTATTATACAAACAATGGGCCGCCGTCACAACATACCGTTGATTGATGAGCGAACCACTGCAGTCAAAACTATATTCATCATTAGGTAATTGATATTCTAACAAGGCGATGTATGGTACATCGCCCAACGTTGCATCAGAACCACCAACAATTTTATCATTAATTGGAAACACTACACACAATGATTTATTATTGAATATCTGTCCATCTCCATTCGATTTGGTGATCTCATGATTATACTTTCGAAAAACTGATTTATTTGCCGACGAAACCACAACAGGTTGATACGATCTTTGGCTTATTTTGACAGGTCTTACCATAAAAACCAATGCGACCGATAATACGAGCACCGTTATAAAAATAGACGTGATAATAACCGTGGACCTACTCATGATTAACTAACACAAAAAACAAATCGATTTGGTCAACTATATTTGGTGTGATCACTGATCAGTGCTAAGGCTGTGCTATCTCACATCAATGATGCATTTTTCGGTTGAATTTAGTTAATTATGACAAATCGATTAAAACAGACGAAAATTCATTCAATAAAAATAATTATGAGCAATAATACTTGGAATTATAATCTGTATTTTATAAATAAATTATAACATTGGGATATTCCATGCGCTTATCTGTTTAACCATACCTAACCGCTTGATCTCTCATATTATACGATGAAAATTGTTTCCAAGATGTCGGTTTACTCCTATTGTGTTGAAACCAAATTGGAAATGTTTTACTCAACCCGGGCATCTGTACGCCTCTAACATCGTCCGTTTCAACTATCCATGAAGCTCGAGGTGTAACATCTACAAATGTGATTTTTGTACGATTATCGACTAATCCTTTTGACAGTTTACCACAAGCAGCAGTAGTTTTGAGGCTGTCTGTATTATAGCGAGCAAGATGCTTATTGACATAGCGATTAGAGAGGCTCAAACGCTCAGACCAATGAGACTTGGGGAAAACCAATATACAAACGCGAGGATGTTCAAGCGTATAGCATGAGAGAATGGCAAGATAGATGGAGGACGTTCATGAAAAGACAATGAACTTTCGCGATGATCTCTGATATATTTGACTGGACGACAAGAAAATACGGGGATGTTAGTTACCATCTAACTCAGCTGCAATCGGGACATGGTTGTTTTCGGGTATACTGGAATCTGCACAACATGTTCTGATGGAATGGGTACAGTTAGTGTTTCTTGCACGTCACTTGATCGAACAGCACACACGTGAGTCAATAACGCCACATGGCCTCGCACAATAAATGCTTCAATCTGAAGAAAACTGGAATAAGGCGAACCTGATCATTGTCAACATAATGCATAAAGTCAAGCAAGACGAACGAAGATCAGCCATGTCTGTCTTAACGTGACACCAGAGGAATACCCAATGGACCAACCGTGGCTTGTCTATGCGTAAGCTTTAAACTCTACCCTGCCCTGCGAAGGAATGCCTTGTTTGGTGTTACCACAGGGAATAAATAGGACGGTGGAGAAATATGGTTTAACCAGGTAAAAATCTGGTGTCGTTTGGAAACACGAGATCCTAAATATTTTTATTAAAATTTCCATCTTCCTATACGTAACACAAAAAAACAATAACACACTCATTTCAATACTTTTCCCTAGTAGAAGGTGACCAAGTCTACAGATGTAGTCTACAGATGTGATCACGTTCACCTGTAACCAGTACAAAAAAATCTGGCAGAAGAGTACTAATGGCTATTGACACATCTGTACGCTGTGGAATAGTCCAATTAAAAAGCTACGTTGTATATTCCGGACACTGACTTACGACTTAAGCCTGAGCCAAATTTGCCAAATACCAAATAGCTTAGATAGAACATTATACTTAATCTAAGTCATTAGACTTAATCTTCACAAACGAACGAAGTGTATTTAAGATAAACAAACCAGCAACACCTTTTAGAGTTAACGGTGGCCACCATAAATCACCAATGAAGAATACAAACAAATAAACTTATCTCAAGAGCGAAACGCCATTTCGGGAAGGCGGACGCTATTAACCTCCCATCTTTACACCATGGTATGACGATAAACTGTTCAATTTGAAGAACAGGAAGGATAAAGCCTATAAAGCAATATTCAAGCTAGTAAACTTAAATATGCAGATTAAAAACAATCCAAAGCACTTTTGGAGCATTTTTTAGAACAAAAGTGAAATTAGTTGTTTTCTTGCATATATCATCAGACACAACATTCATGTGTAATCTGTTGCTGAGTTATTTCAATCTGTCTTTAAACCAGAAGACGTTGATAAATCCAAAAATTTCCACCACGCTAGGATAAACTTAAAGGTATTCAGTAAACTAGAAGGAATAACCTTGGAAAAGCAGTTGGGAGTATGATCACGATTAAAAATAATCTATGGCTGAGAGACCGAACGGCCCTAACCGCGGCTCAACTGAGAACTTACCAACCATTAATACGTGGAGGTGATCAGCCCAACGAATGCATTTACACACAACCGCTATTAATGCCATCCGGTGCATGTTAAGTTTTGCTTAACGACGAGAAACGAGCTCTAGATTCCGGCGTGATGTGTACCTCTCTTAACCATTAAGCTGCAACCGGCGTTTATGAAACTATTATTTTAGGGTTAATAATTCACGGGTTAATAATTCATCAAGAAACACGGTTAATAATTCATCAAAATTCTTACTTTAACTGTGTGGTTTAAAAAAACTTTGTTTCGCCCTCCGTCTTAATTTTCGTAATAGTTTATTTTTTTTAAAACTTCAAATTTTGTAAAAAAAATAAACAGTACATAAAAAAACCAATATTTATAGTTTTCGGTATTCACTAACTGTATAACTGTGGCACTGTCATCACTAAAATGACATGGGATGAGAATAATATAATAGCTCATTCCGAAACCATGTTTGAGCCAAGTTGCAAACCATGGTTAGCAGTGACACATTACAGGTTATGGTTAACTGGAAACTGTAGTTACGAAACCATATATGTGTCTATAGTATAAAAACACCCGTAAACTAAAAGGTTTTGAGTATAAACACGATTAAAAATTATATACATGCTTACAGGCCGTAAGCGGCCTTAAACGCGTCTTTGCTGAAACCTTTCCAACCATTAATACGTGGAGGTGGTCAGTCCAACGAATGCTTTTAATGTAATCCGGTGCATGTTAATTGGTCAACGGCGAGGAACGAGCTCGAAACCGCGGCGTGATGAGTAATGCTCTTAACCATTAAGCTACAACCGGCGTTATTTGAAATACTATAAATCGCAATTTACGATTATGAGTCAATTGCATATAAAATAATTTATTTTGCTCATAGGATTGATAAATCATGCACTACAGTAACAATTATTTTTAGTTTATGAGTAGACACACCACAATAATTATCGCAGTTCAAACCGAATGAATTGGACAGGCGCACAACTATATTAAAATTCGCCAAATTATTCATTTAAATAAAACTCTCATTGAGATGAATTCGTACAGTGCATTTTTTGTTTTAATCTTTACTATTTTAACCGTAGTGATCTTAATGGTGACCGTTAATGTTGAAATACATAATAAAGTGCCTGTGCAAACCAAGTATCAGCACAATGAGACAAAATCGAACGGACGCGGTAATATTATCAATGAGGATGGCGAGTGTAAAATGTGGGGTTCTGAAAATCGGATTGATGGTGGAATGCACGCCGAACTTGGTGAAGTACCATCAATCGCATTACTCGAATATTTACTAGATGGTGTGTACAGTTTCGATTGTACAGGCTCGTTAATAAACCATCGGTATGTGATAACAGCCGCACAATGTTTGTACAACAAACATTTGATAAATGTGAGGCTTGGTGAATACGACACGGCGAAACATTTGGATTGTGATGAAGATGACGAATGCCAACCGGAACCGATAAATGTGGGAATCGAAGAGGTTACGATACATTCAGAATTTTCACAAACCGATAGGACTAACGACATTGGTTTGGTTCGATTGAGCATGGATGTGCCATACATAGATTATTTTATAAAACCAATATGTATACCGGACCAAACAATTAATACTGGGGTTGGTGAGGTGGCAAAAGTGGCTGGTTGGGGAACAGATAGCAATGGTCAATACACTCCCATAATGCGAAGTGTTTGGATAAAAATTATCGATTGGCAAAGATGTTATGCTATTTATAAACCATATCATCCGATATATTTGTCTCAACTTTGTGCGGGCGGGGAACGAAATAGAAATGCGTGTTTTGGAGATTTGGGTGGACCACTGCTGACGAGATACAATAGGCGAACCTACCTTGAGGGTATTGTATCATTGAGTGCGGGATGTAAAAGAAATGGCTTGCCGGATGTTTATACTAAAGTTAATTATTTTTACGATTGGATTCTGAAAAATTTGAAACCATAAATAGCGCATGATTTTATCTCATTTAACTATAAAAATAAACTAATTATACAAACAATTGCAGTTTTGATTAAATCACTCAACGATTAATTGAGAACATTATTCGAATTCCTAAACTGAATCACAATATTAACTATTAAGCCCTTATATGTCATACAGAAATGAGTAGATACGCGATAATTTTGTCATTGGTACTTGTAATTGTGATGACAATAGCGATTGTTGCCTATATTCTAAGTAATCGAACGACTGTAACGGATCAAATGTATATACCGAAGGGTCCAATAAGTACGCAAGGAACATTTGATTCCCAGTGGACTCAAACCAAATATCAACATAACATATCGAAATCGGGAGGACGTGGTCATATTTTCAATGAGGATGGTGAATGTAAGCTATGGAATGCACAAGATAAAATTACAAATGGAACTAATGCTAGCCTCGGTGATTTTCCATGCATGGCACTATTGGAATATCAACTCGATGAAAACACGTACAGTTTTGATTGTGCCGGTTCATTAATCAACCAACGATACGTTATAACTGCGGCACATTGTTTGGATCCATCTAAGTATCTGGTGAACGTTCGTCTCGGCGAACACGATATTAATGTCAGTCCGGATTGTGACGCAGATGGTGATTGCCAACCGGAGCCAATAAATGCAGGAATCGAATTAATTATGCAGCACGAAAATTATTCATCGAAAGAGTATGTAAATGATATTGGTCTGATTCGTCTTAGTATGGATATAACGTATATAGATTATGTTATAAGACCAATATGCATAACAGATAGTACGATGAGTTCGTCAGTTGGAAAATTGGTTCAAGTCGTAGGCTGGGGAAATACGGGTGTGGCCAAACAAAGTGCGATTTTACAAAAAATAACGATTCCGATTTTCGATTGGGACCAGTGTCGCCAAAAATTCGATCCACACCATATATATCCATCTCAATTGTGCGCCGGTGGGAAAGATGGTCAAGATGCGTGTGTTCGTGATTCTGGTGGACCACTCATAGCCACATTCAATCGACGAACTTATATTGAAGGAATTGTATCGTACGGTGAAGGATGCGGTAAAGACGGAGTTCCTGGAATATATACACGGGTTGGATATTACTACGATTGGATTAAAAATAATCTGAAACCATAATTAAATAATTATAATTTAATGAAAATAAATAAATAAATAATTGCATACAGTAGTAAACTAAGTATTTGGTTGAATTATATACCCAATCCAATTTTTATATAAATACACATTCGTGTAAATTGAGATATTGGATGAGAATGAATCTGGGGCCTGATACAAGCCAATTAAGTACCATTGTCCGTCTTGATGTTTTTCAATTAATGGATCGCCAAGTCGAGGTGCTAAGTTTGTTTTTACACAAACACTATTCGGCACCTTGCTTATATAATTGCAAGTCATCAATCTTAAATTAGTGCCATCCGAAACGTTTCGCATTTTGTCATCAATATTCTCAACCCGTCGTGTACAAAATTGATTTGTTACGTCCACAGCTTTTTCGATTTTTATTAATCCAATATCGTTTGGTAGATTTTTAGTTTGATTCATGGTTTCTTCGTAAATATAAATATCGGTTATTTTGTAATTTTGATCTGGGGCATTTTGTGCTGTATTGATTGTTACACTAATTCTGGAAACGATTAATAATTTTATCATTAATGATTTATGATGAATCTTCGTATGTTTACTTACAATTCTCGGTCAGTATTATCGATTAGGCATTGGGCCAAGGTTAGGATATAGTTGCTGTGAATCACAACGCCATTGCAAAGATTCTCGATTTTATCTGGAAAGAAACAAATCGTATTCGAGTAAACTTCACTATATCCAACCACCTAATTAACACACGCAGACAAATTACAACCATAATTGCACATTTCCACTTTTATTAATCATTTATTCTTATGTACAGACACGCAACTATTTCGAGGGCAAGTGCATTTGATTAACTACACGAGATTATGTGTATAGATAAGAACACTTAGATAAATGTTTCCTCAATTGTATTTATCTGTTGGGCTCGTAAGATGCGAGTGAAATACAAATCTTTCAAATCACAACGTATAAGATTGATTAGATAAGCCAGAACAGATGTACATAGAGTATCCGGTTAACACGAGCTTATCTCCAACATTTATTATCAGGTAATAAAATTAGTAGTACAAACTATAAACTGACGTCATTAACCAAATCAATGCCACAAACACACTAAATTACGATAACGATTACACCAACCTTTTGTTCGATAATTTAATTGTACCACTAATGGAAAATATTCATTATCGTTTGTCACAAAATTTTCACGTTGGTTATCCGCGCCACTCGTACTATATAACCGTTCACAGGTATTAATTGAGTTTAACAAATAATTTAAATCGCTATTGTTTATCACATGATGTTCACGAGCACTTCTCAAATGGTTTGCTTTCATGGGCTTCCGAAATTCATTTTTTAAATTAAAGTATAAGGCTATGGCAAACACAACCGTGAAGGCTATAATTAGTATAATACCTCCGAAACAAAAGTGTTGGCACATATTTTTATACACTGCGTGCGCTTTACTATATTACGTTGATTAATTCACAATCACTTAACTACTTTTTAATTTTTTTGAAATTAATTTTAGATTAAAAATTTCAGTTGAAACAGAACAAAATTAGTGGTCCGTACATTATGTTCGCAATTGTTATAAAGTGAATTATGTCCATATGAAGTCGATATATTTATATAGATTAGCACTGATTACAGTTGGAGGTCGATAGTTAGAATAGTATGTAACTGGAAGAGTTTGTTTGTTAAACTGAATTGTTAATGGCGATATTTGTGACGTTTTTTGACTAATTTTTATCTTCAGTGCCTACTAAACGGAATTGTAGTCGAAGTCACTGAAGTGCTTGTTTCTGAAATCAAGAATATCGACCGTAAATAGGCACCTGGTTAGGGAATTATTATCCATTATTCATTCGATTTAAGCCAAAAACTTGTGTAATGTATTTCCTACTCTGTACTGTATATAAATACTAAATCAACTCTTGATCGCGATGTAATCCATCAATTTGATAAACTGATTAAATTAAACGGAATTCCATCATATATCCATACTGATAAAAATAGACGATAATATAGTTGTTTTTTTTAATAAATTCCAGTTCTATCTGACTCATGACGTCATAGGTTTATGACTTGTTTCTCGCATTCATTATCACACAATTAACACTTTTAATTATAGTTTGTTCGATTATCGTGTTATATCGGTATGACTCATATCCTGATATTTTGTTGCTATTATAGGTTTATATACACACTGCTGTTGAGCGATCAATTGGAGCGGGTGGTATCGGGTTCGGATCCCGCCCGATAGGGGCAGGATGCAAATGGGATATTTCACCATCTGACTACGATGGATCGGTGGTGCGAATGAACAGATATATTTTGACCCTTAGGTTAGGTTAGGTTAGAGTGGCTGCTAACGCACACTTAGACCGTTGCCGGTCCGTTGTGGTACCACAGGATCTTAGTCCCTTAATACCCCTAACACTCTATTGTAACCATCTTGCGCTACTAATGTAGCGTAAAATGTCTCGCACCTTACTATTTGCAAAATCTGAAAGGTTGTCCATTACATACCTACCCAAGTGTAAATGTCTTCTTAGTGCCAGTGCAGGACAAGAGCACAGGAAATGAACAAGCGTCTCTTCCTCCTCCTCGTCCATGTAGCTTCTACAGAAGTCGTTTGTTTCTAGACCCAGCCTTCTCGCATGTTCCCCGAAAAGGCAGTGTCCCGTTAATATTCCTAGTATTCTTCTTAGATCTCTCCTCTCCAGAGAGATTAAGGTCCTGGAGCGATTCAAATCCAACCTTGGCCACATTTGTCTCGCTCTCTCGCATGTGAGGGTGTTAGACCACCTCTCCTGTGCTGAAGCTTCCTACCATTTCCTCAGAACCAGTCTAAGCTCCGCTGTAGGCCTCCCCACATTGGCCGTTTCAGGCTTCAGCTGAAGAGTTGTAGCTTGCCTAGCTAGTTCGTCTGCCCTGCAGTTACCCTTGACGTCAGAGTGGCCGGGGACCCAGATAATCTGAATATTGAAATGCTCACTCATCTCGTTAAGAGACGAGTGGAAACCCAATGCCACCCTAGACTTCAACAGTACTGCTTCCAGCGACTTGATAGCCGCCTGACTGTCCACAAAAATCTTGATATCTCTCTTGGATATTACGTTATGCCTCAACCAGTTCAAGGCTTCCTCAATCACTATTATCTCCGCCTGGTACAGGCTGCAGTGGTCAGGGAGACGAACGGAAGTACTTATATTTAACGCTACACAGAACAGCCCAGCTCCGAGCCGTCCGTGTAGAATTGTATAGCTTCGGTTTTCAGTGCTAGCTTATTCCCCCAGAATTATCTTGAAGGGATAAAGGTTTGAAAACCTTTTTCGGAGAATAATATCGGCGTAATATAGTCAAGGTTCAACATTTCCTTCTTTAGCGAACCAATTATTGTTGAGTGACCTGCCTGAATGTGTTTCCACTGAAACACGGCCGTTAGTCTAGTGGCTATGTTAGCCGCCATCTGTTTACCATATATATCCACTGGAAGAAGGTGTAACATGACCTCTAAGGCCTGAGTGTTGTTCTCAGTGCCCCGCTTATCAGCAAACAGGCCATCCTTTGCTCCTTCTCTAACTACTTCCCATAGGTTACTCTATCCAGCGCTGGCCACCAAACACTCACTCCATACATAAGATCGGGTCTTACTACGGCCGTGTAGAGCCAGTGTACCAGCTCCGGTCTGAGACCCCAACGTCTGCCTGTTGCATTCCTACACGAATACATCGCCGTCGTAGCTTTGCTGATTCTCTCCAAGATCTTCGGCTTCCAGCTTAGTTTACTGTCTAAGATTACACCCAGAAATCTCGCTTTATCAGTAAAGGCCAGTTTAGTACCATTTACAGTAGGTGGGTCAACTACTGGAATTTAATAGTTCTTCGTGAAGAGTACCAGCTCTGTCTTAGATGGATTAACTTCCAATCCACATTTACTGGCCTATCTCGTAATAAAAAGAAGCGCGTTCTGCATTACCTCCTTAATATTCGGTAAGAATTTACCTGATACCATGATCGCCACGTCATCAGCGTAGGCAACCACTCCTATACCCTCCCTCTCTAGCTCCAGAAGTAGGCCATTAATCTTCATGTTCTGGAGAAGAGGAGACAGGACTCCCCCTTGTGGGGTTCCCCTAACCACTCGCCTTCTTATAGTTGACTCCCCTAACTCTCAGTTTACAGTCCTGCTTCCCAGCATATGACTGATCAACTTGATTATGGAGGTTTCTACTTCCATAAACGATAATCCTTTCAGGATTGGATCTGTTAAAGGCGCCCTTTATATCAAGAAAAGCTACCAAACAATACTCCTTTGAATGAAATGATCTCTCAATTGTGCGTAGGTAGGGCCGTATCTACCGACTTACCCTTACAGTACGCATGTTGAGAGGCGGACCATATCTCCTGCTTTAAGTTCATACTGATATGTGTTTCTACCAGCCTTTCCAGGGTTTTCAACAGAAAGGATGATAATGTTAAAGGATGATAATGTTAGCTCCATTGGATAGCCATGCGATCCTTTTCCCGCTTTCGGAATAAAAACCACCCTGACCATTGCCTCGGAATGCAGACCAACTTTAAAAAACCTTTAAAAATCGCCTCCAACCACGGGAGGATTATTTCCGAGTTGTTCTGGATTTCTGCCGATATAATCCGATCCGGTCCAGCCGATTTGTACGGTTTGAACCCTTTTATGGCCCACAGAATTCGTTTTTTATTTACGATATCCGGTGCACGCAACGAACAAGCTACTCCCGATGCTCTCAGTTCCATCGAGTTGTCTAAACTACCCGGGAAGTGAGTGTCCATGAGAATCTTGAGGGATTCCTCACTGGAATCGGTCCAAGACCCATCAGGTTTAATTAAGTAACCTATGTTTGTTGGATTTGTGGAGAGAATCTTCCGAAGGCGAGAAGTTTCCGAGACATCTTCCATTTTGTTACAGAATAGCCTCCAGGAGCTCCTTTGTGCCTTCTTCAATTCGCTCTTATATAGTCTCAGCGTCTCCTTGTACGAGTCCCAGTCCTGAGATTCTCTCGTCTTCTTTATGGCCCGCAATTCTTTTGACCACCAGACCGGTTTCTGCTTCCCCCTGGGTTTTATCTCAGGACAAGCAGCAGTAAAGGATTGGTTACAAGCTTGTGAAATGGATTCCACCATGCGTTTTTTTTACCCTTAGTTGGAGTGCAAAATTCAGGGGCCAACTCATCTTCCACGTCAATACTATCTTACCTCTCAAATAATGATCAAAAACATTGATTAAAAACACGTGTCGATAACATTTTTCCAAATTTTTTTTTATTTTTCATTATCACAATTACAACGAAATAAAAACAAATTTATTATTTTTGTATAAAGAAGCTCTTGATAATCGGCACAATTATATGTGATTAAAAAACATTTTTTATTTTTTTTTTTTTTGAAATCTTATTAAATAAGATGTAAATGCAATAAGATGCACATGCGCATAACTTATTTCTTAATATTCTGTTCGATCCAAGGTAAAAACGGTGCTATTTCCGTGTAGATGCCTAACTTGGAAGGATCATCACATTTTTTACCGAACGAATCAATTGCCTCGGCATACCATCGACCGTAGCTAAACGTGGCTAGTGCATTACCCGAATTAAAAATGCAGGAATACTCTGATTCACGGCCAGATGCACAAATTTGTGTACTATCGACGGCTATTGGGGAGCGTTGAATTTCCGTAAAATATTCTTGACATTTATCCGAATCATCATAATTAAGTACAGAGACATGTTTTTCTGGTACCAATTGAATGTCATTGTTATTTTTTGCCCATCCAACTAAATATTTACTACCAGCTTTTTCGGTTATGTTTCGCAAACAGATTGGTCTAATAAAATTATTAAATTTAATATCTTGATCGACGCGGATTAATGCTATATCATTGACGAATAATTTGGATTCTGGTTTATAATTGTAATGTGGAATAATTTGTTCGATGCCAACAAAAATTGCTTGGGCACAATTACCGGATGCATCACAATTCGTCGAATTTCCCGTGTTTGTAAGGCCCAATTTGATTTTTTCTCTGAAATGATATAAACAAAAATATAGATTTAATACTGGACCCATTTAAATTTATTGTCACACTGTGTTGTGAAGCTACATTGCTGTAAGTGCAACCCTATGTATAGGTTCAGATTTAGAACTATACCACGTACTATACGCCGTTGCACCTAGATATCAGACAATTGAAAACAGAAAATTTAGAACATGCCCCTAAATGTTGAACTAGTCAACATTTGGGAGTTTTCATCATATGTGGTAACAGCAACAGTAACTATTTCAAATATACTTGATGACAAAATCGATATAAAAATACACAAGAGATGACACAAAATTGCTTAATTAAATGTTAGTATTTAAGAATCCATCTTTAAATTTTTTGTGACGGTTGCGCACAACAACAGATAGTAGGAAAAGGTTAAACTTTTGTTAGTACATTTATCATTATATATACACTTACAACGTGACTGTTTGTTTTGGATATAAACAATGTGCAGCTGTTAAAATATATCGTGAATTTATCAGTGTTCCGCCACAATAAGCATCACTATTGTTCGTGTATACTAAATCGACCACCCATGGAAAAGCATCGGGCCAAACACTAGTCGAAACGCTTCCATTAAGCGTTACATTAAAATCGAAAATATCACCACATTCAATCGATGGCGGTGCATCTTCATCTCGACGTATCGTTTCGCTATTATTTGCATAAACTAGTGTTCGTTTTAAATTGGGATTGGGTTCCGATGTTATAAAATCGTGAGCAACGAATACGATTAAAACCACTAAAACTATGGCACCGATTATAATGCCAACTTTTTGTATAAAATTCATATTATTTGTCTCACTATACACACGCGAGTCGTCGTATCAAAAATCAATATTGTTGAACCGAAACCGACACTATATGGAATTTATATTTCAATGACTAAAAACTATTTATCTATATACATAACGTTTTAACTATTTAGTATTTAAGAATTGTCTTCATTTACATAAAAATCATTAATTAATCGTTAAATTGTAATCATCGTGGAAAATTATAATTCTCCGGTAAATATTGAAACCGGAAAAATTGTAAGTTTTTTTGTATTAAATGAATCACAACACAATACATACTAGCTAGTTATGTTCGTTGCTCGTTTCAGCCAGATAAAATAAAATTGAATTGAAAATGAACGCGAAATAACTAAAGATAAAAAAAAATTTGTTATACACGAATGTAAGAATAACATCGATCATGCGCATTTATAGATTCGGCCGAACTATACACGTTGTTGTATATGTGTATACATAAATATATATAGAGGCACTTCACACAAAAATCACTGTTTAATTGATTACAATTAAGTATCAACTGTGTACTTTATCATCCGACTAAACACAACTACCCTGCACTTCACTCTATCATACTTACTGATAAAAATATAAAAGCATTCAAACGTAACTGATAATGACAGAGTACAACACTTACAGTACAATATTTTGATTTTGTTCAACATACAAACAATTAGCGGCCGTTAAAATATAGCGAACACTTATAAGCGAACCACCGCAACGAATTTCACGACTATCGAGAACACGATACTCGAGTAGCACGACCCATTGGAATGTATTGTCCATTGTTTTATAACCAGTTAATTCGTCGTCGGTTATATTCAAATCGAATTGTTCACCACATTCGGATGGTAATAAACTTTCGCCCATCGTATCAAATATATCGGAACGTTTCGTAAAACTAACTAAATTGTATACAATTTGTGTCTGTTTTTTGGCGCCAAATAAATAATGAAACAGACCGAATAGTAATAACACGATTGTAACAACGGCTAGGACACGTATAACACGGGTCGCATTAACGCCTGCCATTCATTTGTTTTTACTATAAACTATATACCGACTAAAAGCTAAACGATGCTATTTATGATTGGTAAAAAGGAAAACTGCGATATTGAGTATTTTTCCTTTTTTCGAAAGTACAAAATATTTTTGGTGTACATGACAGAAAAAAGGCACCAACATGGTTTGATTTTGGCGTTTGTTTTGATTACAAAGAAATTCGCGTGCAGCGCATTTACGAGAATCAAAATATAGTGTGTGGGAATTATAAATAAAATACGAACGTTCTCACTCAATGAGAGAGTGTATTCCATTCAGAGATGACGTAATGCGACGATTAACCACCAAAAAGTTATTTCTCAAGCAACGTGTGATGAAAATAAAACAGAGAGCTTTTATTAAGCTTGACCATGAAAATTTGTATTTGTTATGTGTGTGTATATATACTACGCTCACAGATGTGTGATGTAGAGAACATGGAATTTAATTCAAGGCCATATATGCAAATTAAACTACGACGCACAACTATATAACATATTCATTGTTATGTGTGTTGGCCTTAAAGCATCAGTCAAAATTTTTATTTATTTTGAAACCATCTGGGCAATTAATTCATAACAGAATCGTTCTAGAACATGTTTTACAAATGGTAGGTTAAATCTTTCTTCAGGACAGGATAAACCATTTCATCTAAAAAATTAGTATATGCACCACACATTCCAATATGGTCGTAAGGTGAGCCACTGAGAAAAAGTTTAGACTAATTAGTTACTGGATAACATGAGCTTTGTTCTTCCGATAACTGAAATAAATAATTTTGGATATTGGATCAGTTGGATGAACAAAATTTGAGAAAAGATGTAAGAAAAATGGCTTTCATTGTATGGACCAGAAATTAAAAGAATCCCAATCCATAAAAAAATGTTTTGCTGGTCAACAATATGCAATCGAAATATAGGGTGCTTGTTTCTCATCGTTACAAGCTCTTGAGGAGCCTAAGGCACTCCCAAAATGTACGTAAAACCATCTGCTCTTTGCATATCTCTGCTCTGGCATCCTACCCTTATCTGGGTTCTAACTCGGTGGCTTCCGCTTTTGAGCAATTGAACTACCAAAAATCATGTTGTAACCTCATATGATATCTACTGTAACTCAATTAACTGCATAACTCAATTATCTGAAGTAAAAAGTTGTGCTCTTCAGTTGAAATGAACAAATTTGATACCAGAATTTGATACCTCCTGTTGGAGTACAGAATACATAGGCCAACCCAACTTACATATCAGTAATATAGGCTGGCATGGAACTATGCAATGTACGTCCTCGATTTGGCTTTGTAATGGCGTAATGTACATGAACATGAGCTTTTAGTACTTGCTTTGGTAATCAGAAGTAATTTTGAAATATATTTTCATCCTTTTTTTGGTTCATGGACTACCAACTAACTATAGATTTTAACGACATAAAACGAACGTGTATTTCGTGTTACATTCAACTATTTGCTGTAAGACCTAAAAGCTTTCAGTTTTATACTGCAATAAAACATGAAATTTTGACTAATACAATAATTAAGTAGTATGAATCAATAACTGTTGACGAATATCTAATTTTAGAATGCTATACGAGTATAGTTGGCACCAGTCCAAAACGTTATAAAAGATTGACTACACTTTCTATAATTTTAAAAGGTGACGGCTATATCTATTGTATATAGGTTAAGATTAAGTCATTTTATATAACATAACAAAGATGCATTCAATTGAAAGTATTTATATATACACTGAAAAAAAAATGCAATGTTTTTTTTTGCAAAATTGACATGTAAGCTAAAAAATGTAAATAAAACCTTGTTTTTGTAATAGCTTCATATGCAAAGCGTGATTTTTTTAAGTAAAGTTGGCTATTGCAAGGTTATTACTTCAAAAATTGACATGTAAAAAATAATCTTATGAAAATTCCTTTATGTATTAAAAATCACTAAGCTACTAGGTAAACTTTACAATCTAGATGCATTAATTTTTGACGCTAAGCACTATTTACGTAAGAAGCCTCGACAAATAGGTTCAAATATGTTATTTTTACCTTTTTATGTATAGATATAAAAATATGATAAAAATGTTCGCAAAATTTAATAACTGACATCACTAGATTACAGCGATAACAGATATTTAAATGTGCTTAGCAAAACTTATTAAAATCAACTAAATATATATATATATATATATATATATATATATATATATATATATATATATATATATATATATATATATATATATATATACACTACAAGCTGGATTGCAAGATTATTTCACGCATGTGTATCGTTTTATAAATTTAATTAATCTATTTCGATTTTTAATCACTTCGAATTTAAACCAAATCAAAGTTGCTGGAAGCCATTAATGCAAGCCAAATCTGTTGATTGGGATTCTGAGGACGAAATACCATTGAATGAGTTGTTCAATGACATACACAGAAATGGAATTCAGTTAATAACAAATGTACAACACTAACAAACGGCATTAGGACAATTTCTATCGGCAGATCAGCTTTCGTCACAAGATGTTGTAAATTGGATAGGTGAAGTAAAAAAAGTTTCTAATTTTATTGTATCAAATGAAGAAAGTAGTGACATCGACTATGTAGCAAAACCTAACTTGAAATCACTAAAACTTGAAAATGTTATTTAAAGTTTAACAAAAGACAAGGAGTGGGCTAAACCAAATTCTGCAACAATAGGCGAAATATGATACTTCAAATAGTAAGAGAAGATGCAGTTTTGCGACGAAATATTTGCTGAAAACAAACAAAAATTTCTAGTTTGCCATTGTATTGTAAATCTATACTAACGAATAAAAGATACTTCAAAATCAAGTAAAAAATTAAGTGTTCGGTACATGCGGCATGGTCGATAGTAGAATTGGTTTGGTTTTAATTGAGTTGCGTGAAGCTTCTACTGTGTATCGTAAAAATCCATTTCCAACCAAACTTACTACTAATAAAAGTTATCCTTGAAAATTGAAGTAGCTGCTTTGTAAATTAGTCATATGCTTATGAAATTATAGCACATCCATAAGACTATTTTACTAAGAGCAAATCTAGTGTTACTTAGGTGAAGTTAATTCAACATTTTTAATGTAAATTTTAAGTATACATTGTGTTAACTTAACAAAAATATAGCGGTTAACTATAAAATGGCGAAATGCATGAAATGAAAGACTGAAAATTATTATTTTCTTAGTCTAGCTCAGCCAGAGTTTGTGTAAGTTACTTGTAATTTAAAATAAATAATAGAAAAGTGTTTAAGTTAAAATAACTTAATAAAATTCTAGGTAAGTTCTAATAAATTACGTTTCATTTAATATTATATTGACTATTTTTTCCAAATAATTTTAAACCAGTCAACCAAATATTGGAGCAAGCAGAACATGTCTGAAAAATAAAAGTCATGATTTGATGTATTCACTAGTATCTATCCAACAACCAATCAAATACTGAAATTTGAAATAATTCAATGTTGGAAGTAAATTTGGTACGTTAAACTAGTATATTAGTTACAAAATTTTATTAATCTGAATATTTGTATTTCAATATTTTCAGTCAATCTACTCAAGCTGCATAGTAAATTAAGCTATATAAGAATAGGAAGATTATTTTTTGTGATGAGTCCGTACGGCGTACGTTAAACTAGCATGTGTTCGCCAATGATAAGTATTGCAGATAAGCATTGATTATATAAGGGGCAAACAAATATTTTACTAACGCCAAAAGGCACCTAAATATGGCCGAGATGAACATTCTTTTTCAAGAGCTATAAAACTTGTCAATTAGAGGGCAAAAACGAAAATAAACAACATGTAGTTTTGTTAGGACATGTTTTAAATTGGAATATTTACTTACCAACGTAATTTTTGGATATTTGTAAAAATCATCGAAAAGTATTTTAATACCGTAACAACTACCAGGACCATCAGTGATAACTGATTTGGAAAATAGACAAGTTATTTTTTTTTTATTTTTTGTATATATTAATTGAATTTTGTAATTGCACTGTTTGAAATATTTTATTGAAAAATAAAGTTATTAAATAAATATCTTGTGTTATTATTTTGTAGAAGTACTATACGGAAGGATATATATATATATATATATATATATATATATATATATATATATATATATATATATATATATATACATATTTATACATATTCACTTGGGTTTATCAGTTAATATGACGTTAGTATTAGGTTACCTTTTGATTCGAGATAAGCTAAAAAAGCAATAATTTAATTTAAAATTTACAGATGTGCAATGTTATTCTAAACAGTGGTGCTTTCTTTAATTTACTTTTTGCTTTCATAATTAAAACAAAAAAAAAGGTAAGTTTAACTATGCTATGTTTTAACCAGAGGCAAGATTGCTTTGTTAAAATAACACTTAAATTTAATTAAATTAACAAAGCGCATAGATAAAGTTACAGAAAATACGGTTATATTGACTACTCATAAATAGAATTTTATTAACTTTGCAATAAGTGACATTTACAATGTAAAATTTTATTAATTTACAAAGCGTTAAGTTGGCTGTATTTGAACTTACTTTTTTGTAAAGTTTTCTTATCTTTTTTGTTAATATCAACATACTTTTTCTTTCAGTGTAGTCTATTCCCACATTTAAATGAAGCGACAAACACTTGTACATACATACATGTTATATTATAGTTGTTGTTCAAACGAATGAAGTACAGTACATAAATACAAAAAGCTTAATTGTTTAAATTAGTTTTTACTCGATTTCAGTGTCCTACACTCGCGTTAATTATGTCAAAAATAAAAAAAATCTTATTTTCAATTATGTAATCGTCCTCATTTCCTGACATTAATTTATTTGAATTTAAATTATTTCGAATATACGTAACGATACTGTCTCATACCATGCAATCCATATATACATATAGGCAAAGTGACACACCTCAAAAATATACATAAAATCCTGTAATTACATTATACGAGTATAAATCTGTTGAAGCACGCCATCACGCGTGCTTCAAAAACTTTAATAGGTCATAATTTTGCTTTCGAATCGTATTTTATCCAAAAATTAAGGTGACCATACTCATAATGCTGTATGACAGGTGTTTGACATTACCCATAAATTGCATGTCACATCGTATTGTGATGTAATCGACTGGGTTCAGCTCTAATAACAAAATATATATTAAATTTAAACGAAATAATTAGTATAATCGACGTCTGTGCAATGATTAGATGCGATTTTATTTCGCGAGATCTAAAAATAATCCATCGAAAGTTAAAAACTAGATTCGGATTCGATAAGTAATTAAAACAAATAATTCGTTAAAATACTTACAGTTTAAGTTTTTCCGACTGTTTTGTATACAAACAGTGGGCCGCTGTTAATATATAACGTTGATTTATAATCGAACCTCCACATTTATATATAATATTTTCGGTTTGAATGGTTTGGTACTCGAGTAGTGCGGTCCATGCGAAAGATGTTGTGTTCGGTTCAAAATTCACTATGTCCGATACAACGAGTTCGCTTGTTTCACCACATTCGTGCTTCAACGGATCTGGTAGTATATCGCCCGATTCGCTGACCGTGTACCCATTTATACTATCAAAATCAACCAAACTATATGCAGTTGGGGTCGTTTGTACGACTTCATCTCGTTTCTTCGACGAGAAAAACAAAAATCGTATTAAGAAGATGAGCAATGCTGACACAATCACTGAGACGACAAACGATAACACTTTTTTCCAATTGATATGCATTTCGTGAAAAACGTTTTATTTAACAAGACGACTGTATTATATGTATATTATGTGCAACACGTTTAGCGCGCTTAATCCAATAACATGGAGTATATAGAAATCGCATAACCAAAACAAAATAATAAAATATAAATCGCGGTTTTCGAGAGATTGAGCATCATTTTGTTTATGTTATATATTTGTTTGGTGGGTATGGTATAAAGTTGACGAGAACGCAGTTGTATTGAGAAAGCACAATACAACCCACTATGTATAGTGTCTTATAACCGGTTTCTTTAGATGCTTTAAGAATATGAATTTAATTGTTGTTATGCAACGGGTAACCGGGAACATATGTACTAACTTATGTACTGTATCTCTTCTATACTCCTCTTATGTAATTTATATATATATATATATATATATATATATATATATATATATATATATATATATATATATATATATATATATAAATGATCATATACAATATGTATAGAACATGTTATAATATACTCGTATAATGAGGTCATCCAAATAATAATTCATACCACCGCATCACGCTCAAACGCAAAAACCAACATATATACATATGTGGAATTCAATAGCGTATACATAAATGTTGATTTAGGGTGTGGTGATTAAAAACGGGTGATTAAGGAAGTTTTCTAATGGTGAATCAATATTTGAGGATATCTTTTCGTGTAACACGATAGAAACATTCAACAAAAGTTGATAATTATGTTAACCATTCTAATTGACAGATGTACATATATAGCTGTTAGAGCGGAAGACAGCGGCTTGGCCGTGAAGTATAGGCAAAAAATTTATATATACTCAGCTTAGAATACTAACAGATGTGACCTTGTATTTACTAAAATACTTCGAATGACTGAAATATACATTTAAGATACAAAATGAGATCACTTATTAATCCAAAATACATAAAACAAATCTTTTTAAACAATTCATAGTACAAATACTTGTAAACTTCAAAATAAAAACGCAAATCAAAAATAGATCGGACATATGTAGCTCGTGGATCACTAATACCTGGACATAAAATGTTCTTTCTCGCCAAATACACGAAAGTTTATTTATGGATCATTCGATCAGAAATAAAAAAAAAATCGAAAATTATTCTAATATTGCCAATCGCAAAATAATTTGAATATATGTACTGTAAGCTTTCATCATTTAAATACTCGGAGGAAAGAAATTAAAAACCATCTTTAACAATTATATACAATAGATAAGAACATAAGCATCTAAAAATATAACAATAAACTAACTGGTATAATTTAACGCAAATTAGTATAAATCTACTTACAGTTTAATCGTTTGTTTTTCAGCTGCATACATACAATGGGCCGCTGTTAAAATATATCGTTCATTAATAATGGTCCCTGCGCATCGTAACGTATCCTTAATTGTGGCACTTTTATTCATAATGTCAAAATATGCGACCCATGGGAATGATCCGCCTGGTGCAATATAATTGCCCGTTGCTGATTGATTGAAGGCAAACGGTTGACCACATTCGCCCCGTTTGACATCTGGTAATTTATCGCCATTAGAACTTATCGAAAGTGGTTTGGAATCGTATTTAATCATTTCGTACGACCATGTATCGGATTTATCAGATTTGCGGCCCAAGAACCAGAACAGCAAGAAACCAATTATCACAACAATAACTAAGATTGCGACAACCGCAAGTACTTTACGCGTATTAACAGCCATATCGTGTGCTTTTGATAAGTTTATACACTATATATATATAAGCACAATATATGCACACACATAAACAATTTATAGCAAATTGATTTAAAAATTATACACCAAGATTTCCGGTACGCACCACGTAGAATCGACTGTGCTGAGCACTACTCTTAAGAAAATCCAAAATATAACTAAACTGAACGTTACGACACACAATTAATAAACTACCAACAAGTTTTTTTATTTTTTTTTTTTGGTTTCGTTTGGCTGTATGTTTTGGGCGGTTTCTTTACAACAACAAAATTTGTATTTTTATATTCAGTCAAAGATCGGAAAATTGTGAACAATAAGACGACACATTTTAGTAGATTGCCTAGTACACAATCAACAACTAACTGACATTTTTATAGTTGGTTCCGCGCGAATTAGAAAATCTACTAATCTTTTCCGTTAATGTTACTCTGGCATGAACTAATCGCTACACACAACAGTTTTTTTTTTGTTGTTGTTGTTGTAGTTTTGGTGATGCTTAATGTCACGATAGAATAAATTTACTAGCATGAAGTCATCACAATTCGCAGTTTAATTTAGAATTTTTTAATTTAGGTTTTGTTTAAGCTCGACATGCGAATGAAATGGGAGGGAGAGAACAGAATGAAGAGATTGGTGGCAAATTATTAAAATTCCAATTAGATTCGAAATTTGGGTTAACTACATGTTGGTAAATACTGTGCAAGATTTAACACGTGTGTTAAATAGCACATCAATACACAGAGCTGGCTCAGTATACAAGCTATGGTTTATAACCGATTGTTTGATTAATAGTCTCTGACCACAGACATAGAGTTGGTTTTGGGCTGAATGCTTATCATCGTTTCTATTGTTACAAGCTAATATAATAAATTTAACCACAAGGTCAAGTGTTGCCAATTCATTTTTATTTTAGCAAAATTAATTACCAGTTATAAATGCTTCACTATTTATAGTTTGGGTTCTTTGTGTGTGTGTGCATGTATGTATGTTCAAAGTCTAAACGAATCGAAGATCAGAGAGGTAACCAGTGTTATTAGAAAATTATAATCTGGTTCGTATAGTACCACCTCGCCAGTTTAGCGATCAAATCAATGTTGGTTGGACTAGCTTCGATCTCGCGTGTATTATAACAGATGAATACTGTAACAATTTTTTTATTAAGTTAAATTTAACATATGTGTTTATGTTTTACCCCGAAATATCTCAAAAGTGACAGCATGTAGAATGTGACAAATAAATAGAGGTCAGTATTGTATATGTAATATAATTCTTAGCATCTTGGAATATAAAATGTTTGGAATAGTATTTTATTGAATTGATCTGCTATAGTTGAAGCTCGATAATGGTTGGCAAGGAGTATAGTAGCAACTGCATGAGACACCCATTTATTCCATTCGGTTATGCTTATATACGAGATAATAATGGATGTAATGGTAACTTTTCAACCTCAGGGTTGCTCTTCAGCCTAAATACAACAAATAAGCCAGAAATGGGGCTTATCGTTGAACATATTATTGGCCCACAACTTCTTCAAACTATTTAAGAGTCCAAAAACTGAAACGGTGACAATTTGGAACGTTGGTCGGGTTTAATTCTTACACTAATTGAATTCTGTATGCTTTTAAACCAAGATCCTTACGAAAAATACGCCAACTTGTTGCATAAGAAAAACCATGCTGGATGTGGTCTAGTGTGAATATTTGCTTGGTTAATCTTTATTGTCCGAGCACTGAAAAATTGAGCAACCTAATCTCAGGAAATGTTCTAAATTTTCAAGCTATGGAGCATCTTATGGAATGAGGGAATTCGGTTCGTCCAAGATTGTTGAGAGCTCAGAGTTTCTTCCATTTTTTGTGAATTTAAAATTCAATTCTTGCCTTATCTTTTTAACATGTGCTTTCCACCTGAGCTTAGTATCTAGTGTCATGCCAAGGTATTTCGCACTGTCAGAGTACCGAATTTGTTGGGAATAAACTCTAATCGGAATTGGAATGTCATCAGCAAATGTCCCTATTCTTCTACTATTTGGAAAATCTGTTATACCTTCTGTATACAAATGGTTATGCAATAATATAGGTCCATACTCACGACACGAAACTGCAACAGAAAATGGGAAAAGAATGAAGTACTTTGCGATCGCTCATGACCTCAAAGTGGCTAGTACATTCTTTCCTCATAAAAACATCCACTTAGAAACATGGACACATCCACGTAAAACATCCCGAAGCCAAATTGACCATGTGTTGATTTCTAAAGGCCAGGCTCGAGTTGTCCCAGACATGAGATCGTATCGATTGACAACCAAATTCGTAGGAAGTGACCATTATCTAGTCACTGCAAAGCTTCAATGGAGATTTTCTTACAAGTCAGGGAGGACAGGAGAATATACAACGCGATTCTCCTGTGAAGGTCTGATAAATGAAGAAACGCAACAAAAATATCAAGTGTATGGGAAGTATTGAAAACCTCGGTTGTCGATGCTGTCCAGCACATTCTCGGTATAGTGAAAACTAAACCCAAAAATGATTGGTTTGATGAGGAGTGTCGTCTTGCTGTTGAGCAACGGAATATAGCCCACAATGAAGCGCAGACTAGGTTTACAATTGCAAGAAAAAACGCTGGCTCAGTCACGTTCTGCGTGCGGATCCGAACAGAATGATACAGCGATCTTTGAAGGGAGAACCGCCTTTCGGTAGGCGAAGAGGTCGCTTCACGGCAAAGAGAGCGATCTGGCATCTTCTGGTTGCTTGCAACAATATGAAGAGCTGGCTCGTGATCGAAACCGATGGACTCAGATTGTTGACACGGTACGGGCCAATAAAGGCCTGTAAAAACCGTACCAAAAAAAATTCAAATGGTAAATCATTTGTATACAGAAGGTATAACACAGGGTCAAACACACTACCTTGTGGGACTCCTGTCTATATTTTTTTCAGTTTTAAGTAACGGCCATTTATGTATGACCCTAGTGATTCAAAATATTGTTTTGGTAGATCTCGATGAGCTTAAAGTTCAGACTATACATTCTTCTCGCCCGTCTTCAATCGTATCAGTGATCCTATGTACCTGTTCTATTTTTGAGTGGCCTTCTCGAAATCCAAATTGAAATCTTTCGAAAATTGTTGATGTGCTTGTTAATAAAAAGATTAGCCTGTATGATGTTTTGTCATTTAACGGTTTATTAGGCTTAGAAATCATTATGATTTCCACTGTCTCGGTACATAACATAACTCGGAACATAACATACTGTAGTTTCTGTAGAGCTTCTTCTGGTAGTGCTTTGATTATTTTCGGTATTATACTGGTAGAACAAGTACCTCATCTAGTTTGCTAACCGGTGTTAAATATTCATTCTCTGCCTCCCAGTTGGTATTTTAAAGGTAGTTTCTAGATGTTCGGCAAATAGATCAGCTATTTGTTTATCACTGCGAGCCCAGGTTTCATCAAACATTTTTATGGGTGGCACTTGCAGTTTAGGTCTTTCACAACGAATAGTCCGTGTTGGTTTACCTGTCAGGTTACTTAGAAAGATAGTTAATGACATATAGTCCTCAATTCTATATCAAAGGCAGATCAATATTCGATTAAATATTAGCTTGGTGATAATGAGTTGGTTTTCATTCGCATTGCAAACATTTCAATGATTCACACATTCAAATACTGCGATGTACCTAAGAATAGAAAATCGTTGTATGGCTTTATAGTTAAGGTAAGAATATTTTTTATGATTACGATCGGTGGTGCGAATGAACACATCTATGACTCCCTGTCGGAGTGCAAAATTAATTGGCCACCCCATATCTTCCTTGTCTGTATTATAGGCTCGCATTGTGCAATGTGCAGATGGTTCTTAAATCAGACCTATAATAGTAGGTACTCGATTTGACTATGTAAAATAGGACGTAAATAAGCGCACCGCGAAATTGTTCGGAGAGCTTCAAAACAATTTTTTGATTCTAAAATTTGTATTTACACGACTCTTACTTAATCCACTGTATATTTATCTTTGAAACATCTTTAGTATACACACGCGATAGAATGTCAAAGATATCGCGATACTATAGTGAAAAATAAATCCACATTTTGGCGCGTTCGTTTGTCAATTCGCGAAATCAAAGTTAAAAGTAGATTTTACCTATACAGTGATCGATATCTGCATGTACATAAACAGTAAGAATATATACTTAGGTAGAAAATTACTTATTGAATATGTCGTAATGTAAGACAACAGACTTTTGCACACTCCAATGGGGTATTTTATTAGCCTCTGGGGTTAAGTTTAGCAAATAATAACGGTGAACGTTAATACACGGGGATTTTTACCTGACCACAATTAAAAGTAATTTTTTGGATTTTTTGTAGCGATTTGATTAATCGTTACTCCTGCTTATCATGTATTCTCAAGTTGTTAAGAGAAACGTTCAATGCGAAACCTAGTTCTGATGCATCTGGTGATACTTATATGGTGTCGCCAATTACATTATATTTAATGTGTGACATATATGGGCAACCCAAGCGTCGTACGTAAAATTTAAATACTTAATTGAATTTAATTGGTATAATGTTATGATTAATTATCTTGATTTTAATATATTCTTCACTACTATTGTTAATTTTTCTATAGTCACAGGGTTGTCCAGTACAAATAAGAATCAATGAAATTATAAGTAACGAGTAGCATAAGTTGAATAGTTCAACTCCTCGTCGCTTTCTTGATCATTGCCTACATCTATGTCGTATAGATGCTCGTAGCTACTCAACAGTTTCACAGTATTGTTTGTCAACATCAAAACAGTATTTATTCGCGTTTTCGATACAAACGATAATCTTTATCGAAGCATAAATATTCACTTAAGAAGGTGAAAGGCCGATTGATAACCACATACTTACATTTAATCGCTTATATTTTGCCAACCATAAACATAAACATCCGGTCTTATCTTTGCTTTTGTACTATCGTAATTCGTCATCTATGTTAATTACCTCATGTGCATTGGCACACAAAACACAAACATATTGTAATTGAATTGATGATTTGATAGTGAACCTAGTGTAAATATAACTTTAGCGTTTCTTCGAAATTGGGGTTTTTCGCGCCATTTAGAATTCAATGATAAAGTATCGTATAATCGGTCATCTTAAAAGGATTGTTATTGGATTTTAAAAGGTATGTGCGATGGGGATTTACTCAGCTGTATATAAATAATATTTCATTGACGATTTTATTAAGACGGTTGATAAATTATTACTAAATTACCCAAGTCACGCATATGGCATATATCTGTTTACATAGTAAAAACTTCGTTTGTTAACTATTTATAGCAAATTTACGGAGTCAAGAGGTCAGTACCAAGAATTTCGTGGAAATACCTATATTTTCTGAAAACCCTCTTTGAAAGTCAAATTTACCATCTAACTTACTTTTAAACAAGTAACCAAAACTGTCAGTGCCAGTGGTAAAAATTCAGTACAGACAACATTTTCACCATGGTAAAATAAGAGTTAATTCCAATTTCTTGTCTCATAAGTAGTTTAGCTCGCGCAGACCACTCTTTTGTTACAAAAGAACTGAAGCCACTCAATCATATGAAGCGATGTATACGTTCTCTGAATGGGCTCTGAAAATGTTGGAAATGATGACCAATATTATCGCAAAATTGTATTCAGTGATCAAGCACATTTTTGGCTTAACGGCCTCATCAACAAACAGTATACTTCAAGAAACACCACTTCATCTTCCAGAAAAATCTGGATGGTGTGGTTTTCATGCTGGTGGTGTCACTGTTATGAAAATAACTGTCACATTACAGTGAATGGAGATCACTACCGAGATATAGTGCAACTTTATTTGTTTGGTCAATTAAACATGAGCTTTCAACAAGACGGTGCGACATGTCACATATCGGATCTAACAAACAACTTATTGAAATCTAAATTCGATGGACGTATTATATCTAGAAATGTGGCTGACGATCGTGTGGTTGGACATATCTAGACTTTTTTTTATAGATCAACAAATCGGCGCCCGTTTCCATCGAAATGTATGGCCGAGTCATCAAAAATTGGGTGAAACGTATCGAGCCCTGCAAATTGGTCTGTTTTGGACATATGCATGATTTCGGATTATATACATAAATATTGTCATTGTACTGCAAACCAATAATGATTTTCGATTTATCTCAAATGGTTTAAGTTGTCTAGTGCTAATTGGAAAACCCTTTACTTGAATATTGTGGACAGCTTAATTATCACGATTACCTGCAAGCACATGTTTTACGAAACCGAATTTCAAATAAAGGTGAATTTATTCTTATCAAGCAAAGATATAGAGAAAGCTGAGAACGCCTAAACTAGGGCATGAAATATGAACTGCGAAAGAATTGACTTCGTCTCCAAAACCGATAGCCATAATAACAGGAAAGGTAATTCTATAGTTTGATTAAGATTGACTATCATTTTGTCTGTGTCATTCAAATCATCACATTTGAAAGAAATTTGAATGTCTGACCATATATCTCCAGATCACGATTTTCCCAGATGTAGAGTTCATATTTATGAAACTCATTTATGGCCACCATATTCTGTGCTGATTATTGATTTTGAGTAGTCAAATTTTGACCTTTGTCGTACATTAAAATTGCACCAGGTTTTGCTATGCACTTCGGCCTAAATATGTCAAAGCAAGATAAGGTTTGTAAAGAACTAATCTATTATACCGATTACTTCCAATCCTTTATGGAACTCCTATTTATGGAACCTGAGCTGCTGTCATGGATAACTTCATCCAATTTTTTCTTAAGACCAATAATCCTTCTTGAATTATGATAGACTCATTCTGAGGATCTTGCTGGGCATTCTAACAGGGCAATGTTGCCTGTGAACCGTTCGGGGGAGGAAAAGAAAATAACTCTTGTGCTCCTGTTCTTCACACTCTTCCCATTGACTGCACTGCTTTAGATCACAATTCCTATTTGAGGATCAACTGACTACCTTGAAGATACCAGACATCTTAGACTTCATGAGAATAAACAGATCTCAGGACAGCGTGTACGTTGGAATAGGGTTCTCACAATAGGCCAATCGAGCCTGAGTGGCTGGAAAAAAAGGTTCGGTTGTTGTTTAAGCAAAGTTTTACAAATATATTTTTCAACAAATTTCGACGTTCAGTATATTGGAATGTGGAGATAACGAATTTTTTAATTGTATTTCTAAAAACTTGTGATTACGTCTTAATTTTTCCTTTGATAAAATCTTCAAAAATCGACATTATATTTTTAGATTTTCATTTAATATAATTCACAAAGTGACCTTGAATTCCTTCGTGAGTAAACAAATAGATTTTAATTGAGAAATAAACTGTTTCAAACGATGTCGTTCTTCTTAAATTCAATTCAAATAAATGAAATCAATTTATATGTATGGACCATAAAATCACATTCGTCCATATAAGATCGTACACTGTCTCAAGACAAAACAGCGTATTAGTCATCACACTAATTGACACATATTTACATGTTAGCATCAACTACATTTGTCACGGGATTCCCAAAATAATGTACAAATTCACATGTGTGCTTGATGAGTATTGCGTATGTCTGAGAAAGAGAGCCAACCAATTTTCTTTCATAAATCTTATAAAATGCTAAAAATAAATTTTTTTTAGTTTCATTTAGCTTTTACATACACACAATTGTACATCGTATATCATGAAGCATGTGTAGTGTGTTTACAGTGAGATAAAAACTATATAATTGAATATTGTGCTAGCGTTGTGTTCATTAATCAACAAGTCGTCATTGTAATCAGAAGGTGAACGCGATCGAAATTTATAAACTATACAAAATCACGTTCATAACCATGAGTGGTGTAAATAAGCTTTGGTTTTTGGTCGCCGCAATATTTTTAGTCGGTGGCATAGTGTTAATTGTTCATTTCGCGACTCAAAGTAGTGATAATAGTCATCACAATAAAACCGTGCACAATAGTACAAATTATGCAAACACCGGTGAGTCATTTGGTGGAGCAAACATACGTATTTGGCCTAATTCGTTGCCAAAACCGCCATATTGTGGTAATGCTGCTGGTGCGGATAAAATTATCGGCGGACGTGTTGTAGAATTCGATGAACAACCGTGGGCCGCTTTATTGGACTATCGTTATGGTACGAAAGTGACGCAATCATTCTGAGAATATTTTTTTTATACATAATTTATTTGTTATATACATACAGATAGTGGATTAACAACATACGATTGTGGTGGGGCACTTATCAATCATGAATATGTGGTAACAGCAGCGCATTGCTTAACCGACACACACCGGAAATTGTAAGTACATTATTATCCTCACCCTTTAATACGATGAACCTAACACTTGTGTTATATTGACAGGGTTGGCGTATTACTTGGCGAACAAGATTTATTTAACGATTACGATTGTTTAACCGAAGATCCAGACGAATGTGCCACAGATAAACCAGTCCTATATCCAGTTGCTAATATTATCATACATCCAAGCTACAACAACATAACTAAACATAACGATATCGCTTTGATACAATTAAATGAAACGGTTCGGTACAATGAAATAACGAAACCGATATGTCTGCCAGATGCAGATTTCTATTCGCAACGTTTAAGTCGAATATCGTTTGCAATCGGATGGGGTTTGACCAATAGTAGTGACAAAACTAGTGAAAGTAGTGTTAAGAAAATGGTCGATTTGCCGGTTTGGGATCGGGACTCGTGCGCCCACAAATTTCATACAATCGATTCGCAAATATGTGCGGGCGGTGAAGAGGGAAAAGACTCGTGTACGTATGATTCGGGTGGTCCGTTAGTACGACTAGCTCACATTTCACCACCGACATGGTTCCTAGAAGGTGTCGTTTCATATGGATTTAATGGAGCGTGCGGTATTAAAGGCTATCCGGGTGTGTATACAAATATTTCGGCGCACATGGATTGGATATTGGCAACAGTTAAATGATAAATATTGATAAATCGATCATATATTATGTGTAAAATCGTTCATTATATGAACTCGTCAGAGACGCGGTAACTAACTTTTATGACCTATAAACCATATAGTTAATTATTTTATTTTATTGTAATTTATTGTGATATTTTGTATGTTTTTAGTGTTTTGAATAAATCAAATGTAAATAAATGAACCAGCTTAAAAAATTACTTATTAAAATGGCCAAAATACCAGCCACTCGCTTACATGGCTAATACTGTTTGTGTGACCCTTCTGAGCACCGCTAAATATGGAGAGAGGTGGAATGACACATGACTACCTACATAACCAAAAAGCACGTAAGGGACTACAACGGCCCATCACACCTCTCCAGTGAAAATATTTAATCTGGTTGGTCCTTAAATCCTAAGGTCAAATTATATTTCTCTCTTGTTAGATACGCTACTGGCTTTCAGGTGAAAATGCTTGTTCAAAATGTTAACAGATTTCCAATATTACAACCATCCAAATTTGGATGGTTAGTCGCGAGAACCTACAACAAACAAAAGAATGAAGAATCAACGTTCAGTGACCGTTCTATCACGAATATGTACAATCATCCAAACGACGATTTACATCAACTATTAACGAAATTTTGAGAGGTTGAAGAAGTTTGAATTCTTGTCGAGCAAAGTCCTACGAGAAGTTTGTGCGAACAATATTTCGAAGAAACAACCACAAATGATTCTACTGGTCGATTCATCGTAAGACTGCCATTCAAAGATAACTGTAGACATTCATTATGGTTGGATCCAAACAGCCTACCAGCGATTGTTAGCGATGAAACGTAAATTCATAAAGTGTCCAGAATTTTGTGACGAGGACAAATCATTCATGGCAGAATATATTGTTGATCTTGTTTTAATTACCGACGCAACAAAATATTATTTACCACACCATGCTGTCACGAAGGTTCCTGCAAAACCAGTACGCGATTATCTCTCAACGATATTCGTCAATCCTACCCAAACTAGATCCTGACTGGTGGCATAGTCCGACGTGGTTATGTGAAATTGAAGCAAATTGGCCGACATCTAAACTAAACACTCCAGAAAATGATTAATTAGATTTAGAAGAACGTTCTAAATATGTCAATATGCTAACCAAATTCTCAAGTTGGTTTAAAGTTCAAAGAATCATGGTATACATCTTAAGATTTGACTTATTAAGAATGGAAATCATACGAGGCAGAAGTTTTAATCCTTCGCAACGTCCAACGTACGTAATTCGCCAATGAGTTGACAATACTGCTGAAAAAGGAGCCACTTCCAACAAAACATGATTTATCATCTCTTGACCCCTTCATTGACTCAACCGGTTTATTACGAGTAGGAGGTAGATTAAAATAATCATCATTATCGTATGGTGTTAAACATCCAGTTATCCTACCGAAGAAACACGTAGTCTGCATTTATTAATCTGCACGAGAAGAGATGAGATAACTTCATCTCATATCGCCTATCCAAAATTTTCTTTGGATCAATAAATTACCAAAGATCACAGTTGATTTGAGGATCAACCGACACCCTTGAAAATACCAGGCACCTTGTACTTCAATAGAAGAATAAATAGATTTCGGAACTAAGAGTATATACGTTTGGGAAGCGATGAGCCAATCGAGTCTGCGAGAACTTTCTCTAAGGCTATACATTAACATATAATTTCTAAACTTTACTGCGGAATATCAGTGAAAGGATTAAATTCAATGGCAGACCAGAGTATGATAAATGAAGCAGTTAATCGCCGTTTAGTAAATGTCCAAGACAGCCAGTTTCCAATGTGTTTCGACACAGGTATTGGAAGGCAAAACCGATAGACAAAATATTCCAGAAAACTTAAAGAATTTATTTACTTATTTTATTTATTTATATTATTGTTAATACTAGTATAATTATAAATATTTTTATGTGCTCGAAAATTGAAAATGTTTTTGGTAAGAATTTTGTATTGACTTAACATCGGAATTGTTACTTTATATGAGAATGATTAAGATAAATTTACTATGAATGTTGCTTGAATATGGAATGTGAATTTGTGAAATAATTAACTTTCATCTTAAACCAAACTTAACTTAATCCCTATACATGCTTTATCAATATTTTACTTATTCGAGAAAACATCAACTCAAATATAGCAAGTGTATGTAAAAAGCATGTCTGCGGATAAACGATACGTATAACGATTAAGCAAGGCTCAGTTACTGGACATAAACGATAAAAAATTTAAATAATTATCCTATAAAACGCACAGTTACATCTTACATTTACGGTACATTCATTAATCTAGTTCTCTCCGATTTCCTTAATGATCCAATCCATATATTCCGAAACGTTGGTGTACACACCAGGATATCCTTTTATACCGCATCCACTATTAAAACCATATGATATAATACCTTTAAGGTACCAGCTAGGTGGCGAAATATGCGCAAGTTGTACTAATGGCCCACCCGAATCATTCGTGCACGCATCTTTTCCATCTTCACCGCCCGCACAAATCTGACCATCAGTTGTGTTAAACATTTGTGCACACTTCTTTTGATCCCATACAGATAATTGGACTATTTTTCTACTGCAACTTTCACTATTTGTATCACTATAATTTGTAAGACCCCATCCGATTGCAAATGCTGAATTACTACCCAAATCTTGTGTATAGAAATCTTTACCAGCCAAACATATTGGTTTTGTTATCTCATTAAACACAACTGTATCGTTTACTAAGACAAGAGCGATATCGTTTTTTTTAGTTAGATTACTGTACATCGGATGAATTATAATTTTCTCGAGATAATATAATCTCGGTCGATCAAGGGCGCATTCTTCCGGATTGTTCGATTCACAGTCAATATCTTCGCATAGATCATGTTCACCCAGCAACACTCCAACTCTTTTTAATAAATAAATTACATATATATGTGATTAGTCAAGAACATTTTTGGGTCAAAAACTAGCTTACAGTTTATATTTATCCACACAATGTGCTGCTGTTAATATATACCTATAGTTGATAAGGGTTCCGGCACAACTGAATCGAACTATAATTGAAATATAAATATTATGATCGAAACAACAACAATAACATATGAAAATGACACACCATCTTCGAACTCTAATTTAGCCGTCCACGGATGTTCATGAAATTCCAATACTCGACCACCAACAATTTTGTCGGATAGGCTTGATGAACCACAATTTGGTGGCCTGGGCAATGATTTAGGCCAAACACGAGTTACGTTTGATTTGATACGAACTGTTGATACTAATTTTACATCATGTTGCGATTTACTATCGCTTTGATTGGGTTTTGATTCAAAATTGTTAGATATAATACTTGTTAAATAAATTCCTACTACTACTGATAACACTACACTGATCACCAACCATAATAAAACTACTTTAATTTTTTTATCCATCGAGTATTGATAACACGTCTCGATCACCTCGCGATTAACACTAAACTGCGCGAAAATATTTAATTCGTTCAAGCACACGTTATCTTACTAACTATTTTTTTTTACAAAAATCTTTAACATATCATTCTACATTGATATCACTTTAGCTACTAAGAAGCTCGTGTGGAAACGAGTAAAATCGGATGTTTCGACGCGATATTACACTGGCTGACAAACATTATTAGGAAAATTTTAACAATTCGAATTGTAAGAAACGCTGGAATATAAAAAAAAACTTGCATCAATAATTACGCCAATTTTATGTCAATCAATGTGACGCGATGATAACGAATATATGTGACCTATAAATAAATCTGACGTATTATCTGAGACATAAATTTAAAACCCATTTCATATTTACCAGGTTATTGATAATCCGTGTAACTCCTCCTTCTCCAAATATTGCCTCATTCTGGAATACTTTTATACAAAGAAACTATAACTGTGGCATTCAACCATAATAATATGCAGTCGTGTAAAGGGTATAAAGGGTTTTCCAATAAGAGCTTTCATTTTGAATAGCCTACTATTTCGGCAGCTGTCAATTTTGAATCAGGCATCTTTTGCCATTTGACAAGTAAAAACTACGACATTATTAAAAATGATACGCATTGAAATTATTAAAATTCACGACAAAAATGGACAAGTTAGTGATGTGTAGAATCGAAATCGTGTGTGTCGCTGAGAACAACCGAGAATGTTGCTCAAGCCAGTCGAACACCATAAATGTCGCATCTTCGCTGATTTGGTCCTTCAAATGCATCAAAATGATCTATGAAATCATCTTCGGTGATGAGGCCCATTTTCACCTCGGACGCTACGTTAATTAAGCAGAATTGTAGCATTTGGAGCAGAATGATTGTTGAATGCCTCTTTATACTCAAAATGTCACTGTTTGGTGAAATGTTAATGGCATACCATCACACTCATTGATTTCTATTATAAAATACAGCATTTTTTTAATATCGAAATGAAACCTTTTATTGAAAAACCCTTTACTGATAAGATGGGTTTAATCTTTTTTTTCAATCAATCGGTGATTCAATGACATCATCATCGCGTAATGTTTTATAAACGATAATAGTCATAAAAAACGGTGGTGATAGAGAAAATTTACTTGTGGGGAAGTAATGTGGCGTAAATTTGTTTGTGTTGAACAAAATAATATAATTTCGTAATACAATTATCATCACACCACAACTAAATATTAATAAAATCGAAATTTTGAATATTCGCATTCAAATTCGCTTCCACTGTCGCGACACGATTAAACACACTACATACATATACGAATCGCACAGTACAAGTCAAAATCATATAGCCATCATTCATGTGTTACATTGGTCGGTGTCTGTTTAGACAACAATTATATTACACGTCACCACCTGCTTAACCTTAACACGGCCAAAATAAATTCTTACAATTGTAGAATTCCTTCTCTCAATTTGGTGGTGGTAATCCATTTAGCCCTGTGGGTGGGTGCATTCATGTTTCGTAAATATTTCGAACGAAACATGAGATCCATAGAATACCACCACAGTATCCAGAGCTTGTCGTAGGAGGCGACTAAATCTGGTTGGATCGCTGGGCTAACGACCCGCATCCGTAAAAAAAAACAATTACAGTTAAAAAAGTCAACAACCTAAAAAAAATCGGATACCGCCTAAATAACAATGACCCCCCGCTTAAGTACCCGGATACGAGTTTGAGGATCAGCACGTGGAACGTGCAGTCACTTAGAAAACCTGGCGCGTTGGACGGCCTTATCACATGTATGAAGGAGTATCGGCTGGAACTCGTAGCGCTCCAAGAAACTCGATGGCCTAAAAGTGGAGACCATGTGTCCCAAGGCTACGTTGCTACATAGTGGAGATACCCTCGGAAATCTTGGAGTTGGATTTCTCATTGGGCCACAGGTAAAAAAGGCTGTGTTGGACTTCCAGGTAGTCGATAATCGAATGTGTAAGCTTCGCTTGCACATGACATTAGCCAACCTGTCAATTGTTTGTATACATGCGCCCACTGATGTAAGCCAACCCCAAGATAAAGACTCATTTTACAATCATTTGGATAATCTGATGAGCTCTATACCTGACCACGATGTCAGATTGGTGATTGGTGACTTTAATGCTAGAGCTGGCAGAAATCAGACCGACTTATGTAATAACATAGGTCCGTACTCCCGACACGAAACTGCGACTGAAAATGGGGAAAGAATGATGTACTTTGCGATCGCTCGTGATCTCAAAGTGGCAAGTACATTCTTTCCCCATAAAAACATCCATTTGGATGTGTTGATGACCATGTGTTGATTTCAAAAGACCGGGCTCGGGTTGTCCAAGACGTGAGATCTTATCGGTCGTCAACAAAATTCGTAGGCAATGACCATTATCTAGTCACTACAAAGCTACGATGGAAATTTTCGTACAAGTCAGGGAGGACGAGAATATAAAACGCGATTCTCCTGTGAAGGTCTGATAAATGAAGAAACGCAACGAAAATATCAAGATCTTGTCAGAAATAGCATTTTACGATCTAGTTACCAATCTGATGATGTGAACAGTGTCTGGGAAGTATTGAAAACCTCGGTTGTCGATGCTGCCCGGCACGTTCTCGGTATAGTGAAAACTAAACCCAAAAATGATTGGTTTGATGAGGACTCGAGGAGTGTCGTCTTGCTGTTGAACAACGAAATATAGCCCACCATGAAGCGCAGACTCGGTTTACAATTGCAAGAAAAAACAAATCAGTTCTTGCTAGGAGGACAGCTAAACGCGTTTGTAGATGGAAGAAGCGCAACTCAGCAATGAGCACAATTCACGTGGTTTCTTTAAACGAATCATCGAGTTGCACCATACCTTAAGATCTCGGTCAACTGCCATTCGGGACCAGGATGGAAACCTCTGTGTTAACGTCGATGCGGTACTCGATACATGGCGTGAACATTTTTCTGACATACTACTTAATGTTCCACATGTATCACAAGCTGTGTTTGAATACCCTCAAATACAGACCGCAGAGATATTCATTGAGGATCCATCCTATGAGGAATTCACAATGGCCATGCAGAAACTAAAGAAAAATCGTTTACCTAGAGTTTGCATTAATTCAGAGCTCTTGATATTCGAAGGGCTAACTTTGTGGAACTGTCTTTTCGAACTTGTTCGATTGGTATGGTGAAATGAAGTGATGCCTTACGAATGGAAAGTGGCCGCGTTATGCCCAATTTTCAAGAAGGGTGATCACCTGAAGTGCGAGAATTATCGCGGTATAGCTCTCCTTTGCACAGCATACAAGTTACTGTCATACATTATCTTGGGAAGAATTACTCCTCAGGCGGAGGAAATTGTCGGTGACTACCAAGGAGGATTCCGTCCAAATCGGTCAGTCAATGATCAAGTTTTTTCACTGCGGATCATTCTTTCCATGTACTATATATGAAACATCTCGCGATGTACACCAGGTATTCCTAGATTTCAAGCAAACCTGTGACTCGATCAATCAAGAGAGACTATGGTATGCGCTTGAATATTTAGGAATACCGAAAAATATGTACATCTGTGTCAAATGACAGTAACGCAGTCACAATGCTGTGTCAAAGTTAGAACAGGCTATCGAGAACTTTTGAAATCACCACTGCTGTTCGACATAGATTAAATGGGATTAAATGGCAAAGGAGTGAAAGAAATACTTGATCCACTGGAACAGTGTTCAGCTTCCGTTGGTCTCAAAATCAATGAGTCCAAAATAAAATATATGATCTCTGGTTTTAGAGACCAAGACGCAAGTGATTTCAGTAGTGGTAACCACACGTGTAAAGGAATAATGAGATTCAAATATCTTGGATCTCTCATTACTCACGATAATAGTGTGGGAGATATAAAGTTTTGTTTGATTTCGTTTTATGGTATACAACACAGCCAAACATATCACTATAAGATGAACGGGTGACCCACGAAATACAAAGATTTAGCCTAATCACAATCACTATGCGGGCGAATTCAGAGGCAACCCAACCCTATTACGACATTAGAAATATAATGATACTTAAAAATGGAGGTGAAATTTACTTTCCGAGAGAGGGTTATATTTTTTGTATGATGCGTTCAAAATAGGAGTACCTTCGCTAGAGAAGACTCAATTACACTATTCCAATACACAACTGTTTTAAATAGCAATTTATGTTTCCGACAAATCAATTTTAATCAGTATTTGCTCAAACGATTTAATAATCTTAACTTTGTATTTTATTGAGTATATAAAGGGTGTGCCAAAAAAATTTAAATAATAGTGTTTCAATCTCGTCAACTATCAAAAGATTAATTGAAAATTCAAGAAGATTGGATCAGATGGAGAGACGAAAAATAAGCCGGTCAAATGTTCGATATCGTAACATGATAACACAGTTCTTTCTGCCAGAATTGGATGCTATATTGGCGCCACATGCCATACAGCCAGTAAAACAATTCAATTATGCTGCATGAGACATTTCCTGGTCTCGTTTCAGTGTTAAGAATTGGTACTCAAGATCGTGAACACCATCCGATTTATGGGATTATTTGAAGTCAAAGGTCTATATGAAATTTATTGTAAACCGAACAATAAATTGCATACTGACGTAGAGCATTCCCGAATCACAAAAGACGACTAACGATATGAAAAACAAGAGAAATATATTGTTCTACAAATTAAACTTATTGTTTTACTGAGCTACCAAAGTATATTTTAAGTTTCTCTACATGACTCTCTCTTGACTATATTAACACTTAATTCAATATGCGAAGGTGAGCTATAGGTAAAAGTTGTTAACACGAACATTTAGTCTCTAGTTATTTATAGAATGTTAAAAGTTACGAGCTAAAACGTAAATGCAGAAAAGTTGTAGCTGAAATACCTTTATCAAAATGAATGAACAGTTTGATAAGAGAAGTCTTATAAAATTATGCATATTAGCAGCATTGTATGTGACATCAATTTGTTTGATTTTAAAATTAAGTGGTAATAAACCAAATAATAAACCAAATAGTGTGAAAAGTGAACATTTGCGTAACCATAGTGACGCGTATTATTTTGTAGCTTTTTTTCAACACAGCACAGGTAATAATTGTATACTGAGAATTCCAAATTTTTGTTTATTTAGTGGGGTGTGGTGAAAAATATTGATATGTAATTGGTGGTTTGCATGGTTTTCAACAAAACAAATGATAATTAATTTGTACACATAACTGGGTAAAGTACTGCATAAAAAGTTTTAACTATCAATTGATACAATTACGCATATAATTGTCACCATGTATATACGAGTGTATGTTTTATACACTGCTAAACATAGTAAATATATCTTAAGAGAGTACACAGTGATCGGAATTGGTTTATTTCTTTTAATGTATCGTTTTGATAGGCGTTTTTAGAAATATAAAGTGTTGCTATTTCGCTAGGCCAGTTTTGAACTGATAAGTGATATCATTCAATAGTCAACTGATCGGAAGTATAAACTATATCTCATCAGCTGCGTATACATATATAGTATGTGTCATATATAGTATGTGTCATATATAGTATGTGTCATTGCAACAGTTCAATGGCGTGAAATTCTGAAGTCAATTGATCATACGAGCATCGTTACACTATTTTCTTTTGAATTTTTTTAACCAGTATAATTGACTGATGTCACAAGAATCTAGGATAGATGTCGGAAAACATATTGCACTGGATAATTTCAGACCTTTAATTTTTAAAACCTTTAATTTTTAGTTTTTAATTTTTAGCCCTGTGGTCGGGGGCATTCGTGTTTCGTAAATACTACGAACGAAACATGAGACCCATAGAATACCACCACAGTACCCAGAGCTTGTCGTAGGAGGCGACTAAATCTGGTTGGATCGCTGGGCTGACGACCCGCATCCGTAAAAAAATATCACTGTTAAAAATGTCAACAAAAATAAAAAAATCGGATACCGCCAAAACAACAAAAAAAACGAACCCCCGCTTAAGTACCCGGACACGAGATTGAGGATCGGCACGTGGAACGTGCAGTCATTAAGAAAACCTGGCGCGTTGGACGGCCTTATCACCTGCATGAAAGAGTATCGGCTGGAACTCGTAGCTCTCCAAGAAACTCGATGGCCTAAAAGTGGAGACCATGTGTCCCAAGGCTATACGTTGCTACACAGTAGAGATGACCTCGGAAATCTTGGGGTTGGATTTCTCATTGGGCCACAGGTAAAAAAGGCTGTCTTGGACTTTCAAGCAGTCGATAATCGAATGTGTAAGCTTCGCTTGCACATGAGATTAGCCAACCTGTCAATTGTCTGTATACATGCGCCCACTGATGTAAGCCAATCCCAGGATAAAGACTCATTTTACAATAATCTGGATAATCTGATGGGTTCTATACCGGAGCACGATGTCAAATTGGTGATTGGTGACTTTAATGCTAGAGCTGGCAGAAATCAGACCGACTTATGTAACAATATAGGTCCGTACTCCCGACACGAAACTGCGACCGAGAATGGGGAAAGAATGATGTACTTTGCGATCGCTCATGATCTCAAAGTAGCAAGTACATTCTTTCCTCATAAAAACATCCACTTAGAAACATGGACACATCCACGTAAAACATCCCGAAGCCAAATTGACCATGTGTTGATTTCAAGAGGGCGGGCTCGGGTTGTCCAAGACGTGAGATCGTATCGGTCGTCAACCAAATTCGTAGGCAGTGACCATTTTATGGTTGCTGCAAAGCTACGATGGAAATTTTCGTACAAGTCAGGGAGGACAGGAGAATATACAACGCGATTCTCCTGTGAAGGTCTGATAAATGAAGAAACGCAACGAAAATATCAAGATCTTGTCAGCAATAGCATTATGCAATCCAATTACCAATCTGATGATGTGAACAGTGTCTAGGAAGTATTGAAAACCTCGGTTGTCGATGCTGCCCAGCACACTCTCGGTATAGTGAAAACTAAGCCCAAAAATGATTGGTTTGATGAGGAGTGTCGTCTTGCTGTTGAGCAACGAAATATAGCCTATAATGAAGCGCAGACTCGGTTTACAATCGCAAGGAAAAACAAAGCAGTTCTTGCTAGGAGGACAGCTAAACGAATTTGTAGACTGAAGAAGCGAGAATGGTGGAAGGCTAAGGTCTTAAGAGTACAACAACTCAGCAATGAGCACAATTCGCGTGGTTTCTTTAAAGGAATCACCGAATTGCACCATACCTTACGATCTCGGTCAACTGCCATTCGGGACCAGGATGGAAACCTCTGTGTCAACGTCGATGCGGTACTCGATACATCGCGTGAACATTTTTCTGATTTACTTAATGTTCCACATGTATCACAAGCTGTGTTTGAATACCCTCAAATACAGACCGCAGAGATGTTCATTGAGGATCCATCCTATGAGGAATTCACAATGGCCATGCAGAAACTAAAGAAAAATCGTTCACCAGGAGTTGATTGCATTAATTCAGAGCTCTTGATATTCGGAGGGCTAACTTTGTGGAACTGTCTTTTCGACCTTGTTCGATTAGTATGGCGAAATGAAGTTATGCCCGAAGAATGGAAAGTGGCCGCGTTATGCCCAATTTTCAAGAAGGGTGATCGCTTGAAATGTGAGAATTATCGCGGTATAGCTCTCCTTTGCACAGCATATAAGTTACTGTCATACATTATCTTGGGAAGAATTACTCCTCTAGCGGAGGAAATTGTCGGTGACTACCAAGGAGGATTCCGTCCAAATCGGTCAGTCACTGATCAAGTTTTTTCGCTGCGGATGATTCTTTCCAAGTACTACGAAACATCTCGCGATGTACACCAGGTATTCCTAGATTTCAAGCAAGCCTATGACTCGATCAATCGAGAGAGATTATGGTATGCGCTTGAATATTTAGGAATACCGAAAAAATATGTACATCTCTGTAAAATGACAGTAACGCAGTCACAATGCTGTGTTAAAGTTGAGAACAGGCTATCGAGAACTTTTGCAATCAATTCCGGTGTTCGACAAGGAGATGCGCTGTCCCCGATACTTTTTAATCTCATGTTGGAATACATCCTTCGTAAAAGTGAAACACCTCAGGACAATATCTTATTCCGACAATCCAATCAACTTCTTGCTTATGCAGATGATATCTGTGTGATTGGATTAAATGGCAACGGAGTGAAAGAGATACTTGATCCACTGGAACAGTGTTCAGCTTCCGTTGGTCTCAAAATTAACGAGTCAAAAACCAAATATCTAATCTCGGGTTTTAGAGACCAAGACGCAATTGATTTCAGTAGTGGTAACCACACGTTTGAAGGAGTGATGAGATTCAAGTATCTTGGATCTCTCATCACTCACGATAATAGTGTGGGCGATGATATCAAGGTCCGCCTTGCCGCTGGCAATCGGGCTTTGTATCCTCTACGTCCACTGCTGAAATCAAAATATCTTGCAAATACGGATAAGCTGAAACTGTACAGAGTGTTGATCAGACCCGTTGTCATGTATGGATGTGAGAGTTGGACCTTGACGGATGAGTACGAAAGATGGCTTCTAACATTCGAGAGAAGAATCATGCGTGTGATATATGGTCCAAAACGCGACGTCGATGGCACTTACCGAGTTCTATTCAATCACGAGATCAGGAATTTAATGCAAATTCCTGATATCGTGCATGAAATTAAAGGACAGCGAGTACGCTGGCTCGGACACGTTCTGCGTGCTGATCCGAACCGAATGATACAGCGAACCTTTAAGGGAGAACCGCCTTTCGGTAGGCGAAGAGGTCGCTGTCGGCGACGATGGCTCCACGGCGTAGAGAGCGATCTGGCATATTCAAATTGCCTACAACGGTTTGAAGAGCTGGCTCGTGATCGAAAGCGATGGAGTCAGATTGTTGACACGGTACGGGCCAATAATGGCCTGTAAAAACCGCGAAAAAAAAAAAAAAAAAAAAAATTTTTAAAACAATAAGCAATGATCCAAATTGTTATTCCTAGTTAATAAATTATATGAAACAACACGAAACTCAAATATTTACTTAACGTTCAAAAATATTTACATGACGATCTGGAATGTATACAATTACACACCATTATATGAATGATCTCAAAATTAATTTTAACTCTTACGATTATCTGTATTGCTGTGTCCTCCGTCACTCAGGTTCAATTGGCCCATTATGTCATCTCTTGGACATACGGCTATAGGTTCGATTTACGTGGATCCATCTGCACATTGCATAGCACCACACCAGCTATGTAATCTTAACTCAACAGGGGATTAATCTGGCGGTTTGCCAACAACTAACTTGACTTAGTTATCATTGTTATTACAAAGATTTCTATTGAACGTGCCGCTGTTAATGAGTTACGTTCAGTTCCTTCGATACACCTACGGCCTAATATAGTTGAAAGGTTTGTCTGATGTCTGACACAGTACAAATCGTCCACTTCTGTTGCTATAGATTGACTATCAATTATTTTTTGGATCGTTCACAAGCATTTTTGGTAGTTGTTATTCTGATTCTCTTCCAATTACTTCACCTTGTTCGTCGAGATTCTGTACTTGGTCCTTTATTGCTTTCTATCCATATATTAATGAGATAGAATCCCCATTTCAGCATTGTTTGTTTCGCATTTTGCTGATGATGTCCAAACTTACAGAAATAATAAGTTAAAACATAATTCTATTCTTAGTATAATTGCTCTTAGTATAATTGCTTGGGTGATCTCCAATGGACTCGCTTTAAAAGTTAGTTAATAGTTTTTAAGAAAATCCTTACATGACCTTCTAGGTAAAGTTTTCACTGTCTATATAATGTGGATACGAATACTCAGTTTATATTCTTCCTGTGTCCCCTCTAGAGTGATGTGGTCAAATTTGGTACATGTTAGGTTCTTATGACTATTCTCCTTAAGATGTTGCTTGCACTCATTTTCATCATATATACTAGGATAAAAGGTTATTCTATGTATTAGCAGGAAACTTCTCAGAACTATTGGCACATTATGCCAATCAGGCGGTTATTCACTGCTTGATTTCACTTTTAATCTCGTTACCGACGAAAAATAGAACGAAAAACTGTCCTTAACTCGTTAAACAATCCTCGACCCAGCTCTAAATTGGTGAGGGAATTTTAAGCAATTGCTGAACCTCCTTGATTCTAACAATACTGTAACGGTCACGTAGGTCCCTGCTCATTGTGACATTGACGGCAACGATGTTGCAAACAGTTTGGCTAAAACTGGTTCTCGCTTATGTTTCGTAGGCGCTTAACCAGTTTCTCCTTTAACAAAGTGAAAAAAAATTAAACCTTTGCCCTATTGAAACTAAAATTGACGTGGTCAGCCATCCCTACTTCTCGTATGGCGAAATACATTGTAAGGGGGCTTAACCCGAAGCTGACCAACTACGTTTCAGTTGCACTGAAAAATAACAGCTTGACAATATTGGTTTCTATACTTACTGGCCATGGCCGTTTCAAAAGTCATCTTCACTGCATGGGACTTGCCAGTGACGCCGTATGCGGCGAATGTTTTAACGATGTTAATGGTGGCTTACACTTCATCAGCAGTTCTCCGGCTATCGACCGCATGAGATCCCATGTGTTCAACTCAAGGACTGTTCCTGTAAATCTAATGGGTTTTCTCCCCTGTTCTAATAATAAACACGCCCATCTTCGAATTCTGCATTTTTTTGCTAAATTATTTATTACTCATCAATGCGGTATATATTGATGATATGCAATTTCAGCGTGTGATTCATATTAAAATCAAATAGATCAAATACCATGTTGATTGTAGTAGTAAAACCCCATACACAAATTGTTAGCGAATGATTTTAGGCATGTGATTGTTACCTTTTAATGGACACCTACTGTTTTGCATGCCTGGTTGATGTTAAAGTGTTTATTTAAGCATAATTGGATTTTCGTATATTTTATAAATCAATTTTAGCTGAAATTGAGACGAATCACAAGTGAGCATACACTCTTAATTCCACCAAACTAGGCCAATGTTGTTATGGACAAACATCCCAAACTTCATCTCATCCCAATAACATCAAAATTCTATTTTATAATGCCAGTGTTAGTACACTTGCATAGAAACACATACCTTAGAATGTATATTGAGGTCAACACTGGTCCTATGAAAAAGATTTTGGAATGTATGTCCAGAAAAACATTGGTGTGGTTGGATGGCATTTTGAATGTATGTCTTGAACAACATATGAATGGTTGGGTTGAATTTAGAGGGTATGCTCATTACAACATTGACAAAAAAAACTTACCCAAAACTATCATTTGTCATAATGACACAAATGTCATAACAATGGGAGAGAGAAAATATTTTTTTATATTGAAAGACAGTTCGATGAAATGCCGTTACTAGCGTTACTATTGTATAAAAATTTTGCAAGCCGTTCGTGTTAAAATTATACGTGTGGATGTAATCATTAAATCAAGTTAAATGTGTATATGAGATTTTGTGCATTGGTATTGTTCATTTTATACATCAAAGCAAAACACAAATCGCAATATACAACTTAAAATTTAATGAAATTGATTTGTTTGGTGTAGTGTCATTTTTATTTATTCTCTTTTTGAGCATACTTTATATAAAATATAGTTCTCGGAACCTAATTATGTATCTGTCTCTATTTGCGGTTTAATTTATTAAAATACCATATTTTCATTGAATGAATAAAGAAAAATGAAAAAATAAATCGGAAAATGATCAATTTCAGGATGAAAACTAAAATTTCTGTTTTTAATTGAATATAACCTAAGTACAATTTGAACTACTTTTCATTCATTTATTTACTATATAGTAAAGTCTTACGTTTCATACATTTTGTATGTAACTGCAGAGCCATCTTAAGATGGCTCTGGTAACTGACGTTGATTTTTGTATATTTTGTTACACCAAATAAAGCTCGTTTTGAACATTCCTGCTTGAATCAATCACGATTGCTTTGGTTATTAGTCATATTTCTATGTATAAAATTATAGTATGACGTATCCTTAAAAGAAAGAATTTAAAATAATATTTTCTTAGAAATTAAAACAAAATCATTAACTTAGTGCAGGCTAATATTAGAACAAAAAATTAACAATCACATTTGAAAAATTTACACATACAAAGTATTTATATCTAAATCGGGTTACATTAGTGTTATAAGGTGGCACTGCCTCGTACTTTCATAGTTCTCATTATATATACCACAAGAAATTATTCTTTAATCGCATTTCCTGAATAATTGATAACATAATATAGTAAAGATGGTGATTCATGAAGCTGTTATGCTAAATGAATCACTTACAGTTGTTTATTATATCAAAATCGTTTAATTAAAAATTAAATATTTTATTGAACTACCAAAAAGAGTTTTATTCCAATTAAAATAGTTATTAATTAAATAATTTATAAATAAATCAATATTTTGTTTTGGTCAATCTTCAAGTGTTCTTCATTGGTTTTCTTCTTTTTCATGTTACATCTCAAATATACGTTCAACGACTAGTCTGATAATTACCTATATTTGAAATGTAACCAAATCATTACTTAAGTTATAACTTGGGAGAATGGCAAACATGGTGCCCCAAAACTTCGTTTAAGTATTTATTTATTTAACTATAAGTGATTAAACTTCGTTTAACTATTAGTGAATCGTATACACATTCTATATATAAAACATTTTTCGACATTCCAATTTTATAAATTTCTGTTTTTACGATCGTTTTCTTTAGTTTCGCTCAATCGGTTTACAGATGAACAATTTGTATAAAGAATGGAAGTTATACTTAAAAAATTCGAATTTATTAATTGTTTCGACACAAATTTCAAAAATAATTTTTGCAATATTAGATTTTGTCTAATTTTTTGTTTACTTGTGAGTGTGGGATTAACTGGTGTCATTATTTGTTGTAATCAAATGTTTGTTAGTAATCAAGTGCAGGCTGTAAACATTACAAATCCCAATAGTTTTATTACATATTTTTATGTTATAAAAGGTAATTAATTTGTTACTCTTAAATTTAATACTAATTATTAATTAAAAATTAAATAATTATTTGAGTTTAATTTTTTCAATTTTCTTCTGTAGCAATTTTCTCTATGTAATAACTCTGTGTGATAAGGTTCTATTTATATTATCAGTTTAGTTCAGATTAGACACGTCCGTTTCAGTGAAATTTTATAAATATTTTGGTCAAGACTACAAAAATGTTAAGTGTCCATTTTATTAAGAAAAGAGCTGGATTCTTGTATGGTTGTACAATAAATAATATATTGTTATGTGGTTTAAGCAAATGTCCCAGTTTTGAGTTCGATTATCGCCAAACTAAAACTTTAACGAACAAGTGGCAGCAAAGCCGTCGCAGTGTGTTTACACATGCCAAACTTTGTGCATACATAACCTATAGAAGAATACCATCCTTAAGCGGTATTGGTGAATATTCTTCTATTCGTACACGATTGCGAATACAATATAGAAAAAATAAACAAAGGCACCCCACCCAAGCATTATTGAGTAAAAAACTGACCGTCAGTTGTCATTTTGACACAATCGCTAGTAGAGATGGAAAAGAGAATAAAAATGCTCAAATGGTACTAAACCTTTTGTAGTGTCTGTCTGTTTTTCGAAACAGACCTTAAGAAGTGTTTATGAGAAACGAGTAATCGTTTACCAACACACTCTAAGGTTTTTATTTTCGTTTGATTATGCTCGTACAATAAAAAATAAGCAGGCTTGTGTCAACACCAAAGCCGACTGTAGTGTGTGTAATTTGTCTTGTAAAAACTTAACCAATCGATTAAGATTCTATTATATTAACTGATCGTTGAGTTTGACAGCAGAGAGTAAGACACGCTCATTCGTTTTTATTTTACATTTTTACTCAATAATACTTAGGTGGTGTGCATTTGTTAATTTTTTCTATACTGTATTCGCAATCGTGTACGAATAGAAGAATATTCACCAATACCACTATGTTAATATTCTTTTACAGCATATGTATGCATAAAGTTTGGATTGTGTAAACAAAAACACTACAGTCGGCTTATGTCAACACACACACTTGCAAATTAGTGTAAAAACCGCCTAAAATGTGCAAACTGATTCTAGTGATCTCAGTTAAGATGCGGTTAGGATTATTTATATATAGACATTTATTGCTTATCATTGATCTCTATAGAGGAGATAGCTGGTCTATGATATTTTTTACAGCTAAATATTATACCAGATGTATACACCAGTTTAATTATCAGTTTTAATTTGAAAAAAAATTGCATTGGCGACTTAAGATAATGTCTATTATATTTAATAATTTCTTCAACCCTTAGAAGTGTCTTCTACTATTATTATTTGATAGCTTCAACGCCTTTATTATCTGTAATATTGTGCTTATTACGTGAATTACTATAACCCTAGTAAGGGATTGACTGCCTAGTATTGGGTATAGTTATTGTTTCACTAGGTCAGTTTCAATCTGACAAGGGGCGTCACAAAATCAAAACGATCTTTTCAGGCACATATTATACTGGTCTTGCTACTGTGCGATATCGTTGGTATTATGAGAGTCGCAACAGATCTAGGAGATAGTCTTATAATAATTAGACAAAACTGTTGACATATGTTTTTTATAATACTTATAGGGTTATCGTTATACTTGAGGGTTATACTTGTAGGTTATCGTATAATTTGGACAGTAAAACTGGCGCTTTATTTGACTTTTATTATATCATCTATGGTTGAAAGTATAACCAATAATAATACCTATGTGTTGATATCGTTCACCATACATTGATATATTTTTTTATCTTATTCTTATCAAAATTATGTGGTAAGAATCGAAACTGTGTAGCTATTTGTTTTGTTAAGTTTATATCAGTAGTATAAAATATTTTGTTCATTGTGAAATGGATCCCAAAATGCAGAAATTGTGTTTTATAACTGTTGCATTTCTGGCAGTTGTGGGGATGTTACTAATAGTGAGAAGCATGACTGCCGTGAAAATAACTAGTCCTGATTTTATAAGGTCAACTGAATCAGGATTAACGACTCTTAGCAACAATTTTAATTTTTACATGGAACAATATGTAGTGATTTTTGAATATTTTAAAGGTTCAATCATAAAACTCCTTTATACGTAAGTCGACATCATTATAACTCAATCCTTTTTCTATTTTGATTTTTTAGATGGTAATGAGACGCGGATACCATGTATTGGTGTCTATCTTGCAAATGTTTCTATAATTTCTACCGATAGTTGTTTGGAACCATATCGATGGGCCTCTAATCTGTAAGTAGCCTATATGCATTATATATTTATCACAATAAATTGTTTTTGTATTATATATTACAGACGTGCTGTAATCGGATTTGATAGTGATCAGGAACCGATTAAAATCGAAAGCCACAAAAGGCATCACGATTATGTTAAGTTGAATAACTTGAATGCAGACATTATGTACTTAAAATTAGCAACTACTGTACCAAATAATCCAATTAAATTAGAAAATAATGTTAATCGTACTTTAAGTGATTACACAATCGAACCATATAATCTTTTTAGAATTAATATTGACACAAATTATAAGCCAAGTAAAAAGCTCGTCTCCGTCGACGAAATTAAATATTGTGGCCCATCGATAGATTGTTTAAGTTTAAAGGATAATGAACATGGTATAGGCAGCCTTTTAGTTGCCCAGATAGATAACGAATATTTACTATTGGGCATTCAACAAAATCGGACTTTAGAAAATAATTTTGTGCCTTACACTAAGCTACCGTTATACGCGAAATGGGTTCAAAGTACGCAGCCTGCTTCATGATCACAGCCTTGGCGCGGCGAAGCAGCTTATAGTATAGTTCTATTTTATTTCGCCATCGTACATATATATAATATATATATATATATATATATATATATATATATATATATATATATATATATATATATATATATATATATATATGTATATATATATATATATATATATATATGAATTTATTTATATTACATCTAACTATACTAACTAATGTGATCTATACTAATGTGATCTTTAGATTATTTATTTTATTATTATACTTTTGTAAATATAATTCTAATAAACTAATGTTCATAAACTACCTGTATTGTTATTTTTTAAGCTCCTAAATAGACCTGCTTCCGAAACTACCGCAAGGAAAAAGTTGATAGTCGAACAAGCGAGATTGTTTAACAAAAGAATATGAAAACTGAACAACGACCAGATCGAAACTTAGTTCTGGGAAGGTTGCAACTGCAAGAGGAAACTGTCAACGAGAAATTTCGAGAAAGGGCCACTGATTAAACACAACATCAATCAACTGTCAATTTGAGGTGACAGATCAATGATCTATGAAGATCGAGAAGCAGTGTATGGATCTTAAAAGAAACGGTTCTGCCCAAACTGCTCGACCAAGCCAGCTAAATCAAATAAAAAACCACCAACGTTCGATTAACATCTTTAAACTTCAGTTTGAAATGGAGGCTATTAGAAATGGTTGGTGTGAAGAGGATATTGAGCATAATAAGTACTGCAGAATTAGGACTACGGGAAAATAATGTTGGCATTATTATGAAGATCGTCACAACGTGCAATAACTAACGAGACGGCAAATAACATCAACCAACCAGCAATCAAGGGATACGTCGTATATTGGTCACAAACCAGTAAGTAACACCAGGCCAACTGATAATTGACAAAGAACGAAATTCTGATGGAAATGATAAAATCAGAGGTTGGGTTTGTAACAAAATAGGCACATCTAGAGGAAATGTTGCAAAATAAAGTGTGAGCGAGATCGAGCACCAGCGCCAATGTTCCGAAGACCACAACATTGACCAAACAACATCGGAGGTGTTAAACGAGTAATATTCAGCTTTGAGGAGCAAAAGCTGACCCACATAACCAAATGCTCCATAAGCTTCATCCCCATTTCCAGATTGGTTAAAGCTGATGAAAGCTTGATGGTTCAATAGAAAAAAATGATAAACTACAGACCATAGAACCGTGCAACCCGCGAGTGACATCAGAGTTTCGATACGGATATGACACAAAAAAATCAATTTGGAAATTATCCACCATTATAAAATGTGAACAGAAGAATCCGTGTGTAAAGCCAATGATCAACGACGTAGAAGGTTGCAATTGACTAAGCAACCAGAAGTGGATCATATGGTAACTGATATGCAAACATCGCGAGTGATTGTGCAGTCAATCCATAGAGTTCACCAGTAGTGGTGGTGGCAAAGAAGGATAAAAGCGGCTATTAGCAAATGGAGGTCTCAGACGAAGACAAAGAAAAAATCGCGTTTAGCGTACGCAATAGGTTGACTATTTATATAAATATAGATTTGATCATAAACTCACAGCTTAGTTTCAGCTGATTTTTATTTAAGACAAAATATATAGATAAAGCTATATGTAACGGTTGTATTAAGTACGACCATATCTTGTTATAATCCTCTCCTTGCTTAATTCACTTTACATTTTTTTTTATTAATTTTGTTTTGTTTATAGTGAGAGTCAAGATTAAAAATCAGCATCTCTTAAGATGTTATAACTTATTATTAATTAAATAAAAAGCTTATTCGGTTGTATCTTGCACACAAGGTTTTAGTTGTTATCGATTTGTTAGTCATCGTGGTCGCTAACAAATAGTTTTTGAAGACAATAAACCGGTTGTTTTATTAACATATTTTGCTCGTAAGCAATGATAATAAATAATGTTAAATCGTTTTACGTTGCCATAATTCAGCTGTGCTCGATTGTTGTGGTTGCCGCCAACCAAGGGAACGAACTTCCAGCGCCACCATTATGCGGACTCAATCCAATAAGTAATCGAATTATTGGTGGACAAATTTTATCACTAGACGAACATCCATGGATGGCCTTATTGGATTTTGAATTGAGTAAGCTAAGTGGTTTTACATACATGTAGTGTAGGAAATATGTGTGTACAGTGAACGAAGAATTCACTAGCCAATTGCATAACATATTTAAATTTTTTGGTTTTAATTTTGACATTGAATCAATACTTAATTTACGTAATAAATCGTTAATTGAAAGATATATTACACTAATCCAACACAACAAACACTAACGAATATTTTATATTTATACAAAATACACAAACATACAGGATTCGAATCGGGAATGATAAGCAGTGATTACCAATGTGGAGGTGTTTTGATAAACTCCCGCTACGTACTAACGGCGGCACATTGTCTAACTCCAACACTTGAAAATGTTATGAGAAAATTGTAAGATTAAACTTATATCGATACACGCCATTCAACGATTCATATACATTTTGTATTTATTGTAGATTAGTCGTCCGACTGGGTGAGCACGATTTACTGCAATCCCCAAACGATTGCGAGATCGATAAAGAAACTGGTACAAAAGAGTGTGCAGCCGAACCGATCGATTATGAAATAGAAAAAACTATATTGCATCCACAATTCAATTCGACGACCAAATATAACGATATAGCATTGCTGCGTTTGGCCAAGCCGGTCGAATATACGGACTCAATAAAACCGATTTGTTTACCTACTGCAACAACGGTTGGTTTAAAATTGAACGATACGCTCTATTCAATCGGGTGGGGTAGTACAAGTGTCGCAAACATTAAGGATAGTGCTAGTAGCGTTAAACGTATAATTGGACTACGGTTGTGGGATATTGCCGAGTGTCGTAATAAATTCCCTGTATTCACAAACCAACTATGTGCAGGCGGTGAAGCAAATAGTGACGCATGTTTAGGCGATTCGGGTGGTCCATTTTTAAAAGCTGTATCACAATATTGGTATCTCGAAGGTATTATTTCGTATGGGAATGGGTGTGGAAAAGCAGGATGGCCGGGTGTATACACTAATGTGCGATCGTATTTGGATTGGATTAAAGACAATTTGGAGCCATGAAACTGTCCTAGTTTATGAAGTATTTTGGAATAGACTATCCATTTTCGCGTTTTGTATTTATAGTTTTATGTTACATAAACCAATGTATTTATATAAATATTTAATTAAATTAATTACTTATAAGTGTAAATCCATTAAAATATTTGTATTCATGTTATTATAGACGGTGATAACTGTACAAAGAAATCTTTTGGTTTTCAGTAATCTACCGTAACTGCCGGTATAAAATAAGCTAATCATTAGCCCACTCACATATCTACAAAATTAAGCAGGTTATCCCATCTTATTAAAATTATTCCTTTACTAAGCTCGTCAACAAGCTCTGAACACCAAACAAAACGTTCATTACTCATGCTATCGGCTCACCCACATACAGCTAAAAAATTGGTTGCGTCCACTTCATATGAAAGGCCTAAATTCATATTTCTCATCGTACATGTAGATTAATGTTTCACCCCCGACTAACGTTAGCGTACAAAACAAAAGTTTGATCAAAAGTTATTAACGCCTAGAAGATATACTATATTTCGAAATAATACAACATTTAGGCGTAAATGATGTTATGATGCACGCAGCTACAAATATAATGTTAAGATATTCCAAAACCTCTGAAAATTATAACCAAAATATTGAATTACACATAATTAAATTTCCCTACGATTTATTTAACCCCGCACAACCCTTTTTCTCTTCCGTTTGCGTGTCACCACCACTAAATTACGTTGTAAACCAGATTACACATTTTTGTTGTTGTAAAGTTTCAACTTTTCTTGAGATAATCATAATGACATGACAATACACAATTTTTTTTTTTATTTCGTTTATTTCCTGTTAGTTTATGACACATAATTTTCGGCTCTGATTATATTATGTAACTAACAACATCAATAAGACAAAATTTTCATAACCCTTTCTAATATACGTTTCCACCCAAACAAAACCCAAAAAAAAAAATTTTTTTTTTTTTGATTACAATTATTATTGTTTGAGAGATAACAACACATTCAATTTGTGTAGTTGTTGTTTTACTGTTGCCTAACTTATGCCTTTCGGGCAATAATAAAATGAATACATAATTTACTCCTTTTGTTGTTTCTGTTATTATGTAATGCAAAGGATTGTCTCATCGGCGAGAGTACAGCAACATAATAATATAACAACAACAAACAAAAAATGGAAAATGATGCTCGTGAGGATGATTTTTAATTACATGGCATTTTTTTTTATTGTTGGGAAGATTTTTTTTTAATCAAAAAGGACATTATCTTTTCCTTTCTATTTCCTGGTTTTTGAATTTTTTTCTATAATAATGGATGGGATTATTTTTACGATTACTCGTAAAAGCTGGAAAATCATTAGTTTTGGATGGTCTTGTGGAAAGTTTGTATTATAACTCGTATAAGAGCTTAGTGAAAATATCGAAGTACACCAAAGCGAACTTGATTAATAAAGATGGCCTTGAGCACACACTTCCGTCAAGATTAAAATCTGGAAATACCCCGATACCTTGTAAAGTTATATCCCAGTATGGCATCCCATAAACAATAAAAAGTTGCATCTGGAAACACTTTTCGAACTCATCCCAGCCTTTTCGCAGAAAGAAATACTGTGCAGTAGTAGTAGACATGAGTGCCTTCAGTACCGAATTACATAATGTAGTTGCGAACTAATTTAGCCAGAGGACTCTGAAGTATAAAAACGGAGATGGGACGAGATCATGTGTTATAATTGGACTTCCATAAGGGTCTGGAATGTGATGTTTACGTTGGTGTGTTTCTACTAGACCCTTCCCATGTGAAGTTCAAGTGCGGTTGGCTTCGCCGATGGCAGCGCCATTGTGGTAGCCGCAAAAAAGAAATCGTCAAAATTTCCTAAAAGTCCGATTCGCTGATTCAACAATGGTTAACTTTTCTGGCTTGAAGTTAGTAGGCCAAGTTGTTATTTAACAATTTATATAATCATTGAGGTAAATCGGGTTTTGAAAAATTATATTGGCTTCTAGTCACAAAAAAGCAAGTGGACTCCAAACAAATGAAAGAAATTATTAGTGTATGTTTTGAGATGCATTTTGCTATCTGATCGCGAAAGACAGTCCCATAGTAAATTTAATAATTTGATTTACGTATTTGACTACGGATATTTTATAATAAAGCATAAATCAATTATTTATTAATTTTATGTTTTTAACGTTAAAATCCCCAAAAACAAAACAACACTATAAAAAAGAAAGTCAAAAAAAGGGAAATTGAAAGAAAATCCTAAAATTTTCACTGTGATCTAGATAAAATACAACTATGCTGTTAACGGTTTATGTTTTGTGGGTGGAAAGGAAATTATAAATCTTTTGATGTTATATTATTTTATATTAATTCCCGGATTACTCAACATGTAAGATTGGTGTATACGCACTAAGAAGGAAGATTTAAATCAAATTATAATCGAAAAATTGAACGGATGTTTCACAAATATTAAATTAAATTAATTTATGATTATGCTCGACGTAGATTTAATTTCCGATTCCGATACGGTTGAACTTTACGAATATAAAGGTCGTCGATAGACACACAATACGAGTATAAAAATAATCTATATTGACCAATAATGGATTTGTGATCATCTTAATCATCACATAATATTTATTATAATGCGTGCGGTTAAAGAAATATCAACGTATATATGAAGGGTTGATTATACCCTTGTATATCGAAATCTTTTATTTTTTTGTATCCATCCGTTTCTGCGTCAGTACGTCTAAACTTATATAGGGATCCGGGTGTATATACCTTAAAATCCCAATGATTTGATATTCTTGTTGTTGCTCCGGATTAGGGTTGTGAAACTTTAGTTGATTTATCGGCTGTTATTTCCGAATATCATTTATTTTTATCGACTGACCGTTAAAAAGATTTACGGAACTTTCGGCATAAAAAATGAAAATAATTTGCCGATTTTTCTAGTTCAAAAAATAATTTTCTAATTTAATTTTGTTGTTTAAATTTCAAATCGGATTAGAATTTTAAAACAACGGAAAATCGGACGAAATAAATATAATTCGTAAATCGGTTTAAGGGGATTCAATCAAAAATGCGAACTGTACCTTTTAATGCTCTCATATCGCTTCTAGTGCCTTTGTTAAATGAGGCAACTGAAGCAACCCAACTGTTCTCACTATAACTTGTTTAATTAGAAGACGTCACAACTTTAATGAATCATTCGAACTAGACATAACAATTGTTGACAAAAATGATTCACTTACTAACATATATTAACCAATCCTGACATTATGCTGCCGTTCAATTAAGTAAAACGCCATGCAGACTGGGTGTTCAAATATTATTAGGACAAACATGATGTTTATACTAATTAATGGTCGCAGTGACAAAAATTTCATAATTTGTAAATAATATACTGTGTACATACATACATAAGTATATGTATGTATATACGTATATGGATACAACAATAAAGTCGGTTGTCTTTTCAACGCGCGCAGACACTTATATAAATTCGCGAGCCAGACAAAAGACTGTATTTAATAATTTATACGTTAAATACCAAAATAAATATAAATAATATAATACAAGAGAACAATTAACAATAAAAAAAATGTTATTTATATTTTATATTAAATTATTTAATTGAATAAATTTGTTGTTGTTATCGTCGTATGTACATCCATGTGACTTAAAGTGTCGATGGAGCAATCATATATATTGCAAAAATTGCATTTGGCAATTTTGACCAAATTCGTGATCTGAAATTTATATTTTATATTTTATTTATATTGATTAATAATAATAATTTATTAATTGATCCGAAGTTAAATGCAATAAATAAAAAATGTAAAAAAATGATAAAAAAAACTTTTATTGGTGATCTTCAGTACCGCGAAAGACATGTTGATGTATATAGGCAGAATCATACCATACAAACCTTTTTATTAATATCTTTAATACAATCAGCGGTTACCACATCAATATTTTTTTCAATGCTACAGTAAATTTATATGCAAATCACTTTCAGTCCGACTTTTTATACGGTGACCACGACAATTTATGGGCGATTAATAAAAAGTTAATCATATATTCATTAGTGGTCATAAATTAATGGGATGTGTGAGAACTCTTACGATATTTCGAAAGTAGATATGGAATTTTCAAATCAACTATGATCACAGAATTATAGGTTCATCTCAAAGTAAGTGTAAGTATATCGAAAGTTTTGATTCGATCTCCTTCTTGTATATGTTTGGATTGTATAAGGTCAATAGTATTTCGATTTTAAAGCTACCTTCAGGGTAGTTGGTATTAAGCATTATTCTCGTAGTACTTCTCATAGTACTTGTATAATATGTATCGTGCTGTTTCAATCACTCTACGTCTCGTCAGACATTGAATTGATTGACTAGATATGTCTTATATCTAATTCCAATAAAATACAGTCTACGTCTAAAAAACTTGTATACGTAAACTCCATAACAAGCGAGATATTGAAATATTTCCAAATCAAGCCTTTACCAGATCCAATAGCAAGCATGGTTAACATCATCAATCGCAATCAGATGTTGCAGGACATTGGTGATTTACCAAAATAATTAATCCTCCTTTAGCACCCCGCGACCATTAAATTCTAACCAGATGGTAAAATACATCTTCCTAGTTAAGCACCTATTCACAAATTATCTCCATTCAATCGATACATCATACTCTCAATGATTTCAATCAATCATTGAGCATTACACAATTATTTGATTTCAAATCGATTCGCTATGATTGAGCTAACAATAGAGCGCCAATAGTCGTTTGCCTAAATATAGTGTATATGCATAAATTACTAGCGCGCAGAGACAATAACGTTGTATAAAGTGTTTTCATGTGGGTGCTGGCGTCAACCTCATATATATAATAACATGATTTAACAATTTATCAAATGTCACGCGTTAACACCTTTCTTAATTTACCTATATATATACATGTTTTCATATATATGAGGTGTTCAAGGATAGTTTTGCGATACAAGTACCTTTATCGATATTTTCTTCCGCTTAAAAAAAAATTATCATTTTAATTAGCTCACCGAAACGGCACAAACTGAATGTTAATTTCAAATTTGCATACTTCAAATGATAACATGGGAATTTCACTGCGCTTCTATTAAATATATATGTCACATTGAAATAAGTCAGTGTGTAGCAAATAGTTAAGAATATGTGAGCTTATATGTTGAAATAGTAAATTAATTTCGACTTACTCGAGTCTTATTAGATTATTAGACAGGGTTGAAAATTGAAAAGTAAATCCTATCTATCGTAATACACATATTCCTATCTCCTATAATAACATATAATCCTTTTTTGTATGTATATGTAATTTTCAAACGAAAGGAAAATTTTCCATTTTCATTCTACATAATCGTATCGAATGACCAAACCAACATGGATGGTTGTATTACATAAAAATACAAGGGCACGTGACTCGTTTGTTTCTTTTAATTTTTTTTATGTTTCTAATTTAATTTCTTGATGAATGGACAGAATATAATACGGAAATCCTTTCCAAAGGATTATATTTTTAAAATTATTGTATTGTTTTACTAACGTACATTTATGAAAGGGTTATGCCTAAACAACTTTTGTAACAAACTTTTATTTTGTTACAAAATCGTTTAAAACTGATAAGACGCTCAAATAAGGTATAGAGTAACAGACAGTAAATATTATATCAGTGAACCGGGTTTTGCAGCCACCAGCCCTTACCATCAATGGAATCCCAATAGAAAACGCCCAAACACGTCGGTTCCTGGGAATGATCCTAGATGCCCAAATGAATTGGAAAGCCCATATCAATAACATCAAAAGCGAATTCCTAAAACATTTAACGCTCTACGATGCCTGAGAGACATACACCGTGGAAGCAGTAGAGAGACACTTATCAAAGTTCTTCAAAGTACAGTAGTAAGCAAATTAGACTATGGATGCCAATTTGACTACGACGCTACCAGAACGATACTCGAGCTCCCTAATCCTATCCTTACATCCTAGCTACCGGGGAGAAGGGAACTTGTTTTGCTCAAATTCTTCATAAAACAAAAGGCCAATCAAGATTCCCCATATTACACTCATCTCAATTTCTCTTCCGCAAGTTTAAGACATAAAAGCTTAGTCCTGGCGGAGAAGCACAACATCCAGACAAATATACTCAGCACCAGTTACATAACATAACATAGAAAACTGAAAGGCTTAAGATAATCACGGAAATACGCCTCCTCCAGCATCCAAGCAAGAAGTCTTTCCAACTACTGTCCAACTTGCTAAGCCATCTTGAATCGTTGGCCCGACATGCATCAACTCGTTCTTTTCATTGAGATCTTTACTGTTAAATGGAATCCCAACCTCATATTGGCTATTTTCTAAACGTCTGTGTGTTGTTTTATAGTGCTCTTCACATTCGATCACTTCAGCCGTTAAGCTTCGTTCCGGATATAGTTCTTCGGCTTCCCAAAACTGTTTTAATTGCTAACGTAACGTGGTTGTATAATCGAGTGATTGGTGTGCTGTCGCTTTGAGTTAGGCGAACAGATATGGTCCATCCTCTTTCTGACCTTTAGGCTTAAGGTCGCAATAGGACCGGGAGTGTCGAAAGTAAGGTCAGCTAGGATTATATCATTATGTAGATCGCTGTCTAATCCCGATAAGTTTTTATCTGGAAGCGGTTTAGTAATGGTTCTCAGAACCTAAGCACTAGCTTGTATCTTGAAAATTGATTGAAATCTTGGACTCATCTCTAAGGCTATTTGTTGGTGTGATCGTCCTATTGTTGCAGAAACACAGTTAGAACCCTTGTTATCGGGAGACCTAATTGTTGTGCTGCTTGCTCGGTGAAAAAATACGCCTGTGAGCCGGAATCGATTATTACCCGTGACATGTTGAAATTGCCGTAAATATTCTGTACGTTTACCAAGATACTTTTACCTGGCCACAATCTTTGTCAAATGTTGATACGCATTTCTTATTCCTATATTCCTATAGACACTCGATTGTTGTATCATGTAAACTTTTAATTGCAACAGCAGATTCTGTGTTACAAGTGTGTTGATTCAATAAAGTGTTTAACAGATTAAATACAAGTAACCTCATATTGCTCAAGAGTTTTTACAGAATCCCCCAAGCAACATCGTTTTGTCTCCAGTGGGTTCCAAATGGTTTAATAAATTTCCAACTGAACCTCCTACGTGACTTTTAAGCTAGTTGATTTTGTGGTCACGTTAAAATGTGGGATCTACTGGTGATAGACGAATTTCCAGTGGCTTTGCTTTATCCTGTTCTTCTTCCAACAATGTTGTTAATTGTACTACTAGCCTTATGTATTGCTCGTTTAAGTTTTCATAGTGTTGGTCTATGAAATATTTCAGGTTAGCTTCCTGTTCTTCTGAATTTTCGAAGCAAATTTCTTCATGAAGGTCTATGATCTGCGTCATCATTCTCTCCATGTTTTTTAATTTCATTTTTAAAGCTGGTCTGGATCTATTGCTACTTGCTATATATAGTTTCTGGTTAGTTTTTATATAACATTTTTATATAACGATCTCATGCCTGTGCCCTACTGTTCCAACCGTTGTTTGGATTGTAGTGATTGGGTAATTGGCTGGATCTAAAATCGCCTTTTGATGCATCTCGACCATCTGTGCTGTTGTTAGTGGCTTCCTCAGATGGGGTAAAGCTGAATTTTGTGTTGGCAGTTATTGCATCTGATGTTGGAAATGGTGAAGCTGGAAATGAAGATCTCAAACATCTTTTGTCTATCCTTGAATTAAATAAATTTCAGTTTGACTAAATTCTGGCCGTTTTTGTTTTGTCCAACATATGAAGTCAAAAAGTCCGGATACGAACCCATTTTACTCGTTTTATTACTGCTGGTTGCAGTCCAAGAAACCCAAGTTAACCAATACAATGCATTCAAAAAAAAGTTTAACGTTTAACTGTAAGAATTAAGTTCCTATGGATTCCCAGATAATAATCTTTATGTCGATAAGATGCTTACCCACTTCTTATACCTGCTCGTCATTTTATTCAATTCATGATTTTATTATCCTAAAGCCAACATGTAAATTCAATTAGTTCCTATGCAGCGGACATTTCGTCAGAAACTTCATTAAAGCTAAGCTATAAATAAAGCCGATTAATATTAGAACGAAACCAAAAAAAAATTAATTCATCACATTGCGGCGTATCACCAGAACAAACTCAATAAATCAAGATAACATTAATTCAAAATGTTCACATGTCCATTTCGCAGGTTTTGTTTTTGTAATCTGCAACCATGCGAAACTATACTATACTATGTTATATAAGATTTAAATACCACAAAACTTGTTTCATCCGCTGTTACTTAATCACATCGTTGAATATGTCTTGATCTCCATTTATAACATATATAATATAAATTTGTATTTTGGTCCAGATGCAATAAAAAAAAGCAAAAACAAAATAAGCAAAATCTGCAAATAAGAAACAATCAAAATTAAAAACAGACTTTCTTATATGTGTATCGAGCGTTGATTTATAATCTGTAAATTATAAACCACTCGCAGTTATTTCATCTGTACATACATATAGTCTGAATACAAATGTGGTAATTTAATCTACTCTACATACACAAAATTCAGTCACATGCACAACAACCAAACTGAGCGCACAGTGTTTGTTCTATAAATATTTTAGCTGTCCTTCAACATATTTCTGGATACACATTACACACACGACTTCAAGGATTTTCCATTAATACTCGTATGCTCAAATAATTCCTACATAGGACAAGTTATAATCGAGCTCAAATCTCGAGTAAATCAAACATTTACATTTTTATTATTAGTTTGCGAATTTAATTAAACGAAAAATATTAAGAAAAAAAATTGTTTCACATATCTCAAGGCTAAACGCAAGAACTATTTTAGTATAAGATCGAGATACAGAACAAAAAAAAATTATGGAATTTGACCGCGTAAAATGCAAGACAATAATTCTTTTATAAATTTCATTTTTTATTCATCTCGAGAAATAAGCCATAACACACATTAAACGTGGACATAAAGTTATGCTATCGACTTGCCCCATGATGGTTGGCAACCGATGCCAAAACCTGTGCACCGAGCTGATATACACGTTGAATGTTGCGTTTTCATTCTGCGCGCATAATAATAATTTGAAGCATATTCATATTCGATGTATGTATATATAGCTTGATGAATATGAAAACGTGTAAGATGACGAAAAGAAGAAGAGGAAACGAGATCTATTTTGGATTCTTAGAAGATAGATCGTGTCGTTCCTTTTAAATTTTATGAAATATATGCATATGGTTATACACGAATAGTTAAATAACTACGCGTATATCCCAAACGACCGTCTTAGAACATTTCATAAATTCAAGGCTAAACGCAACATTGTTGCTTTGACGGTTTGGTATTTGTAACAAATTCATATAATTTTATGTGGTTGCCAGCCATGCATATATTGACTCAGAGTCGATTTCTTCGATTGAAATATCTTCAAACTGGACATAAACTTTCAATAAAAATCCATCCAAATTGAGGGCTAAGACTCAAGTGGCATCTTAAAAAAATAAGAAATAGAGGCTTGAGCTATGCAAAAACTTAAGAATTACTGAGTTATGTCCTCTAGTATCGTTTCTTAGATCGATTGGAGAAAGTACTAGTACCAAGATGGATCAAAAAGGTTTATAAGGTCTTCCGATTCGGTGGCAAACATTCGTATCCAATAGATTGTCGTATTTATTACAACACACAAACCGAAGACAATGAAGCCATAAACCATCAACTGACAATGCAGCTGAGGAGGTTTACGAGGTATATCTCCAGAAGAATTGATTGAACACAATTTATGGTCAAACAGTGGCTTAAAAAAACAAAGATACAATGGCCAACTAAACCAATAGAAGCTTCGGAAGTACCATCAGAGGTCAGAAAGAACAGAAAATCAATTCAGTGACGTTGTTTAGTATTAATAAAGCGAAAAATTGGATTTCTAGTATGATCGATCAAAGTTTCCAAAGGTACTTTCGTTATTTCGTAAGAGAACATCGTCAAAATTCCGAAAACAAAGAAGCTTCACTTATATTCAATGAAGTCAGATTAGACCACTTCCACTTAGTGATGATGCGAGTGCAAACTTTTTTCATCAGAGATCACCGCCCTTACAGACACTAATTAATAACCATTCCAAATTAAGAACAATTCCACCTTTTGTAGACAAGATGGGTCTGTTACGAGTTGGTGGCAGATTAAGCAACGCTGATGTCCCATACGATATGACATCCAATAATTGTTCCAGCTAGACATCATATTACTACCATAATAATACGAGATGAGCATTTAAAATAATTACACGCTGGTCCAAAGGTTTTAAGATGAAGTGCGTGCTGTCATTGGGAGATGTATCAAACCAACATCAATTTGTGGGGTAACTTCCACCAGCTAGGCATTTCTTCGGTCTTTCTTTTTTGTCCGGAGTGAACTATACAGGTCTACTATTTTTAAAATCTTCTAGATTACTATTATTTCTTAAGTCTTCTAGATGCCTTCGTTGTGTGTATTGCAACAAAAGCGGTACATCTTGAAGAATTAGTGATATGACGACTGAGGCATTCCTTGCAGCGCTTAGGCAATTTATTGGTCGACGAGGTTTTTGCGGACATATAAACAGTGATAACGTATTCAACTTCTTAGATGCAGAAAGAGAACTGAATGGCATTTTATTCCACCTGCTACTCCTAGTTTTAGAGGATCATGGGAGGCAGCCATAAAATCGTCAAAATATAATTTAAAAAGCGTACCTACAACGAATCCAACATTAACAGAACTTGTTGTTGTTATAGAAAAGGATTTCCTCCTGCCATGTAAATGGCCAATGGGTCGTTTCAACAATTAATTCCTGGTCAAGATGAATTGGTGAGAGTAGTCAGAATTAAAACAAAATCCTTTGAAATAATTCGGCCCATCACAAAAATTTGCTACTTCCTTCATTCAGACCCTGTTGAGTCAATGGGTGCGAGATGTTCTGGATCACAATCTTTCGTTTTGCTCCCATTTTCTATCTCATCTGAAATTTAAATGTACATAGTAATAAGATTGAATTATTAACTTAAATTTGACCTACTTACACAATACTACTGTAATCAGCTGATTAATATTATATCGTATTGCCATCTATGAATGAACAGATGTAGTAGTCATTAGCTTAAGCTACATATATTATATATTTTCGAAAACATTTCAAAAAAATCGTATCTTCTCGTCCACCTTGATTTTATCGAGCGGGCTATCAGCATCAAAATCAAATTATAATTTTAGTTTGTGTCATAACATTCGAAAAATTTCTTTTACAATACCATCTGTCAATTCAAGTGGGAGAACTAAAAAGGTTACTAGATTTACTGCTAATCTATTACCTCAGCGCATAAGGTATATATGGAACCGCATCGAAATTATAAATTAAATTACTATTCGAAAATGCATATATATCGAAATTGTCACTAAATGGTAAATTAATTATATAAATGGCAAACCCACGACGATTGCATAATTCTCGCTTCATACATAACCCAAAACGAAACATGTTTCAATTTTATTAATTATTCACACAGCATTACATGTTAGTCACGTCTAATTATTCACAGAATTAAAATTCGGCCATCGATTATGTACATATTTGGTTTGGGTCTTGTACTTAATTAATTTCGATTTATATATTTTCAATTATTAAATTAATAAATTAAAAAAAAAAGTCGGGGCACACAGTTTTTGTGGCCAATTGTTTTTTTTTTTTTAAACATTTTCAAGGTCTAGGAATTTCTGCATATGTAATTCTGATCGCTTTTATTTTTAATTTTTTTTTTTTCAAATTAAATTCTATAATCTACTCATGTACTTGTCAATATTCAGAATATGTTGGTTTTTGGTTTTACATACATAAGAAGTTGAAAGAAATAAAAACCGCGCACACCACATAGTTGTGTTCCTGTTTATTTATTTAAGTTATCAATTCGATTTAATATTTGCATAAAATAAATTATTGTTTTGAAAACGAATATCACCTTCAAAAGTTTAATTATCAAAAAATATATTTTAAATTTAAATAAATTTTCCAATTCAGTTCATTTTGATTTTTATGCAAAAATCGTTTCGCGTGTTTTTTAATTAGAAAACCTACATTTTGGCCTACAAATACGTTACCACAACGCACATTTGTTTGAAGTGCTGCTTATAAGCGGAAACAATTATTTCAAGGTTAGGTTTAAACCAAATACTATATATATATATAAAGTATATTGTGACCTTGACGATTTATATATTTTTTATTTGGCGGTTGCATAACTGGAGTAATGAAGTTATAGTGCGCCAGTTGATGTGATATATTTTGTTTTTATAAATTTTGGGAATAAATTAAATTTTATTTAAGCACCTGGTGTCAAACTGTTAAGTGTATGTACATATTAAAAAGTTGGTTTTGAACGGGATTTAACAAATTAAATTTTAAGACATATTAATTATACGGGAATAACAAATGAGGTGAAAGTAGAATTAACAATTATTCAAGGATTAATTATAATTGATCAACGACCACAATTAAATAGTTAAATTGTGTTGCCACCTGAGTTGGGAGAAGCCATTTAATGTAGACTCTAAACTTCTCGGACATCGGGACGATACATACGATAACGGTTTAAATCTAAATCCACATTGATCGAACAGAAATTTTCAAAACCACTCAGATCTGAAGTTCATATATATTCGAATTACAAATATGATGGAAATGGGGATTTTGAATGGCACCATTGTTAATAATAATAAAATTAAAAATCTCGACATAAACAGCATGACAACAATATTATGTCATCTAAAAAATTTTAAGAAACCGAAGGGTAGCACAAATAAAAATAACAACAAATATAAGATGAAACATATTCAGCGGGATATTCCAATTGTCACACAAGATAATTTCGAAAAAAATTATAAAGAAACATCTATAAGTATACATCTACTCGTATATATAGAGATTTTAATGCCATATGGTGAATGAACAGAACAAAAGCATAATAATACTTGTGAAGATGTTTTATATTAGTTCAAGGTATTATATCTGCGTTTTAGATCCGTGAATAATTTTACGATGACTGCGATACAATTTTGCAACTCTATTACTAATTTTAACCCAGAATCACAGCCACAGCAGATTTATTACTGTGGACCATTTTGTTGAAATTTAATAATATACGCGCTTGTACAATAAACAAATAAATTATAGAACTGAACCTCGATCTATCCGGTCCGGTCTATTAAATTTTAAGTCTTTACCAACACACATATGTGTGTATCGTAAAAATTCTCAAAATATAAAAAAAATTTAAATTTAATTGGAAACTAGCAGTAGCATATCAAAATTTAATGAAACCATAAAGATTCATAAATTATGTTGTCACATGGATTTATGATAAAAAAAACTCTCGACAAAAAATTTTAATTAAATTTTCTATTTCTTAACAGTTTTAATCAATCCAATATAAAATTATAATTAAGTTACAGTGCGGAGTAGTCTTAAAACTATTTTAGAACTTAACTTATAGGCTTAACTTAAACCTATGGCTTAAAGGCCGTAAACGGTTTAACTGCGGCGTGATGTAAAACTATTAATCTTCGACCGGTGACTGATGGTATAACTATGGTATGCTAAAATTACGATTTAGGGTTTCAATACTTACATTTTTGTTTCAAGTTATAAGCCACTTCAAGCAAAACGCGATTTAAATGGTTCACTTCATTTCAACTATCTTTAATGATTAAGGAATTCTTCGTCTAGCCTTCTAATAGTATCTAGAAAGAAAATAGTCTTAATATAAAAATTTCAATACATTTGAAAGGAAACCATTCCATTCGTGTCTATCCAACGGATGGTTCTTAAGCCATATAGTGCCCTGAAATTCCAGGAGATACTTTATACGCGCTTTGTAGAGGAATTTGAGTGGTTCCAAAAGAAATCGTTTTTTCAAAAGCTTCGCCGAAACGACCAAATTGATAATAAATCTGAATTCTATTCTGTTTAAGCTTGATTCACTTAGTCTTCGTCAACCTTAATTCTTTCGAGGTTCACTTTAAAATTCAAATCGGCTGCTAAGAAAGTATTGTCATTTGAAGATCATGATAAGTGCGTTAAGTGGATAAAGAAAACCTTGCTCGAAGCTTCACTTCTTAATGCGGTTGGTATGTCTGACAAAATGGATGGATGCTTGCTATAGGGTAACTTAAAAAATTATCACCAATCATTAAATAGTCAATATAAGAATAGTCACAACGTCTAAAAAATCCGCAAATGTTTCAGCCATTGACGTTTCATGTAATGTTGAGCATTTAGAGAATGCTATAAATTGTTTAACCAATAGCAAGTTTTCAAAAGTGAAATGTACTCTGATTGTTCCTTTCATCGATCAAATTCTGTTAGATACAAAATAGTGTTGTAGTGGTGAAAATTGTTCCAGAACCACCGACTTACTTCAAATGAGAATACTCATCATTACTACCTGAATTATATGTGATCATCTCGCAATAAAAGTTTATGCCAATGATAATCATAACCAAAGTAACAAAAAGGGATCGGTAGTCGAACACCAATGGGGTTTTGATGGTGAAAAATTAGTGCAGCACAACTCAGATAATAAACGTTTCAATACTTGAAAGTGGTACATTTTTTGCACTAACTCCACGGAAATTATGCTTCGAAATAATAAAACCGAAGATAATATCTACTAAAGAAGTCCAGCTTTCAGGCTAAATGCGCATTTACTAGGGAGGGATCTCTTTCTTACTTCAAAACAACAAAGCATTAGTGACATAAAAGAGACAATTGATTCAAATGCACGGATGTATAGACTTAAACTATAACGACATAAAAATGAACTATTGTACGGTAGCCTCTCCCCTCCTAAATGGTACTAAAAAGTATAACACGGTGAATATAAATGATTCATGGGGGCTTACTAGGTTTGACTCAGTTGAGCGAATGTCGTAAAATGTTTATCCTGGTAGTTAAAATCAAATACCTTATATCGACATGTCAAATTACATCAATATGTACTCAACTAAATCGAAACATTTAAGCAAAGTACCACTAACTTCGCTCCAGAATTTATAACATCAAATTTTATAATTTATTCCATTGACTTAATGGCCTCAATGCCTTCATTTCCAACTTAAATCCGATGGGATTATCTTTAAATGGTTTATATATATATATATATATATATATATATATATATATATATATATATATATATATATATATATATATATATATATATATATATATAATTTATTTTAACCTTACCTTTTACACAATGTTGAATATTGTTTATATTTTGAAAACACTGTGCTCTCGAGGCCTATATATATGTATATCATATAGATTAAATTCCCTTAGAATAAACAAAACAATATCGATAAACATTTAAATAATTTGATGATCAGTTGAGAAATATTTATTTTTCATCTCGATATGTAACATAATACTGTTTGTGTAAATAGTAGGATTGTAATCTAACCCACATTCAGATCATTCATTGTCGATTTGACGATGCACTTTTTCTAGCGCCATTGTCTTATAACGAAATGAGATTAGTAAACATTTTTACTGAGGACATAATGGATGATATAATTGTCTATTGTGATTGGCAAACACTTTTTCATACGAGGGGTGTAACAAAAGTTTGCGTAGTAGGCGACTTTTACTTATTTGAAAACAAAAACCACCATACCAAATCGTTTGCAATTGTTTTATGATACTTCTTTCAAAAATTTAGAACGATCGGTCTCTTCAGAATGCACCGTCTTTACCATTTTACCGACTGTTTCCAAGCAGTTCTGAAGATTCCATAAAGGACATTTTTCTCTAGAAATTATTGCTGATGTATTGGCCTTGGATACATGAAGAATTCGGCTCAATGGGTTCCACGAATTTTTAAATGATTCCCAAACAGAGATTCGACTGTAGTGTGCTAAATTGTTTCCTTAATTAATTCGAAAATGGGCAGTCAAGCAGCTTAAGTAAAGTCGTTACTTGTGATGAATCTTGGTTCTATAAGTATGATCCAGAAGCCGAACAGCAGTCCATGGTATAGAGTCCAACTGGATTAAACCCACTCATAAAAACTAAGCTACAAGTAATAATGTCAGTTTACCTCACCCGATCGAAAGTTGGAGCTGGGAAAGGGTCAGATGGTTAAGGCAAAATGGATGGTACCTAAACATAATAGTATACCGAAGACTGCTAATACCAAAAGTTTCTTAAAATTTGTTAGATAAAGACTACGCGCCAGCTTACACTGCTGAAATAGCGAGTAACTTTTTGTGATCTCTGGAATCGAAGTAATACGACCAGCACTATATTACCTGGATCTAGCACCTTGTGATTGATAACTGATGCGGTTAGTGCTGAAATTTATAACCGTGGATCTAGCCTAAGAAATTCATTAAAATAAAAGGCGATTATGTAGAGTAGATAAAAAAACGAAGATTAAGAATAACTTTTGTGACCCCCCTCGTATGTATATGTACAAATAACCAATACATGTTATATTTAACAACACGGAAACATTTCACAAAAGATTTTGCCCATATCAAAAACATGCAAGACTATACGGTTATGCGAAGAACTGGGTTGATTTAAATGGAATTAATGTGAACCAACAAGTTTCAATCAAATCTCGGTTTTTTGTTAATAGAATATTCTTAGAACTATCGGTAAATATACAAATAATATAGAGTTTCTTAAAGGAACTTGTTTATAGCTTTTTGTTAAGTCGAGATTTATCTTTTTGCGGAAATCAAGATAAAACTTCAACCACTTATATAATTTCGATTTTAGCCTTGAAGAATATTTTCGTTATATATGGTTTCGACTTCCATCGTTTGGGCGCGAATTATGTACAAAGGACCCTTTGTGTAGCAGTAGTGCCACATCCCAAGCATCAGCTAGTATTCGTACATTTGACCTTATATCTTTGATATTCTTTGTGTATTACACAATTATCCGATTAAACACATTTTGTGTGTTTGAGAAACCGTCATTATTTATGTGAGATTTATGAGACTTATTTTATATGAAAAGACATAACTATTTATTTCTTAACAGTCGAACAATACCAACTCTTTGTTTTAAACGAGAAAGAGTTTTATAAAAAAATAAATGGTTTGGTTTCGGTTGTCGAAATTGACCTTATGTGTACCCAAAAATATTATATGTATATAGATATACAAGATCCATATATTTTAGAAATCAAATTAAAAAAAATCTATCTTATTTATGTCGGTATTAATAAACATAAAAAAAAACAGAAACATTAAAATGCCATTTTTTATGTATCCAATTTCGCGTATTTCAAATCCCTTCCTTGTTCTGTGTAGAGTAGCGACGATGGTGTCCCAACATTTGAAAAAAATGATGGTTGATGGTCAAAAAATTATAATATAGGCCTCATAAAATTTTTAATTTATAGTGACGGCATTTCTTTTCTTGTTGCGGGCCTAAAATTAAAATTAAGATTTATTACGGATTAGACTCAATCGTTGGATTAATTATATATGACGCGAGAGAAACCAAATAAAATTATGTAACAGCGCACATATATGTCTCAATACGATCAGAATAGAAAACTGTGATCTATACCGTCAGTTTTTTTTTCGATGTACAAAACTCACTTTTATTTGTCTGTTTATATATGTCTGATGTACGCGTTCACATTAAAAATAATAATTGGCCACTATGCTAAAGTCCATGCATTTTAAGAATTTATAATTTTTTATTTCCTGTTTTATACAGTCAAAATTGAATTTCCTGTTATTTCATTAATCGCGTATACAAAAATAACAACAATTTGAAGAATTAAATTTATTGATTTTTACCAAAACTATTATTAAAATTAATTAGTAATTAAAAGTTGTTAAATCACAGTGAGAATTTATTTATTGGATGCCAACCTGTTTGGTGGTAAATTATATATTATTGCTGTTCTATAGACGATCTGAACTAGAAACTTATGTGTAATGTATTCGAACACGTACAACCCCTTCTGCATACCTAGTCAGCAACTTTAATATAAAGCATTTTGTGGATTTTGACAGTTGACAAATATTATCTGCATTGTCTACGAGTAGTCCACTTGTCTAGTCGAGGCGAAAATACCTATCTCTGCGTATCTATCAATGATTTTGATAAATTCGTGATAATCGAGCTTTGTCAAAATGACAACTATTTTATCAAACTAACATATACATCATCGATTACTGATAGTACCAGTTTGAGAAAAGTACCTTTTACTCATGATCTGGTCTAACGTCATACCTTTCCTCGTTGTCAGACAAATCACGGACATACTGACAGATTTGGTAATTGTAGGTAATTTCCGATACAATTAAGCGCCGTAGTATGATGAAAGTGTTAATTCCGCCGATATTTTCACATGGCTCATGCGCGTCTACAAACAAATGCTGTTTTCGAACATCAAATCTGCTCAGACCTAATATGTTTTTTTACCCGGACAGACCAAGAAGTTCAGTCCATATCAAAAAGTTTTTTTTTTTTTTTTTTTTTTTTAATTTTAAGAAATCAATATATAAAATCAAATACATTTAGGACTTCAGATAAAAAATTTAAATTTTAAGATTTAATGATAGAAAATTAAGATTTTTAAGGAAAGAAATATTAAAATTTAAAATTAAAAATTAAGTATATAAAATAATAATTGTCTGAAGTGCCGTTTTAATTTGATGTTAAACTGTCCATTAGACAGTCCAACAATCCTTTAGAATAAGTGCTCAACATCGGTAAAAAATTTGGTCATCATAATGATTGGTTCATTTTCGCCGTAATTAGTACGATGTTTTTCAAGTTTCAACCACTTGTGCAGACGAAGATTTATACTGGGCACGTTTAACTAAATGCTCTGAAGAATAAAGGGAGAATCTGCATGTCCTAAAAGTATATTTCCCAAAAAACTTGCACAATGTGGTTTCCTGTGTTTACGTACAGTAAGGTGGAAAGAGGGCCAGGTTATCATGGAATGGTAAAATGTAGTTGTAGTTCCAGTTTGTTTTATTCATAATATAAAGAGTGACTCGCTTTTGTACACCCTCAATTATATTAATGTGGTCAGCGTTATGGGGGCACCAAACTGCTACTGCATATTCAAGCTGAGATCTTATGTATGCCAAGTATAGTACAAAAAGTGAATTTTGGTCTTTAATCTCGGTGGTCCAGCGACGAAGAAAACCGAACATTGAATTGACTTTCGATATACTCTGACCAATGTGTCTGGAGAGTGAAATATCACTGACAAATGTTACACCTAGATCTTTAATTGTGGTGACGCGTTCAATTAATGTTCCATTGATATTATAATTGGCAATTATTGGACATGTTTCCCTATGATATGACATTATCTTGCATTTTTGAATATTGAATTTTAACTGGTTCACTTCACACCATGAACAAATCTTGTCAATATCCTCTTGAAGCTTGTAAGAGTCACTTCTATCGTTAATTGTTCGGAATATTTTAAAATCATCAGCAAATAAAAGCACGGAAGAGTGTTGAATTATTTTAGTGATGTCGTCAATAAATATCAGAAAGAGATAGGGACCAATATTTGAACCCTGGGGAACTTTAGATTTTGCCAAAATAGGATTGAACTTTTCACCAGCTATTTCGATAAATAGGTATCTCTTCGTTAAGTAAGATTGAAACCAAGTTTAATCAATATCTGGCGATGTTGAATGGAGTCAAAAGCTTTACTGAAGTCAGTGTATATGGTGTCAATTTGCTGATAATTTTCTAAAGCTTTAGTAGTAATGCTATAGTAAACTCAACTAGGTTGGTGGTAGTTGATCTGCCAGGCATAAATCCATATTGATGAAATGATAGATGGCTTAAAACTGTTTTCTTCAAGGAATTGCAGACTAATATTTCCAAATAACTAAGGTAAAATTGAAGTGGTTGCAACTCCTCGATAGCAGGAAATTTAATTTCTTTTACCAGATTTGAAAATCGGTGTGAGTCTCGAAATTTTCCATTTATCAGGGAAAATTCCTGTTTGCAATGATTTATTAAAGATGAGTCTAAAAGGCTTGCAAACTACATCAGCCAATAATTTAAAGATGGATGAAGGGATAGAATCAGGTCCACAGCCACCTCCTTGTGATTTAATTTCAGTTAGTATCTCCTCTTCAGAAAAAGTTTGGATATGTATTGAACAATTTGCATAGCTCGGAGGATGATTATTTCAAAGTGAATTATCAGGACTGTAAATTGTTTGGAAAAATGATAAAAACAGTTTGCTATTTCTTTGGGTTCTGATGCACATGATCTATCCAGATGCATAGTGGCCGGATATCCTTTAGTTTTCCTCTTGTCACTGAAAAAATTCCAGAAATATTTGGGATCACTTTTAATATTATTTGGAACTTTGATTAGGAACAGAATATTCCAAGATTCGAATCCTTATTTAGTCCAAGAAGTTCAGTCCATATCAAAAAGTTTTTTTAGGTATCACCCAAAATGGCAACTCATCATATCCAGCTAATTTAAGTTTGATATAAATTTACAATAAGGCCATTGGTTCAATTCCTTGTTGGAATGCAGAATTCATGAAGCTATGTAATGTGCAGATGGTTCAACGTTAATCGGAGTACATCCCAGATTTGTCTTTGAAATGACGTTAAGTATAGGACGTAAATCTATCAATAAAATAAGTAAACGGTTAAAGAGTTAGGAGCCTCTTGAACGTCAAACAAGATTGCAACTTAATTTTAAGCAAATATTCTACATGATTTCAAAATCTTTATTGATCACAATTCACAATGCGTACGGCCGAAAAAATTTCACTTTTAAATATAAAAATATAAAATTTTAATATTTGAAAGCTATGGTACAAACACATCTAAGAATTCCATAACTGGTTTCAATGAAGTATTAGTTCAATTTCACAGTTTCCACTAATTGTTAACGCTTAACTATTTAACCAATGTTTACATTCTTATGGCATACAGACACGTTACGTAAATCGATTAAAGTATGGGCTTCCTGGTCAATCACCGCATAAAATATTTAATTATGACCACAAACCATGAAAGCTTATTGTACATATTGTTATTGTATCATGCTCTATGTTGATTCCATCTATACTTAAAAATGTTAACTTGGAGATATAGATCAAACTACATTGAAAGTTGAAGTGATGTGGGGATCGATGCTTATGGAATTTTTAACATACTACCACCGAAGCTGGTTTAATTAAAACAAAACAGGTACTAATAGCATAACAAATTCCTAATGCATCTGTAATACGAAACAATAAACAGCGATGAAATTCTTCCCACAGGTGAATTTTGCAAAAACACGTAATTTAAATAAACATCTGCGCATCCTAACATCGCATAATATAAAAGAATTTATATACCATATTATTACGTCTTTTCTAAAACTTTCGATTGAAAACTTACATAATACCCAGGATAAAATGCAGTCATCGAGTATAATTAAAAATTCTTCCTGACCCAAAAACGGAATTCTGCTTTTTGTTGTTCGTTTCCACCAGCAGCAAAAAAAAATATATATTTCAAGTTCAACTTAACAACATGAAAATTATATAGAACGCATACAACTATCAAAATCTAAAGAAAATGTATAATAATTATAGCGCAGCAGTATGTAGACAAAAACATGTTATGTGCATAACTGCCATACATACATATACATATATGTGCAAAGAGACATAATATATAGAGAAAAAACGGGTTGCAGGAATATAATCCAAACATGGAATGTTTGTGTGTCTGTAACACTGTATATAAATATAATTTGCAAATATGTTGTGAATGTAGTTGTGACGACTGCAAAAAACAGCAATAAAAAAGGTCACCTTTAAACTTCCTGATAAAATAATAACAAACACAGGAATCCATCTGCCCTGCCCTTCCTAGTCCTCGGTTGTATAATACACATATAACAATGTTGTTATTCGCGTTGTTCTAGAATATATAAATTATATATAAATTAATGGCTATATATAATATATATATATATATACATATATATATATATATATATATATATATATATATATAATGGTTTTATATTCCCTGATCGTGTATGTGTAGATATATCAACAATAATGTACAGGGTAAACAATATAATACATTTTGATTGGAAGATCAATGGCGTTGGAAATAGTTTTTCCAGGAGGATGATTTGGAGTTATATACGTCCGATCTCAACACATTTTATAGATTTCGACCACCCTTTTTGGAATGATATTAGTAATGTTGAACAGCATACATATAGAGGCACATCAGCTCATACTCTCTGCCCTGCTAGCCCATATTTGTTATTTCATTTTCATTTAATTTCACTGTTGGCATGAAAACAAACGTTCAAATTTTTTGCTCTGCTTTGTATATACGCTATATGATGTATATTCTTTCATAACATGGATGAGTATTTTTGGGGTATATACACACAATATTTTTTTTTTACCAGGAATTGGATATTATGCAATTTTTAAAAGACTTGAATAACATTTTATTGTGCTGCTTGCTTGTTTTTAAATTAATTTTTGTTGTTTTTGGTTAGGTTGGGTTTTTGGGTTCTCTGTTACTATACACATACGAAGGCATACATATATATGTTTTTATATACACATAATAAAAGTGAAATATGTACATAAATATAAAATGAGGAAAAACAAAATGGTCGTATGATGTTAAAAATAAACATAACATCATCAAAAATAACATTAAAAAAAAGTTTTAAAAATGGTTTCTGTCTTTTTAATCAATATTGTTTTGCTAACTGCTGCGTAATTTCGGGAAAAGACGAGACAACATAATAAGACATCTTGGCATAAACAATAATCTTTCTACGATTCTACAACCCTATATTGAAGTTCAGGATGGATCGACCCATTGTTATGTCATTACTGTAGGCTGTCACAATTCAATGTTTAAATAGTCTACGCAAATCGTGCCTATATAGCCATATATACTGCAGTTCACTTGAATAGGAACGACCGTTTTTTTGAAATATTTCGAAATCGGTCCAACTTTTCCAATATTGACTTTTACAGGATTAGCACTTGTTTAAAAATACATAAGTTTTAAATAAAAATAAATTAGTAGGCCAGAAGAATTTATTTTATTTTGTTTTTTCTTAAAAAGTGTGATTTTTGTTTGTTTCACTTGAATAGAAACGACCATATTATCAATAAATTTGAAGTGTTAGCAACTTAAACTTAAATTAAATTAATCTTTTTAAAAAAGGTTACCAATTTAACATAAAACAATTTAAATATGGGTCGAGGAAAAAAACTTAGTAAGGAAGAAATAGCCCAAATTCAAGTACCACACAGCGAAAATTATTCTCTACAAGCAATTGCAGATAAAATAGGGAGAAGTAAGACTAGTATCCTCAATTTTACAAAAAATCCAAGAGAATATGGCTCAAACAATAAAGGAGAGTGATTAAAAAAACAGATCACCTTATTCGAAGAAAGCTCCTAATGAAACCACCTCTAAATCAGGAGAGGAAACAGAAAAGGTTAGATTTCTCGAGGCAGCATATGACATGGGCTGAAAAATGAAAACGTGTCGTTTTTTCAGATGAGAAGAAATTTAACCTAGATGGCCCCGATGGGTTTTATTATTCACGACCTTCGAAAAAAGGAAAAGTTTTTAGCAAAACACCACAGCCGAGAAGGAGACGTTATGGTATGGGGGGCTATATCATTTTATGGTCCGGGAGATTTGTCATTTCTAATCGGAAAAATGACCGGAGCAACTTACAAGGGACCGCCCAGGTGGCTCAGTGGATAAAGCTGTGGCAGTTGGAGCGGGAGGTACCGGGTTCGAATCCCGATAGGGGCAGGATGCAAAAGGGATTTTTCACCATCTGATTACGATCGGTGGTGTTAATGAACACATCTATGACCCCCTGTTGGAGTGCAGAACTCATGGGCCGACCCATCTTCTATGTCAGTACTATAGGCTGGCATGGAGCTATGCAATGCGCAGATGGTTCTACGAAAATCGGACCTATAGCCGTACGTCCTCGATTTGGCCGTTAAGGCGTAAAGTAGGACGTTAATAAGCGAACCGCGAAAGAGCTGGGAGAGCCTTGAGCCCCAAAAAAGATAGCATAGAATAAAACATAAAAAAAAAAAAAAAAAAAAAAAAAAAAAAAAACTTACAAGGGCATCCTCGAAGAAGCATTTCCCCGCTCCAATGATACTTTTGCGCCATTGCCATGGATATATAAGCAAGATAATGTCCCTATCCATACAGCTAACATAATCAAATCATGGATATCGCAGCAAAATGTAGAGCTTTTGCCGTGGCCTCCGTATTCTCCTGATCTCAATATCATGGAAAACGTGTGGGGTTGGCTGTCTCGGAAAGTTTACGAAGGTGGTCGACAATTCGACAGTAAAGAAAGCCTTATTAAGGCGATAAATGAAGCATAGAACCAAATTTCTTTAGATTATTTAAACTCTCTGTATGACTCCATCTCAAGCAGATTGTATGAAGTTATTTTTGATAAGGGAAGTAGTACACATTATTAAAACCATGTAAACTCAATTAATTTTTAAAAATAATTCGAAATCAATTAAATTTTTAGTCAATAAAATAACTTTTTATTAAGATAGTTAATCGTTCTTAGTCAAATGAACATTCAAATTTATCATTATTTTAGAAAAAAACAAGAAAGCAAAATTAATCATGAAAAAATAAATTTGTTTTTCCTTTAATATTTACTGCTTAATCAAAACTTATAATTCTGTAAAAAAAAAATATTGAAAAAGTTGGATCGATTCCGAAATATTCCAAAAAACCGTCGTTCCTATTCAAGTGAACTGCAGTGTACCTCTTCAATTGGACTTTAAATGGCAACGGTGAAACAAATGAGAATTCTTCGATCCTAAAAAGCACTGTTGGAATTTTACATGTAAAAACGTTTTTACACAGTTAAATTACATGTAAAAAAACTAAGACAACACCATTCTCAGTGCCATCTATAATTAACATAGATAAATGCATATATGCAAAATCAGTTAGTTTTCAGGTCCACGTTATTAGTTAGAAAGCGAGTTTTTTTACCTTTACCCAAGCCAGTTAATACGATTTTTAACGAAATTAACCTATTAATAATTTTAATCTTAATTAATTATTTCAAAAATTCTATTCGTAAAATAGTAAGAAAATTTTTTAATAGATGGCGCTTTAGTTACCATTATATTTAATCAAAGATGGCGCAACATTGTTTTTACCAAAAAATCATATTTTACGTTTTTTACATATAGAATGTAAAATAACCTTATGTAAACTACACGTTTTTTATATGTACAAAACCGTGTAAATTACATCGTGTAATTTACACGCCCAACAGTGCAAAAGGGCTAATGAAACAACAGAGACTTCTGCAAAGTATTTGGAAGTAAAGGTGTAATTAGTAAATATTTAATTAGATACCCGGTAAACGACAAGTCTTAATATTTTTGAAATGTTGATCTTGGGACTGACAATACCGTCAACATTTCTTATTTGACTTGAGTTACCGTTGATTGGTTACATTAATGAAACTTAATGGTATAACATATATTTCAATTATGGCGCACAGGATTCAGATCTGAATAATTATTTCATCGTAATACGCCCATATTGCCTAATTCATAAATGAACCGAACGTCAAAATTTGGTTGCCCATGAAAGTTGAAAATGCGTATCCTGCTATAGGAATAACTGACTGATATACAAACAGAAATAAAGTCAGATGACATATAACCATTTTAAGTCTAAGTTTAGTTGACTATATTTCAACTAGAAAGTGACTTCCCCTATATAGTCAAAGTTAAACGTTCGAGTGGTATACTGCCCTGTTTGTCCTATTGACTGATCTACTTAAACCGATTAGTAACATTGTTTGTCGACTACTGTATTTAGAAATTTCCAAATCTAGAGGTGAATAATCGACTTGTGGTTTACCGGGATAGTATGCTTTATTACCAAAAGATAGTGTTGAAGGTTTAATATTATTTAAAATAAGGTTTAAAGATGTTCAGTGGCCAAGCATAACTGTACAATGTAAATAGTCAAGGTAAATCAGAACTATATTACTGCAAATCCTTGACTTAGCTGGCAATGGCGTAAAATAGGACTTTAAACCCGAATCTCAAACAAAACTAGAGGTGCTTCTAGAACTGATGGCAAAAGATATTTTACTCTACCATCTAGAAAAGTGACCATTAAGCCTATGTAATACCGATTGACATATAATCACGAAATTATTTTAATAAATGAATATTAATTGCTTGTGGTTTCTCTTAGTTCAGGGCAAATATAATACACTTGAGCTCTTAAGAGAAAATATGCCAATAAAGACCGTTTGCTATAATAGTTAAATCAGATCAGGGTTTGTTATCAATTTAACAACATTTAAAATGTGAGGAATTGAAATCACACCATCCCACACCACCACTTTAGTTATGCTACAGAAAATAATAGTCTCAATCCATGAATCCAGTATACTGGAAAGTATACTCGAACGCTTGAAAGCGTTTGATATATCAAGCAGAATTATTTGAGATCACCAGGGTGAATCTTTTTAGTTTTGTTATCGATCTTGAAATCCATACTGATGGTCCGATATAAGGTATTTCCTCAAAATGTTTCATCAAATTGAAATTGACTAGTTACTTAAAAACCTTGGGCAGGATTGCGATAATAGCCATTGAACGATAAGTTGCATTATCACATGCAATCTTGTTTTGATTGATGATGAAACAAACTAGATAAAAGTTAAGTCAAAGTTTACCAATACCTTTAAAGACAATTGAAAGAAAATCTTTAAGATAGGATGATTTTTTAGCGTAAATCTCTGCTAAAACCCCTTGTAAATACATGAGGTCTAAATATTATTCATTAAAGAACTAACATGCGACAAAACAGTAAGAGGTAGCGGAGAACCGAGATTAAGCAGCAAATTTTTAGGTCAGAAAGTTAGGGTTTTCTTGGGATATCTTCAGAAATATTCCCCGCCACTCTCCGAGTTCAAAATAAAACGAAATTTATGTATCTTCACTTATTTTTGCCTCTTATTCGCTATCTTTCGCCACTTTGAGGTATACGGACAATGTATGGTGGTTGAAATATAGCAAGGCAGAATACAACACTTCACCTACTGTCGGAACGAATGGAATATTTACATATAAAGTAAGGCAAGTGTAGATCTAGACAATTAATTTCACTTTAAAACTACGAGACTCATGAAATATAATAACTTCTGCAGAACCTGTGAAAACATACCAGAGACTGTTAGTTACTTTCTCAACCTGCGTTCTACACAAGCACACAAAAGGTAAACACTTTTAGAGTACAATGGCGCTTTCTTGCATCCAGTTTCAGGGTAAGTACTAGTTTGAAAATTTTTTGGGATCATTTTGTATATAAAACTCTTATAACTCTTCAATTTTTACGATTAAAGTCACTTCTTGATTAGTTGCCATTTTATTTTATCCGTGTGATGTTTGAATTGTAGGTGTTTACGTATTGCATCGCATCACTTATTTTAAAACTTAATAAAAATTTAAACACAATTCGTAGTCGAGCTTTAAAGTTGAGAAACATGACTTTCTGAGTTAAAAAGAGTAACAACTATTCAGTAGCAGATCAAAATAGATTTTTTTTTTTTTTTTTATATTTTATTCTATACTATCTTTTTTTGGGGCTCAAGGCTCTCCCAGCTCTTTCGCGGTTCGCTTATTTACGTCCTACTTAACGCCTTAACGGCTAAATCGAGGACGTACGGCTATAGGTCCGATTTTCGTAGAACCATCTGCGCAATGCATAGCTCCATGCCAGCCTATAGTACTGACATGGAAGATGGGTCGGCCCATGAGTTCTGCACTTCAACAGGGGGTCATAGATGTGTTCATTAACACCATACCGATCGTAATCAGATGGTGAAAAATCCCTTTTGCATCCTGCCCCTATCGGAATTCGAACCCGGTACCTCCCGCTCCAACTGCCACAGCTTTAACCACTGAGCCACCTGGGCGATAGGATAGGACCGGAAAGGAAAATTCACGCATCCTAAGATACAATTATTATTGCCATATCGTCTGAACTTTTCGTATACAGAAACGTTATCATAATTCTTAAATCTGTAGATCATAAATATCAATTAAAACGATCATAATTATAATTAAACTCCACATCGTTGGAAAATAAATTTCGGTTTATTTATATTGATACAAAGCACGCGATTTGCATGTACAATTTCACACTGTAGTTATATATATATGTATATATAAATTATGTACGTCAAACATGCAGTTAGTTATTTCATCGTACATCCATTAAATCCTAAATTATATTTATTACAGCGATATTAGAACGTAATTGAACTCGCGCCTCTCCCCAAAAAAATTATAACATTAATACATAATTATTGTATAAATTTTAATGGTTCATATATCGATATATATGTTTGTACATAAATAACATAAAAACATATAAACACAAATCAATATTTAACCATTTATAATTTTGTGTGTTCCAAACTATAATAAAAATTTATTAATTCAACCGCACAAACCGTAAAATAATAATTTTGGTTTTTATCTCATTAGATTTTTTTTTGTCTTTAATATAATTTCAACCTTCGACGAATGCTCGAAATAATTAATTTTTCCAATGAAATATAATTATTAATTTTTAATTTTTTTGGCCCATAAAAAAAATGTCTATAAAATTTGTCAATTTAACAACAACACAATGAACGACGAAAATGTTTGGTTTTTAATTTAAAGGCGGCGTTGTTTAACCACGCACAAGCATAAGAAAATGGGTTGCAAGAAGTACGAAGAGTTTAAATCTCACAAATAATTATAATCATAAAAATATTAATTATTTTTTGTTGTTGTTTAACTTGCAAACCCTTTTTTGGGGGACATATACATGGAAAAGGTTTGCATATACAGAAAATCAGCTTGGGATCGATTATTATTGGGGAAAGTTTTATAAACTTGTTACTCTCTTAGGTAATAATCCTACTTAGAGTTTTAAAAGTAGACTGTATAAATGTAAATCCATATGAATTCCCTTCCAAGACAGTATCCGTATCAAATAGCCTCGCTCATTTAAATATTATATAATTTCCTGATGGATAAAAGCCTAATGGCCCAACCTGCAAAATAACAAAAAAAGTAATGAGATTTCCCAACACTCCCTAACGATACTAGATGGAATATACTAAATGGAAACAATCGACAAAATTATAAGTTATAACCACTGTTAAAGCCAGCTAGTAAAAACGATCAGTGTACAAAAAATATTTTATATAATCCGAAATCGGTCCTGGTAACCATTTTGTAAAGATTAGTATTAAAAAATCAATCTAAAGCTTCTCAAAAATGTCGTTAAAATGACTAGAAAAATTCAAGCATGTGAAGTTAGCCCATTTTTCTTTCGATAACCCAAGGTCAATTATGCCAAATTCTAGAAAACTAAACCATAAAGACTTGTACTTGCAACATGAACTCTTGTGACAGTCCACTATTTCGAAAATTTAATAAAAATGTTTGATTCTCAAAGGTCCTAGGAGATATTTCAGTTTCAATTATTTTACAGAATATTACTATTGGTCTATAGTCCATAGTTGACTACTGTAGAACACTGAACCATAGACTTGTACTTTTAAGATGGATTTTTTTTTGCCTATGACAGTTCACCTTTTTACACTTTAATCAAATTTTCAGATATTTTTCAAAAATTAAACTGGGATAGAATAGAATACTCGTAGTGTTGCCCAATGAACATTTTTATGGGATGAAAAACTGGACTTACTTGAGATTAGAGTTTTTCTCGTGAAATTTCATCTCTCGAATCCTCGAAATATTTGTATATTTCTGGACTCTCATTTCTCTGGCATTTTTCGGGATTTCTCGTTTCCCGAAAAGTTGTTGACGATTCTGGAGGCCAATTACAATAATTTTTATAACTTATCTTCGATACTGATGACGTACAGTCACAGTTGCAAAATTAGTCTTACATTTTTGAATGTGCACTTGCATTGCACTACTCTGGTGAAGAGTACGAAAACTTAGGTTTGGTCAGAATTTGTGAGTCCTGTTCTGCAGAAAAATTCTGGAACTAGTTGAATCTAAATTAAATAACTACCAATAAAGTTTATGTAGACATTGTATCTGCGATCAGTCATTGAGCAAGTATTATGGTTAAGTTTGTAAATCTTGCTCCGTGTATGGTACAACTGTGCTATAATCGAGCAATTCATTGAGCTGTCATTTCTGTAAATATATGACGAAAACCAACCAGAAGACAATACAGATAAAATTGAGAATGTTTTGGAGTTATGTCCATACAATGTTGAAAATGGCGATGAGGATATATATGAGTCGGGTTCAGAATCCCGAATCTCGAGAAAAAAAATTGGTCTGAATCTCGAGAATAAAACTATTCGGGAATTGGGCAATCTCTACCCATATCCATAGTCAACTATGGCCAATTGTAAAAAACTCAACCATATGGTCTTGTACATCTAAGATGAATTTTGTTTGCCTATGATAGTCCAGTATTTTAAAAAGTAATCAAATTTTCCGATCCTCGAAGTAGGCCAATTTCAAATACTTCAAAGAAAATTTCTATAGCCCCGTATCCATGGCCAACTATGACCAATTGTAGAAAACTGAAACATAAACTTGTATATCTCAGATAGATTTTGTTTGCCTATCACAGTTCACTATTTTACACATTAATCAAACGTACAGATGTTTTTTCGAAAATAAAATGCAATAGTGTAATAAAATGCAATAGATGGGATGCAATAGTGCTGCCCAATGAAAATGTTTATTTTTTTCTTTGATAAAAAACTGAACTTATACTTGACATGCTTGTAAAATTGATAGCCAAGAACATCACAATTGAAAAGATCGACTATCGAGCCACTCGACTTAAATTGCCAAATTGTAAAATCAACATTTGATTTACGACCTTCTTTGCCCAATTGGCAATAAAAAATTATTGCAATTTACAAATTAAAATTTAAACAAGAAAACATCATATACAACTATAAACAAATTTAAACAAGAAATGTTCCAAGCATACATAAACAAAAACTTAACCCAAACACAAACAGATATATTCCATTTCGATCGATACAGATATATTATTCCAGAAGGAATTATTGTATGAGTGTGCTGTGCACTGCCAAAGAATTATATGTGTATATTATAAAGAAACCCCTCTATGGTTCTTACTACTACGATTATTATTATTATTATTTAAGAATTGACCTACAAAGAACCTTAGAAGAGCATAATAATGTTTTTTAAAAATACACCAACAACAAAAGTCCACATTAAATTCTGAAACTCGTTTTTGGTTTCGTTATGTCGAGAGTTTTTCAGCAAAGTCTTTTTTGCAGTTGTTCTGTTGTTAGAAATAATAAAAAATAAAAACCCATTTCCATCACCACACATACACACACATATATAAACATAAAAATATATGTATATATGGATCGATGTTGTACATAAGAAGAAAATAAAAGTGATGAGGCGGAGCGGAGCGAGTGGAAAATCATTTTTATTTTTGGCAATGCAATTTTTTTTTTTTATTTATGTTTTGTGTGTGCTGTTGTTATGCTGTTTTTAGTTCGTTTGGTTGCCGTTGTTGTTGCTATTTGTTGTAGGGAATATATGTATAATTTTATGAATAAATGAATAGCGATGAGGTAATGCTTTTTTTGGTGTGGTTACAATTTAACAAAGCCTCAATAAAAAAAAATCAGATTTTATTATACCAAATAAACATGAAGCTGGGCTCCATTCAAAGATGTTACTTTTTGTATTTAGAGTGATTATAGACCATGTGGGATGAATTTATTTTAATTGAACCTTTGACAACTGCCTATACCATATGGCTTAAACAGTTTTATTTGACTATAAAGATTCATCTTGAAACTTAGCAAAACCTGATTGTGACTTCATGGATGGTTGTATATGGTAAAGTCTCAAAATAATCTCGTCGCTATATATAGGCTCGTCGTCTGACCCAAATAGAAAAATCATTATTAAAAGATTGCCAAAAAACAAATGAAACCAAAAAGGACACAAACAACTAGAATAAGACGAAACCAATTTCGTTTTCTTTATATAAGAAAATAAAACTGTGATTCTTAATGAAATTAGAAACGCCAATCTTTGTATACAATTCATAACGCGAAAGAAGAAAACCAAAACCAGAAATAACACGAACAAAAATGTATATGTACATTTGTTCAAGGACAAGCTCGAACTTCCAGATACATATACATAGATGCTCGGTATATATATGCATATATATGATATGATTCGAGATTCGATTTGACTTGCACTATGGTCATACATCCAAATATAATATAATGCCAAAAAATTTTAAGAAAATTTATCTCGCGCTGTCATTGTTGTTGGTTTTCGGATATACAAGAACAATGTATATATATAAGAACAAGCCAAATGAATCAAAACCAAAATACAATTTTTGGAAATGTTGCTTTCCAAATGTATTATCGTCGTTTGTATTTGTTGCCTTCTGGTGATTGGAATTTTATTATTCGGTTATTTTTTTAAAGATTTAATTGGTGGATAAAATTACATTTTGAGATCAAAACAAACGAAAAGAAAATGTTAAGAAGTTGAATTATAATAACAAACTTAACCTTGAATTTACACAAAAATGTTTTTAGCGTAATTTGGTACATTTCAATATCATAATAAAAACATGTGTGCGCATATAAATGCATTCATATCACATATATAGAATGCAACAATTCCGATATAACAACATAACATTGAAAGAAGATGAAAATGCTGGCGAATAAGCATAAACATATTATGAAATATTAATTTCAAGGTTACACAAGAACATAATATAATGATTGGTTGTCTGATTTGAAAAGTACACAACGCAACATATATATGTAAACAAGCAGAAACTGTAACATTGCAATTTATAGGATTCTCGACGATTTTGTATTATATAAATACACAGATAATTCCGGTTGAATGGATCCCCCGGCATATAACTCATTTTGAAATGTTGCTGTTTAATGAAGCATAAAATTAAATAACAATTTTTGTTAATTTTATATTACGATTTTATTGGGTTGTCTTACTCAACGTGATCTTTGGGTCTATATGAATACGAGAAAGTTAAAATTTTAAGTGAGAAAAAAGTGTTCTTGTTCTATGAGAGTATTCGTTCACAGGATTTATATGTTTGGCCTCAACACGAGCATTTAATAAAATTGTGAATGGAATTTTTAATACTTTAATAAAATCCATGATCTTAAAATATATATTTATAATCTTAATGTCACGATTTACGTATATGCTTAGTACAATAATAGTAATTTTTTAATACCGTATAACTTTTATATGGATCTAGAGTGAACAAAGGTCAACTTTGACAAAATTTGAACTAATTCACAAATTTTTAAATATGAAAGTTTTGTTTCAATCTTTGTGACCGTTTGTGGGGCTCAACCAAATCGAGGACATCCATGTCACGCCCATGAGTTGTCACACCACCGATCATATTCAGAGGGTGAAAAATCCCTTTTGCATCTTGCCTCTTCATTGGGATTCGAGAACACGGTATCTCTCTCGCTCCAACGTGGAATTGATCGGACAGTGAAGATGATCACCTAAATCTTTATTGATTATAAATCGAGTAGCAAAAACGCACTCGAATAGAAAAGTGTACTCACATTTGTGATATAAATAGAACCCATTGGACTTGTCCAGCATTAATAATGTTTTTATATACAAAAAGAAATATTTCATGTTCTTCACGAACTGTAACAAGACCCAAAGTTCAACTAAACCACTTTATTAATCACTAGTGGATAATCACTGCAGAGGTGAGACCATTTCGATAGTAATAAGGCCTCTATCGGCTGTGTTTTGTTCCTGACACTATAGGAATAAAAAACTGGACAAAGCATTTCTGTGCAATATAAGTTTTGATATTAGAACAGTACGTACTTTCCCATATAATATAGGTATTGTTGAGATGATAATTCTAATTAAACTGACAAGGTTCTGCAGAACCCAATACAAGGATCAGTCCAAATAGAAGACAAACAAGCTCATCCATAAAATTCAATGTGCTGGGTGTGAAACCACTGATATCTATAGTTAGGAAATGAAGCGCAAAGCTATAGGTATCCAGAAGAACTGAGACAACTTCTTAAAAATAAAAGAAAAGCACGAAAGAATTGGCAAAAACAATGAAACCCGGAAAATAAGAAGTTATTTAAACAAATTAAAATACTTAATAGCACTCTAACTGGGCAAAAAGGAACTGATAATTCATTGTGAAAATCAACCAAGAATCTTAAAAGACCCTAATTTCCTCCAATTTAAAATAAAGAAAATTTGACTCGAAATGCTAAAGCAGATTTGTTTGCAAATCATTAAGAGAAAACATTCCAACCTTTCTCCAAACAAACGGAAGAGGATAATACTACTTTGATAAATAAAAATGACGAAATAAAAATTAACCCTGTAACATTGAAAGAACTAAACTGGAAAATCAAGAATAAATTGAGTAAACGCCAGGATCTGAACTTATAACGAGTTAGATAATAAAAGTGTTACTGGAGAACTAGTGATAATAATTAATGCAGCATTACAACTTAGATATGTACCAAGCATTACAACTTAGATATAAATAATAAGGCTGCATATAGACCAATTTCTCTACTACCAACCTTATCGAAACTATTTGAAAATGAAATTATCGAAGAAAACAAATTATCTAAGAAACGAATCGTATCCCCTCACTTCAAATCACTAAAAAACAAACAAATATTTTCAACTATATTCCTTAATGCAGAGCAAGCTTTTGACAATGTATGGAAGCAGGGGCTAGAATTCAAACTTCATGTTTCGGAGCAATTTTTCACGTACATGTCAGAGAGGCACTTCCGAGTAAAATAAGATAATAAATACTCCCAACTAAAAATAATAACAGCAGAACAAGTCAGTGTTCTTGAACTAATCCTTTACCTTCTACATACTAAAGATGTTCTAATTACAGAAGCAACAATGGCGACTTTTGTTGATGGCAAGGTAATACTTGCAACAACATCAATGAGTCCACTAGAAAATTAAAGAAGGCTACTAGCCTGATATTTGATTGGACAAATCTGCTTATATGTATAATTAAAGCAAAATCATCCAAGTGAACTTTACAAATCTAAAAATTATTTCCAAACCAATAACGATAAAATCGATAGTAATACCGCATGCAAATACTGCTAAAAATCTCGGCATGACTTTAAGGGAGACTATCTGAACAAACGATTCACAAGAAACTGCTGTGATACAAACAAATTTTGAAACCTGTATGAACCTGTATGAGTGCCAAGGAGACAAATCATACCAAAACCATACAAACAGTTTAAAATAAAATGCCTTGTTAATGCCCCGTGGTGCATACGAAAGTACAATCTCCATCGAGATCTAAAGATCGAGCTTGTCGCGGATGAAGTTAAGCGTTATGCAACAAAACACCTACAAGGCCTGCACCAACATGAAAATTTGGACTCACACCGTATACTGACTACCACTCCAACAAGGAGACTGTAAAGAACCAACCCACTAGACTTGTCGTAACCATAGGAGCTCAGTAGACTTACTGTGGTGAAAAATCTGTGGAGAAGATAAAATTTACACGACAGTCTAAAGTACATACCAAGAACTAAACCTTTCTCCAACCTTGATTTATTACCAACAACAACAAAATTAGTTTTCGAATCAACCAAGGAAACCTCTTTTATACCAATAACAGAAATTAATGTCTATACTCTATAGGAAAAGCTTTAAAGCTTCCAATAAAACAAACAGTGGAGCTTCCAATAAAACAAACAGTGGACTTTGTGTTATTTAACGATATGCATGTGAGTGGCTTGTAACAATTTTTGAAGACTTGACACTAACATAAAGTATGACCTTAATTTATAGAACCTATAGCGATACACTTATTAACATTTTCAGAACAACATTGACAACTAAATACATCGTGACACTACTCGAGTTTGATCTAGCACACCTTCTATCCTGATAACGAGAAACTAAGAAGATTGATACTCATCATGAATTATACCGTTTGTGTCACTATAAGAAAGTCCTATAATGAATACACTTCTTATTGAAACATAAACGTTAAGCATTAAATCTCACAGTTCTGATGAGGATCAAATATCCCAATTTTAACTATATACACGCGTGATGTGTGGTGACGGGTACAGAGTCCTTGGGTAAACATTCAGCACTGTCTGGTAAGTAGTTTGTTTAAACACTTAAGAAACAATTAAGATAATAAAGATGACTGTCAAGTCATTCAAACGCCAACACCAACACAAAAACCTATCAAAATGCGTACAGTGCATCGATTTGAAAAACTTGCTACACTGTTAAAACGTAAACTAATTCATAGTAAAAACTTACTTAAACTGTATTCCTCGTTTTCTGCTAGCATATGATTCACTTATACATCACATCTTTCCTAATGCCGATCACATTTTGATTAACACAATTCCATCTTAATTATTGTACTACTTGTATATTCGATCTACAAAACCAGTACGAATCACATATCCCAAATAAGGACTAAACGCGACTGGTCCCAAAAATTTATAAATGATCGATTGCAGGAATAAAAAGAAGAAGACAAAATGATCCGTTGAGTTTATTTTTTTTTTTTGTAATTCGCGAAATAAGAAAAGTACATTCATCATCGTATTCATATCGCAACCAGTTTTCCATCACAATCGAAAATACGAGTAACACAAATCCTTATTATATATTGCAAAAATATGTGTATATGTTACACCACCGTGGCCTTGTACACACTACATAAGATATTGTTCAGAATCCTTCCAAAGCTATACAATCTGATGTATACAGAAATTACCTCTATACATGTTATACTTTGCAAAACTATTCACACAAGGAGGGCCCGTTTGAATACAACGACTACAATTAAAAGGAAACACAATTGGGAATAAATCGCGTTATATTGATAGAAGACGTTTGGGTCGTACATAAGATTTCTGTTGTGTTTATATTTAAATAGAGCTGGGCTTGTACATATATATACAAACCGAAACACATACGCGCGTATATAATTACAGCAATATTCGCGGAGATAATTTTATATAATACTCACATACATACATAAGTAAATAAGACATGGTTGGTCTTTAATTTCGCGTTGTTATATGGTTTTGTTGTTGCCTTGTGGATATGTCAATACTGTGGGAAATAAAAATGACATGCCGCATAAATAACGACGAAGCATCATATTAATGGTTTTATGTATTTTTATAGGGTCTGTGTATATTCTTCTCTCGATTGTCTTGTTTGATCTTTGATATAGAAATGGTTTTCGGTATTATTTAGTTTTGTATTCTTCTGGTTGTTCCTTATCACATAATTGGGATTTGACATCTTTTATTGATCAAAAATTTAAATAATTATTGTCTTGTAATTGTTAAATAAGAAAATGGAAATGAAAGCTTTTATGACTGAGAGACATAAACTGTCTCAAGTAACAGAGAAATAAACTATCCCAATAACTGATAAAACTGGTCTTTGAATTAGCAAATGATTAGGGCATCAAATACAACCGCGTAAGAGTTCGATAACTTTCAGGATTATAGTGTCTACATTGAATTAAAAACATCATTAGTCATTACCTATAGGAAAAGGCTCAACTGTTTATGTTAAAGTATTAGTGGTTCAATGATGGCGCCCATATTTAGGATGTCCAGTGGCCCACAGTCGCAATATATCGTCGCGAAACGAGAATGCAACCACATTGAAATTCATCGATCAGAATATGTACCTGCCACGCGTACTTAACCAATTTACTCAGTCGACTGCCGCCATTATGCTTTTGCATTTTGAGATTGTATATGCGATCGATAGATTATATGCTCGATGTCACCACATGTCTTTTTCCGAGAATTGCAGTGACACTGTGGCTTGAATTAAGGTTTTTAATTTAAGCTTCATAGGTACTGGTGTTGTGCTGAAATCAAAAAATTTATTTAGTTTTACTTGCAATAAGACCTCGATGGAAAATAATTTTTTATCATCTGGACTTCGCTTTTGCACCTCTTAAACTTAAACATATTTTAATCTAATCTTCCAAATTTGGACAAGTTGGAGGCCTGAAGATTGAGTACGATTGAAGTCGAAGCATACATAGCCCACGTTGCTATTATCATATCTTTTTAGTTCACGACAGTGAAATTGTTAAAAAAACGAAGCTATAAGACCGAGCCGCTCCTTTCTGATACTTCAACAAGAAAATCAAAGTAAATTAATTTAAGCCATTACCTGTGCATATCATGTTCTAACACACAACATGAAAATAATCATTTATTATCACCACATCCTTGTACATGGATCCTACCATCCATCCAGCATGAAAATTATTTTTTTTTCTTTTTAAGTTAAGCTTTAATTCGGTGCAGGGCGGACTTTTAGACAGTCCTAGCTGCTTTTAACTGTAAGAGGTCCTGCACCCAACTCGTGATCCTTTAAGTAAAGTTTGATAGTCTGAAGTTTCGCATTTTTCGGATCAACTCGAGAGCAATGCCATATGCTCCACCCCAAACCTGACAGCAATATTCTATACAAGGTCTAATAAAGGTTTTATTTATCTTGAGAACATGATGAGATCTAAAAAACTACTCTGCATCTATTAAGGAACCCGAGTTTACGTGAAGCTGATTTGGCCAATGTTATAATTTGAATGTAATAAAATTGGCATGGTAAAATAGCATTTTGAGATACACATAAGGTCGATAACTGTAGAACTAATTGTCATATGCATATAAGACAAAAATAAGATTAAATCATTCAAGTTGTATCCATTCAATATTTACTAACTTAGTCTTCCAATTTTTGATAGCTCATCTAATAAAATCCTTTCTATTCAGATATATACCGAATAACCGATGGAATCTTGACAAGACACTTTTGGACTCTGCTCCACATAAAAACTGCTTTACCACACATGATCTACCGATTTCGGCTCAATAGACGGTTGATAAAACCGCATCATGATTTGTTTGCGCAACAAATTACGATTCGTTTGCATCTCTACAAAGATACTCAAGTATTACAAAACCTTTCAAGATCTGTTCCAAATGCTCTCATTCAAAACATCAAATCCTTTTATTTTCCTTTCAAACAAGCGCAGTTCACCAATTTTGACACGATCAATTCAAAATCAATGAGCAATGAATGAACATGCACAATGAAAGGATTAGTATTTGCCCTAGATAAATTTTGATCCAATAAAACGTTTTTGTGATATTGAGAAATCCATTTGTATCAATAACGAGACACCCGAACACAATAAAAGGATATATTGTATTACAAAAACACAAAGGTTCATCCTTTCGACGAACAATAACTCTATTGATCGTCGTCGACCTAAATATCGTTGATATACCGTATTGTTGTCTTCACCATTGATCGTTATTCATGTTGTTCTTACGCGTAAGATTTTGAAAATTCTCGCAGCATCACAAAGTAAATATATATACGTAATGAATGGATATACTGGGCTATGTAATTGACAATTAAACAATGGGATATCAATTATTTAACGTTGAGAAATTTAAATCATTTTCTTTTGTGTATATAGTAAGTTAGTTGCGTCTTCTTTCTGTGTTCTGTTAAAGGATTGAAATGAATTCAAGAAGAAACATAATTTAAATCAATTCAATACGACGATGCCTTAAGATATAATTTTTTTTTTATTATTTTTTTTTTAAATGCGTTACAAATCTATTTATTTAGCAATGTCTTTTTATTTATATGACATAAAATAAATAGATGTATGTCGTCTTTAAGTACATACCAGGTGTAAAACGTTTCTATATTTGTTCATATAACTGGTTATTTTTGTATTGGTATAGTGATTAATTTGCATGTCTTATCGATATCTATTGTATGATGTTAGCGAATTCAAAACAACGTTACGTGATTTTCCATAATTATAGTTGAACTTACTTCAAGAATTGAAAAGAGATGTGCTCCATGGTACAATAGAGATTGGAGCATTGAGACCTTATTCGCATTTTGTACAGTAAATTCATTGTATGTTAAAAGCCCAAATACCACTACTTAAACTACTCTAAACCAAATCGTTGTATTCAACCATGATCAAAGTGTAGAGTGAAGTGATTATCGATATCGGAAAGCACAATAATATATAAGTATATATATATATATATATATATATATATATATATATATATATATATATATATATATATATATATATATATATATATAAATATATAAATATAAATATATATATATATATATATATATATATATATATATATATATATATATATATATATATATATATATATATATATATATATATATATATATATATATATATATATATAAAGGTGGAAATTATCCCAGAACTTTATGTCACTGAACCCACGTTCAATCCACATTTACCCACTTACTACATTTAAAGGGTGGGCCATTTAAAAGTGTAAATTTAAAAATGCAATAAAAATGTTTCATTCATATGGCTGCCGCGGCTGGTCTTACAGTACCCCATTGGATCGTACCAATTTTCGTGCACTTTTTCGATTGTATGGGGTCGTTTTTGAGCACTTTTTGATTTGTCTCGGCATAACATTTCTCTTTAACGGTGCCTCACAGAAAATAGTCCAATGATGTTAAATCGCAGCTTCTTAAACGGCTAATTAAACGGCCATCAAAAGTTTGACGCAATAAATCGATTGTGGCATGTGATGTGTGGTAAGTTGCACCATCCTGTTGAAACCAAACATTGTTCACACCAATATCATGAAGAGTGCAGGGCGCAAAAAAATCGGTTATCATGGTGCGATAGATGTCTCCATTGACCATAATGGTTGCGCCGTCCTCATTCGATATCTTCGATAATTTCAGGTGTACGAGAAACTTTAACAATAAACTTGCGTATACCGCGCACTGTTGGTCCTTCTCTGCGACCAAATTTTGCACGACATTTTCATGCAATTTCCGACCAATTGTCATTGTTTTGGAAATAAATTTCCAATAAATACCACCGTTGCTCAAGCGTAAATCGCCTACGTTTCCTATAAGTGGTTTCCATTTTGACATTTAAAAAACGAGTATTTTTTAAGAGAAATCAATGAATATTTATTTCATTGGAATGAGGAAGGTAAGCCATTAACATTTGATAACGATATCAGCTAAATGGCCATCACGGCTACGCTTGCAGCACCATACACTTTTCAATGACCAATTCGCACATTTACGGTTGTATGTTCTTGATAACTCCACAAATTCTATCTTTAATAGTTGGTAAAGCAAAGAAAAAAGTCTAAAGTTGTTAAATCACAAGACCCGATGGCCAATTGTGATCACTTCTTCGAGAAATATCACGGTCAGGAAACTTTTCGTGCAAAATTGCGATTGTTTCGTCGCTTGAGTCGCACGTTGCGCCGCCTTGCTGAAAATAAACATCGCTCACATCAATAACATCCAATTCAGACCATAAAAATCATTTATCATAGCTCGGTAGCGCAATCCATTCACCGTAACAGTTGCACCAGCTTCATTTTCGAAAAAATAAGATCCAGTAACACCACCAGCCCAAATACCGCATCAAGCAGTGACACTTGAAGATGGAGAGGCTTTTCATCAATCATTCATAGATTTTCTAAGCCCCAAATTCGACATTTCTGCTTGTTAACGTAGTCTCCGAAGTTAAAATGGACCTCATCAATGAAGATTATCGTTTTTGGTGCTTCATGATGGCCAAAAACTGCTTAAGCCTGTATCTTACCATTTTTATTAATGGTGTAGTGTTTATTTGTCAAATTAAAAAAGATGCCAGCTTCAAAATTGACAGCTGCCCAAATAGCAGGCTATTCAAAATGAAACCTCATATTCGAAAATCCTTTATCATTACTACCAGACAAACCACAATTGTAAATAATCATCAAGAACTAAATAACAAGATATTTTAGTAAAGCTCATAAAAAGTTCACATTAGCGTGTTTCTTTTTCATTGAGTTCTTAATATTCTCAGTGATGAGTGAACTTGAAGATGCAAATCATGTGTAAAGATAAGCCTTATTTATGATTATCTGAAACACCCAACTGTTTTCACCAAGCTCGGATACTATATACACTTCGTTTAGTACGTTGTCTAGTCTAAAAGTCACTATCATCACACTAATTCCATCTATTCAAGGCCAAAACAACCTGGTACCTAAGGTGAAATTACAGGCAGTTCATCGTCTCAGTTTTTTAATTATTTTATTTAAAGCTCCAAAAAGAGATCGCGATATACAGGTCTAGCTTTACAAAAATTCAAAAATCACGTCCCAACAGTAGAAACCCAGGTACACCACATAAGATACTCCCCAACAGCAAATGGTTTTTAATTTTTTTATGACTTTTTCAAATTTATAAAACGATTTCACAATTTCATACATTTCCTTATAAGCCAAAGCTCCTTAATTTGTTCTTGTTAAATTTCTTGTATTGCGGAGGGGGCTGAAACATAATCTGAAATGATTATATTTAGAGCAGACCAGTGTCAGATGCTCAACATCCTCCACGCTGTCACATGCAATACTTGTCCTAACTCAATCGAGGTTTCAACATGCATTCTTCCCAATTTTCATGGTTCCGCCTGATTCTCGCGATTGTTCGAAGCATTCGTACGTCTCGTTTGAGTTCCTAATACAAATTGCCTCTCAAAGGAGCAGTGCCTAACTCTCAGTACCTCTTTGTTTTTATTTAACATTATTTAACATTTCTCGGTATATTCACACTCGCATTTTCTCCACAGATTTATCTTAATCATTCGAAAAAGATTCGTTTCGTTATATGTGTAATTCGAAAGAGAACGCTTCTTTAATATACATAGAAAGAATTTTCGATAGATTTATTAGAGACCAACACTTAAATACTTATCCGATCAGTAGCATGCTGGATGCTTTCAGAATTGGTAGATCATGTAAAACGTCACAAAGAGTTTCTTGCAGGTACTTTTCTGGATATTGACGTGCTTCGTGCTAAACGTCAGAAATATGCAGTGCTGGTCAAAGTTTATTGTAGAACAGTTGGACGTTGACAGAGGTTAACATTACAACCTTTTAAATCTTGATTTAGTTGTATTCACAAGACGTAGGAGCACCTATGCATTTTCTATTTCATCCCTTTTTGGGAGTAACTTTAAGAATTCAGTTCAATAAACTTGGTTTCTTACTGATCATATTGTTAAAAGCTACTTTTAGCAATACAGATGAGCTTTTGGTATTCCATGAGGATTGTCTCCAAAAAAGCTTTTTGTTCATTCTATTTCTATCGCCTATAGCCTTTCGTTTTTGGCATAATGTGTTCAACTGCGTTTTGCTTGAAGCTTTCATTAAGTTTTTTGAGGTCAAGATATATGTGGTTCACGCATGAATTACACTCTATATTATTTAAATCGTAGGCTTTTATTTCAGATGGATCGTACTCAGTATCCATGACAGCAATTAATGGCTTCATGCAGTTAGGGCATATATGTCAGTATTTCTTAAAGGGAACTAGTTGATCTATTGTACAATTGAAGCTATTTATCATGATGGTAATGATAAAAAATTATGTTGAGCCTAAATAGTAATTCTTAAGTTGCATATAGTAATTCTAGCCTTCCCTCAGATTACAAAATTCTATCTATGATAAAATCTGAAGATTTAAAACAAAAGACAGTTATAAAACCAAATTGATAATAAAAGATAAAGAAGATTATACTTTAAGTACTGATTGCAAATATAGGAACTGAACACGATCCACAGTGAGGATTCTTCCATCCAGGTCTTGACTACAAAACCATGCAAATAAAAGCCTCGAGGCTCTGTAAAAGTCACCCATTAAAATAATTTTCCGCCGGCACTGACTCATGTATTATGTTAAAATAATTTCCCATTAAATCATCCCTTTTCCCTATTTTAAATCTAATGTATGTGAGTAATTAAATTAAGTATATTGATTTTGGAAACCTTCCATTATCCTTAATTTCCATATTATAAATAATTTCGAAGAAACAATACTAATATTCAAAATGGCAATATCTATTATGGTAGTATAAAAAGTAATTTAACCCCTCTATAACAGTCTGTGTCTAAAATAAACAAATATACGTTTTCCATATGCCCACTTAACTTATCTGATGCCATTTTGAAAATTCACTAAAATAATATTAATTTTTCTAAAACTAAACTCATCAATAAAAAAAAAATCGCTTTCAACCCCGTAATCATATATTAATAGCGAAAATTAAATGTATCGACTAGAGTAGGGTAGATATACGCAGACTGTGTACAGATGTAGAGATACAAATGCCCATCACCGAATTCCCAAAAAACATAAAAAATCTCTCCCTATATTTTTTATGTTGCAAAACACTCGCAATAATACAAAATGCGTGGTTCTAAGTATGGTGGACCTCACATATTTTCATTAAATTATTTATCTCCTTCTGCGAGAAAATGGAAAAATTTATGGTTGACTGTTATCTGTATATATTCATGGCTACATGTATATCCTGTTTTTTTTGTGTTACGCAATCATCCTACTTTTCTCTGTTTAACAAACATTTCCAGCAAGACAAGATTACGTTATTACGTACATACGCAATACAGTTATGAAAGTAGGAAAATCTGAAAAAATAGGTGGCGCTTAAATAAACTTTTTTTTCCATTTATCCTTTTTATATACCAAAAAATTGTTATATAACATAAATCGAGTTTTATATACATGTAGCATTGTTGTTGTACATAATGTTGTTTGTTATAATTTCCAACCAATCATAGAACAACCTTAAAACAAAACTCGAGATTGCGTAATGTCAAAATATTTTTGGAGGACGAAAATTCAAGTCTATATAGAAAATTTCGTTTTCAGTATACATGTATACGAGTATATACATACACATGTGTATATAACAACAAAAAAGGGACGCTCTAGTTTTCCTGACTGTCAAGGACAAAATGTTAGAGTAGTTTTTATATAGAGTACTAGTTGTGTACATATAGCAACCATATTAAAGTCTATAGATATGCGTGTATGTATGCACCTTGAAATATATAACACTCACACATTTATATCGAGCTATGTACAACGAAAATATATATATTACTGGAATATTCCCAGATATTTTACAGGATAATACATAACAACAGTGAGGAAAAATGTATGTATATAAACGAAAAACTAGGGTTGATTTTTTGCTCTCACTCGTTACGTATATAGGTACACATTATATACATTGACCTTGGCAACAAAAATTGAAAAACATTCGGTAAAAGGGAAAAATCGGTGATCTTCAGAATGTTCTAGAATATTCCTGTATAGAAATATATACATAAATGGAAAATACAAGTATGATGGTGAATGGAGCGAAAGTTAAAATGGAAAGCTTTTTATTGATTTTCCAAACCGAAAACCAAATTTTGTTTTTGTTGCAATTTTGCAGGAAACGAGGATATAGACATATACTCGGTTTATGTATATGTACATATATAGATAGAAAATATATACGAAGCGGGAATATTTTCAGTCAGTAGTGATGGAAATGTTAATTTATATTGTTTCTGGGAAATCTAGAAAAAAAACAAATTCTATTCGATTTACTTTACCACTGTATATAGGCAGACGCATAAGGGATGAGGTGTGTATACGGTACACTGGCGTCAACGTTATTCCGCATTACAATAAGCTCACAACTTTTTTTGACGATATAGTATAGCAGTTCACTTAAAGCGTTTTTTTGTTTTTTATCTTTAAAATGTCAATTATTTATTGTTTGGAGTTTTCTTCTTGTTTTTGGGAAAATTGATTAAAATTTTCATTTTATTAATGTCCTAAGGGATGATTTTTATATATGCTGTGTATTTAGAGGAAAACTTTTAAGAGGTTTTCTTTTTATTTATGGTATGATGGTTTTGGGGGATAAATTTGTTGTTTTACGTTTTGGTAAAGCTTTCAGGATGGTAGTGTGATAATTGATTGGAATTAATTAAATTTGGTATTTTCATTTAAAACAAAATTATACTTAAATATGGGGAATCTTTAGTAACCTGTAATTTGTATTAATTATTTCATCATTTTAATTACTTTCGGATTTTATACCTAATGTGACAGTGACTATTAAGGTACTAAATAAGAATAATTGGGCATCATACTCAATTCAGAAAATGATAAAAGACTTAAACAGTATTGTGGTTTATTTAATATTGTTGACTTTAGTATGTCAAATTCACTGCCTAAGCTTTAAAACATATTAAACGCATATTAATCCACTTTTGAGATGTTATGAAGAACTACTATTATACATAAATTTAACTGAGCCTGTCTTATTTTTGGTGATTTATATTTGGACACTTTCCATTTGGTCACATCATTTCCAACGCATATGACTACAGAATATATATTGACTATACGACAACACAACTAAGATAGTTGATGTACAATGGCCTAAATAAACCTTTTAGTTTTACAACATAATTTCGTTGCTTAATCTATCAAATTAATAAATTATGAAAATTTCATAATAGTTCAAAACCCACTTTTTTCAAATTTAAAGGAGGTCTAAAACTTCCACTCATCTAACCACAACTCTTTATAGAATGATATACTGTAATCATCTGCTAAGTTTAATCAATTATGATAAATTATCGAACACCAGTATCTTATTCAATAATATTCCTCTGGTTGCAGGTTGTGATGCTAACAACATTCTCTATGGGGGAGTTCACCACAGAGGTTCTGCTGTGTTAAGCTAGTAAAGTTCCCCTGAACTGGATACTCTTAATATTTTATGTGAGCCTGGATACTCTTAATATTTTATATTTTAGTCGGCTTGCAGAGAGGTAATAGACATCAGTTTCATGTCAATAAATTTTGTTCCATGCCAATAAATTTATATTGAACAGAATATTGACGAATCACTTACCTTCGATCACAGGTGCAATTATTTTAACATAAAGCTTAAATCTTACCGTAACAAGATGCTCACCAACTGGAAAACATTATCTCTTGAGCTTTTTTCCTTACTTCAATCACATATGGAGATTCATTCGTTTGAAACATAGAGGTGCAAGCTTCTGCAAGCAGAAGCAATCACAACTGCATGTGAGATTTTTAGTTCACTTATCATCAGCCAAACAGTAGGCTTAAGAATAAAGTCAGAAGATCCAATGTTCATGTTGATTGGGATAGCTTCTTATTTGGTCAAAAGGTGTATAAAAAAGAATTAAGAACAGTACATAGATCTTTCTGGTTAATCTTTTGTGAGGAAATTAATAGCTTACCTACTGTAGTAAGACTTATCAAGACGCTGAGCAGGAATAATAACCTTAGATTTAATTCTATTATTTACCCAATGGCATACTTACTTCCTCTAAAAAGGAAATAGGAGACCTACTTCTCACTTCCCATTTTGCGGGCTGTAATATTATTGCAACTTATAGTATACAGGTGTTGTCACCTATACGATTTGGTTCTTTTTCCTTATTGGAACCTAGCCTGAAAACTCATTCATTATAAGATCCTGCGTTATAATTTATTATCTTTTGAACCCATCAAATTTGTAGGTTCTGATTATATTTATGTCATGCTGAGTTACAGTAGTCTCATTATGGAACATTTATTGCATCTGTTCCAGACATTTATCCCTTTTAGTTTTATTCCACAATCTTGGAGCATATAAACGTAATTTTTATTCCAAAAGTTGGCAAGTCTGACTTTACCGGTATAAGTCTGTCACCTTTCTGAAATCTTCGGAAAGGATTGTTGATAGGTTTATTATAGGGATCAGCATTTAGTTACCGCTTACAGAGTGAGTAAATTCTGTGAGACTGCTTTTTATGAACTAGTAACTAGGATTGAGAAATCTTGTAGGCATTTGTTTTTGGATATTGCAGAAGCCGTTCATTAAACCACATTCGTCTCAATAACAAATAAATGTAGTAAATTTGGTATTACTAAAGAACGTATCTCGAATCCCGCATTGTGACGAGGTTGAGGATACCTCTATTTCGATCAAATTTTTCAGAAGATGCCTCCAAGAAAGTGTTCTTTTAACCCTACTGTGAGTTTTAATCATTAACGAACTTCTTGTAATTTTTATTAGTCATTGCTAAAAGTTACTCTCGAAATTACTATACATGTGAACCCGTCTAAAACCAATGTTATTGGTATTAAACCAATAATAACAATGTTGTTATTTTTACTAGGCATAGGAATGCTGTAGAACTTTTGACAATTCATGGGGATTGTCCTCCAAAATGCTATCTTTTATTTACAAATCACTGGTGGTTAAAGTAACATGTTCAATTACAAAACTAAACTGTTAACAAATTATCGCTGGTCCAGCTGTAAATGGAGTCTTCGACTTCTCTCCTAGCCATGGAGCTCTCTACATACTTCAGTTAGAGTCCTCCATTTTCGGTACAGCTTGTTCGCTACTCTTCGCTTGAAAAGTGCTGGGGCGTGGAATATTTTCGACACAACTTCACGTTCAGAAATTAACATGGTTAATGGCAGGCTTCTGCCTTTTTGTAATTCCACAAATCACTTGAGACGGTTAATCCATTCAGATAAGTGTGGGTTTTATCAGATCTACTCAACCAGATATCTGAATCGCATGTATTCTTATCAGGCGTATTTCTCTCTCTCTCTCTATATGAACCGGATGCTGGCTTTGATTAATCATTGGCTCTGAGAAACTCTGGCTGTTAATCATAATCTTTGGTTAATCATTGGCTCTGAGAACCTCTGGCTGTTTGCAAACAATTGCGTTTACCCATTGCGTGATTTCAGCTTATAATCTCGTTTTCAACTTTATGTCTTTCTCTCCTTGAACAATTCTCTAACTAGCTCTTAAAAAAATTAAACCTTCTAGTTTGCAACAGTATCTAGGTCATATGGATGTCTGTCCAATGTGACATTGAGAGCAATACGATTGCAGAATGTTTGGCTAAAACTGGCTTTTGTTTTTGTTTCACAAGACCTGAACCAACTGCTATTTTGTCTCTTCACATTGTTAAAAAACTATTAAAACCGTAAGGCGAAATAAATTGTCATAGGGTCGCCAATTACACCTTTTCCATGAAAAAAGACAAAAATATTGATTTCTATACTAACTAGCAGTGATGACATATGTCTTGGTTCTTGATTTGAACTTACATTTCATCAGCCTTGTGTTTTATTTAAGGAATATGCACATCTACTACCACCTCGCCCTGGTTCAAACTACTCCAGTTTGCTAAGGTTTGCACCATGCGCCTTTGTGACATTTAAAGTGCAGAGCTTTCCAACCAATTTAAATGATAATCTCATTCAAGAAATTTTGGACGTCATTGATACAAGTAGAGTTTACAGACTTTACAATGTAGATAAAACGTCGATATAGAGATCGAATTTTTTTTTCTGTAAATTGGCTTTCTGTCTACAATTTATAATTCCATTATCGTAGATATACGTAAACATACGTTATAACGACGACAGCATCCATCAATACGAGTATAAGCAATAGTGAGACTAATAATTTAGTTTATTATTATTTGTTGCTTGTGTAAATATCGGCCGAGATATTTTTTAATTAAAAAATAAATTCGACACCAAAAATGGTAATCGTAAATTATTTTATAGTTGGTTCGTGATATTTATTTGAATTTATTAATTACTAAACAATTTATTAAGCATATATATGTATTGTATGTATAGCTATATACATTGTACATACACTATAAAAAAATGTTATTATTTAAATTCTACATATATTAGAAGTGTCAAACGACATATGAATTATTATTCTCTTGTTGTTATTGTTAAAAATTGTTATGATTTTTTTTGTGTGTGTGTGTGTGACTGCGCTGGACCAATTTATGATTTTATTTCCATTTGTATAATTGGATGGATTTATGAAAACTATTTTTGTATATTTATGAATACAAGGATTATTCGGTATACAGCGCGAATTTAATTCGTAACATCCGGCACAATTTTATATTTAATCTCGCTATATTGTATATATGTACACGTACGGGGTGTATTTTAAAACAATGTGCTACGTTTAAAAGGGTCCAAGCCATTTTTGTTTATAAATAACCAGCAACGAGTTCACGTGTACCCGTAACTATACTTATAATGGATTAAAGGCCGTAAACGGACCTAACCGCGTTTCGACTGAGCTTTAACACACAATAGCTTTTTATATCATCCGGTGCATGTTAATTTTTGTTTACTGGCGAGAATCGAACTTCAGACCGCGGCGTGTTGTAAAACTCAAGAATAAATACAAGAGTTGATGAAATTCGATATCAAATATTTCTAATTAAAAATATTTAATTAAAAACTCAAACTACCTGTTTCAACTTTCACTTCTATTTATATATAGTTTGTGTATTTGACTCTAATGAAAATTTTATACCTGCAAGCAGTCGATATAAAAAGACTTGATGAGATCATTGGCACGTTTGAAACAGTTTTCGTTTAATATAACGGTTACTGAACACAGCGATTTGACTGTAATGGCATAATTGAGGACTTAGCTAAGCAAACTGCGAAAAAGTTGGGAGTGCATTGCAACTCAAAAGTTAAAATTTTTCTTCCGTATATCGAAAGCTCATTTGTTTCATTTGTTTTTTTTTATTTTTTTTTTATTTTGACTCTTGCAAGAGGCCCGCTCCATTTATAGGTTATTTACTGAAGTCGTCTTTGCACTAGTATCCTTAATCCATTGAACCAACGGGTTTCGTTCTCTGCAACGAAGTTCTTCGTTTAGTTGTCGATAAATACGCTGCCCATGAATTACTGAGATTATCAAATAATTAATGCGGTCATCATTCCCAATGTACCACCGAGCGTTAACTATCCCTCGTAGCACTGTATTTTGAAAAGTTTGTATTATTATTGTACATCCCAACAGCTGTATTCCGTAAGTTCATACAGGCCTTAACACCTGTTGAGGTAGCTCACTTTTAAATTAGTAATTTACATGCGCGGATTTTGATTCATTCCGATAAATTTATCAATTTTGCCATATGCATGTCTCCTACTGAGAGAACTGCAGTATAATCAGCGAATGTTGCAACGTAATTGAGGTTAATATCCCAAAACAGGTCCCAAAACACTATACCCTGCGCGACTTCTGCCGAATTTTGTTTAAGCTCGAAATGTTCTTCTGCTGTGCCACCCCATATCGAACTCTCGCGCCACATCTAAGAAGATACAAGAGCAACCTCTCTAATTTATGCTCAATGTTATCTGTAAGATTATGAACCTTCTCTATTGTTGAATATTTCTCTCTGAAACCAAACTGATAATTTGGGATAAGGTTTGTTTGTTCTATGGTTCTTTTCTATGTTTTGAGCAACAGTCTTTCAAACAATTTCGCTAGTGAAATTGGCCGGTAAGATTTTCTATCATTCAATGGCTTGCCCGGTTTGGTACATAATTTTTCCTGAGTATCTCATTTACTATTTGCAATAATTTACAGGGGCCTTTTTCAGGCAGCTCCTTTATTATTTGCCGTGTTATCAGATCGTAACGAGGAGTTTTATTTGCTTTTGTTTCGTATTTAAGCTTCTTGTTGTTTCAATGTAACAGGCCTGATATCTTCGAAGTCATTTGTATTGGGCGTATCAGCAATATTTTCTTAACTGGTCTGCCGAACTAGAGGTTGAAATGTTTCTTCAAGATGTTCAGCAAACAGGTGAGTTTTGTCTTTCACACTTCTAGTCCGATTCCCGCATCGTTTGTTTTGATTGGAGAGATCTGCGGTTTTGGTTGTTTTAACCTATTTGTTGCTTTCCAGAGGGAATAGTCATAATCTTTAGTTGGAACTGGAGAACAACGGTATTTTCCAATTGTTTTATTTTTTACTGCTTTTATGAGTGCCTTAAGTTTGATGTATAAATTGTCTAAGGTGGGTTTTTTGGTTTCGAGCTTTTCGTTTTTCCTGCACTAGTTATCTAACTTCTACTGGGTAAATAACGAAGTTCTCGTTTCTCAACGATAATTTAGGGATGACATCAAAAAGCCTGTCTAGTTCCTCTTCATTTTTGATAGGCACTTGGAGTTCTATTCTTACCTCAACTATAACTGCTAAATTAATTCAATCAATTCCAGATGCACAGATTTCCATCCAGATTTTGAATGTTAATTGATCGATGTTTATTAATAAGTTGACCCACTTTCTCACACATTTTTTGACAACACGTTCAATTTTGAATAATTTGACAAATAGTTTTACATATTAATAAGGGCTAAATTTTATCCACAACAAAGGTATTTTTAGTGTAGTACGTCCCTCTTCCTTTATACTCGTATATACGCGTATATACGTACACATGTCATTCATACATGTAGAACAAAGACCAGTTGGATACCATAGTAAAATTTGAATGTAATTATACTCATGTACGTCAGTCAAGTTCATCAGAACTCAATACTCGTATGTCCATTATTACATTTCAAGTGTACTTCGTAGTTTACTTAACAATATATAGGGTACAATTATTTTTCCATCATATACGAGATTAGGAAATTTTGTATGTAATTTGTCTTTGTGTTAAATATATCGTCTTCATCTTATTCAATTTTTCTATTATATGATTTTGAAATAAGATTATTAGTGAAGAAACGAATAGAAATATCTTTAAGATGGAATCTTTGTAATGAAAGAATTATTATAATTAAATTTAATAATATTTTAATCGATGTGTAGATGTGTGTGTACGATTGTACAACTCGGTTTCATTTAACTTGTACTTAGATATAATTATCGGGTTGTCGCTCTACTTCTAAATATTGTTTGATTGAAAAGTGGTTTGACGGGAGCGTGTCTGTACTGGGTTATTATACATTTTCAACACGCATATCTTAATTATTGTTTTAAAAACAGTGATAGAAATCTGACGGGTTGGATTTTACGTGGACTCGTATTGAAACGTTTGACATTTTAGGCCAACTTTAAGTTGATATACAAATACATTCTTAGTTTTAGACCGAAAAGCTCTAAATTTTAATGTTTGGTCCAATTGATGAGTAAGGAGATATAGTTCAGGATTGTTTTTGAGATGTAATTAGATGAGCTATGAGCTTTAATTAAATATACTCACAACTCTCACATATGGTCAGAGAGGAAACCCCATGCAACAGTCGAACGTAATTTTCAACATAAATTTTCGGTAAACGTCTCACAGGGAGAGAATTATTTAATTTTTACAAAATGAATACACAAACTAGTGTATTATAACAAAACCATGTTACTTTAAACAACAGGAAGGCATATGTACTATCAGCAAGATGGAGCTTTTGGACAAAAGTTTTCCAGGCCGTTGAATTGATCGTGGTGGTCCTATTAGTTGGCCTCCCAGATCTGTAGACGTTACTGCACTCGATAGTTGTTTATGGGACCGGTTCAATGATGAAGTGTACAAAGTTAAAATGGACACTTGAGATGCACTGATTCAACGTATAAGAAATGTTGCAGCCGATCTTAAACAAAGACAAGACTCAATCAGATGAAAATCAGAAAACCTTAAAACAAATGAAAATCGGACAGCAAAATGTAGGTTTTTTGTTATTTTTACAGACTCCTCACGACTTTATATAGAGAAAAGTCACTTCCTTATAGAAGGATAAACTATCTTAACTTTCTTTGCTAAATATAGAAAGTGAAAACGTACAAGAATAAAACACACAGTTTGACATGTATTCAAAAAATTGAGAGCTTTTTCACACCGTGAGGTTTGCTTGGCTTATAGTGACGAGTTTCATGCTCATGTTCTAAAATTTCCTTAGTATATTGGTGGTGTTCAATTATTTTGTATCAGGTCAAATTTTGAAACTTTCTTGGGCTTTATGCCGATTTCTGATCTTCAGCATAAAATTATTGTATTAAAATTTAAGTATTATAGGTACATGTAGCTATGTGAAATTGCTGATTGCTGTTCTCAGCAGCTAAATGTACCCATCATGATGATCAGTTAATAACGTCGGTTTAGTTGAGATATGCACTAAATTACAGTACCTTTTATAGTGACGTATTTTTTGGTCTGGTTCTCCAGAAGCTATTCTAAAGCTCATGCTGGATAACTGCTAAAAAAGCTTTTCCTTATCTCTAAGGTAGTAAGGTTGCTTTTGTGTTTAAGACAAACATATTGAATACAATTTTACACATTTCAATCTCATTAGTCAAAAATAAAGAGGCAGGTGGTTCCTATACATATTCAAAACAAAAACATTAAACTTACGTAAGCTTAATGGAAATTGTGAATGTGACAAAGAAAAATTTTATTTTCTACAATCAGACATGTGTTAATACTCGTATTATATAAACGAGCCAGTTTATGACAGTTCGTGTTAAGTTTATTTGATTTTAATTTGATACCGCGATGCATGTTACCTATTTGATTAATGATCACACATACAGCAGTGTATGTAAATGTCTTTTATTTGTGATTAAGATTTCAACGTTGTGTTATAAACTTTTGTTTAAGTATTTAAATGCAGGTAACATGATGACTTAAATTTAATTAATCATAAAACAAAATTAAAATGATGGCCGTGAAAAACAAAATACAGCGAACAATGCAGGTGTTTTTGCTAATTTAATTTAATAAATTTTAGGTTCATAAAAATTTAATTAACTTTTTTTCCAACTTAATTAGCTTCCGTATAATTTGTAATAGTATAACTTTTTAATTAGAAACCAATTATAACTATTATTAATCTTTGTTTTAACTGAAGTACCCTAACTACATCCGAGAAAGATTTATTGGATTACAAAATTAAATTACTTAACGGCACATATATGTAAGTATGTGCAAGTGTTTTTAAACAAATGATGTGAAGAAAGAATTATATTTTTCATTGTGTACTTAGATTTACTTGCTTATAGTTTTTATACTTTGTATGCGACATTATGTCGTTGACAGTGTTTAATAACGAGTGACTGAAATATTTGTGATACAATGTTTGGTTATAATAAATTAGTGCTCAAATTTTGCCAGCATCTCTATAAGACATATCTTTAGTATGAATCTTCAAGTTATTGATCTAATATTAATATCTGAGTTGGACACAACTTGACCAGTATGCGACAATTGATTGATACTCAAGAGTATACCTCTATGTTGTTGAAGACGGGTTCGATCTGCAACCATACATTGACAGTGAGTTTGACCATTTCACTATAATCAATCGAGCTTATAACCGCAATTAAAATTAAATCTGTTCTTGTTTGTTCAAAAAATATGAATGGTGGAAAGCTTAGGATTTAAGAGCACAACAATATAGGCAATGAGTAGAACTAGCTATAGATTTTGGTCATTTCAAGGTAGTGATAGAAAAACTTAAAGAATTTAGGTCAGCACAACACCTATATTCAAGCCCAAACTAATTCTACATTTTCGAACCGCAGTTTAATATATTCTGATAACCAGTCTGTCTTTGAAGTATAGAAAATTAGTTTCCAAAGTCAAATTTAAAGTCAACCAATTAGTGACCTTCAACTAAAAATATACACACATATTTGAATTGTTATGTAGTTGCCACACGAATAGTGAACATGATTTCATAACATTTAAGTGACGTGCAGCTGAATTTATTTATGCACAAACCGCATTATTCAAGCGAATAAATCTAAGACACCTGCTTTTGATATCCACTTTGAATACAAAAAAAATCTTATTTTCCAGTAATTGAGCTCATTTACGATTTTTATCACACAACACGATTATTATATTTTCCAATATGTTCACTTTATAAACGGAGTTAAGTGCATCGCGTCCCGATATGACGAGATATCATCTCAACCGACTATATAATAATAATATAAGAACACACAGATTTTGTGGTTTATGTATATTGTAAGTTTGTTTTCTTAATTTTAATCTAACAAACATCTGTTTTCCATTAAGATGAACAATTCAAAATGTATATTTCGAATGCGAGAGAATCCATAATGAGATTCTATTAGATTTTCTTAAGAATTTTTTTTTTAAATTTATAATTTAATTTATCTATACATAATTTAAATAATTTTTTTGATACATAATTTAATTTCTATAAATGTGCGCCAGTTAAAAGATATTTGATTCGATGCGGTCTCGAATCAAATCGGTTGCGATACAAATTATTAGCCGTCCTAACCAATAACACGATAATATCCGCGTTGAAAGATGTATGGCGAGGTTTTCTTCAAAATGCAAAGTAATGATTGCAATATGTTCAAGTTCTCATAAAGATCGAAAGAATTTATAAATGCAGCTTCTGCAATTTTTTTGTTTAATAATTCACACGACCGAATTTTACTGCACAGTAAGAATACAAAATAATGCAAACATGTTGGAGGACCATTTTAAAATAAACACTTGGACATATTGTGATCGACGTAACGATATCTGAATGTTAATTGGGGAGTAATCATAAATATTTTCGGTTCTTATCCTGCCTATCAATTAAGGCTTAAGTCTATTATAGTTCAGAATTTATTGGCTAATCCACGTTCCATTCCAATATGATAAGCAGTGACAGAGCCCTATAAGCCTAATAACCACCATCGAGTGAAATTCGGATTAAATCTTTATAAAAGGGCTTCAAGTAGTGGCGTGTCAATTTTGAAAGAAATTATGACGTCATGTATGCATACGTTTTCATGTATTATTTGGTGGGTTTAGCTTCCATATGTGATATTGTATGAAAATGTGTGGATCACAACTTGATGCCCAGTATACCACGAACATGATTATATGGACAATTTCATATCTCATAAGCGTTCATGATTCAAAAACTCAATGCTCCGTTTTGTCTAAACTTCCAATATAGTACATAAGTGGTTTCTCTGTGATCACTTACTAAAACCATTTTTAAATCTAAAACTATACTCAGGTATTTGTATTATTTCAGTCTTTCGAAGGTTGAGCTCATTGATTCTGGGAAAGGATAATCAATGTTCAACAAAAATGCTAACGCCATCGGTTCAGCCAATTTAATGTGAAAAAGTACTATCGACCATTCATTTAGAATAGGTAATTCAATGATGAGATCTACTATAAGACCACGAAAATCCTCCCCCAGTAGTACTTAGCAATGTGAGAAATTTCTTCGCCATTAACAAGTCATTACAGGACAACAGCATCAATTTTCTATCCAAATTGATGAACAACAATCAACTGAAAATAAATAAAATGATCTAAATGGCATTTTGAGACCCACTCCACTATGCAGTATTACTTAAAATTTCAGGGTTACCAACTTTATGACTCAATTCATCCAGATAACCAAGCAAGAGGTGAAATTGCTGTTATAATAAAAAAAACTATATTAAATACCATGAATACCAGCATTATCAATTACCCGAAACCCAGCTAACCATATAGTACAAATTACATAAACCAACCTATGCTTTTAGATAGGAATGGAGTGTTGTCCACCTATAGATTATCCTACAACATTTCAATGGTAGATTTAAAAATCCAATACTAAAAATCTGACGTAACGTACATTCCACTGGTAAGCCAACATATTCGCCTACGGATGCAGGTAAAACTCTTGATCTACTGGATTTCTTTGTATTAAAACAAGTTTGATCAAATTTTATTGAAGTAGAGGATAATTCAGTTATAGGCTCTGATCATGCTGCAGTGATACTTACCATAAGCGAAGTGATGGCTCGAGGGATAGTGATAACAAATTAAAAGCTGAAGAATTTGTTGTTCATCTGCTGATATTTTTAAACCGAATCGAAATTAATAGGGAAATGAACGTCCGATATAATTACAATGCTAATAGAGAGACTACTCCTGAGAAGAATTTAGATGCAAACATTCAACTATTGATCAGGTTCACAAAACTACAGATATTAAAGACAAGGTATATAAGAAGATAAACAAATTTGTTCGACTTTATTTCTGGATGTGGCAGCAGCTTTCGATAAGGTATGGCAATTGGGTTTAATACATAAACTAAACGGTATGATTCCGGGACCATATGTTGATCTGTTGAGATAATATTTATCTGAAAAGCTTTTTAGAGCTTAAACAAAATAGTGATTAACAATTAGGTCGTAAAGCCGATATGTCTATATGGTATTCAGCTTTGGGGTAATACTAGTAATACTATAACATCAAACTTACGCAAAACTTCCAGAATAAGGTACATCGGAGTGTATAGTCCATGACCAGTGTCCTTTCGAAAAGTATTAATGCAAACTACTTACACGATGAGCGAAACTACGCTCCCATGGTCGGTGTTTACAATTTGGCTATCATAAGACATCAGATTATTATAATCTTATTTGTATATTCATAACGCAAAGTATATAGCCACGATAGCTTATAAGTAAACGAAACCATGACTTGCAACCCATATATAGATTTAATTTCCAAGAAATATGTAATTATAATATTTTAAACAAATACTAAAGATAAATCGCTCTCCAATACTCAAAATTAAAAAACTTGGGATTATAAGTCTAAGCCCATATATACACGTTTGTGTATTGAAAACGCTCAACACAAAAGCATCGTTGATCTTCCAATTAACCTTGAAATATAATTTTTTTTCTCGTAGCACATAATCCAATTATCACATTAACTTGTTCTTTAAATAATTTCGAAAAAAAATATATTAATTAATCCGGATAAATTTAAATAAATCTCCTTCCATTTTCGTTCTGTACCAAAATCGAATACATTCTTAACTATGACTCTTAACTGACATAATACAAAGTATGCGGGTGCAAAATAGCAACTTTAGACAATTTCATTGCCATTATATTATAGAAAAATATAAACCACAACAAAACCATTAAGCACAAATAATGTACAATAATGTTCATTCATTTGTCAAACCCCCAAACTATTTTTTTTATTTAGTTTTTAAAAAATCATTTCAAGGACAAATTTGTTTTGTTCTTTAAATTACGATTATTTCGCGTTTTTTTACAATCATCATTTGTATGTGTGTGTGCGCGTATAAAATATCAGAACTATCAACTCTGTATGATAATTAAACATTTAAACTATCGACAATGGCACATTATATATGAACAACTCGAGAGTATCGTCTAAATTGACCTTCTCTCCAACGATATGCAAGTCACGTGTTCAGATTTTTAAAAAATTGATCAATTCGTTAATTGAATTACAAGTTTTTGTTTAACTGTATATTAACCTCAATTAGCATATAGGTTAAACTATTAATTGGCGTGTTTAGTCTTAGTAATATATTAACGATCAGTTACCCAAAATGGTTAAGTATATGAGTCGATCAATCGTTGAATTAAGTATGTTCACGATGAAATGTAACGTAATATAATAAGTAGATTAATCAAACTAGTCATTAGGAGATTAATTAGATCTACTTTACTTAGATGAAAACAACAACAGCTGTTTTATTCTGACCTTCGATATTTTATTATGTTTCAACATTAATTTCAGCATCTTATAAAATGTTGATACCAACCTGTAAGAAATGAAGAAGGAGGAATTTTCTACTATACTATTTGACAATCTGCTCAAACTTAGTTTAAGAACTGATCGACTATGAGAACAATTCCAGGATTGGCTTCTTCTAACTAAAGAAATTATGCCACTATTAGCAACTACTCGAAACGCTATCGTAATCGAGAGTTGCGACAAAAAAATATTTAAGTTTCAACTTTCTCATTCATGTGATAGTTATGGATTAGGCTAAAAGCTGTACTGAAACCGTTTCTGCTGGCTTTTCAGTTGGTTGGCTTTATCAAATCGATCTTGATAACGTTTTGTTATATATGATATTTTGACACGCACCAAATACAAAAACCTAATTAGAGCTGGATGGGCCCCACCAACTGAAAAGCTTTAGTTTTAAGAGATTCCTATAAAATTATAACCAAGAAGTTTGGCCAAATGGTGACCACGATTGCAACAGAATCTGTCACCGCTATAGTTAATGAGCTTTTTCTGCTTTACATGGCAGAAGTTAAAGATGAAAAAAGCGCAGGATTGGATTCCACCGGAAGCGGTTAGAATTGCATCTGACGCCCACCCAAAAGGAATCTTGGAATCATCGTTATAAATCATGCTTGACTTGTTTTATTATACTTAAAAAGGAGAGCAAACCGGATGGTGTGCTTACCTCATATAAACTACTCCGCTTCTTGGACACCTTCGATAAACTATATGAACACCTACTGCGCCACAGATTAATAGACAATCCTATTTGGATTTAGAGCGGAGTGTTTTACTGTAAATGCTATAGCGGAAGGTATGAGGTTTGTCAATAAAGCTGCTGATGTACGGAATGCATTCAACACCGCAACCTGGGAGTTAATTCAGCAAAATCGTAAGGAATTTCAAGTGAGTTTGAGTCTAAGGTAAATTTTTCAGAATTGTCTAAGTCAACGGGAAATAATTGTGGAATCAGCGGGCGTAGCTATTCAGATGAGGGTTGCGACTGGTGTAGGATTATTGCTCTGGAATAATCTTGCTCAAAAACTTCAAGCTAGTGGGATATGCGAATGCCCTGGCACTTATTTTATCGGCAAGACTTAAAACGAGAGTGGAGGCCGCGGTAAAATTAATCTCTTAATGGTTCTGAAAAGACCGAGACACATTAATGGCATGAGAATTCTTTTGCCAATGGAATTTACCAAAGGATCATAAACATATTACCAACAACGAAAATTGTGTACCTAGGGATGTGACTCCTAATGTAGCCGGATTCCTAATATAGCCGCCATATAAGAAATGACGGAACAAAAGCAGAAAAGATTAGAGAACGCAAACACTGCCTCGTGGACAAGAAAGCCTATTTCTGGAGTCAAAAAGTTGGGGAAATCAACTTCCAGCTAAGGCAATTTCTATCCGGCCTTGCCTTTTTTCAGGTATTTTATATAAAATGTCATTAAAGAGAGACCTTGTTTTACACAGTATTTTTCAATGGTTGCGGTGTGAGCAGGAATGCCGGGAGTGTGTTTGCGATTCCGTTCATGTGAAGGAGCGGAGGGTGTGGTTTTAGTCGGTAACAGCCGGGCACAGCGCCCATGAGGAAAAGAAAAAAAAGAAAGCCTGAAAAGCTTCTGTGTCTATTTAGTTGAATTTGTACTCACTTATGAATCAATACATGATTTCCTTCTCGCCATTTCTTATATAAATAATCATCACACATTTTCGACTCGGGAATTTTAATTATTCAACAACAGAATAGGCGCACGTCATTAACAATTTTTTTGTCTTGTGAGTACATGTTTCACAATTTCTTTATATACTAAAAAAAGTTGAACAATTTACTGTCAAATTTAAGCCATTCTTCATAATAATTTACCATTTAATATTCGTAACTGGTTGTCGTGTAACGACATTTTTATTGTGAGATAAATATGCAATCAAAAACATTTGTGATCATCGAACATCATTAAGATCGATAATGATTAGAATAACAAACTGTATATACGTATTGAGTAGCTGATCAGATTTGCGAATCGTGAACACAAAATACATTTAACCTTGAACAAATTTATGATTCAATCAATCGGCTAATTCTTAAGTATGTGTGTGTGTGTGTGTGAGAACGATTCCAGTTTGTATAATAACAACAAAATGTGAGTCATTCAAAGTTTTGGGGTATACATGCCGAGCGCGATACGCAGCTTTTATGTATTATTTCATCTTGTTCCTCATTTTATTATATAATCCTCCTAAGTAGTAATTATTTTTACGTTTGTTAAGTATATTCACGTGTATAAAACATACCGCAACAACAACAAAACCAATATCCAAGACAAAGAAAAGACGGAAGAACCGAACGTTGAAGAAATTATTGTACATTATTATGTCAGTAAGATCATTTAACAATAGGCTTTAGAATTGGGTCACCTTGAATATAATACATTTTTATGTACAGTTGATATTTGTCTGCTGGCTAATTATTAATGTGCTCTATATATACATATATGCACGCACATAATTATATTTTTGGATATGAAAAACTAATTCACCATGTTGTTCTTTTACAAAACATGTGCGGCTCGACATTATATTACTTTACGTTGCCCATTACTCAAAAATGACAAAACATTTCATATTAAACGAACAAACTATATAGTTCCAGACTAATTTTCATCGCATTTTGTTTCTGGTGAAAAATTACATTTTCCGACATGTACCCATATAAAATGTTCACTCACCATTTAACATAAATTATTGACTGTGTCGCTTCAAGTATAAGGATCAGTTGACTTATCTTCGTCATTTCCAAATAAAATTTGTGGAAAATTTGAAAATTTCTCTGTTCCATTTGCATTCCCTCGTATTTTTTTTCATCATCGCGCGCTAGTAATTTATGTTACAGATGTTATTTAAATTAATTAAAGAAATAATTTTTACATTTTTTTTTATTTTCAATTCTCTTTGGTTTTTAATTTCAAGATCAATTGAAAGACGTTTTTGTTTTTGTCTTGGAAATATGTACATTCGAACGACATATATATGTGTGTGTTGTGTATAAAGTGTTTTCGTGTAATGTGAAATTTTAAGTGCTGTATTTAGCGCCATGCTAATTATTAGCAAAATGTGTGCGATTAGATCTTTATTGGTCTGGCATTGTGGAGATACCTAAAAACCAACTGGCATACCCGCTCATACGAGGGGAGTAACAAAAGTTCGTGTAGTTTTATGAGACTTCTTTCAAAAATCTGGTGACTTCACCAGCAGACACAGATCCACGATTGGCATAAAAAATAAGTTCTGATAAGTTGGCTTTGAATGCCTCGAATATTAAATGAGACCCAGATAGATGCTCGATAGCAGTTTACTAAATTTTTCCTTAATAAATTCGATAATGGGCAATCTAGCCACTTTACAGTTACAAGTGGTGAATCTTGCTTCTTAAGTACGATCCGGAAACCAAACAGCAGGCCGAAGTATGGAGGAAAACCTAAGCAACAAAAGTAATGATGTAAGTTTACTTCACCCGATCATAAAATTTAGCTGGTATTTCCCTGCTAAGCGCGGTAATGGCAAAATGGTATTCTGAAGACTGCTTACCAAAAGTTTCTCTGGTATCGTTTATTTCCAAAACTTAATACAGATTTGAGGGGCAATGTCTTTCACAGTAACGCGGATATAATTGAAAATTGTTTTGAGAAGTTGATCTGTAGGCTTAAGAAATGCATTGAAATCAATGGTAGAGTAGAGAACTTTTATTACTTCCCTCGTATATATTGTCTTGTCAAAACTGACAAGATATAGCGTGTGTTAGAGTGCCAAACCAACCGTTTCGAATGGAATTTTTTAACAAAATGATATTTGCAACATTCATGAAGTGCCCAAGCCTAGTCATAATCTAATTTTGTATAATCAGAGGTGGGACACCTTTTGGCCAGCAATTAAATAGATCATACTCAAATTTATATACGAGTCTTGTGATGTTTTATTTTAAATGTGGGCTACTAATTTAATAATAGACCAGTTTATTCACCCAGATTCACCACAGCTGTATTAGTCGAAGTGGAGAATTACGGCATCATCTACCTTAAAATTTAACCTTCACAATTATTTTCGAATAGAGTCGTGGAAGACGATTATTCATAGACCAGACTACTAATTTCATGAAAATAAAATTGAAAGCCATCTTGTTCATTGTTTAGAACTTGACATTTTAAAATCAATTTTTCAGAAATAAATGGCTGTTAGTCAATGGTACCCAAATGGCACAGTATGATTAAAGCTGCGGTAATCGGGTCGGGGAGGTACTGGATTTGAATCCCGATGGGATTTTTCACCATCTGATTACGATCAGTGATGAGAGTTAATACATTTGTGACCCTCTGTTGATTTTCGAATCCATGGACCGACCCATCTTCCATGTCAATACTATAGACTGGCATGGAGCTATGCTAATCGAACCTATATAGCCGCATGACGAAGGGATGTCATAATGGGCTAATTGAGCGTGAGTGACGGAGGACACAACAATAAAAAGTAAGTCTCAATCATGAGCTTTCTATTTTGATGGTTATGGTTATCATAAATTTAATTTTCTTGCTATAGTTATAGCGTTCATCGTTATCGAGACCATACTAGCTGTGTTCTTCTTCTCTGTTTCTTTTGTTTTAATTCTAGTGCCATCTGTTATTTTGCAAGTCCAACCACTAATCGAAGATTTGCGGATGTATTTTTGGCAGTCAAGTATAATGATATTTTGACATATCTCTCATCGAGTTTAACCTTCCTTTACTGAAAATTATGTGATCACCAGAGATAATGATCGAGATATACTATATATAATTTGAATTTTGTTTCAGAAATCGATTAGTCATGGGTAGAATAATCCTAACCATCATGTTTAGTTTGTATATCCTTACCTAGTCCAATAATTCAATTAATTAGCCAATAAATCGTCAAGATTATATTTGAAAGTGAATGGAACCCATTTCCGCACCTCATTTGTCCGGAACGGAACCATAAATTATCTACCTTAGTAAATTATACAAATAAACTATTTTTTTTATCTCATATTACAAAATCTTATGACACCTCTAATTCAAGACACTATACACACACACCTATTATAATTTTATTACTTTTTTGTGATATTGGCCTTTATCACCGAAAAACCCCTAAATTACGTGGTCATGAGAATAAACGACCATAATTTCATTCCAATTGTAAAATAGATTTTTCGGTTTAAACTTCAAATTTTTTTTAAGTGTATGGTGTAATTTCAAAACACTATTATTTATTTATTTTCCAAGTTAATAATTTTTCAAAGGTGTTGTATTTTTTATAACAATAGAATTAAGTATTAAATTAGAGAGAACCAACTAAAAAAAAATTAGGTAATTTTGTGTATAATTTTAAGTTTTGTACCACCATTAGATGTATAGCTATGTATGTATAGTTTAGAAAATATGTTGTGTTGTGTCTCTGTCCGTGTGCTGTTCAAATTAAATACAAGGTCAACAATTTCGATGGAAATAATTAAATCTTGTAGCTTAGTAATAATTATTTACGCTTAATTGTCTAAGAAATAGATTAATAGACCGTTATATATAGACATGAATGTTGCCACCTGTGTGCGCATATTAAGAGATAAATGGAGAGTGATTTATGATCTAAAGTTGTGTATGCATTTATTCGATTAAATGTTATTGTACCTTGTAATGTAAAACTGATCGTTTATCGCAAGGTTGCGCTCACAATCGATTAAATCGAATTTCCACAAAAACCATCTAGACATCAATGCATCAATGTAAATGGCGCCAACAGAACAATAACCATTGTAAATAGCACATACGACAAAGATGAATAAGAAACCAAACCAAAACGTTTACGTAATAATTAAACGATTTCGTTAAGAAAATGTTGAAAAGATGCATATCCACTTCATTATTCATTAAAATTCTATAAAATTGTTGTTCGATCTCACTTGTAAATGACTTTTCAAAAACACGAGATTTAATATTTCAAGTTCAAAATTAATAAGAAACATAACAAATGAATATACGTAATAAGACGAATGAGTGGGATTATGATTGGTGAATAATGATTAACCTGCATCCATGTTTCGTAGATATCTCGAACAAAACATACGACCCAAAGAATACCACCACAGTATCCAGAGCTTGTGGTAAGAGGCGACTAAATCTGATGAGATCGCTTAAAAAACTCTAACTTTGAAAACCTAGCGCGTTGGGTGGTCTTATCTCATAAACACTCGATGGCCTATAAGTGGTGACTATGTGACCCAAGGCTATACATTGCTACACAGTGCGGATGACCTCAGAAATCTTGGAGTTGAATTTCTCATTAGACAACAAATAAAAAAGACCATGTTGGACTTTCAAGCAGTCGATAAATGAATGAGAAAGCTTCGCTTGCTCGTGAGATTAGCCAACTTGTCAATTGTTTGTATACATTCGCTCACTGATGTAAGCCAACCCTCTTGGAGCTAAGACTCATTTTATAATAATCTGGACAAACTGATGGGTTCTATACTGGAGCATGATGGTGTATTGGTGATGCTACATCAATGCTAGAGCTGGCAGAAATCAGACCGAATTATATAATATAGGTCCATACTCCCGACACGAAACTGCGACCGAAATTTATCAAAAAGTTGCAAGTACATCGTTTCCTCAGAAAAACATTAATTTGGAAACATGGTCACATCCATGTAAAACATCCCGACCCAAATAGGCCATGTATCGATTTCAAAAGAGGGGGTTGTCCAAGACGTGAGATCGTATCGGTCTTCAACAAGATTCGAGAGTGGTGACCATTATCTGGTTACCACACGTTTGAAGGAGTAATGAGATTCAAGTATCAGAGATCTCTCATTGGGCTTTATATCCTGTATGTCCACTCCTGAAATCAAAATATATTGAAAATGCGGATAAGCTGAAATTGTACAGAGTGTTGATCAGACCCGTTGTCATGTATGACTCTGTGAGATTTGGACCTCGACGAATGAGCACGAAAACTGGCTTCTAACATTCAAAAGAAGAATTATGCATCTGATATATGGCCCAAAACGCGACGTTGATGGCACATAACGAGTTTAATGCAAATTCCTGATATCGTACATCAAATCAAAGGACAACAAGTAGGTCACGTTCTTCGTGCGGATCTGAACCGAATGATACAGCGTTATTTTAAGGAAGGACATTTTGAACAGTTACTGTGCACAGTTACTTAAAAAGAGTTGCCTATTCCAAGGATTCAAGTTGACAGTTCAAATTTAGATAAATAAGAACTAATCTCTTTTACGTTCGAGAACTAATATATTTTTGAGACTAGAACTAAGATCCTCACCTTCCTCCTATATATCCTATACTGCACAACTGACAACTGGAATATTTTTAAGTGTTGGCTTAAATGTTTGATTCGATATCGATAAAAACCATCTGTACATATAGTAAGCATTGTTATCCGATACTAACAAGTGTTTTACGACCCTGAATTCACATTCGAAATACACACTACTTTGCCATAAATGTTTACTAATTTGAAAATGCTTCCAATCGGAAAAATTTGTGACACAACGCACCTCGTCATACAAACCGTTACGATATCGCGATAATGTGTAAATATTCTTCAGTCGTCCTAATCGTAGTGCGGTATTATGTTACTAAACATAAAAAAATAATTATTTCTTTGTAAACGTCGCACAATCAGACAATATGCCATATGTACTTAGCCATGAATAGAAATTATTGTTGTACTTAAAAACATTTTCTATATAGACCGAATGTCTTACGCAATGTCAATTTTGTGGTTTACTTGGGTCAATTTTGTGGCTTACATTATATACTTAAAATGAGTTTGTACACCAAAACCAGATGATCTCGAAAATTACTGTACATAGTTCTACTTAGTTTTAATAAACCGTCAAATTATAAATATTTTTTTAAGTCTTGATAATTTTAATAAATTGACTCAGATTGTATTTTCGAATATGACCGCAACAATTAAACTCTTTGTTTATCGTATATAACAACTTTGTAAACATATAAGTATTCTTTAAAATGTCAATTTAATCTGAATGTTTTAATTTCTTAATTATACAATTTTATTATTAGTAAATAAATAAATAATAAATTTATTTCTAAGAATTTATTGTTTCTATTAATTAAAATTTTGGTAGAATAGTACCAGTTCTATCTCTTAAATCGTATAATTATACAAAGTGACTATCTTAGGAGTCATCACTTTTTTCTGATTAATTGCTAATCTTATATCCATTTTGTTATAGTTTACAAAGTCATTTTATAGCTTCTTTGTGTCTCAATCATATATATAAATTGATCCACTTATCTCCATAAGCAAACTTGTAGATCTAATTAAGTAAATGAAATCTCATAAAAGGCATCGATACACCACTTAAGTAGAAGTACTTAAGTGAAAGTACAAAGAATGTGTTAGTAGAAGAATAAACTTCCTTTGCTATTGGTTATAGCAAATTGATTGATTGGTTGATTAGGCTGTACCAAAGAAGGTTGATTGGACCAAGGAAAGAATGTTAGTTAATATAGATTGACTCAGTTACAGACACCTGGCAAACGATTACTAAACTAGTACAAACACAAGACAATCACACATCTAAACATACTAATCTGCAATCGCCAATCCGCAATCTCCAGTCCACAACACCTATCTACACTTATCCTTTTAGATTGAAATTAAAATTAGTTTAATTAGGCAACAATTGCTAAACTCCAATCTGTGGTCAGTTATCATCAATTACTAACGAACCATGGATAATACTGAAATAGATCCAAACTCCGCTTCAAAGCCACCAACGCAAGGCATAATACATCTAAAACCGTTCATAACATACATACAATGAAGTACCTGCAGGCCTTAATCAGTCAAACTTGCTAAGAGTAGCAAGATTCACTAAATTAAATCAGCAAGCACTCCAATACAGATCAACCATAAATGATTCACACTATAGAAACTTAAAAATAAAAATTACTATTTCCTCCCCCAATCAAACATTTCACCTATTAGATGCAGGCAGTAAATTACGCACTACACTCACATCACCCATTATAAACACATACCACACACAACTCGAGCAATTCTTACCAAAAAGTCAAGTCCATCTCGAGATTAAAAGGGTTGTCATCAAACCACCCACACAAACTAGTCCTGACAGTACCCTCAAGTACAACACGATCATCTAGTTATCACTGAATTACCAAGCTATAAGTGGTGAACTATAGAAAAAATAGGAAATAATAAAAAATAAAAATAAGAAAAATAAAACTACGATAAAATAGGCTTTGCTTACTTTCGTCCAAACAGCACATAAAAAAAATAAAAATTCTTCGTTAAATTTATCTGTCACTTAATAAAAAATAATTGTGAGATAAAATCCGGAAAATAAAAATGAACAAAAAACGGCCTGCTTTTCTAGTTTTGCACTCGCACAATATTATTTTTTTTCAGTTTTCATGGCTCATGTGTCAAAAAAAAATAAAATAACAATTTTCGTTAAAATTTTATAGTTTCTTATTTTATTTTATTTCATGGATGGTTCTGCCTATAGATCGAAAGGATCCCATTTGTTTAGTCGCTTGTTTCTTAGTCTATTTAATAGTTCCCTGGGTTACAGGTTCGATGAGTAAATCTTGACGTACACATACCAGGGTGTGTTTACCATTGTTCGAAGTATTCTTGACTGAATTCTTACGAGTTTTATAACGTTGGAAGCTCACGCGGAACCTCACAGTTGAATACCATATCTTCAGATGGGCTTAAGTATCATTTTGTACAGGAAAAGCTTAACTTTGAGTGCTTTTTTATTAATCAATTTAATTCGATTAGTTGACGTTAACTTCAATGTGCTTTTGCAACGTGAGTCTAAATGTAGTCCAAGGTATTTATCGCTTCCGTGTTATGAAAAAATGATTTTATTTAGACTCACAGGCGAACCGGTGAGTTTACGGGATGTGAATATAATGTGGCCCGACTTACGGTAATTGGCCTTAATTCTCCATATTGTCCTTGTAGAATTCTTGTTACTATTGGGGGATTTTGGTGCACTCAGTTAGAATTGCAGTTTCATCTGTGTATTTAAAAACAATCAAACATCCGATAAGCATTGTGATATTAATAGGTCTGCTGCATAGATCAAGTACAACACTAACCTTATAGGGTATTCCTGCATGAATATCATATACGCCTGTTGATGCGTTACAAGAAGTCCTTTATGCCATACTTTATAGCTTGTGCTAATCTAAAAACGTTGCGAAATTTGTTCAAGTTTCTGATTTCAGATACAACTCTGTGAACTTGTTCCACGGTTCCGTGTTTTTCTCTAAATCCAAATTGAGGGTCCGAAATAATTTTTACTCCTCCAGAATTGGCTTCAGTTTTTGAACTTTTTTCGAACTGCTTTGAGAGAGAGAAAAAAGCATTTTCCACTTATCAGTACTTGTCCTGGTATCATTTTAGGTCCTTGATCATTACATTTCTTGACTGCCAGTTTGCTCGTTAGATTTAAACATTGCGGTGTTTAAGGTGTTAAGCAGCATCACTTCTTGCCCAGTTTCCGTCATAGAGCTGTATTGAAAGGAATGAGAGTGGTGGTCGTTTCAGATGTGTGACTTTCCATAATGAGATATCCGTTGCTTCAATAGCAGTGAGTCCGTTGAAGTAATGTATAATCTCTTCGTTCTGATCATTTAACTCAGGGATGGAATTTGGGGCACCATATTTCAACTCATGATTCACTCAGGTTATTTGATAAATATAAAAGTGTTCGATGTGGCCCAGAATCATTTAGTAGTTAGATCTTAATGTAAAAATTATAATTTTATGATAATTTTTCAGATAACATCGAAGATAGGTAAAAAGCTCATTTGAGTTACGACATCTTCAAAAAGTCAATGTTTAGTTCTTAAACAGATAAAACAAGAATTTAAGGACCAAAATTTAAGGCTGCATATTTACTAATTTAGATGATACAAATGGACATGATTGTAATTAGGTGAAATTCATTCGGTTCTAGATGCATGCAATCGAATTGATCTCTGAAAGATAAATTTCTCCTGTCCGATGTACAGACAAAGCTTTTTCTACTGTGCCCTTTGTACTGCTTGTGTACTTGTTATTTTAAATATGTTTTCCAGTCTTTAATGGACGAACATTTAGAAAAAGTCTACAACGTTGGAAAACAAATGTTGACACAATTTGCCAGCTTTTAATTCAGACTGCACTGCAGAACTGTTTAATGTGTGTAAGTACATGTTTGAAAAAACTCCGAGCATGGAAGTTATCCAAAACCACCAAAGGGAAATTATGATCTATGCACGTATGTACTTATATAAGACGTTAGTGTAACAACTACACTGTCTTCATGATACGCAGACATATTTTATCTTCATTACACTATACGTGATTAGTTGTCGGACTACAGCTCCAATTTGGCCAAGGAATGCACTAGGTCTGTATTCATGACTATCTTTCATAGTAACGTTCCAGTCTCTCCAGGAATTTGTAACAAAGTCTGAACCAATTTGTTGTACCACGCTAAACATTAGGCCATAGCGATCTGATTTCAACACAAGTCGTTGAAAATAGTTACGATTACTCATCGATAGTGACCCCATCGGCAATAAATAACTCATATATTGAGATCAATTTATTACAAATTCATAAATCAAAAAGAAAGATGAAAAAAATTTCTTATATTAAGCGAAGTTTAGTGTGTCCACACTTCACACACACACACAATACAAAATGGGAACCATCTTGATTTTATCATCGGTATGTTGTTGTTGTCAACGAAAATTAAAAATAATAAATTATGTCAAAAAGAAAATGTGAAATTAAATAATTTTATATTTTTCTAAAAAAAAAAATTGTATATTTATCTCTAGTCAAGTCAAGATTACATGATACATTCGATGACAAATTTTCCGAAAACGCACATAAAATGACGCGGCGTCATCCTCTCTCTCACAATTGCGGCGACGTTCGATAATCAAAAAAAAAATTTATAAATAAATTAAACCATTAATTAAACATGATATTAAATTAAAATATAAAAGGTAAATAAATATAAATTAGAAATCACCTGTTGTTTTTGTGGTTATTTTTATTCATTGGGTTAGAAAATGTCTATCTTGTACATACATATGTACACAGCTGATATACACGTCTTTTGTGTTATACGTCGTTTTTGTTTAGGAAAACTTTAAGTTTAACACGATTATACATACATTAGTAAGAGGGAAAGGGTTAGTCAAAACAAAAATTAATTATACAAGTCAAACAATAGAATGATTAGGACATGTTAAATTGGACATTTGATGACCTAGATTTGATAACGAATTTTGTGAGTTTTGTTTTTGGTTAATAAACCGAATTCTAATCGGTTTGGAATTCATTAGGAAGTGTTTATATAATATCTGCGTTTAGCGTGTATATTATAATGAAATATTTTTGGGTGATTAATAATTAACGAGAGACGCGTATACAGGTGGAAATCAAACAAATGAACATGGCTAGTTATAAAGTTACATGAGGGTGGTACGCATTTATTGTAACGTCGTGTTTATATGAAGTTTTCTCACGCGAAATAATATTTTGGCTGCATTTATAATTAAAATAATAAATTTGGTATAAAAATGATATATGTGCTGTAGTTCTGCGGGTTAGTTAGTATATAATTTAGGTCAAGATTTAACTATCATGTCGATGTACGTTCTGATTTATGTTTATATTATAAACTGGGTTTTATACGATATCAGAAACATTTCCTGTCAACAAAAATATGATGTCATTATCAGAAATCGTAAAGGGTTTTCCCATAAGGACTTGATATTTTTTTTACATATCCACCACGAGCACGTTGATTCGTTGAACCAATAATTTAACGAAGCCAAACAAAAAGTCTATAGAGGTGTTAAATCATACGATCTAGGTCAGGAACATTTCTGAATATAACACGTTCATCGAATTTAGATTTTAACAAGTCGATATGAAGACCCACTGAATATCAGTCAAGGCGTGTTCTTGTTATTCTGAATATCATTTGACGATGAAATTCGACATCTTATGATCGAGTGTAGGGTTCAAGAAAAGACTGTATTGGTTCGTTTGCGACAGAAGCTTGAAGGCTAGCAATTTTTTCGGCAGCTCGACCAACCTTTCGTCTCGCCGGCCCGAGAACATCTAGCAGTTTATCTAGCAGTTAAATTGTTGCAGTTATCTCAGAATTTATGTTGTAAATTTTAATTATTTGTAAACGTTGTTCGTTCGTGTACCATGATGAAAATGTTGTCTTCGCTGAATGTTTTAGGGACAGTTTGGTCAATGGCTTATGCAATAATGCACCGTTCACAGTGAAAGTTCAAAGTGGTCCATTCCCAAATGGAAACCCCGTTTTTATGCATTCACGATTCTTTTAAACTTATGCTTCTCTCTTCACAACGAAAAGCGAAGTTTAACCATACACTTGCATCCTTTCGTCACATGTATACATTTACCATCGAACAGTTGGCATTATTGTATCGTTTCTAGCTAATCTCAAAGCGATTGTATTTCATTATATTTGATGATTTAACAGGAACTCGAAAACTCGACCATTTGGCAAGTTTTGGATGCGTCGTATGTTTTGTTTTACAAACTTGCAATCGAATCGATGAACTGCGCATATCCATGGCGAATGAGCTTAAAAGCTCAAAATGAAATGATCTATATTTACCAATTCCATATAGATGCAAATATTTTGGTGAAAAAAGAAGATTCTTGAGATTACTTTCCTCGTATGGGTAAAAAGCTTTTGTCCTGGTATATTTATTCAATTTGTGGGCGATGACAGATACTCTTCGACAGAAGACGGAAAAGTTCAACACCAGGAAAAATAAGCCTCCTAATTTGTGACTAATTTTCCGTATAATATCTGCACATTGCGTTGCTCCGTACCAGCTACTACCTGGATTCGGGACGATAGAGAAAGTATGTTATATCCAAAGCTGATTGGTAATCTCTCTATATATATATATGCTTTTGGGTAGAGCAAATTGGTGGCTGTTGAATATTATATATATAATAGATAAGGTCATAATGATCATTATGAACTAACAACCAACCAAAACAACAACAACAAATATTATTAATAACTATAATAATAAATATTAAAACTATATTTCCAGTTCAAATCTTAAATTATTATGACCATAACAATTACTCATACCAACCAAAACTATAAATTTTCACGGTTTGAGAGATTTTGGTTTATTGTCATTTTCGGCTATCCTATATATACAGTACATATAGATATTTTGTATACTAGCCAAACTAACAAAACTCTATAATAATAATAATTTTATTTTGTGGATAATTAAATTAATTAAAATCAAGGTCTTGTGAACGAAAACTAAAAAACAAATTTACGAAACTCTATCTTAATCTTTTGTATGTAAATCAATTTTTTTGTGTGTGCTGAGCGCATGCATATATACTCGTATACAACCAACCGTACGAATATATATAAACCTCGGCAGCGAATGTACACAAAAAAACCACAAAAAAATGCCAAAAACTAAAAAAACTCGCGAATATAGTTTTTTGCACAATACAAATGTATAATCACACACTAGCGAAACCAAAATATTATGTGGTGTGGAAATGTGTAACCGGGTAGCTATAAAAACTGCATCTTAAAATCCATATATATAAAGTCTCCGCGGTTATTGAAAAAGTCGATGAAATTCGCATGCATGTTTTCATCTACATGGCAGTTTGGAATCATTCGAAAAGAGCAGGCTACAAAAAGAAACTCAACCGTTTGAACAATCGAGAAAGAACAACCAGAATTAGCCAATAGAAATGGAGTATTGTTCCATCTACATCATATTGTACCAAAGAACCGCGAAGACTTATTATATGACCTATTATATTGACTTGCCGGCATGTGTCTCGAAAATGCATCTATCAACAGACCAAATATTTATAGTTAATTTTGTTAACATATTGGACAATGTCAAAGATTAACTTTCCCTCTTAATTAATTCATTTTAATTATTTTCAATTTGAGGTTGAACTCGAAATAGTTTTTTTTTCTATACGAGTATGTACTCAGTTTGAGATTTTGCATTCAGATCTTGTACGAATAAGTCGTTTAAATATTTTAAATAGTAAAAAATTAATTTATGTTGTCATTTTTGTATAATTATTTGGCAAGCGTTTAAGGTATTTAGTTTATAATTTTTGAAATAATAATAATTGGTTGGATGTTAATTATTGTAGAAAAGATTGGTTTTATGATTTTGGTTTGCGGATGGGCAAACTCGAAGTTTTTTTGCTGCAATATACTTTATAGACGATGACATTATACATAGCATATAGCAGAAAATTGCTACTTTTTATATCCAACATACAAATGACTTAAGAATATGGATGTATGTATACAAACACAGGATATTGTTGAATAAAAACTTTAATAATAAATTTAACGACTAATGTGTATGCACTCAGTTTATATCAGTATATATAAAGGAAGCCCTATTGCTCTCATACACCGATGTCGTGAATACTGAGATGAAGACGCAGGCGGATCAAGAATGATGCTAGCAATATAATTATTATAATGACGTAATATAATAAAACCTATAAGCTCGTTGACCGATGCAGCTTATTTCAACTCAATAAATCTCTCAATTAACACCTTTTGGGGTTATAAAATCGCAAACAACAAAAATGCTAAATTTAATTTTAGCTAAATCTAAACCAAGATTGTGATTTACTGAACCATCCAATAGAAACCACAAAATACAATGTAATAAATAAATAATCATCTTATAATTAATTCCATTTCCGCACCAGAGTAACAAAAACCCCGCGATGCTTTGTCTTACTAAATTTCATTTCTTCATCTGCTTACTTTAAAAAAAATGGATTTTTGTTTATATTTTGTTGATCACATATTGTGATCTGAAGATGTAACATTATACGCGTTTATGTAGTATACATTGTTTACAAACGAATTTTAGACAAATAAAAACTATCAAATAAATTCTAATTATCTTATTCAAGGTCGATTAATCATCTTAATATATAAATTGTTTCTACATATATCCATAGGCACTAATTGAGAAGACATAACGATTTTATGAGTTTCCAAATTGAGAGTTTGTTTGTTCTTAACTTGCATTGTCTAAGCTAACAATGTACAGTGGTGTTTATACGCGGTTTAATAATGCAAATTATTCACAGGAAATTAGATTTAGTTTTTTGCTGATTTGCGAAATTAGACAAAAATCCAAAATCTTTTAATTAAGATGAGTGAATCACGGAAACAAAACTTCACATAGATGACTCCTTTCAATAAGACCTCTAAATCTATCAACATATATATAACTCGATTGCCAGTAGCAAGGCGAAGGTTAATATCCTCTACCACACTATTATCGTGAGTAATAAGAGATCCAAGATACTTAAACTTCTTTTCACCTTCAAACGTGTAGTTATTAATCTACAATCACCAATCACCTACAATCACCAATAAATGCTGTGAACATTCTGAAGAAAAAGGTAACTAAAGACTCAAACGATGAAAGAGTAACAACCAAAATCAGCCTACCCCTATTCATGCTAACATTTAACAACACCGAGAGCATTGATAAGATATATGGAATCAAAGCAATCCTGAACATGAAAGTCAAAATTGAGACATTAAAAAAGAACAACAGTAGAACGCCACAATGCCACAACTGTCAGGCATATAACCATACTCGAAAATACTGCAATAGGGAGCCTAGATGTGTAAAGTGCGCTGGGAAACATCCATCAAAAGAATGCAACAAAAGTAGAAGCGAACCAAGCGAAATGTATACACTGTGAGAAGTTCTCAACCTAGGACGTCTTCCTATCCAAACCAAATCCCTCTTAATAGCACGAAAGTAAGACAAGGCACGACATATGCCCAAATGGCTTGCCAAAAAGAAAATGTCAAGAAAGCACCCAGTCAGAAAAATCATGTCCTGCAAGAAATACTGCAGAAGTTAACCACTATAAATTCTCATCTGGCGACGCAAGATCAACGACTTAAATCTATGAGTGAGCTACTAAATCAACAAGCAAAAATACTAGGAACATTGGCAAATACATCGATGAACCAAACTAAAAAACTTACAGAAGCGACAGGTAAAACTACAGAAGTTATTAACTACCTTAATTTTAATCCATACAAATTAAACACTATTTAAGAATTGCTACCTGAAATGCAAATGGTCTTGCGCAACGCATTTCAGAATTAGAAGTATTTTTAAACACAAAAAACATTGATAGATGCCTAATCTCAGAAAGTCATTCTACTAGAATCTCGTATTTTAAAATTCGTGGATATCAGTGCTATCAAGCTCTTCACCCAGCAGAAAGAGCTAGAGGGTGAACAGCAATCTTCATCAAGAAAAATATTAAACATCAAGAAGAACTTAAAATAGAGGAAGAAGCTAGGCAAGTAGCAGCTGTTTCTATTGAAACCAAAAACTACAAGAGCTACACTATATCAGCAATCTACTGGCCACCCAGATATAATCCAAAAAAGGAAGACTACATCAAACTTTTTAAATCGCTAGGTAAAAATTTCATTATTAGAGGCGATTTTAATGCAAAAAATATATTTTGGGGATCAAATCGAACTACTCCCAAAGGAAGCTATTTGAAGCAGGCAGAATATTAAAATGTGAGTTCCACTCCAGTAGAAAGCCAACCTACTGGCCTACGGACGTAAATAAAATTCCTGATCTTCTAGACTTCTATATACCAAGAGATATCTCCGAAAATTACTCAGTAGTTGAAAATGAAGAAGGACTATCATCGGATCACTCTCCAGTCTTAATGACAATAAGTTTCACGGCAATAAGGAAAGCAAGCTAACAAATAATAAAATAAACTGGGAATACTTTCGCCAGCTAGTCGAAGAAAGCGTCAATCTATAGGTGCCGATCTCGAACGATTATATGATAGAAGAAAAGCTGGAAAATCTCATTGAAAGAATACAGAAAGCGACATGGGAAAGTACCCTCATCCAGCAAGGTATATTACAGAAAATTATAAGCTACCCAGTTGAAGTAAGAGAATTGGTTAACGAAAAAAGACGATTTCGCAAGACTTGGCATGGAACTAGAGCTCCTGAAGATAAAACAATCCTAAATAATCTGTGCAACAAACTTAAACTGCTTATAAAAGATCAATCAAGATGAAATCAAGAATGAGTAGGTAGCTAGCTTTCTAAGTAACCTGACAGGTAAATCTGACACAGACTATTCGTAGTGCGGAAGGCCACCCATAAAAAAAGTTGATGGAACCTGGGCTCGCAGCGATAAACAAAAAGCTGATCTATTTGTCGAACACCTAGAAATTACCTTCAAACCACCAACTGGGCAGGTAGAGAATGAATATTCAACACCGATCAACAAAATAGAGTTATGAACAAGATAGAGTAAAGTTATGTTCCGAGACAGTGGAAAGTAGCAGAAATAATAATGATTGCTAAGCCTAATAAACCGTTAAATGACAAAACATCATACAGACCCATCTCTTTATAAACAACCAGAACCACATCAAAAATTTTTGAAAGATTGTTTCTGAAGAGACTTAAGTCAATTATAGAGAATAGAAAACTTATACCACCACATCAATTTGGGTTTCGAGAAGGCCACTCAACAATAGCACAGGTACATAGGATCACTGATACGATTGAATAGGCGTTGGGAGAGAAGAAGGTATGTTCAGCTGTATTCCTAGACGTAGCCCAAGCATTTGATAAGGTTTGGCACCATGGTCTAGAATTTAAGCTTCAACGAGATCTACCAAAACAATATTTTGAATTGCTTAAGTCATACATAAATGACCATTATTTTCGAGTGAGACAAGAAGAGGATTACTCAAATCTTAAGATAATATTAGCAGGAGTCCCACAAGGTAGTGTGCTTGGCCCTGTGTTATACCTTCTGTATACAATTGATTTACCAAATAAAGCAGAAGCCAGAATAGGGACATTTGCTGATGACACTGCAATTATGACCACTGATACTAGTATTTTCGAGTCAACATGGAAACTTCAAAATGCTGTTAATACAGTAAACACTTGGACAAACACTTGGAAAAAATGCTAAACGAATGAAAATCAACACACATCAACTTCACCAACAAGAAAGTAGAATACATCCCGATTAGACTGAATTCTCAACAAATTCCTTCCTCTGACAATGCGAAATATCTTGGCATGACACTAGACACTAAGCTTAGGTGAAAAGCGCATGTTAAAAAGAAAAGACAAGAATTGAATTTTAAATTCAGAAAAATGTAGCGGCTTTGGGGCTGTGCAAAGAAAACTACAGTTAAGATCATACAAACATTTCAAAACAAAGTACTAGAAAGTAGAAATAACAACCTCCATCTAGACCTTAACATGGAATACGTCAGTGATGAAATATTTAAGTTTGCAAGGAGTCATGTATTGTAACTGCAGCAACATAACAACGAGGAGTTGCGGAACCTACTGGATCACACCAATGGACCAAAACGCGTAACAAGAACAACGCCTTTAAAATTAGTGGTTCCCTGAACTACTGAAATCAAAGGACTGGACGAAATGGGACGAACCGATTTTTCTCATCCCATAACATGCTAGACTGCTTACAAAATATAAAACATTTACTAGATAATCACTGAGATTAGTTGTAATATTATACAGAAATACAGATTTCTTAAACAAAAAAAAAAAATCTAAGATATAATCTGCATAAGTTGATAACGACGTTATTACAAAGGTTTTCATCCTGGTCCCAAATGGCGGTAGACTCTTAAGGTATGGTGCAATCCGGTGGCTCCTTTAAAGAAGCCTCGAGAATTGCGCTTATTTCTGAGTTTCGCGCTTCTTCTGTCTATACAAATTCGTTTGGGTGTCCTCCTAGCAAGAACCACTTTAGTAGAACCTTGCGATTGTAAATCGAGTTTATTTACATTAGACAGTGTCATGCAAACAGTTTTATTTACAACCTACGATTCTTATAGTTAAATATCATCATACATAAACTGCAATCGGTAGGTTGGTCGCTCGTATAATCGCAAAAGGCAACGAATTACTTTATAAAATTTGAATGAGTTCAGTAAATTACTGTGCCAACCCTGCAAATCATGATTGAAACAGTACTCATTGCCTTTCGATATTCTGTTATTTGATGTGTGGCATCCATTGTAAAAGCCTTCATCTTACATTTATAAATTATTAAAAAATTATTCGGCCGACATGTTAAAAATATTCATAATTTTACTTTCGACAACGCTAGTGTTCAGTTTTGACGAATTCTATAGCCCGAAAATAACAACGACCAGAGATGAAATATGGCCGAGACCAAGATACCAAACCCAAAATACCTTATTCTCGGTTATAACATCATCAGTGTTTCGATTTGAGGCAACTAATAATAAATGTGATTTGCTAGAACAAGCGTTTCGACGCTATAAAACTATTATCGATAATCTGGTAATACATATACAAGAAAAATCCCCAGTTTGCAGTGACGAAGAGAAAAATTCGACAAATAAAATTCCCAATTGTTTAAAATCGTTACAAGTTAATTTGACCGAACCGTGTGCAATACTGCCGGAGCTCGATATGGATGAATCGTATAATTTGCTGCACACAAATAATACCGCTGTTCTAAATTCGAAAACAATTTGGGGTATACTTCGTGGATTAGAATCCTTTTCCCAGATGCTAGTGTTCGATGAATCGAAACGATGGTTAACTTTTCGTGAAACTAAAATCGACGATCAGCCAAGATTTTCTCATCGTGGTTTATTGATTGATACGGCACGACATTATCTCAGTATTCAAACGATTTATCGTATTTTGGACGGAATGGCTTATAATAAACTAAATGTTCTGCATTGGCATATTGTGGACGATCAAAGTTTTCCATACGTAAGTATAGCTTTTCCAGAATTGAGCCAAATGGGGGCTTACCATAAAACGATGACGTATACACCAGCCAATATAAGCAGTATAATCGAATATGCTCGAGTTAGGGGAATTCGCGTTTTACCCGAATTTGATGTGCCAGGGCATACTTCATCTTGGGGTAAATCGCATCCTGAGTTACTAACTATCTGCAGTTTTGATGAAGCACAATGGTTCGGAATTCTGGACCCAACCAAACAACAAACATACGACCTTTTATATAAATTGCTCACGGAGATTGTAGCATTGTTTCCGGAAAAGTATGTGCATTTAGGTGGCGATGAAGTTAATTTCAAGTGTTGGAAGACGAAGGAACATATTAAAAGATTTATGGAAAAGAAAAAATTTGAGTGCTACAAAACACTAGAGGATTATTTCTTTTTGCGTGTTACAAGTAAGCTCACACAATTGAATGCAAGTTCAATTGTGTGGCAAGAAGTGTTTAGTAATGGTGTCTCGTTGCCACAATCAACAGTCGTACAACTTTGGAAGGGAGATAAAGAGGAACGCCTATCCTCAATTACTTTAGCTGGTTATAATGTGGTGACGTCTCACGGTTGGTACTTAGACCATCTCCAAAAGCATTGGATAGATTATTATTTAAATGAGCCACTCGATTTTGATGGTACCGAAAAACAGAAAAAAATGGTTCTGGGCGGTGAAGCATGTATGTGGGGTGAATATGTTGACGACACAAATGTTTTACAAACAATTTTTCCACGGGTATCCGCAGTCGCTGAACGTTTATGGTCATACTTCGATGAATCGGACGAGACTATTCACGATGTTCTTCACGATGCAAAGCGGCGAATTAGAGAGCACACCTGTCGTATGATATTTAGAGGTATACCAAGTTCACCATCAAATGGTCCAGACTTTTGTGTTTTATAGAGTCCCCATTACATTTGATTCATAATAAAACGCTACTTATTTGTTAATGTTGTTGTTTCGATTTAAACCCTCATCTGGCACGGGTCGTTTTGTGTAAGAGTGAGCCAAACACAAATCAAGTCCTTTCAGTCTCGTTTCATTGTCGAAAAGCCATCTCTGCGCCATAAAGCCATTTGAAAAATAAAAGCTCAGCCGAAGATTAAATATATATGCGTATGTATGTGTTTCTCGCTTGTTTTGTTGCTAAATTGTTTATAAAACAGAATTACAACAAATAAAAATCATGAATTACTTATGTATATGTATGTTTGTAGTATAAATTTTGTATTACATAAGACATAAGAAGAAAATGAACAAGAATATTCACACACAGAACGATAAACAACAGAACAAAAACAAAAAAATTGCATAAAAATCGTATAACCGGTTTTTTTCTGCTCTGCATGTATGTATGTTTTTGGTTTATAGCTTGCGAAAAAAATTCTTAATTTTTTTTATATACATATATATATATATATTATTGTCATTGTATGGTTGTTGCTGATTTATATACATATATATGTTCACTTATGTGTGTATACATATATATAATAAACAAGCCAAAAAAAAACAATAAAAAGCGAATTTTGCAATAAACAAAAATATAAAAATTCGGATGTATATTATATACTTTGTACGCTTTTATATACATATGTAAATACTTAGCTCTTATATACATCTCATTCTTCATTTGTTTTTCTGTATACATAACCGAAATATACCAAAAAAAATACAATATTTTTTCTCTTTGTCTCGCGACTGTATATAGATTACTCACCCTACTGTGTTCCTACTCATACAATATTTTAAGCTGTGTTGCCAATTGTCTGTGTTATGTTAGATTTGTTGGTTTGTTATTGTTGCGTTGGGCTTAGACAATATGTTGCTACGCAGCATAATATAGTTGCGTAGCTTGTAGTGCTGCGTTTTTATGTATTACATAGATCTTATTCGGGATTGGTAGTTTTCTCGAAATAACCTTAAATTAAAGCTTTCTTTGCAGAATCCAGAATGATTAATATAGTCAAACCAAGTTATGGTCTGTGTCATACAAGTGCAATTTGAGTCAAAGTGATGAAGTGGTTTTTAAGCTCCTCGAACTTATGATAACACATGAATTCTGTTATCTTAATTCATACAAATTACATCGGATATCAAGTATCCGTTTAACATACAATTGAGGTCCAAACAGAAAACATCAGTTTTGGCGAAATTGGCCATAATCTGTTGATTCAGTCTTTAGTGAATTGAGTTACTAGAACTTCATTTGATTGAAAATTTCAAGAACTGGTATCCAAAAAAGCAACTTAGTGCTACTTATATGTTATAACATAGTTTGCCCGCTAGTCTTAGGGCACAACGAATAACGGTTAGACTGCGGATCAGAAGATTTTATAAAACGGACGTTCTCAGCATTCTCATGGCTGGAGTATTAAATTCCGAGTAATTCAAAAGGAGTGTAGTTTAATCACATACTTCCATTTAACCTAGCTTAAGCCAAACTTGATAGTCAAAAAGCTTACAGAATTACAGCACAAAACCATTTGAATCTTCACAAAAGCACTTATTGAATTGTCTACTAAATTTAAATAAAAACCAATAAAAATTCCCACTTGCCCCCTGTGAGGTTTGAACTCACGACCCCTGGTTTACGAGACCAGTGCTCTACCACTGAGCTAAACGGGCATGTTTCAGATCGAGTTTATCAAGCATACCATACTGTACAACCCATTACGTCAATACGAAAATGTTGCGAAGTTAGTAACAATCGGTACCGGAAATAAACTTCGCTGTTCATTAAACAAACGGCTTGCATAATTAACAGCAACACTGATCTAGTTATCAAGCGAACCCATTACCCGAAATTCAGGTGTTTCAATTATATATAACATTATGCATGTGTGTTGTCATTTTTACGTCGCAATTTCGATTTTTTGTTTTTATTTTTAAATAGCAACCCAACAACAAAATCGCAAATATCGAACCATACTATGTCAATATAGTATAGTAGTATATACATGTATATATAATATAATATGTATTTACTAATCATCATTATATACAATCTATGCAATATTTATAAACATGTACATGTATGCGTTTTTATATAATAAATAATTTTTCGTTTTATAAATATAAGCCGACCGTGAAAAATAAAACCAATTTCACTCTCACTCTTGAGTTATTTCTTCGTTTATGCAATACTTGACTGTGTGTACTTAGTTCATAGTTTCATACAAATAAAAAAGCCGGCCGCTTTTATATACATACAACAACAAAATATGCTCGTTCTCTCATTATATTCCCCTGCATGATTCAAGACACAAATTCATGATTAATCTTTTGCAATATTTATATAAGCCGATATTCATTCAATTTTCCCCCCCTCTCAAATGTTTATATATTTATATTGTTATATATTTTTATCCCTACCCGAATACATTTTCGTTTTTGTTTTGTTGTTGCACTCGCTTTTTCAATTTTATTTTCTATGGCCATGAAAAAGAAAGGGAGAGGATATGAAATGCAACAACAACCATGCTCTTTTCAAATTAAATAATTTTATGAAAAAAAAAATAATAATAACTTGAATTAATTTATAGTTGTATGTGTGTGTTTATTTATAATTTCAAATAAATCTATATGCATGTGTTTGTTTTCGAATGCGAAGCATAGTAAAAAAAAGTGAATATGTGTATGTGTATTTATAGAAAAATGAAATTGGAAAGAATAAGAAGAAAATTGAATGAGAGAAAAAAGAAAGAAGAACAACACTCGAATTAATAAAATGCAAAGCGCAAGACGTAAAGGTTGGCCTTCGAAATAATTTATTTATTATTACAGTGGTGTTGTTGTTGTTGTAGTTGGTTTGCTCTTTCTCGATTAAATTCTTTTTTTTTATGGCTTGCGCTTTAGTTGTTTTTTATAGTAAGTTTATTTGGAAGAAAATATTATTTTTTGTTCGTACTGATAAAAATAGAATTTTTCTTAAGAAAATGTTTAACTTAATTAATTTTGAAATTGGCATTAATCTACCCGGCGAGCAAGATTAATGTACATTTGTGCACACTATTGTAGTGGGAGACACTTATTTAGTTTTGTTGGTTGCAAATTAGTTGCTATAAATTTCTTTTTTTTTTGGTTGCGTTGCGGTTTAACAAATAGGTGGGGCATGCTAATGCGATTTTAGTGTATTTACTGTTTTTGGTATATAGGGAGGAAGAGGGAGTTGACTTTGTTGTTGTAATTTTATCGTTTAATTTTGTATGCGGTTAAGTGTTTGAGTTTGATCGAGTTGAGTTATTAGTTTGGGAGCAATGCAAGTATTCCATAAGCTTATTGATTCGACCGAGATACACATTCATAGGATAAAACAAAACGGATTCCGTTGAAAAACGCCTAATTCTCTTCTACCTACGCCCCATGTGAGTTCCTTACATGATAACATCAAAACCCGTCTCAAGACTAATCCAACTTACAATCTATCTTAACAGTTTGAAAGTCCTAGTTAGACGAACTCAAAGTCAGCATATTCCATTATACAGCATTTGCACTAGTTCTGCAACAAAATTCAAATCATTGGCACTGTGAATCCTCCTAACGGATCTTAAGGCCTATATCGAGTATATTCTTAAACAAAACTGAATAATCAATAAAATGACATTGAAACTAGCCCAAGTTTACTGCACCTTTATGTATTGTGTCTTTAAATACATATACATCTTCAAAATTAAGGCAGCAGAGGAAAATCATATATTCCACTTTCGAATCAAAGTCCTTTTCCTACCCAACAACCCTATTTCCTATGTACAACATCGAACAGGATAGAATGGGAAGAAAATCAATAATTCTAGGGAATATCCATAATAGACTCTTTGAATGGAACTAAGAATGCCAGATTTATAGCACCCTGCCTTTCTCCTATATGGACATTTATGTGGAGTACTTTATATACTACATAAAGTGAACCGCGCCCGCACTCTATATACATATAAAACCACCTACTCTACCTTTTTGGATATAATCATCATGTGCAGTGTACACAATACATAATCGGGAGGGGGTGTGTGCAACTCTAAATTTTTGAAAAAAAAAAATATTTTCCTTTCCTGCCCTTTTTTTAAAAAAACTAGTATATAGTGAAAATACTTCAAGGCCAATCATATTTAAGAGAAAAACATAATGCAATTTAATAAGCGCACGAATACATATGCAAGCCGTTCTTTACACATAAAATGAACAACAAAAAAAACATTTTGGCATTGGCAGTGAGTTGCACACATGCGCGCGTCTAATTGTTGTACATGCAATCCGTTATTCTTGTTCTATATCGTTTTTTTATTTCTACTTTCCCCTTTTGTTTTTCATATTTTGTTGTACCTTTCGATTTTGTTTTTTTTTGTCGAGGAAAATCTATCCAATCGTAAGTTTTTTTCAGGGACACACTTTCCCCTTCGATTGAGTAATGTAGTCGTGTAGTACATATCTACATAATGAGAATGAGACCGGCAAAAAAGAAAATAATAATCTAAGGTGCGGGGAGAGAGAAGAAAATACAAATGTGAAAGAGGAAATACAATAAAAAAAAACAAATATAGTGTATCGTTGTGGTTGTATTTTTTTTATTATACAATTTTATTTATTTATTTATTTGTAGTGCGTTTTGAATGCGTTTATATAGCAGCCGCACACATACACATAACCAGAATTATACTATTTTACACACATGTGTGTGCCAGCAGAATAAAAAGCGAAAACTATGTACAACAACAAATTTTGTGTTTTTCTTTCATCATCACACACAATTTCAAGTTTAGTATCATTTTCGCTTTTCGCATGTTCAGTTAGTATAGTACGAGTAGCGAGAGAGTACGGTGTATTTTTTTAAGTTTTCATTTTTCACTAAAGTTTTTTTATGTTTGTTTGTTTTTATTAAATTAAATAAAAAGATATATAAAAAAAAAATTAAAATAATTGTAAATTATATATTATATTTAGAGAAAAATAAATAAAAACAAAACAAAAAACAATATTGTTTGTTACAAAACAGAATAAATAATATAATTTTTTACGAGAGGAGAAACAATTTTATTTGTTTCATGCAACATTATTTTCGTGTTTCATGAGTTATGTGTGGGTATATAATATAAAGTGTGGTGAATCTTTGTGAATTTTATCATTGAATTTTGGTGAAAATTAAAAGAAAATTTATATTTATGGAAAATATGGGAAAGTGATTTTTTTTACAATGCGTATGTAGAATAAATAACATAAATTTTTGTATTTTTATAAACAAAACAAAAAAAAATTGTTGCGAGTGTTGAAAGAAAAGTAACGTTGAGTGGCGCGCGCGATAAAAAGAGATAAACATATTAATTTTTGTGGTGAATTTGGACAATAAATCTATTCAAAATTGCGACTCTAGCGTATCACCATCATCCGTTGCTCCTGATGGCGCCACGACGTAATACTGGCCCGACCCAGGCAGTTGATGTACACAATTTACTTGGGCTCGATCCAGATTCGCTGGATTCAGGCGGACCGCTCAACACAAATCCGTCATCAAATCAAACGAATGGCCACGACAGTGCGATTATGGTACAATGTTGTGTTCCATCAAACGATTGTCTGAAATCAAATTCGATGGAATTTGCGTTAATCAATCGTAGCGAACCGGTCGATTGTGTTCGCGTAATTTGTAATAATGAAAATTGTTCGGCTGGGCAATATATGCATCGCGAATGTTTCGAAACGTGGGAGCAGAGTGTACTCTCGTATTTGAAATCAATTGGACGGGCACGTTCGTGGTCCGATCGGCAACGTCAGCAAAATTTGTGGACAAAAAAAGGTTATGATTTAGTGTTCAAGGCGTGCGGTTGTAAATGTGGCCGAGGGCATTTACGAAAAGATCTCGATTGGTCGCCTCCGTCACCATCGAGCTCGTCACTAAACGGCAGTGTCTATACGAATGGAAAATTTGAAGACGATGCACTTACCAAGAAAAAACGTAAGAAAAATCGTCAAAATCAAAAACCAATGCTTACAATTTCGACGACAAACACATCGGCCGGTTACAACAATCACAACCATGTAAATTTATCGTCGAATCAAACGAACGGTGGCAATATTGAATTATCCCGTGGACGTGCTGGTTCATTATCCTCAAGCAACGGTTCAACATCACCACCCGTTTCAGCAACGTCATCGGAGCAAAGCATTTCACCAGTCCACACACAACAACAAATTATGCCAGCACTAAATAGTGCAGCTGTTGTTGCTGTTGCTGCAGCCGTTACAGCTAAACAACATCAGCACCAGCAAAATCAACAAACGAAAGCAGCCCACAAATCAAAAGTCGAGATCTATTCGGAACGTGTAAGGTAAGTGAATTGAAAAAATCTCACGTAGCTCTCGTAAAATAATAAAAGGGTATATATACCTATTCGTGTGTTATATATCCGTAGAACCTTTTTTTTTGTATTTTATCGTGACCTTGAATCGAAAACATCCTAAATATTTTCGGGAAAATCGAAAAATTTCCGTCGGCTGTATTTTTCCATTTTTCGGGGTGATAATGAATTTTGTTTATTTTTTATTTGGTATATGAAGGGTGGAAAATTAATTTTCATGTATATAATATATATATTTTTGGGGTTGATAAGGAAAACTTTTTTCTTCGTTTTTCGTATCCTTACGCACACACAACGCACAATCAATAAAAAAAAATTCTTCACGAAAAAATAAGATTCAATGTTTTGTGTGTTGACTTAAGATGTTTTCTTGGGTATTTTTTATGAGATGTTTGATTCAATTAGAAAATTAGGATTAGATACTCGGTGTTTTTTGAATGATTAGTGAGTGGAATGTATTTTTATATAAATTTTAAACGAGGGTTCAAAATAGATAAAAAGGGTGAATCGATTGATTATCGAGTGATACTAAGTAATGATTCACATTTTTTGAGTAGAGTTCGATTTTGGTCGAAATATCACTCAAGTTGTACAATTTCGAATTGAAACTTGAAAGCTCTGAGTAAGTGACAATTTGATATATTTTCCCAGACATTTTTTTTACCTTTTCCAAAACACAAATATTTTTGATCATTTGCCAAATAAATATAATACTTATTGTTTAAAATTAAGAGACAATTAAAATATATAATTAATTAAATAAAATAATTTTTAATAATTCTGTAAGTTTTAAATGTTTTAAATAAAAGCTTTTAGTTATAGTTAATTAATTGCACAGTTTGAGTAATCTCAAAGAATGATCTAATACAAAATTCTAACGTAAGTACACTTAATTATTCTTGTTTGGGACGACTAGTTCAATATTTAAAAATGTTTAAGAGTGAGTACCACAAATTTCCAATTAACCCATTAAAAGTTATAATGTTTCAGTAGCTGCACTAAATTTTAAAAATCTGTGTCTTAATCTGTGGCAGTTGGAATGGAAGGCACTGATTTCGAATTTCGACTGGAGGGCAATTTTCACACCATGCTATGTTGAATGATGAGCACATTTCGACCTTTTATTTGATGTGCAGAACCTATGGATATTCCTATCTTCTGAGGACTACGTTAATTAAGCCTCTAAATAATCGGCACGTTCTCGGTAAAGGAAATGAAAATCACTTGGGAGAGCTTCAGCCCCAAAATAGCCAGTAGAGACAGAAAAAACTCATTCAGAAAATTGTGTTAAGTTACAGAACTTAGCTGGCATCATCTTAATGTTCTAAATAAAACTCTTATATATAACTAAATTATAAAGCTTTCTAACTCTCATAAATAACTAAATTATAAGTCTGATAGATACTTACTTAAACTCCAAATCGGAAATTTACACATTAGTTCCCACAAATTCCACACATCTACTTTTAAGATTATTTTTAAAAAACGTTACATTAATGTCCATTTTGTCAATTACATTCAAATGTAATTTTGCCATATGATAAAGGTTCAAGTAGAAGTCCCTTTTAATTCGGTTTGATATACTTGTCATAAAATGCTTAATTAATAGTTGCCCGTTTTACACAATTTAAACTTAAGGATTCTCAAAAGATTACAATTGTGCCTTAATTGTATGTGCAAAAACAGTGAAGTCCTCTTTATGGAAACGACATAATGAATATATCAGATCTTATGCCCTACAATGATCCGTCACGCCCTAATATCTATTGCAAAACGACTCACCCCATATTTTGCAACGCAATGCAACAGACATTCAAAAACGTATCAGATCTGCACCACGTACACTATAACATCGGCTCCTTTCATATAAATATTTTCAAGCTTAGTTAATTCTAAATTTTGCTACGTCCCTGACTAAATCATTGCAATGTATACAAATGCATACAGTAATTTGATGAAAACACAACCTCAAAGTATTTTTTTGATAATTAAAATATGTTTTTTGGTAAAATACGATTAAATATAATCGTTATCAAATCTAATCGAATTAGTTATATATTAAAAGCTCTTGTGATTTAATGATTTAAATACAGGTTTTCGAACTGCTGATAAGAGAAGAGACTTTTAATTGAAAAAGTTTAAATATGTGTCTGTCTTATCAAACATGTATGTACTTAAAGATTACGATAATAGTCATTCATAATTTATAATGTTTGGGTACTTTTCCTCGAAATAAGTGTCTAGATAGTCGAGCAAATAGTCGAGCTTTTGATACAGGTGCTACATAATAAATGATCTTTGGTTCTTTGATCTGATCTTAATATTATGAGTGGTGTTTATCCGGCGACCCTAACCCCAATTCAGGTATTTGTCACTGATTTTTTATTGCATAATTATAGCCATAGCATACGAAGTATTGAACAAATATACTTACATTACAATAAACGTTTATAAATATGTGTTTGTACAGTACAATACATAGAGAGATACTAAAATATATAAACGTGTAATGCGGGTGAAAGGAAATGTCTACCATACTATGTCTAGTTCGCTAGCTGTTTGTGGCAATTGCAACCCTGAGAAAATAAATAAAACGAAAAGGTAACACAATTTATATTTCCAAATCGAGATGAACCCACATCACTTAATTTTTTAATTGAATATATATTTACATTACACACATATACACAAAACACTTTTGGTGGAACCTTTAAAATATATAAAATTTCGCAATCAAAATGCAAACCTAATGACTGGCTGGTTTGCATGCGTGTCTGATAATGTCGTTGCTAAATACATTTACCTGACGTTCAATTGATTATCTCTCCATTGAATTAAAAATTGTAAAGGGAACTAAAAAGTGTTTTTCTTTCTTTTTCACTTTCATTGAATGTGCTTTGGTGTACAAACACACACTCAAACACTGTGCATCTGTATATATGTACGAGTACAAAAAGAAGAGAAAATATACGACATAATTGAAGAATGAAAATAAATTTGCCCTTGAAACGATAACCCGATATTCATATAAATTGTATAGTGCAATTTAATTATATTGTTTTATATGTACATGTATAAGTATTATCATAAATATATTTACATGTGTGTGTGTGTTATAAAAATGATTAATAAAAAACCAATTGCATCTTGCCAGAGAAAGGGAAAAAAGTGCGAATGCATGACGTTCAACGTAATGTTTAAAAATGGTTGTCTAGATTTGTGTTTACTTGCGGTTTTTACTATGTAAAGTATATTTGTATTGTAAAAATGTAATAGAGTTTGTTGGTTTTTTTCGCATCTGACTTGGAAAATGGATGATACTTGCTAATTCAAGGCTAGAATTATATAAATACACATATACGCATGTAGTTTTAGTCTGTTTAAGATTTAACTCCCTATCTTAGATGTATTTCAAGTTTAACAGAAACTCTGAAGAGAATTTTAAAATTGTACATGCATATGTATGAACATAAAAACACCGGTTTTTACAAATAATTGGAAATCAGATGCCGGTAGTAATGCTATTATTAACCGTAATCAGTTGATAAAAAAATGTTGTTTCATTGAAGTATTTCTAGATAAAACTGGAATAATAATTAGACAGCAATGCCATTATCTGTTGAACCGTAATTCTATTAATGTGTGGAAGTTGGTTTTAGGAAGGAAAGACGTGGACTAGGTTAAAAAGCTATGGCAATTGGGGCAGGAGGTACCTGGTTCGAATCCGGATAGGGACAGGATGTAAAAGTGATTGACAATCTGATTACGATCAGATTGGAGAGCAGAACTATAGGTTGGTATGGAATTATGCAAAGTTCTACGTAAATCGGAACTATAGTATAGTAGGACGTAAATAAGCGAACCGCAAAAGATTTGGAAAAGCTTGATACGTAAACAAATTGCAAAGATAGGGACAGATAGACAGACGTGGACTAGAGTGGAAATAAGAATAAACTTTCTTTTCGATTTCGATGAGGAACTGAAAAATTATTTATTATAACTGAAATTTAGGCTCAATCCCCTTTTATGCTTAATCTAGTGAGTTATACCATGTTACAAGTGTTGCCCATAGTTGTTCAACATTTATCAGTTCCTCGTTATGTAGAGTAGCCAAGATTCATCAGTTCTTCCTATAGGAAGTATATTGGTTGATTCTTTACCTTAGATATAAATGAACAAACATAAACTTCAAGATAAGATTTTATCAAGTGCTGTCGCATTTGTTGATCTATGAGATTTGCAAGAATGTAATAACGTCATTTTGCAAATCCAATCCTGATTAAATAAAGCAAATTGTCAAGTTTATTACGGTGAATTGGTCTATCTCAAAGAATAATAATGTCCATGTTTTATACTTGAAAACAATTTGAAATGCAATAAATTGTGTTGTGTGTAGGCAACATCATAGTATCTAGTTCCAAAAACCTGTTTTAAATAGTAAAATGTCATCCCCATACCAAAACAAAGCTAACAAAAAATGAAACAGTCACAAGTGTAATTATTGCCAAAAATACGTGTTTAGAATAAATTAAAGTTAAGATAAAAATGGAGGAAACTAGCAATAATAATATATCAGAAACTACATCAAATATAATCACTGAACATTTAACAATAAAGTAGGTAGAATTATTTATTTTTGTTGTATATTATCTATGATGATGTTTTAATAAAGATCTTGGCATTTTCATATCTTCCTTAACTTTAAAAATTAATTTAAAGAGATTTTGTTGTGTGTGAATTTGTACAAAACAAAAGATCCAACTTGTTAGATGCAAATCGTTATTTAACACCACCGCTAGCAACAACACAAAATTGTAACGAGCGTAAAGTATTTTGTCTAGTTTTTTTTTTCTTAAAATTATCTACACACAGTATATTTGAAAAGATGTACTCAACGTAATCCTTATTTTTGTGTTATGAACAGCAACGAACAAAAATATCCTTAAGTGGGAAAAGAGTGGTGTAATTTAAAGAATATTTCATGAAAAGTTTATTTTCGAAATAAGAAATTTAATTAAAGTATTAGAAGTGTTTTATGTGATGTGTATAAGCGCGTACTTAAGAAGTTGGTCAAAATATAACATTTGTGTTACCGAAAGAATTGGGTTAAATTGTTAGAGATTCTCTCGTTTGCTGTCAGATTATGTTGTTTTATAAAGATTTCCAGAAATTTAATTGTTTGTTTTGCATTAAATTTTCTCGTTTGGAGTGGATTTACATTAAGTTATTTTATTTGAGTTTTCGTTAGATGATTGACATGAAAATTGTGTTGCGAATGATACATAATTGTTATTGAGTAATATTGTCTATATATTGTGTATATACACGAAAAGCTAACATTCGAACCTCAGTAATGATTTAAAATATTTTAATTAATAATAAAATTCAGTCAGCTGATAAATCTAAGAAACACAAATTCCGCGGACAATATATTTGTTCTATACACATAATAATAGTATGCGTATTCACATTCTAACAAATTTAGCTATTTTCAAAAATAAAAATTCAAAATAGTAGAGGTAAATAGAATTTTACAAGGTTGTTAAAAACACACAGACACATCAGCAAGAGTAGAGTAGCGCAAAACAATTCTCGATAGAGTTTTATTTAATAATTAATTATATGAAATGAAATCATTCTATATACGAGTACGTTACAGTATGTGTATTATAAACATTTCAAGGCTATAAAATAGAATTTAACTAAACTATTTTATTAAGTTTTTCGTTTTATATACTCTTAGTCGAACTGCATATTATATTATTATTTTTTAAATATGTAAAATACTTATATTTAACACGGGCCATTAACCAGAGCAGATGCGCAATCCATCTACATTAATAATCATCATCATGTGTTTGATATAATAACATAATATAATCGTCTCCGCACAGAATCTCGTAAATTACACCTTGTTTCAATTAATTAATTTTGGAAATTTATTATACTGGTTGAGGGTTCGTTAAATAATTACCAGAAATTAAAAACAAGTATAATTTGTTTAAATATATTTTGATTAGAATATTTGTTGAAAGCGGAAATGATACGATATCCTCCAAGAATGTACAATTATGACATGTATGTCACAATCGAACCACAATAGGGATATAAATTGACCATAACTAACTATCATAGTAATATAATTTGTCGTTGTAGCATAACTTTGATATTCGTTGGGCTGACTACCTACAAAGTAATGTGCACCATTTGTATTGATGGTTTCGTAGGGTCTAAGTTGAGATGCGGTCGTATATTAGTAATGTAAAACATTAAATATAAGAGAAGTCAATTCCCTGTTTTCCATACTACGCTGAATAGTATCGCTGATATTCAATAACGCAGTGTTTGTACCATGAAATTTTCTAAAAATATATAATTAATACTAAATATTTTTCAATCTGGTGTTAGAATGTTCCATGGTACCAATACTGCGGTGTTGAATATCAGCGATGATATTCGGCGTAGCATGGAAACAGGGACTTCTCTCACTTTATTCGATTTTTCAAAGGCCTTTGATTCTTTGAATTACAACTTTCTTTTTCTCTTCAGTTTGTTTTTGGTAGTTGTTATTCTAACTTTCTTCTAGTTACTTCAGATGTTCCTCAAGGTTCGGTACTTGGTCCTTTATAATTGTCTATGTACATTAATGACAAAGAATCCTTCGTCATTGTTCCTTTCACATTTTCGCTGATGGTGTCCAAATTCATAGAATATTAAGTTAGATCAGCATTCTATTATTAGTAATATATAGTTGGCCGATTTCCAATGGGCTCGTCTTAAATTCTAGTATATCGCAATCTATTATTATCTACAGTCGTTAGATACGTTTTTTTCTTGTATACGTCTTAATGGCATCATTCCGTTTTCAAATACTGTTAGTAATTTGGGGATAGTTTTTAATAAAACTCTTACATGGGGTGACCATTTAGTTAAAGTTGGTCTGTATAAAGTAGTAGGGTTTACGGATAGTCAGTTTAAATAGAGAATATTTACTCTATGGTGATTTCTTATTTGGTTTGTTTCACGAGAATATGACTATTGTAGCCTGCTGGAAATCTTTCTAGGTCTTTAAATTTGTCATTTTGTTAGAGGTATTTCTCAATGGAATTCAGTTTCTATTCAGTATTAGAAGTTCCAGATCTGCCGAGATGTTTAATTTTTTTAAATATTGTCTGATCACTGCTGCCCATTCCAGTGTAAATGAGCTTGTACTCAAAATTTTAGTTTGTATGCCTAATGGAAGTTATAATTTTTTACTTATGCGCTTTTCCTTCTTAATCCAAATTATAAGCAATATATTTATAAATAAACAAAAATAAATAAGTGTGAATCCAATTTTGAAAAACAGCTGATAAAAATGGTAAATTATATAAAAGAAATACATACATCAAATTTTAATTTATAACCGCGTATAGATATTTTTAAATATAAGTTAAATTTTTATCGCAAATTTAATTTTATTCTTATATAAATATTTATATAAGAAAATTGTAAACATGCATATTTCTTGTGTGTGCGGATGATTGTATGTTAAATATTTATAATATATGACGCGAGTATTTTTTTTTGTTAATCGCGAACATTGTATTGATTGTATGTTATACACACTCGTATATAAAGACTATATGAGTGTTGTATATGCAGATGATTTTTGTGAATAATGTTTAATATTTTTCCTGGAATGCATTTTTATGATAATCGCAAGAAACGTGTAGGCATGTGAATTTATATTTATGTATTTTGCACCATATTCATCTGTGTTTTTATATAGTACGATACAATGATAGCGGAAGTCAGTACCTACCAAATCTAAAATTTTAAACACATGTATGGTTAAATTTTGTGTTGAGTTGATGTTCAATATAATAATCTACTGAAACACTTAAAATCGTGCCCAAAGCCAGTTTACATTTATTTATGACTTATTCTCACGCAAAAATGGAATAATATTAAAGAAAATGTTATTACTTTGAATAAAGTTTTTAAGAAATAGAGCATAAAAAATTAACAATCTTAAAAACAATTAGTATGGCAGTGCACAGGCAGACAAATTAAATAATAATAATACATATACGCACATTATATTATATAAAAGGTTTTCCAATAAGAGGATTTCATTTTGATATGTAAAGAGGATGGTATGCCATTAACATTTGAAAATGATATCAGCCAGATGGTCGCCACAACTACGCTTGCAGCATCATATCGTTTTCATGAAATTTTCCACGACCAATTTGCACATTTGTGGCTGTCTTTCATGTGACCTCAAAGAAAAAAGTGTAAAGGTGTTAAATCACAAGATCTCGGTGGCTAATTGTGATCACCTCTTCGAGAAACAACACGATCAGGAAAATTTTCTTGCAGCGATTGTTTCGTTAGTTATGTGGTACAATATCTTACAATTCCGGCAGAAAAAACCATTAATCATAGCTCGGTAGTGCAATCCATTCACCGTAACAGTTGCACCAGCTTCATTTTCGAAAAAATAAGGTCCAATCACACCGCACAGCCTAAAAACCGCACCAAACAGTGACACGTTGATGTCAGCTTCAAAATTGACAGCCGCCCAATGCTATTCAAAATGAAATCTCTTATTGGAAAACCTTTTAGAAAAACTATAATTACAAGTTTTGTTAAGTATACATGTATTATACAAATACTATAGCAAGAATAGTTTTTCGCATATAATTTATCAACAACAACAAACAATAATAATAATAATAATAATAATAGTACATATTTAAATAAAAAGTGAATTAATTTTTCGCTGAATAAACAACAAAACACAATCGCGGTGGAAATAAATTAAAATAAATTCAAGGATAAAAAATTAAATAATTTTTGTGTGTGAATATTTTTTAGATACCAAATTTTTATTTTTAGTGTTGTCTAATTTCCAAATTGTATATACTATATAGATTGAATATATGTACTTCTGAGAAAATTAAAATATGGTTATGTGTAGTAGAAATAGATTTGTCCCTGAATTATATGTGTTCAATGATCACCCGAGTTCATCAGGTCGTAACCTTATATATTAGAATTTTGTTTTATTTGTATTTTTTTTTCAACTGGCCAAATTTTAAATCGAGCAATAGCAAAATTAAATTCTCAACAGATTGCATTGAAAATACCGCACATTATACGATAATCGATGGGAGTAATAAACTTTTGCCAAAACATGAAATTTGAAAACACGATAATATCGAATCAAATTTACAGACACATCCCAAAACAACTCAATAATACTCATTTTTTTACAACATATATTTGATTTAACCGCCGTTGTAGTTCATCGACTCCTTTTCCCATTTCGGTAAGACACATTTATCATCATTAAAAAGTTTTTTTTTGCTTTCCTATCTCTCACATATGTACGTATTTTTATATATATATATATATATGTATTTCCAATTGCATAAAAACTATGTATCAAAAACCATAAACATATAATGTGTATATAGTTGAGATAAGAATTTTTATGAAACATGTTCGTTCACCTTTTTTTTCTCGGCTCGATTGGAGTATAGTGAAAACATCTGCGATATTTAAATTAGTCATGGATTACATACAATACGAACATCTCGCTGCCAAATATAAATATTATTACAACTGTCCTTCTTTAATACATTGTAGGCATTACATTATATATGTATACGATACCACACAAGATATGGCCTTAAAACTACTGCTATTAATGAATCTTATCGTGTTTAATCCAAAAATTTAACGACATGTAAGCGCGTAATTCTATATATATTTCTTAAAAAATAAGAAATAAAATTCATGACATGAATTTGATTTTTAAAAAGTTTTAAATTCGGCGAATTGAAGAATCATATATATATACACATTCGCAAGAGAGTATTTTTTTTCTTCAAATAGGTTGTAAAGAATAATAAATTTCAAAGACATTGAATATAAGTAGATCCAAATCACGAATTTCAATTGTGTTTATCAACTAAAAAATCGCGCCTAATGGAATAGTTAATTTGTATAGCTGCATACGTCGTGAGATAAAACGTGCCGTTGTGTTTTAGGCGGAGACAATAAGTGCTCGATACCTCTTTCAAAATTTCTAATATTTTTCTTCGGCATATTTTTAACGTAAACACATACATATTTTGCTATTTTTTAAAAAACAAAACAGCGCAGCGCGCGCGATTATTATTAAAATCCAATGTCAAGGCTAAAAATATATAATTTTTTGTGTATACATACATATATATACACACACACAATATTGTGAATTTTAGCTCTCTGTTTATAAACATTCTTTTTATCATTTAAATACGAAAAAAAAATAATATTTTTGCTTGAGCAAATATCGCGCGCTGGTGGTGGTTGATGGAGGAGTGCGCGACGCGGTGCGAAAATGTAATTTCGATTAGATAATGTGTTTGTTTTGAATATGTTGTTGTTGTGGCCAGTTGATATTGCCAAAATGTTATTATTATTATTTTTTGGCATTGTGTGTCATATTATGCATATATATAAGATATAGATGGTTATAGTTTGTGTGGCTAGGTGGATAAAACACATAGGAAAAATGGTGATTGCAAATCACGATTTTTATTTGTTTATAAGCTTTACAGACTACAACAACAACCATATATTTTGTTTGTAGTATAAAACTTTTTCGAATATATAGATAGGTATATATATGTACATGCACAATGTATATATACAGTATAATATAAATCATCTAAGAAATGGAAAAATTTTATATAAGATAAAAAAAAATGTCAATTTGAACATTTTTAGGTGATGAAAATTCAAAGCACGTATATTTTCTGTTTGGAACAAAAAATCCACTAGTCAGTTTTTCTTTATTGTTGCTGTGCTTTTCGTGTTGTGTGTTGTTCTTCGCTGATCACTGATTTCTTGATTTTAACAGGGATTTCATTTTTCATCAGCATTGATTTGATTTAATGTGCTAGGTTTTCTATATCATTTCGTGTTGTTTTATTTAGCTTTTGATTTCAATGCTTTAATTAATTTAACTCGAGGACTAGCGAGTGTGGTGGAAAATTCAATTGAGATATAACTAATATTATGAGTGTTCTGTTTCCTAGTGAATTTCATCTCTAACCAACACTTCCATTACACATATATGTAATTTATCATTAATCAAACATTTGCTTAAGATGCGTGGGCTTTTTACTATAATGTAAATCTTATCTGAATAGAATAAATAACAACATAATACTACTTTATATATAATAATCTAAAGTGACTTTTCTACCCACATATCTGTATAATATAATCAAGTAATAATATAATTTTATAGTTTATTTATTTTTAATTTAAATATTTAAATACCGAATGTATATAAAGTTGACGATATATGATATATCGTTGCTTTAAAAATATATATTTTTTATAATACGATGATCAAGCAAAATTTTTTGTTTGTACTTATATATCGATAATTAATAATGGCGCGCTTTATAATTAACCTGACACATCAAATTGTACAGAGTGTGCTCAGCATTTATTGACTAGCTCAATTCAACAATGTTAAGACATTTTCTGTGTATAAATATGTATTAAATTTCTTATTCCTACTGGACTATGTATAAACATAAGAATTATGACTGCAGTTTTGTAAAATGAAACCGTGACAAATATTTCATATTCTTACACACAGTCGTATGATTTAAAAAATCTTTAAATTTAAAATTCATGTTCTTAATATGAATTTTTTTAAACTGATTTTCACATCACCAAGAACCAAAAAAAAAGGATCAAAAATATGTTGAACTAAATGTTGCACATTAACATATATACATATTGTGCTTTTGCATATAAAAAGTTCAAAAGTTGTATGTTCATAAATAAAATAACCATCGTCATGATTTAGTTTGTTCACGTAAAGTGTTTTTATATCATTAGTAATAGTTAACTAGTCGTAATTATTACTATTATTGCAGTTTGAATGAAAACTAATTATTTTGAAAACCCCAATGGACTTGATTTAAATTAAATTAATGAAAAACTGTCTTGTTTAGTGTATGTACGAGTATATATAAAGAATTTTATTACTTTATTTTTTATTTGGTTAGTAAATAAAGGAAAAAAAAAGTTCATTCATGGTGGTCAACCAATTTTCCAGCCACACTCAACACAAACTTCAATTAATTTTATTTTTTCTTTATGGTTTTTTTTTTGTATTCAATGAAAATAAATGATTTTCATTTTCTACCATGGTTATGGTTATTTATGTATTGTGTGTACCAAAGGTATGAGACTTGATTGTTGTTTTGGTTACACTGGAATTAAAAAATAATTAAGTCCTCTCTATAGCAAGCTCATCAAATAGCGAAGATTGGGTATTTTAAGTGTAAAGCATTGAATATTATAAAATATCACGATTTCGTCCCACATTAAAGAAATAAAAAACGTTTAATTGTTGTTGTTGTATATATTTCTTTTTATATACAAAATGATATAGAGACAAATAATAAGAAAATATATGTGCTCTAAGATACTATAGTGATTTACATGTCAAGGTCAATTTCAAGAACTTGATTTAAAAATGTGACGAAGTATTTTTCTGGTATTTTGATTTTTTTTTTATTATATTTTTACTTGTGTATATTTTATAATACACTTTTAGCTTTTGTTATTGTTTATATAAGATATAAAAATAAACAAATAATAAAAATAAAAGCGTGAAAAAAATCGTGCGGTGTCAGGGGAAATTTTGCTGGGAATTAGTTGGGTGCGACGACAATATATGTCAAAGTATATGTTTGAATGGACTAGGTATAAGTTGGGAGGTTTAGTGATAATGTTTGAAATTGAACTTATTTTAGTTATTCGACTTTTTTAGACAAACAAGACTAGGAACCAGTACAAACGTTTAGTTAGAAAATTATTTTATAGCACACGAGGCATGTGGTCATAATTTGAACGGCTTACGATCGAGGGTTTATTTCAAGTATAAACCATTATTGCTACACTCAATGAATTTAAGTGATGTCATTTAAATCACCTTATTAGAGATTGGGTAAATTGTTATGGACATAGCTATAGTGTTTAAAAATATTGGTTGTTCATATCACTTTGTATAATTTTTACTAATAAAGTGGTTCCGCTTAATACATACATATTTAATCTTAATCATATTACGCCTAATCTAATTTTGGTTATAACCAGACAAATTTGTCTACTTTGCAATAGCGTAAACTGGCTCAATATAATATTATTTTTTTACCATTTCTGTAAGACTTTAACCTAGGGTTTAATACAATATTTGCTTGATTAAACCTAATCTCACGACTGAACAACTAATACTAAAAATCAATCAATAAAATTCAAATATTTATTAGAATTTTATTTTTTTTTCTTGTTTCTGTGTGTGATTTAAATATTGAACACATGAGATATAAATTTCAACAACTTTTTCCACTCTAAACGTACTCTCATATATTATCATTTTCCTTTATTTCCCATCACTTTTATATATATTTTTTTTATACATTTTTCTTCATCACTTTTGTAACTGCCAAAGGGAATTTTATTCGCATGTTTAGATCTAATTTTTTTCTACTTTCGTTGCTTATTACGTCTTGTATGTACAGACGGAGATACATGTAAGTTTGTATATTGAATACTATATATTTATGCTTATGCTCGTATATTAGAATTCAATGGAAAAATTTCGTTTCTTATATATACTTGGTGATGATAATTCTTTCCGTTTTTTGTGTTAAGAGAGACTTTATGTGGTAGAATATAATGAAACGGATGTTTGATTGTTTGGTTTATTTTAGGAGTATTATACATACTCGTATATCCCAGATATAGACACTTTTGTGAATAGATATAGACTTCAGTATTTAATATCATTCATGTACGAATAAAGTATTAAAAATTAATAATTTATTTTGGCTGTAATCAATTTTTCTTGAGATTTCCAACGAACGATAATAATTTAACCTTAGAATTTTTTGTTTGTGTTCGTTTTTTGATATTAAGATTGATGGTCGATTAGAAGAGACGAATCTTCTTATGTTCAAACAAATATCAAAACTTTTTATTTATAAATATTTGATATAAATCGATTTTTCATGTTTTTTTTTTGTTGCACTTGTACGTTTGGGTATGTGTGTACGAGATGAAAAAAATTCTTTTTATGAAAAACTAAAGTTTTTCATCTATTTTATGATAGATCGATTGAAATTTGATGGATTCATTTTATCTTACATAAATAAATTTATATCGTTTAGCATTCTATGGTCAATTAAGTTGTGTATGCGTTCTCGTATGTTCAAAACACAGACATAATTTTATGATATAATTTGATAAGTTTGTAATCTAAATATTATTATTATTATTATTTATTTATAGAACAACATCAGGCTGTAATGGAATTTTTTCACGTCGTCTTGATTTCTCGTCATTCAATTTACTTCCACGAACACGTTTGAATTCATATCAAATTAAGGTAAGAATAAATATTTTTTTCACACTTATAAAATATTATTTTATGATTATCACATGGTTGCAAATTTACAATTGTCATAAAATTAGTTAAATGATACAAAATATATAACCCATTTTCCTTTTTTCTTTCTTAAGTAAGTAAAAAGGCACTTTTTTAGTATTTGTTACAATATATTTTGGTGTTGCTGGTTTTTATAGATCAATAATAGATAAGTTGAGTGTAATACAAGACTAGAACTGAGAAAAAATGTATATATATATTTTGTTCTTTATTAAAACTTAACCATCTGTCTCAAAGAAATGGCCACAAATATTATCATTTTATCGATTTGGGGATCAAATACTACTATACACACAATTCAAATAGCTCAATTTATATATAGATTCAACACGTTATGTTATTTTGTTAGATTGCAACATGAAAATTGCTTTTGGGCTATTGACCCATCCATGTATTTATATGTACATACAATCAATATATACATAACTATGTTTATTGAAATTAAAACACTTTTAAGCGTCAAATATTTAGATTTTGTAATAATCGTAATAATAATATAATCTCATTATAAACCCTTTTTTTTCCTCGTATAAACTCTACTGTGTATGGCAAGCTTATACGAATACAAATAGAGGATAAAAAGGCAAATTAAACGTAGCATGAAATTAAAGTGTTTATATGCTATAAAATTTTTATCAAGTCACTAAACAAATATAATTTTTGGTTCGTTTTGATTAAATCCCAAAAAGGTATATAATATTATAAATGTTAATTTCTATATTTTGTTAGTCTTCCTTAAATGCATATTTTGATGTGGGAAGTGTTTATTTTATTTGTTGTACCTACCAGCTATGTTATTAAATTTGGGGAATGTTCTGAAAAGTTCTAGTGTGTTGTAGTGGCAATAATTTATAAAGTTGTCAGAAACTAGTCTAAAATTTGAAGTTATCATTCTTATTGACAAATAGACATATCTACATTGTCAACAGATGCATATGACTGTGGTATAATTTAAAGGAATCAATTTTTAGTACAAATGTTTAACAATTTTCTTGAATCAAATTGAATATTAATTTTTAACACAATGTATTGTTTATTTTATTCTTAATTAGAACTAAAATATTAATAACAAATAAAATATATCCAGATAGAGAAAAACAGCAAAACAAACTGTGACTGACTGACTTATTTATATTTTTGTCACGTATCGCGATTATATGGACATGTCGCGAATGCTCAATATGTATATATATATAGTGCTCAATAATATTTATACATGAAAATATAGCATTTCGTTTGCTTTGTATTTTATTTGTTGGATTCAATTCAATTTAAATAGAATTTCTAATAATATAATATTCATAAATGAGAAAAAATACAAGAAAATAAAAACAACCAACCAAGATAAATACAATATATATATATAAACACGCATCTAAGAAATGAAATCAATTGATTGGAACCTATAAAAAAAAATTGTTTATATTAAATTGCGATGCAAGTTTATGAAAAACGAATGAATTTTCTCATATACAGACAAAATGGTAATCAAATATTCAAAAGTGTCGGTTAAGTACTATACCCAAAATATATGTAGGTACGTATATATTTGTGGATGTGATATTAATATTACACCAAAATATGTTCGTATACTTCATAGAGATATCCAAGAACAAACAAAAAATTCGAAATACGTGTTTCGATTAAGGTATTCAGTTATTTTTTTTTGTCAAAACTCAGTTTAAACATATACAAAACGATACGGGAAAAATATGAAAAAGAATAAGAAAAATCGTATTGTTGGTTGTGATCTAGTCTGCTTCTATCTATGAAGATTTAAAATTATTCTAATTGGTTTGTAATCTTGACTGGATTTAAAATCAATATTTGTGTTATTTTTATATTAAATCCAGACAGTTTGACTGAATTCGAATAAACTATACAGTAAATTTAACCGTGTATATAAATTTACCACACCCTATACTCGATATAAGATTTTATTTGTGCCAGACATGGTTTTTAGTACTAAAACTTTCCTAATAAAACTTAGTTACTATACAGATTTTCTAGGTAATAAAGTTTATTATTTACCAAACTTCAAAAACCAATTTTATTTCAGTATGTATGTAGTTAGTAATTTTTACAATAAATTTTTGTTTTTATTATTTAATTAATCTTAATATCCTTTTGTAGATTTGATCCCTTTATTGTATTGTTATGGATAAATATAAAGTAGTTTATCAATTTTAGTCATAATATTTATTAATACAGCAGTTATTTGAATATAAAATACCTTTTGTAAATGTCTTTAAGTATACAATATACAACCATCTGATAAAAGGGTATAATTTAATTATTAATCGATGTTCCTATTTAAATATGTAATTTATATGATTAAATTTGATTAATTAATTTAGTTACGATACTTCTAGTTAAAAAGAAAAAATCGAAATCCTTTCAAATTTAAAATGTTACTGTAACTGCGTTATGTTATGTGATATTTGTATTGTAGTACTATGTCCTTGCTATAAGTGCTTCAAATTAATCATTTGTTGAAAGTTCATGTGGAAAATTATTAATTTAAGAGTATATAATATTATAATGTGGACTAAATATACATTGATTTGTTATCACTAAATGCATTTTTTCAAATAAGAAAGATATTTATCAGTTTATTACGATATACAAACATTACATTTCATATACTCAGCGAGCGTATATACTATATATAAAAAGTTACATTTTTAACTTTTAGAATTACCATGCATTGTTTAGTTACATATTTAGACATTTACCATATATGAAAAGGGGTAGATTATTGGCACCATATAATATTTTTTTAAATCTAAACATAACAAAAACTGTCTCAACCGTCTGCCTACAAACTGTTGTTCGTATAAATTGTATCGTAACAAACAACAAATGCATGATTTTGTTTTCGGTTTTTGTGGGTGGCAGTACAGGAAAATATAAAAACCATTGTTATTTTGTATATATAGTCAGTGTATGTTTATAAAATAATATAAATGTAGATAAATTTTGAACTGTCGATATATCATATATTGAGCTTTATTTTGAACAACAACAATATAACTTACCAAAATAAGGGTTGTATGTTTTACAATTTCTGCACATATATTATGTATACATACATTTAACACTATATACATACGAGTATACCAAATCAAAAGTTTATGCTATTTATGGTCTATGAATTTCACGAGTGTCATTGGCGTATAAATCATGAACCGTAATTAATAAAACAGATTTCTTAGTGTATACTATTTACCATAAAGGCGATAGACCATAACCTGCGTATATCAATTCAAAAAAAAAAAAAAATAGAAAACAGTCAAATTTATCGATTCATTTATTTTTAAAGCTTCTACTAAAAAATCAATATCCCGATATGATGCGGTGCGAGAAAAATAATATTTAAATTCAAATACATATTTCATTCGAACAAAATTTATTGGTTTTTTTTATGGATTTGTGATTTTCCACTTTGCCAGTGTACCCAAAACTGAAAATATGGTTTTGCAATCAAATTTTCTAATTTTTCATAAATTTTCTTCATCTATACATTTCCAACTCATAAATTTTAGATTTTTCGTTTTTATTTAATTTATAAAAAAAAAAATTATTAGCTTTGATTACATGAACATATTACATATATACATCCCAAGTATACAAAGTAAATATAATTTTCCGAAACTACTATGGGAAAACATTTTTATCGGGAAAATATAATCTAAATTAGGCGATTACCATAAACAGAAGAAAAAAAGTTCTTAGAATATAAAATAACTGTTGTGTGTATACGACGACGATACACACATAAATACATAGATAGATATATGTTTGTGTATGAAAAAATTTAAATTTTGAATGAAATAAAAATTCTAATTTTACTGTTATGTGTATATAATTTTCATCGGAAAAACATTGAAATCAATTTAATGGAAATTGATTAAATTTCGATTTTTTTCTTCTGTTTGTGTTGTTTCGTTTTAATGGTGTCATTAAAAACACATACCCAAAGTTTAAGAGTAGTTTGGGTTGTATATACCATATACCAAGCCATATGCACATATGTATATGACGAAGAAGACGATGATGATGATGATTGGAAATAAAAGGAAACATTTTACTTTTTTTTTGTGGTTTAACAATCCGATAAAGTTTTCTAAAAAAGAAAAGTTTTATTTTATTAAATCTCTGACATTAAGTCAGGATTATTATTATTAGAGCTAGCATATTATGAAGTGAAGAGAAACCGAACCAAATTGAAATGGATATTGGATTTTGATATTTTTGTGTATTTCGATATTAGATACTAATTGTATTGACACGCTAGATTATCCCCAGAACAGATTCATAATTTTTCTTCTTGAAATCTTTTTCTTTAGTTAAACAAAAATGTTTTTGACTTAATTGATAAATGAAAATTTATTAAATTATATATTTCGACGAAACAAACTTTGAAACTTATTATTAAAATTGAGCAACTTCTTGCTATATACTTTCATTAACTATTCTTCGACTACCTTCAGTATTATATACAACATGTCACACCTCAAAAGCTTAATCATTAATAGATTGTTGATCAATAAATAAAAACTTCGATCTATATTGTATTTCAACTAATACATTGGCACTATAATGTCTATGACGCTGATCTACCCTCGCCAGTTATAATTGTATGTAAACTACTTCAGTTGAAGGTTGATTTTTATCGTAATTAATCACTTAACTAATGTAATAAACATTATAATTACACATATAGAATATAATCACACCCAATACAATAAATTATAAACAAATCGTGTAGTTAAAAATGCAAAAAACTATAAAACTAGCGTTAGAACTATTATATATATAATATCTAACCGCACATATAAATAATAATAAACTCTCTCAATGTAAACCATATTGAGTTAGGTCAGTCGTTGTTTTATTGTAATTCTAAAATATGATTACTAAGTGCATTTGATATTATAAAAATGCAGTGTTAGTGTAGTTGTTAGTTTCGTTTGTAAAAATAATAATAATAATTATAAATAATTTGCATTTTTCGCGAATATATGCTCTGCGGTCATAAAAAAATCATTATCTCTATTAATAGAAATAGTATACGAGTACATTATACTGGTTGAATTTCTAGAATGTTTAGTAATTAATTTTAATATGGTTGTATTTTGATCAAAAATAGACTAGTTATTAATACTCATATAATATTTACTATATAGCATCTCGGCGAAGTTCCAGAATAGTTACATCACCAATACAGTATTCAAAAAAAAAATATTTTTCTAATATTTAATCACGCCATGTAAAATGTGACTTAATTTATTATTCTTTATCGTTTATTTCATGGTTATTTTTCTAGTAATTTCAAACCATGTGGTTGGCTGCCGACTTCAATACAATTTGTATTGAGGTAGGTGCAGTCACATTTCATTATTATAGTTTAAGATGCATAACATTGTTATAATTTACTATGTTATGTATGAGTATTGTTTTTTGTGTTGTTACACGACTACTTTGTAAATTTAATTGCTTAATTAATTAGTTCAACGTTGATTTTTTTGTATGGATTTTAACGATAGTGCTAAATACTCGTACATGATGATCTGGCGCCGACATAACAGGAAACAATTGTAGACAAATATTTGGAATGCCAATGTACATATTATGAGATCTCTGAACCTTTGAATATGGTATCTTTAATTTATAATCATCCATTAAAATATGTAATACATAATTTGATATTCCATTGCATTTTATGTCGCCAGCCATAATTCTACTCAACTTTTTCACTTAAGTTCTGTGATACGAAAAAAATCGTAATACACAATCGCATCGAAATAAGAAAAATCACAAAACAAATATAAACGAGACATTTTTAATCAATCTTAAGTTCAATAAAAAATAAAAATTTTATTCTTGTTTTTTTGTACCGAAATTTCTTTGAGAGAGGTGACTCCATTCGGTTGTTGATAATAATATTTTATCTTGTTTTGTCAATCATTTTGTCGAGACTCAATTACATTACGATTTTTTTTTGGACTTCATATTTTTGCTGGAAAGTTTTAATATTTTGTTCTTTATATAAATAGTTAAAAAATAAAAAGTTTTTTTGTTTATTTGATATTTTATTATCGATTCAAAAATATAAATAAACTTTTGTGTAGGATAAATATTTATTTTGTTATAAGCAAATAAATACCTAGTCTCAGGTAACCAGATTTGAGCTTATTGGACTTACTGGGCATATCTCGACAAGATATTTAATTGCTATTTTGTTTTTATTCTTATACATATATGTACATGGGAAGTTAGACAGTTGGTCATAGTCTCAAGACAAATAAAATGTCTATTTTTGTCCAAATATAAAGGAGTGTAATAAATATATAAGCTTTGAACTTGAAAAGCGTGCTGAACAAAAACTCATTAAATAAAAATTAGACGAAAAACGAAAATATGTTCTACTATAAATAAAGGAGCTTTGAATTATAGCTTTCGAAAATTTATCTCATTTTTTTGCTTGTGAGATCAAATGACGATAGTGTAATAAATTGATGTAAAAGCTATTAGGGGCCAATGGCAATAAATGTTTTAACACAATAACGCAAAATAATATTTTTTTATGCAATTTTCATTAATAGATGGACACACAAGATACACATAACATTGAGAAATAATAGGTTTGAATTAAATTTTCTTTTGAGAAAATATATAAATTAGACAAATAATAATGGATTTTATATTTATGTGTCTTCATTTTTAATAGTTTTATTTCCCTTTTACTTATAAAAACAATGTGTATCTTATTTTACGAGTTAATAATTTTTATTTGAATTTAATGTATTAGAAATAATATTATGTGCGGGTTTATACACAACCGTACGTACATAGGAGCGATAGTGAAGAAGGAGACTTTTTACTATATATGTCTACACATTATTTTTATTCATTTTATTACTGCATATAAAAAATCACGTCCGAAATACATAATTTCTATTACTTAAATATACAACTTTCACTCAACGCGACAAGACTGTGACTGGCTCAAAATGATATCAATAAAATTATTAAAATAAAAAATGTATTTATTAAAATAATGTAAAAATAATAAATATATGTACATCATAAAATCATCAGACACATTTTCCATGAAAATTTTGTCACGTTCATTTATAATTGGTCTCTATTGAATTTTGTGTCTGCGAATATAATTTTTTATGGCTTTCTACACAACTGATATATATATATATATACATATATGTATATATACATATACTTTGTGTAACTAAAACGTTAAATTATTAATTTTTTCAATCTTTATGTGTTTGGCAAGAATGAAATCGATTTCCAAAATCGAATCGAAAACAAACCGAAAAACTGGAAAAAGGTAGAAAACTAATAGTTTTTTGATGTTATATATGTTTTATAGAAAATAAATACTATTATCGCACACACAGCCCCCAAAGAAACAATAAATTTTCGGCAAACGACTTGTCCGAAAATCGAAATGAATGAAAATAGAGAAAAATAAATGTGGGAAATTTCTTTTGTGGGAAATGGGTAATGTATATATTGTTTTTTAAGAACTCTCAAAGTGGGTGGATTAAAGATTTATTTCAGTTTTATTAGTTTGAAATATTTCACTCTGTTGATCTAAAACGTGTTGTTTCTCCTCTAAGTATTCAAATTTCGCGACAATTCTCTCTAAGGTGTAATTTTCCTTTAGTATAAGGGTAAAAATTTAATAATTTTTGGTAAATTAATTACTATTTAAATAAGCCTAAAATATCACACTCATTATTTTATTAAATTTTGTAAACGTCTTTTTAGAATCTATAGCTGAGGGAAATATTATTTTCTTAAAAAAAAATGAAATTAAATATTAAGGGTGATATTTGGTATTTTAAGGGTGTGCCGAATAAAGTCAAATTGTATATAAAAATATTATAGGTCAGAGCTCAGAATGGGAAATAATTTGAGACCTCATTAATATAAATATATGAATTTGGTCTTAATGTTCGTGCAACCATACTAGCCAATTTTAAAAATGTTTCATTGTCCAAGGGTGAATCAAAGTCAGTGCATCAATTAAAACGATGTTAATATCTAGTGTAGATCACACATTTAAATTGTTTATTTTAAATGGGGTTCTGGTCTGAAATAAAGTTTTTGTTAATAATATAGGATTATTTACAATGTGTGCCCTCAATGTGATTAAACTTATTTTCTAACCAACCTTACATGAGATGTAGGAAATATCGTTTAAAATACATTATTTAAATCTTATTATTTTATTTATACCTTTCATTTAATTTAATAATGTCATCCTAAATAATTATTTTTATTGTTTCTTTTCAGGTAAGAAAATGACTACTTAAAATTAATCAACTGAAATTAAAACTATTTTTACTGTCATTTTTTGAATTGACTGGGTGTGTGATGACACCCAAAACTAAATAATTTAAGTAAGGTACATTGTCTTTATTATATTATACATTGTGGTGATAATAATTGGGAATAATAGTTTTGTTAATGTTAATAATAAATATGAGGACATATTATATTTTTAAGTTATTAATCTTTTGATAAATATCATTGTCAAATATACAGATTTAACTTTTACAATATCATTGTAATTGTATTGTTTTTCTTGTCAATATGATCATGAAAATTATATAGTTGCAAAACAAGCAAACATTTTTTATCAATTAATACATTATTTCGTTATTTTATTTAATGTACTTTTAATTTCTTTATAAATTTAAGACGTTATATATTTAGGTCACAAACTTACAATGATTATAATCAACATTTTTTTTAATCATTGGGTTATAATTACGAGTATAACGAGAGAGTAATTAATATTTTGTTTTATGTGACAGTATATTGTATATAAAACATATTTGGAATATAGTAATAATAATTTTCAATTACAATTTTTAAATCCAATTTTATAGTCGAAAATTCTATATGAACAATGAATATGCCTGCAAACACAAATAAAAAATAACCCTTTTATGTTCATTAATTACTTTTAATGTTTTAATTTTATTAGTTAAGATTTTTTTTTTTTGCATATGGGGCAATTTTTTTCTTAGTTTGGTTTTGGGATTATATTTATTGAATGATACATTGTTGCTGGTCGTTTTTTTTGCTTTTAAACGAGTTGTCGGTCTGATATACGCAAATAGATTTATGACGATACTGTTTTTTTGTATTTATTTTATTTGTGAACGAGTGAACTTATTTGCTGTTGATAAAGAAAAGTACAGTCGGTGAAAATATACAGCTTCGGAAATATAAGCGTAATTTAGAAACAAAGGTCAATAAATAATGATGCAAAATGAACGAGTGGAATCGATAATCCTCTACCGGGATTTGGACCTTGTTTTTTCGCATCATTAAGCTTTAGCCATTTGAAAGTTGTGATTGGAATGTGTTTAAACTTAATTAAATTATTTCATTAAAATTTTATTATTGTGAACTTTGCAGGACATTTTTCTTGATACTTTATCAAACAATGATAATCCTTAGATCATTATAATTTTCCAGAAGTATCGAACACACTCAATAAGATTTCATAAGTTTGACAATGTGTTTTAGTAATACATATGAAAATTTGTCAATATCAAACATCTTATATGTTAATTCATCTCCAACAAGCCAATAATTTAATATTCAATATTTCAAACTCTAAAAGGTGCAATATAAACCTAAATAATTTCAACAATTTTTTTCCAATTTCAAAACAATTTTTAATCTTTTCTTAGTCTTATTAAAAAGTTTAAAATTTCACCCATGGGGTTTTTATGGTTTTATGTTATGATTATTATTATTTTGTCTTGTAATATTTACAGAAACATTTCATTTTTATCTTTTAAAATTATTTATAAATATATAATAAAGTCTCATCCACCAAAACAAAAGTAGTAATCGTGCTCTGTGTGTGCGATGGTGCTGCATTAATAAATTGCCTTTAACATATGGCAATTTACTGCCGTTGTTGGTATATAGTAAGGTGGGAATCTTTTATATACACAAATGTGAATATGTATCTATATATGTACTTATAATATATTAGACGTTGAGAATAATTTTATCGGTATCACATGGCTCTAATGGTCCTTTTTTATAAATATCATATTTTCTATTTAAATTATACCCTTTTGTGCTTTAATAATATTAATAATAAATATTAATTATTGAAATATTAAACTTTAAAAACCATAATAAAACGAAAGAACTACTCCTTAATTTATCATCTTGTTGATTTTGGTCGTATTTTAAATGTCTTGGTAATAAAAATAATGATTATTATTGTTTAATGAATTAAAGAGAAATGAAATCATTTTTCATCGTATACTAAATAAAAACGAAACCACCATCAACATTATTATAGCCATATACGAGTAACATGAAAGGAAAATGAAAAATGATGTACACCACGGTATGGTATGAAAATATACTCGTATATTATTTAAAGCTTTATGCATTTTTCAAGCGATGTCTCAATTTTAATTTCCTTAATTGTATGAACAATACATATAGAAGAGGATAATCTTAAATTGTATGCTAGCTCGCTGTTTCATACTGCTCGTATATATTGTCACGCTTAAAATTTAAGATAAAATTCGAAATACCGTAAATAACAGAATTATATGATTATTTAAACGAACGAAAAAGAATTTTGTGTCCCTTCGTCTAGAAATTGGAAGATAAAATAAGATTTTGTTGCTCCTAATCAACAGATTTAGATTTTTTTTTTATATTTATTCCGATTGAATAATCTCGAGAGAGAGAACAAAGCCATCTTAAGCTATTTTTATTAAGTCATAATCATTTCCATTTGTTTTTTTAAGAATGTTTTATGTGATTTTCATCTCATGATGAAAATCCTTAAATTACTACTAGTAGCTATATAAGCTTGTCTTGTGCATAAATTTCAATCTTCGTAAAATTTTAGTTTAGTAAAGTATATTTTCGGAGGATTGGTAAACATAAGAACACTTGTAGCAAAATAATCATAATAATAGAAGCTACCAAGTATATAAATTTATTTTTCTTGTTTGGTTTTGAAGGAAACAGAATAAAACTATACAAAATCTTTTGCTTGTAAAAAGATTAACATGAACAGCACAATAAGATATGACAACATACAAAATAATAATAGTAATAATAATAAATTTCGTTACAAAATTCTTTTATGTTAGTATACATATTACATATATGTATATATGCTATGCTTGTCGTATATATGTACATATATGTTATACTTTCCTGCTTTAAGTGTAATTGAATTAGAAATGGTTACGTTTGCGTGAACACACTCAATGTTAAGGATTAAATTATTGTCTTATTTGTGTAGCACAAAAACATGATCAGTTTTTTGACGTAGACTAGACATTAAAGTGAATTTAATTTCTGAGTTTTAGTATGATATTTTGCAGTATATTGTTACATTATGTTGATATATTCATATTTGGAGTTAATATCAATATATGAACACGCGGTAAAAACGTTAATGAGGCTTAGAAGTTCATTCATCGGTACCTTTTTTTTAGTGAAATTCTGATTTTGCTAACCGTATTAAATATAATTAATTTTTTGCTGATTAGTTATTGGTCTCATTTATTAAATTAGGTCACACAGTATAGAAATGTAGAAACATATAATATATACATATTTTAACAACCATATTATATTCATCACATACTTATAAACACCCATGTGTCCTTTCAGAATAACATAAACCAATCTAAAATTTATTCCAATAATGACACAACTTTATGACAATTTATTACATATAAACATAAAAATAATGTATTGGTTATTGGTATCACATTGTGTGTGCTTGCTTGTGAGCGAACAAAAATATAATTAATGTAGTATTGATTATGGTTGAATGATTATTAGATTGGGATATAAAATTTATTGATATGTGATATCTCAAAAAATGTTTAAATCATCAAGACTATCAAAATCTGTATTAAATTGATATGTCTTAATGGAAGATATGCAATTCGTTTGCCAAGTTTTTGTCCAAGATTAATATGGGGCGATAATTTAAGTATGCGATAAGATGAATATAAAATATATTATGATGTGTGAATAATTCTCTTTTATATTATCAAGTTCATCAGACAAGGTCGACAGACGTAATATTTAATTATGTCCAAAAATAATAATTTATTTTAATTAAAATATTTGCATTAAGTTAGTCATGTTCTTATACATATATGTATATCTATCTAATCTATTAAAATGTAACCGCCTTTTTATTATTTGTCTCTTATGTTATGTTATTGTCTTCATATTTCATCTTAATATCTCTATGTATACAATATTTTTTATTGTAATGTGAATTAAGCAATCAATATCACAACAACAGTATTTATTGTTGTGTTGTTTGTTTATCTTATTAAATTAATCATAATTTAAAAAAATTAAATAAATTATATTGACTTATTATATAGATAGGTAGTGCCACTATATGAACCGGATTCTCTTAAATAGTAAGATGCGTGAATAAAATAACAAAACTATATTATATTGCATTGTTCCCGCGAAATCCCCACAATATAAATTTAAACACATTAAAACTAGATTATTTACAATACAATTGTTAGATCACAAGGGTATTGTTATCCTGCAATTCTTTAAGGAATGCAAACATAAATTTGTATTAATGTATACAATAAGAGGACGAATAATGGTAAAAAATGATATATTTTTTTGGATAGTTTTCAATTATTATGTGACAATAGAGTCCTTATAATAATTAAACCGGTTCGCTAAACTGAAATAATACAGTACAATAGCCAAACATAAACAAAACTATAAAACTAAAATTTTCCACGGAAATTAAATAAAACCGAAACAATGCAACCATCTAGTTATAGGTAAGGATGATTGATGTTTTAAACATTTTGTTTTTGTTCTTTTCGGAGGGATGTAAGATGTGGTCCATATTTTTCGATATTAAGACAATTGGTTTAAAAATTCGTATTGAAAATTATTTATGATGACAGATTTTATTGTTTCGATAGGACGTTGTGTTATAAAGGATGCTGATCACCACTGGTATATATGGTAAAAATGCAGGTAATAAATTTTTTACAAAGAAATGAAATGGAAATTACCAGGATAGATCATTCAAACAAATGAAATGTAAATTACCAGGATAAATGAATTATTGTTGGTTTTGTTCACTTACGTTTTTATTCCCGGAAACTATAATTGAAATGTTGGTTTATAGCTACTTAAGTTTTATGTTGTATTGTTACATGATTATCTGTTAGTCGGACTGATTTGGGGTTGTTTTGGTTTAACGGACGAATTGATATGTTAAATTTAATTTGACACTTTAGCCGTTTATAATATTATATCGTAACATAATTCTGAAATATGAAGAGATTAATTCTGTGGCATTGTTATTAGTACGTAACCAGTACGTCATATAGAAATTAGTGGCTTTATTTAATTAGGTTTAATTTTACTCATCCAGCACACTTTCGGCACAAGTAATATTTATAAAATTAAAAGTTAGTTAATAAATTGGCGGCACAAAACTTTTGATCAACCATATGCCCACAATAATATCTAGCTGACCTGCCAAAATGGCAATAATCACATTATACAGTTAATCTATATAATAGATCATCGCGTCTTATTTCTTTATAAAAAAAAATAGCAAAACACAAAATTAATTTTGCTGTACAATAGACTACATAAAACACAAAAAAAAATAATTTATTTTCTGTTTTTGGTAATTTCGAAATTAAAATTAAATTTTTTACTCGTCTTTCGTGTGGGATGTAAACGTTTATTTTGCTTTTTGTCTTTTTAAATTAAGACAAATTGTAAAGGTAAATCAAGATGACAGAAAAGGAAAATTCAAGTTTTTTTCTTCTTATTTTTCATCACTTCTTATTATTTTAATGAGATAACACACAAAATGTCTATAATTGTAAATGATATAATCATTAAAATAAACTTGAATGAGAAAGAGGTTAAGTAAATTGATGATAAAATAATTTTTTTTTAACCATCTGGTTAAAATTTTTTCGTTTTATCAGAATAATATTTTTTAACAAATCCGTATATAATTTGAATGAAATTTATTGTTTAACGAGTACTCGAATGAAGTGAATTGGATTTGTATGTATTTATATTGATAAGACAACAATATGAAGACGTTTTGCTATACTAATATTGATAAGAATTTTGCGAAATATGTGATATTTATTTGAGTGTAAAAGCCTAAAGAATATCGTCAGATATGTGTTTGTATTAAGTACGCAAATTTTTAAACTGGTTCAACATATAGATTTAGATGATTGATTTAAAATTTATTATAATTAACTTTAACCAAAAAAATAAACATATTGTTAAAAATGATCGTGTGTGTATCACCCAACCCACTTAAAAACTGTCACTCATACAAGTATACGTACTAATTTTTTTTGTTACTAGTGGTTTTGAAATGTAAATATTTTTTTTGGTTATTTAATCGAAAAGGTGTGTTTTGTTTGTAGATTGAATGAATCTTAAAATTAAGTCAGGGATGAATTTGAAATTTTGTGGTTGATGGTTATGCATGATGATACATCATATAACCAGGATTATCAACTATAATATATTCAGTCTATTGAATACAATTATAATATCAATTGACGCACCTACAATTATTAATTTGGAAGTAAAACTTTTTGTTTTCTAAAGAGTTGATATTTAATTGAAAATTGCAACAATTTCTAGCTTGGTATTTTAAACACCCTTTGTGCTTAGCTATCATATTCTAGAAACTTATAAATAATATAATTTGGTATTAAAACATCGAATCACAAATAAATATTGAACAAGTAGTATTCTTCTGAATGATTCTAAATGCATTAGAAATGTATTGTTATTTACAAACAAACACAGAAAATCAAAATGGTTGAAAACACTTTGTATAATACATAAATTTTGTGAAATGGAAAATTTCCATGGAAACACATAGTATACAAAAGGGTTTCAAGTAGGCAAAATAAAAATAATAATTGTACTTCTGCCACCCTTACAAATATATGAATATATGTACGTACACAATATATTATGTGCATCGGCATACATATATTACATAGATATGTATGTTGTGTACGCATAATATATTCTATGTTAAAGTAGAATTTGAACAAAAATTGCTGTCTCCTTTTTTTATAGTACATATGTATTAGAGATATATGTATTTATGTACAACAGGAATAAAATAGGGAAACAAAAACAACTCCGCCCTTATTTTAGCATTAGTACATACATGAGGGTTGTTTACTCTTCCCGTTTTGTTCAAACTACACATCTTCATTCTTTTAAGATGTATTTTAAGGTCATTGGTGCAGCAAGGAATTTAAAAACTAAAAGGCGTGGTTTTAACCTACATCTCTAGGTATATAAATGCACTACTCGTCCTTTTACCATGGTGTTTCGAAAATAAGTAAAGATAACATCTTTAAGATTCATAAAAACCATTAAAATTGTAACTATTGTCAATTCGACATATATAATACTGTAAGACGACGATATAACATTTACAATTTTAAGCAATTGAGACGCGCACATTATAATAAAAATTGGATAGTTAAGCGTAACAGATTGCAATGGATCGTTTTCAGTTATGAGAGAAAATTGTTTATTTATTCTAATCATGGCCTAAGTATAAGAATAACAAACCAAAAAAGTAACAAAACCAAAATCTCATATCATCATCATATGAATAAATTTTTATATCGATAAATTTCCGATAAAATAAAATTATATATCTATAAAAATAAAATTTGATGATGTTAGCATAAATTTTATACATAAATATATGTATATATATATATATATATATATATATATATATATATATATATATATATATATATATATATATATATATATATATATATATATATATATATATATATATATATATATATATATATATATATATATATATATATATATATATATATATATATATATATATATATATATATATATATATATATATATATATATATATATATATATATATATATATATAGTCGCGCAATAAAGTCTACGTACACCATACGAAATAGCGGTATTTTCAGGTTCGTAATAAGTTCTTCAATTCTAAATCTGATTAGATTAACGTCAATTTCTTTGCTGTCAATCATGTCCAAAAATGTAAAACTTGGGCTAGTCGGTAAAAATAAAAGTTTTTCAAAAATTTAAACCAGAATTTTGATGTTGTTTTCCGAAGTTTAGGCGCTTTTCGATATAAATTTTAGTCAAACACGGTTTCTTTCTTGGAATACGACTGTGAACTCAAGACTTTTCGTACAGTTTTTATCAAAACTTTTCGTACAGTTTCCGGATGAATATTAATTTTTTTAGTTATTTCGAGATCTTTTGCAATGTCTGTTGCACCAGTTTTGAGATCAAATCTGATAATTCTAACACCATCTCGTTTATTACTCTCAAATATTTTACTTGGCCACCCTGATCAAGATTTATTTTCAGGTATTTCATTTAAATTATAATTTTCAACAATTGTTTGTATGTTTGAATTAGCTTTTCTGACAATTTAAGCGACTTCAGCATAGGACTTATCCTCCTTTCGTAGATTGATAGTTAAGTTTCTTATGTCTTGAAAAAAGTTTTACCACTTTAAACGGCATATTTAACAAAATACAAAAACTAAGAACTTTCTTGTTTAACTTTATCTATTCTAACTTTATACCAATTTAAAAAAAACCAAAACGATTACTATTAATACCATTACATGAATCAATACATTATTTTTCATACAATGTACGTAGACTTTTCTGTCTATCAAAAGTAATAAATTGCTAATTACACCTTGTTAAATATGTATAAATACTTGAAATTTTCTACATAAAGTTCTTATTACTAATTGAAAACACATAATTTAACAAAAGCAATATTTGTAAAATTTCATTGGCTTCGATAAAAATGCATTTTATTGAGGTGTACGTAGACTTTATTGGGCGACTGTATATATATATATATATATATATATATATATATATATATATATATATATATACATACATATATATATATATAAATATATATATATATATATATATATTTATATATACATATATATATATATATATATATATATATATATATATATATATATATATATATATATATATATGTATATATATATATATCTATACATATATATATATATATATATATATATATATATATATATATATATATATATATATATATATATATATATATAAACGAAGGCAAATAAGAGCAAGACATCGACGGCTAGAAGTGTATCTTAACTGCCGGTAAAATGTTTCATATCATATTTGTGCCATCCAAGGTGAATATTCGTGTATGTTACGCCAAAATAGAGGTCAACTATATTGTGCCTATATAAATACTAATTAAATTAATTGAAATTTAATTTATCTATATAAACGAAGGCAAATAAGAGCAAGACATCGACGGCTAGAAGTGTATCTTAACTGCCGGTAAAATGTTTCATATCATATTTGTGCCATCCAAGGTGAATATTCGTGTATGTTACGCCAAAATAGAGGTCAACTATATTGTGCCTATATAAATACTAATTAAATTAATTGAAATTTAATTTATCGCATTAATTGAATATATATTAAAAAAAACATTATTGTCACTCCGCGTATTTATATATGTAAGTGCAACCTACTCTATGCACAGTTATAATATTAAATTTAACACTTTTACTGATCACGAAACGATTTGTTATAAAATTAAATCACAAAAATATATTTAATTATCATTTTATGTATGCATTTTAGTCACACCCTGTTCTAGTAGACGCGTAAAATTATTATTTTCTAGTTGGACATAATAGATATAATATTTACCTTGTAGGCGGTCATTATACTTATTTCTTTAATACATTTCAACTTGTAACTAAATATCTCTCAGCTTGCATTAATATACAATTAATATATTATTTCTAAATATGAAAACTTAAAATAAATGTTAGCTGAATAGATATGTAGATATAGACAGATAGAATAATTATATGTAAATAGTTTTTATATGCGGTTTAGATACACACAAAATGATTAATTATGAATTTAAATATTGTTGTTATGTATGTCTATGCAGTATGAAGTCGACGGAGAGATACAGGTTTTGTGTAACGAGGTTATAGATGACAATGAGTCATTAGTAAGATATGATAGATTTGGTAGAAATTGCCAAAAAATGTAATTAATTTCGTTAATTAATAGAGATTCTTTAATACCAACTTCCATTTGATAAAGCTTTTCCAAAATATTATATGAAATACGAATTTGGTCTATAGAGAATTTCTAGTTTTTGGCGAGTTTGATTTATACACAGTTGTTAATGAGTAAAACTCGTTTCAACATTGTTATTATAAATAACATCTTGTTTTACGTCAGTGAGTGGTTCACGTGCTTATAACTTCATTAAAATAATTCGTAATCTGTTAAATATAATATTTAAGTTGTTGCATTTGGGCACCGTATTATGCTCTCATAGGCTATAGGTTTCGTTTGTTTTTTTTTAAATATAAAACATTGCTGGCCGACAGGGGCGAAGCGTCCATATAAGCTAGGGAAGCACTGCATCCCTTTCAAAAATCTCTATTGTTTAAATAAAATTCCTAATTTTATTTATTTCGATTAAATTTATTTTTTCAGACGATATACACTTTTATGTCTTACAGGTCTGCACATATAGATATCTCGTGTAATGAAACCAACTTTAAAAATATTTTGTATTTTTCTTTCCTACTTTGAATTCTCATATTAATTTAAACACATCATCCACCTTCATATTTCATACTCATTCATAGTTTATACATAGAACCAAAATAAAAATAAATATGTACAAATATCTCTCATATCTACGAATATCCAGCACAACACAACAGAATAAAAAAATATTCTCTCTGGTGGAAGCTGCTTTTAGTTTAGCTTCACCTTATTTCGCTTATTACCAAAAATAATTATCGATGTGTATGTGTTTTATCTATCCATAGATTTGTTTCTACTCTCACTTGTTACTCTCAGAATACGCTGTAAATAAACAGCTTATTAAGGAAATATTGAAATAAATGATTTGTTTTCAATTTTGCACATATGATCTTCTCATGTTCTCGTGGAGCGACAAGTGATCGGGTTATTGAATTATTTAGGTAATAAAGGTGTGAATATAATTAGTTATTATTATGAAATTAACTTACAAGTTTGAGTTAGACAAATTTATTACAAATCATTGTTACACTCATAGGTTTAATTTGGTTTTATCGCAATATTCATGAAATATGAAAATACAAATCGTTTTTTGCAGCTCTGTCTGAGATCAGCAGTTTTTTTTAAAATGTTATCGAAACTTTTGGGTGCTTTGGATTTTATTATCAAAAAATGAATTTCTGCTTTTGCTCCTACTATAGTTGGCAGTAAAATGCCCGACTTCTCAGCTTTGTTTTTTAGTAAAAGCAACAAATAACTGAACTGCTTCAAGATATTTTGAACAATTCCCTCGATTGAGATGGTCAAATCTTTAATTTAAGTTGCGGATTTTGGACATTTTTACGATATTTTAAATTTAATTTTGTATGGCAAACGGTTCGATTTTCCAAAATTGAGAAGTGAATTAATGGTTTTGTATAGCGATGATAACTTTTTGGACAAATCAATTTTAGAGATGTTAGAATTTCTTAAAGGCAACGACTTAATAAGTACATTTAATGAAGATTCAACCTTACGTTGACTATTCTTAACGATTCCGTCCACCAGAGTATCATCCAAAAGAATCTTTTCAGCTTTATGTAGAATTACAACTTATTTAAGCAGTACTATTTGAGATGGACGGCTTTCTTACTTTTATTGAACGCTTATTTCCATTGAAAAGAACTATTGTCTCAGATTTCTTTACATTAATTTGTAATGATTAAAAAAAAAAATCGCCGAATTGAATTTAATTTTAAATAAATCTTAAAAACAAAATCAGGTTTGACTTAATTTTTCTAGTTTTCAAATTTTAAGTCTGATAATTTGACTTTTTATTCTAAATCCCAGGATAATTAATATTCAATTTTACTAACACAAATATTCTGCTTCCTCTACTTTGAAGTTCACGCCTCGCCTATGCTGGCCGATCTATTCTTATCTTATAAATCGTCAATGATGAATCGGTTTTCGAAGTGAACCAATCTTAGGCAAGACCAACAAATATGAAATGAAGAATACCATGAAAAGATTTAGTAAATTAACAAATGCACTAACTAAGCCAATTATCATTTATGAATTATTTTTAATATTTTCAAAATGAAGTGAATACTTTCATTAATTGCTGCGGGATGATAGTTTAAAATTTAAAATGTAAATTTACTAATTTAATATTATGCAACTGATGAATGTAAGAAATCGTTTTCATTTTATATAGAGTAGAATCCTTGAGCTTTCATTCTATACTTTTTTGTGTTAAAAAGTTTTTTAGGTTTAATATCAATTTATATTCCATACCACTTTATTTATTCTATGATAGACAAGTGTAAATGCAATATTCAATAATGATTAAGTAACCTTTAAAAAGTACATTACACTCAATTTTTTATTTATAAGTACAATATGTATATGTATCTAACCTTTAAATCTAATATATAAGTACATATGTACACAAACAATTACTTTGTTTCATAATAAACTTGCGATATTAATAAATAAATAGTTTTGTTTTATAATTTAATTTAAATTAGTTTTGCCCTTGAATTGGTACATACATATAATAACGAATGTATATACTGCTGAATCGAGTACAAATTCTTAGTAAATTAGCTAATCTTGGATTGTGTTATATGATGTTCTGTAATTAATTGATTAATTTATATAACTCAATTAAATTTATTACTAAATCATAATTTTAACTTTGCTAACCGACTTTAAAACTCATCCATTAGATGAATTTAAATTATTTTTTTTTATATAAATTGTCTATTTTCGATTTTTCTTTTTAATGAGCTTAAAGACATAATATATATGTAGTAACCTACGAAACGAAAATTGAACACGAGGATGTGGGGGTGATTGACTGTCTAATAAAAAAAGCTCAGACATATAAAAATAAACAGTGATTAGTTCAGCATTTTCATTTTTTATTGATTGAATTTTTTTTTTATACGAGTATATAAATATTTTGAATGATGTATCATATAATTATATATAAATAGATAATAGATAGTTGTATTTATAATATGTATTATAGACAAAAATAATTTATACTATATATATTGCAAATTTAATATATTAAAATATTAGATTTCATGTTTTAGAATGATGAGTGATATTCTGACGAATGAATCTATTTTGGGATCGGTGTGTGTTTGTTAAAATTTTGATTAATTTAATTTAAGTGGAATATAGAAACCGTATAAAAGTAGTGAAAACGGCAAATAAATGCCAAACTATTACATAGTGATTAAAAATTTGGGCTATCTAAAGTTCAGTAAACTGAAAAGTTTTAATAATACATACTCACATATCTTATCTCTATTGTTTTTCATTTTCGTAGAAAATCCACATTTAAATATCATTGATCGATTAAAATACTTTAATTTCGTTGCACCTTCGTAGAGTACTTTGAGATAAACTTTACAAGTTCATTCTAGCGCGTACAATTTGTGTTATCAATTTCTCATTTAAAAGAAATACTTTTTTTTATTATTACTTTGTATATATATCCTTAATCCTCAATTGTTTTCTTTTTCTCAGTATTTTTACATTTGATTGCATTATTTAAATAAAAAATGAAACAGCAACAAAAAAAAATGTTTGAAGATAAAAATACCAATTTTGCATTTCAAAATAAGAAAAGCAAACAGAAAAGTACTTTGTGTGTAAATATAAAAAGAAAATATCTAAAATTGGTCCCGAAAGGCAGTCTCATATTTTAATCTTTAAATATACGAAGAGAGAGAATGATGGAAAGAAAATTCACTAATCCTTACCGTTGTTTGCCTTCTTCGTTTGGTTCTCCTTTACATGGGTTTTAAGGAGTAAAGCATAATAAAAACATCATTGGGGAGTTTTATATATTTCCCCACTCGAGTGTGTATGGAGAAATAGTAAAAATATTTCGGATTTTCCACTCGGAATTTTATCGTGCAATAATAATTTTCTTTCTCGTTTTCCTTATTGTTATGTGCCTGTGTATTGTAAATGTTTAATATTGAAATAGATTTTTTTCATATACTCTACGTTGGGTTAGGGAAAATTTGTTTTTCCTTTCTATTTTTGATATTGGTGTAGTATCTCGTAAAAAAGCAGTACTGAGAAAAAAATGTTAATGTTGTGTCTGCTGTCTCATACAATGTAATATATATTTGTACTCTTGAATACATATAACAAATATACCCTTGGCATAGGCCTCGAAGTTGAATATAAAAAAATATTGTGAGATATGAAGGAATAAGGGAAAATGTATAAATAAAAAAAAACGGTCGATAAAATTAAAGAGGAAATGCTTAGAAGAAATTATTATTATTACTATTATTATTATTGTGTGCCGAGGTTTTATCTGGAAGATTGATGATTGTGTTTTTTTGCTACGTTGTTTAATCGATTTTCGTCTCAGAAAATTAATTAATAAAAACAATTTTTTGTGGTGGGATTTAAAATTAATTGGAAATTTTATTTATTATTTTAACGGTGGTTAAATTGGTGTGATGATGAGAAGGTGATTGCTCTATAAGAGAAAATCAATTTAATAAAATTAATGTCATTTTGTATCAAGTTCAAATCCTCTTTAAAAATCTATAAATATAATAATTTTCCCGAACTTTAAACAATTTTTCCAACCAAGTTTTTTGAACTCGACCCTTTTCTTCGTCATGTTGAATTTTTTGTTGTTGTTGTTGTTATTTATTCATTCCTTTTACAGATTTTTTGTGCCATGTCCATTATATTCAAAGAAGTTCAATACACAGTTTTCCGTTTTGTGAGTTTTCCGAGAGAAAAAATGTTCATTGTATTTTGTGTATTTTAAGATATTGACTCGTCGATTGGTCGATTAGATTTGAACTTTTTATTTTTTGTATGGATACATAATTCTTTTGACCTGTAATCAGGGATTAATTCCAGTTGGAATACATTTAGTCGTAGAAATTTGTGCAGAGCTCGAGATTATATTAATTGATAATAAATATATTTTACGTATGCGGTTTTGACAGAAATCCGATTAATTTATTATATCGAAATTCATTTGATTGACGTATCCAGTCAGTGAAATAGTTCGGTTATAGTTTTGTGTGTAAGGGATACGAGTTCATATTTAAAAATTAAATTGATTAAAAAAGATTAAAATCTACATTTTTCTCCCTAAATTGGATTTAGTTTTTTGTTGCATCATTATCATAAATTTTCACAAACATTTGTCATTTTTTATATAATTTTTAAAATACTTGGTCGTCGTCGTTGCCATTATATTTGCAGACCAAATAAAGTAAAACCACCCTCGTTTTACATTAACACAAAACCGGCGAACAAAAAAAAATTTAAACGGAAAGTTTGTATAATATTTAAGATCGTAATTCAAATCTTACGAGTATTGAAGTGACAGATTTACGGTGCAAATTTTTTGTTTCGTTTTGCTTTTTTTCGTATACACGAAAGATTTTAAAATCGATTAATATTTTGTTCTTGTATGTGTACATGTAGTTTGCGTCTAAAGTGGTAATTAACCTTTATGGGGAATTTATGTGCGGTCGGGAAGTTGAATTTTTTTTATCATACATATTTGTTATTTTATCACATTGAATTTGAGAAAGCGAATTCTTATTGTATTGAGGTTTGGCCATTTGGATAATATAATCTTAAAAAACAGTAGTTTTTCATTACAGTATCTTAATTAAATAATTGAATCTCGTTCATCTAGAATGTCTGAGAAGTTAAAATATTTTAATCTTTGTAATAATTCTTAATATAAATACCCTTAATGATTTTAGTTTAATTATACAAACGATAATTCACATTCTATACTAAGCAGCAAATTAAAGGCATCAATATCTGACAAAATCTTAAAAACTATCTCGTGAAGCTCGTCCCAAACAATACAATTTTTCTGTCATAATTAAAATTTTATCTTTAAAAATTCCGGTGCGAACAATAAAACCTAATCAAGAACCTTTTTATTCTATTGCTGGTTTATCAATTCAAGGATTATAGATTCCCAATTGAATAGCTAATTTTTATTTATATTGTCGAAACGTCAAAGAATTTCAAATCAATTGGCTATAGGCGGCTAATAGAAATTTAATAATATTATTCAGACAATGAAAGAAGGGAAGAGGGGACGTGGCACAACAGAGCATCGCGTACATAATCGCTATATTATTCAATCTAATTTGAATGAAGTGATGACATCGAACAAAATAACGGGAAGATGAAAATATGAACGGGAAAAGTTATTAGATATTCATTGCAACGTAATAGATTACCTTACCAATGATGAATAAATTTGTTTTCCTTCGATTTTCATTTTTTACAATTTTTTATCATTGTTTATACAAATATTCACGGTAAGAAAGACAAGTTTTTTTTAGATAGATAATGAAGTCCCTTGACAAATTTACATTTTAATTTAGATTTAGATTTTTTCGATTTGTTTTGTATGTTGCTGTGAATAAACAGTCAAATATACAAAGGACATGCAAAATAAAAATTCCAATTTATATATATAGAGCTTTTTCCAGACACTTAATCCACTGTATATATAAAACTTTATAATAATCTAAAAAAATAACAACACGATGATGTCAAGGAACAAATCCTCTGTTCCCGTATATCCCTCTTCTCTGTATAAACATACATACTTTGATTTATATGAAAATTGTGATGAAGAAAAATGTTTAAATTTTCTTCGTTCCATTGTTAAACGATTTGTCTGCATAACATAATATATCTACAATATATACATAAACTTGAACAGATTGTATTAGAGCTTTACAGCTATCATGTCGTTGGCTATACCCACACAATCTATATATAAAATACATTAAAAAAAATCTAAATAATAAAGTATTAAAAAAAGTTTTTCGGCACTAAAAACCAATAAAATGTCATTAAGCACAATAAAACTTAAGAAATAAAAAATACATAGATAGAAATACAGTAACAGGGAAAAAGGTTCCCAAACAAGAAAAATTTCCCATCGGGGTAATATTTACGGTATAAATATATAAACGTAACATGAGTTTAAAATTTAATTAGCAGAATAATGGCATTTGACATGACAAAAAAGAATTGTCCAGACAAGGTGAAAAATAAAATTTAATAATTGAATAGAAGAGGCTGTTAATTTAATATGTAGCAACGTTTTATCGTATTGACAATTTTAATATTTGATGCGTAACAATATTTTATCACGTCCCTTACAAATTATGAGAATTGAGGGGTTCAACTCAAACATACTAATGCATTTATGGAATGATAGTGAATTCTGAAGCCAACCAAGTCATATTCTTCTGTTAAATTCACCATTATCGAATTTATGCATTATGTGATCGTTTAAAAAATCATACTACTTACTTGGAAAGCATTATGTTATGTTTTCAACTGTCTGGATTTTCACAACAGTTTTTTATTTTTCCATTTATTAAACAATGTTCAAGCTAACACGCACAAAACAATCCAAAATAAGTTTTGGTAAATCCGCAAAACAAAATTATTCCGGATGGGACTATTTCAGCTTTACAGTTGGCTGAATATTTTTCTTATGAAGATTCAAAAAAAAAAAAAAAAAAAAGAATTCAACATTTCTTTTATTTATATGTATGCATGTATTGTGTTTGGGTTTGTGGTGTAATATCTTAAATTTTTAATCACGTGTTATGTATTTTCTTTTGTTTTTCCGTCTGTTTATCTTCTCGTTATCCTCAAGCATATTATTATTAATTTTTTACCATTTTAACCACCTTACTTTCAGATGTTGCTTAAAGGTTTTAATTTATTATTCACAATATGTGTTGTGTTCGTATAAATGAAAATTAGGTAGTATATAAATAAGAGGAAATGAAGATAGAAAATTGTCTAAAACAAACTTTTTAATCCCTGTGTAGTCATATAACAGTGAATTTTCCTTAAATGTATAACATTTGAAGTTATTAAGCAGTCTGGAAGAATAAGGAAAATTTGGTTCAATTTTCTTTTTCTGATGAGTTTCAGATAAATTATTTGGTCTAGTGTGGATTTGATGAACATATCATATATGTATAGACAAAAAAAAACTGCTTATTATACTCGTTTGTATACTAGTTTTTATAAACTAAACAACCCACATCAAAAATTTACCATTTATAAAAACGGTCTTAACCATATTAAAGTAAAAATCCCAATAGATTCATCTGTATGTAAGGAACCTTTTTGTTTTTGTTGTAGGAAAGTAGCTTGAAAACCACTTTATGAAATTAAAATATAAAAACATATTTGTCAATATTTGATTTTTTTTTATTTATTTTTAAATTATTATTTTTTTATTAAGATAAAATTTGTATTTATTGTTTTCTTACGATAATAGAATTCTTTTCATACATGATATTTTTGTTTATAGGGGATGTAAAATTTTCATGCGTATAAAAACGATTGTAAATATTTGATTTGTGAAACAAATTTTGTGGTTGTGACATTATGAAAATTTGTTTAGTTTGATGTAGTTGTCACAAATAATATTTGCTTAATAGCTAAGATGGATAGATTTACAATTGGTTGGTATAGAGCTAATCTTGATTTTTTATTTCAGGTGCTTATAGTAGTAAGACCACACCCATACAAATATTAACCAATTTATATCCGTCTGACAATGTACGTATCTCGTATATGTACACATTAAATAAGGGTATATAGTTTTAATTAATTTCTATACAAACAATGTACGTATTTTCAACTTTATCCTTTTCCTTAATTAAAAAGATTATTTTGTAGCAACATAGAGTAGAAAATATGTTGCTAAACATAGCTACATACAACATTTTGTTTTGTAAATTAATGCAACTCTGAAAATTTTTGTGTATAATAAAATTTTGTTGTATAGACATGACGTAAGCACAAAATTTCATATGGATCGGAGGAATGAATTATGAGGGCAGCAAAATAGATACGAAACATTTTTTTATTTCGGGATATTGGCCAGACATTGGATACATCATATTACATCGATGGAGATGTATCGAAAAAAAACACGACACGATCATTTGGTTGTCATTTCGATTTCGTCCCAGGTGCAATAATCGTAATGATACGGACAAGTATATAGAAAATGAAATTTTTTCTTGTTATGCTTTTTATGTAATGTGTGACTTGGTACCATATACAATGTCAATCACCTTTAAATGTGAAAGAAGCTCATCTCAAGGGAATTTCTTATTTTTTTTCTTATATATCAAAACAAAACAATACACGAAACAAATTTTAATTGGAAAACTTCAAACCACAATTGGTAAAATTTTGTTGAATTTTTTCCGACTTGAACAAAGAAACTTACTCACTATATGTATACCCTACTAAAAACTGAAATAAAAAGCCACTGAATATTTTATTCCTTATTTAAAAAAAAATCACAGCTGAACACTAAAAAAATAAAATATAAAAAAACTGAGATTTCTATCTCTCGACGTACAAAAAAATATTGTAATAAAATGAAATCCTATTACAATATAATAATATTAATATCACATTGTCATCATCAACATCTTTTTGGTACATTTAATAAAAAAAAGCTTTATATACAACACAGTGAGAGCTTTCGTTCTTTTATATATTTTTTGTGTCTGTTACAAAAACAATATACATAGAACATTGTATATATATCTGGAGAAGGTGGAAATATGATAACGCACACAGAACATAAAATTTTATTTTATTCTTTGTAATTACGTTGAAATTAATTTAAATGATCTTATTATGTTCGTTTAAATTTTAATTTAATTTAACGATTTGAGAGATGCAATTTTATCTGTATGACAGTTGGACGTTTTGGTTTTTCACTGTACATCAAAATTGTTTTATGTTTTGTCATTTTATAGACACTGTTGTGGTTATATATAATTATCAGGATGTTCAGGATTATCAGGTTATCAGATGTTTGACCATGTACTATAAGTTTTGTAAACAAAATACATTAAAATACAAAAACACATTTGATTTGGTGGCAGTCAATTATCAGTCAAACTAGAAGATTCATAGATCACATCTCATTTAAGAATAAAATACGATTGCAGTATGGCTGAAAAGTAAAAGTATATTTGAACTCATATAATTTAAACACGAGTAAATACGGAAAAATCATAAAATATACAACGTACATCATCATCTATACAAAGAATAACAATTTAATGACACACAACTAAAAAAAAAATGTATACTCGTATACAATTTTCCAAATTCGAGTTTTTCTATTTTTACGTACATTCTAAATGAAAATTGAAGGTGTACTACGACTAATATAACAAAATTGTCGTTAGTCACGTTCAGCACAAAAATTCTAACAATATTATTATATAAGTATTTTTTGCGCTTTACTAATTACTTGTAATCTCGAAGAGAGCAAACTAGACAACAACAAAATGTTATAAAACATTAACGACATTTTTTCTTTTAATTAAGAAGTTTTTCTTTTGTTTTTCTGTTTTTATATGAAATTTGATAAACATAAACATAAAATTTGCGCTTTTCATTCCGTTTCTACACAAAATTTATTTTAAACTATATATATATATAGTCGTAATTATTATATAGTTTAGTATTTTGTATCCACCTCTTGTCCTGGTAACCACCCTCTCATTCAAATATTTAAATATTAGACGATAAGGATGAAATGATAGAGAACAGAAATTCTTGAGACAAGATTCTTAATTTGACCTTTTTTTTGTTGAAATAATTTTGTTTATGATATTAGTGTAGAGTAGAATCATTAAAATTTCTTAAGATCAATGACTTTTCCAAGAAATGTATGTATGTGAATATGTTGTAATTGAGAAGTATTGAAATGGAAAGTAAAAGAATTTTATTTTCATCCGAAGGTGGAAAACTATTTTATTTGAGATACATACTCGAACAGTCGTTTTTCGGTGTAGCGCGTTATTAAAAAATCGATTTGGTTTGAAAATCGTACTTGAATTTAAATTGCAGAATTATCATTGCTCTCCAGATTTTTCCTGCCAGAAAATAAATGTTGTTTCGACCATAAAACTTAGAAATAAAATCTAGACGAAGAACAAAAAGTTTCGCGGTTTTACAATTTTTCTTCTTTAAGTTTTTATGACACTTTTCATTTCTTGGTATTGTTTTTTGTACGATCAAATCGATTTTAGTACATATAATAAATCATAAAAATTATTAAGTTTATTAAACCCAATATTAGATTGAGAACAGTTAACATGAATACCAACTACCAGATGGCACCACTAAATCAAATAAATGGCAATACTTAATTTAATTTGATATATGTATAAACATGCTATTTACTTATATCAATTTATCTTAATTGGAAATTTAATTAGTTACCTTTCACGAAAAATCTTGTGTAATGTAAGTGAAAAATCGACAAGAAAATGGAAAAATAATCATCTTATAAAAATTCTCTCTTTGATTAATTAAATATTTATCTTGGTTCCATTCAATTTCGAAATCGAATGAAAATACTTATTAAGTATTCAACATAAATTAACAGCACCTTTCGCCATATACGAAATGGTTTTGGTATAAATATATATATTTATGAATGGTTTTATTTTAAAAACTATAGTCGTTAAAAAAAAAGATCATCGTTTTCTTATAACTTTCCTCCCACGTTTTCAAAAGATAAAAAATATAAATCCGCCCATTTAATTTTCACGAACCAAGTACATACAGAAGGAATATATATTTTTTTTTAAAAAACATTGTCGTCATATATAATAATCATCCTTTTAGAGTCTTGTGTACTGAGTATAAAGTTTATATAAAGTATATTGGAAAAGCAGCAGAAAACTGTTTGTGTATACGAGAAAATAAAATAAAAATAAATAAATTCTTTTGTTTGATTTTTATTATTATTCACGAAAATGTTGAAAAAAAAAATAACGAAGAATATTTAATTAAAATAAAAATTTTCCTCATCGCTGGCAATTATTGCAAAATGCTTCCATTTATATACATACTCGTCGTATATAAGACGAAAAATGTATAATATAATATAAAACGTGTATATGTATGTACTTATAAAAAAAATAAAATAAAATTCCAGACACATAAAATATATAAAAATAATAATAAAAACCATAAGAATAAGAAAATAATTTTTCTTATATACTCTTACATACCCATGCACACACACACTTTGTATGTTTTTGTGGTAATATAAAATAATTTTCCGGAATATCTTTTTAAACTCACACAACCAAAATCTACAGAAAAAGGTGAATTAAATATAACCGCACACAGAAAATTTGTTTCTAATTAAATTCAAATAAAATATCTAAAATTATTGAATTTTGTAAATTTTGTTTAGTTGTTAAATTTATTTTTTATAACGATTGTAATTTTTTGAAATAAATTGATCGGTTTGAACGATAGTGTGCAAAATTGATAGCTTTCACTAAAATTGATCGAGAATCGAGAAGTCACATTTTTTAATAAAAGGTTAAACCTGTTTGAGTAATAAGTGTGAAAACCTGTAGAAATCATAATTCCTAAATTAGTAGGTTATAATTTTCAAACGATGCTTGTTTTAAGCTTTAAGTTTAACTCCCTTTATTTAAAAATAATAATTTCCTTATGATTCAATTTTGTCACTTCTTTAAAAATTCATTAAATTTTTAATAATTCAATGTCAATTTTTAAAATTGTATCATAAAATTTTTCTATGCTGTAAGTGCCAAAAAATATATTTGTGCTCATGACGGGAGTTTTCTATTTTCCCTGTACACTAGTAGAAAATTTATATATTTAATAAAGTATAAGGTAGCGCAGCGATACAAAGCTGATTTCGTTTATTATAACTGCTACTTTTTAGTTTTTCATTCATTTTTAAAAGATTATTTTGTATAAATAGATTTTCGTATTTTCATTTTTTTTTTCAAGTCTGTAGATTTTCATTTTAATCATTTCTTTTTCAGTATATTTCATCTTTTGAATCTTGACTTTTTAGATTCCTTTTTTGTTGTTGTACTCTTCATATTATTTCTATAACAACAAGAAGACGATGTGAAATCTTTCATATATACATATTTTAAGTATATGATAGATTTAGCTTTATGCAGCATTTATATATATATATATATATATATATATATATATATATATATATATATATATATATATATATATATATATATATATATATATATATATATATTATATATGTATGTATATTTTTGGTAAGGAATTAATTTGAATTGTTTAAACCATTTAATATATTAGAATGGGGTTTTCACCACAGATTATGTTGATATACTAGAAGCTATTTATATATTTATACGAGTACAAAATGTCTAGGGTCATGAGTAATTTTCTTTAACAATTTGGTGATATATAAGTTTATATGTAACTGTCCGACATTGATTTTTACAATATCAAAAACTTATATGTACATATATAATTAGCTTAATTGTGAAAATGTTTGTTTTAAGACAAATTATAATGGTATAACATGTAAGGTATGGAGATAGCGCTCGTCTAATTTTCTTTTGTGATGTGAATTTAAATTAAGTGTAAATGACATGTAGATGGAAAAATAAAATTTTTCATCGCTCCTTGATGAGAGGTTATGTCGTTTTTTTTTGTAAATATTTTAATTTTCGTATAAAATATAAAACAACCTTTTTTATATCTTTTGGTGTGTTTTGTTGCTGTCGTTTTTTTAAAACCATAATAGTTACTTGTTTATAGTCCTCCTCTTTACGAACGTTGATGTTCTGTACATATTGTGTGTGTGTTTTGTGCCAGTGATTACTATTACTTTTACGATAATGATTATGATTATTATTTGTTTTACTCCAGATAGAAGGATATTATTATTATCATCATCTTCATTCGTCTATTGTGTATTTCTCTTATGTATATTTTTCATGTTAACATCAGACATTAAAATCATAAATTTTTTTGTGTTTTTTGTGTATGACAAAAGTTTTAACCTTTTATATATACATATATAAACAAAAAGTTAAATTTTAAGATAAAATTATTTATTACTTTTTAATTTGTTCATGAACCATAAAATTAAAATATTTATAAAAAATAAAATTGTGCAACATAATTTAATTTTTTGTTTTGGAAACCCACCACAACCAAATTCCTTTTTCTTTTAAATATTTTTTTTATTTCGCCAACCAACCAAAAAGAAAAAATTAAATTTTTAATTTACGAGGTTTTTGTGGTTGCAATATAATTATGGAATTTGTCTGTGTAGAAAATATTTCGTCTCCAGAATACATTAAGTGAGGCTAACGATTTTGTGTATAGGTATCATTGATTTCCACAACTGTATGTTAAAACTATATTCAAATTCAAATTTTGATAAAATTCTCTATCATACAGTTCTATGTTTAGATATATACTAAAATTATTGATTGTAACATCATAGAACGGCGAGAGTAAAAGATGTATCTTCCACTGCTGGTATTCCACCTACCTAAAACCATCAATTTTATTTATTATCCTTTTATTTATGATACTTAAAAAGCACTGTCTCCTTTTTTAATTTTTGTGTTTATATTTTTATCATTCATTCACAATACTTTTATCTCACGCTTTAAACATTAAGCTCGAAAAATAATAAAAAGCACAACGAAAACAATTTCTAATTAAATTTTCGAAAAAATAACAACAATAAACTAAACAAATCGAGACATTTTTAAGATTTAAATATTAAATTCTTTTAAGTATTTTGAAAATATGTATCTGTTGTATATCTATGTAAGTATCAAGTAAAATAAAAACTCACCTTTTTATTTATTCAAGTGCGGGTGAATTATAAAACCACCCCGCAAATATAAACTAGCAATATACACGAGTATGTAAGATGTTTGGCGTATTTTTATAGTTTATAGTCGCGTCAAAAATACGATATACATTTTTTGCTTTAGCTGTGTTTGGTAATGTCGTAATAAATTTTCCAAAATATTATTTATATACTTTTGATATATCTAAGTAAATAAAAATAAAATTACGATTTTTATTTTTCGTTACACATAAACCATATTTGGTTGACAAAATAATCATAAAGATTTAAGAAATATAAATCATTCGTCTTAATGTTATTTTTATATATGTACAAATATATATATATATATGAAATCGAAGATGTTATTTTAAAATACAATTTTTTATTCGTTCTTTATTTGCAGATGGAAGATGAGGGAAATCATGGCAATGATGAAACAAGATTATTTATTTTGTCTTCATTAGCAGCACATCAAAAAAGTCGCGTATCGTGTATTCTATGTGAAGAAGCAATGTATGTATTTGATCGTTATCCACTTGTTGACGGATCATTCTTTTTAAGTCCGAAACAACACTCAAAAGGTTGTATTGAGGTTAGTAACAAATATAATTTTATCATTATATTTCTAAAAATGTATTTCTTAAGATTTTAAATTTGGTTCATTTGCGATCTATTATTTAGAAAATTATAGACTGGCTCTTAACAACAGTCCACTATGGTACTGGATTTGATATTCCGAACATTCCAAATTATTCGGTTATAAATTTCTGTTTTTCGTCATACAAAATTTTTAGACACCACATTTAAATTTAAATATTAATTGTGACCAAATTATTTATAATTTATTTCGGTTTAGATAATAATTTTCAGGATTTTAAATATGTATTTTAATAACTTCAAACTATTCGTGCATTAATTATTATTTATAAATTTTATAATGGCACGAAAATATTTATACAAAAATCAGATAGCTCGCAATGATGCAATAAAACAATAAAAATCAAATAATAATTTATTACACAAAGCAAAATGTAATAATTAAATTTGCACAAAAATTTATATAATTTAGGGTGTTGGAATTGTTTAATTATTATTAAACATATAACACATATATTTTTAAATATTATTATATTGCTTTAAATATAAGATACACATCTCATGAGAGATAAATCGACGATGGTACGATAAAAAGCATGAAATTTTATTTTAAGACGTGTAAAAAGGGTTTAAAATAATAATTATCTTAAAACTTAATTACACACATACAGCTTAAAAATGAAAATTAAATTATAATTTTTTTCCATCGTTCGTTATTATAGATGTGTGTGTGTATGTATAGAAAGAGAAAATATCCTCTTCACTGAATTATTTTTCCATTTGAATAGTTCACCACACAATCCTTTATTTGAATAATAGATTTTTTTTTGGAATTATCCTTTTTCCACTTGCCTGTCTGTCTGGTATTTTAACTATAGATTTAATATAGATTCCAATTATTATTAAGATTTTCATCATTAAGTGTTAATATTTTTTCGTGAGAGTGATTTTCTGATATTAAGTGAAAACTGGTCAACATTATTGTAATTGTATACAAGCAAACTATAAAACACATATTCAATCATATATAACAAATATATACATAAATATCATTTAGTCGAGACAACTTTAAAATATTATGTACAACATAAAATCCAATTCCATTTGACGACATATTATAGAAATATATATTGTCTTTGGAAAAAATAATCTCGACAGTTTTTAAATAAAAACCAATAAAAATTGAAATATATCAACATTTTTGTGTATTGTCTGTCTGTCGAGTTGACTTTCGTCTATACCGTCTTAATAAATAAAATAAAAATGTTCCTTATACGAAAAGTTATATCTTATTTTATATTAACTGACCTAATTTAATGTTAATAAATTAATATTTTTTTCTGTTCATGTCTGATGTATAAAAATATATCTCTTTTCTATGTCTGAGTTTGCATGAGACCAAATCAAAAATATATCACGAAACATTTTACAATGGGGTAAATTATGCTACCAAGAATATTTCTAACTGTGGGCCCCATTCTCACTGACAATCATGTATAATGAAATGTCATTATCTATTTTTAAAAACATATTTGTGAAAGGATATAAATATTAGATTCACAAAAAACTAGTTTTTACCGCGCGGACTAATTGTGGGAAAAAATCGTAACATCATAATTAATTAAAATAATAATAATGGCAAACACCTTGAATTTAAGCTTCGTTTTATTTACGTGCGCGATTCTTAACTAGCAGAGTGATGAACTCTGTAGCACACTAAATACATATATAGATAAAATAAACAACTTTCAATCTATTCAATGTTATGTCAGCTCTAATGACTTAATCATGACAGTAGAATTTAACACTGGATATGGTCATGTTTGAAATGTTGATTATTTTATTTTTTGTGCTATTCACTTTTAATTTATTGATGTTAGAAAGTAATTTGTGTTTGGAATTTAATATGGAAAATGGTGATTGTTTTTTTTTTGGGTACGTTATAGATTAATGAACTTATGGATAGATACTATATGCAGGCAGTTTAAATAAGTTATTTGTGTATTATTTTGTAATTGTGTAGTTTCTGTATAGTTTTGTTCTTAATTAGGATTCGAAGATCTTTATTTTACAAAATTTTAACGTATTGTTTGTTTACATCATAATTGCCCTAAATTGACATAAATTAGCTTACATACCCGTGATATGGGTGAAGAAATGCTTATCAGATTCATACTAATCATTTGCTTAAAATCAAATAGTACTTTTTAGATTGTAGAGCTTAAACATTAATTTTATTAAACTACCAACCAATCCTTTTTATTACACTTCGCCTTGAATTTAAATTATTAAGGTTTCCAGTTTACAACAAGCTTATGTCTGTGATATGTAATTATATGTGCGCGACGTTATGTCCCATTTTTGTGTGATTCTGATAATTTTATTGTAAATAATAGCATCAAATACGAAAACCCATTAAAAGGTGTGGCTGTTAAATTTATTATTGTTTTTTATTTTATAATTTTGTGTAATTTAATCGCCTTTTGTTTAAATAGATTGAAGATGAGTTTTGTTTATAATCGAAATTATTTTTATTGTTTATTTATAGGTCAAATATGAAGGTCGATCTCAGTACTTGACTGCCGTCTGTATGAGCTGTTTAGAGGGCATATCTTCAGAACGTGTTATTCGTTGCCGATTCTGCAGTGCAAAATGGGATGGTGCATCGTTGGTGCTTGGTACGATGTATTCGTATGACATATTTGCGGCGATGCCTTGTTGTACTGAACGTCTTAAGGTAAGACAGTTTACATTGTTTTTGTACGGTATGTGATTTAAGTTTTTTATTTTGGTTTACAGTGCAATAATTGTCATAAGATGTTGCTACATTCGCATCAACGGTTAAATTTTTATAGTGATTACAGCCATGCAATCACATGTCCTAATTGTTCGGCGCACGATACACATTTCGTTAAACCATTGGCATACTGCTACACAAAACAACCACTACAGTGGGCACAGCAGTGGCCATAACATGAGGCCTTGCTGGATTCTCCACAGCCCACAGTAAAAACTCCTATACGCGGCCAGCAGCAGACATCTACACCATTCACGACACCTTCATCAACGTCGTCGTCAACTGAGCTGGTTAAATCCATTTTGAATGAATGGAAAAATTTAAAATTGGGAGGTAGTAATGATAATATATTAGATTTGGGCTTAAATAATAGTAGTAATCTTTGTAATGGAGAATCTAGCGCTGTTTTAGGAAAACAGCTCAGTAATAATAATAATAATCATAATACTAACAGCATTTGGGGTAAAACTTCTGTATGGGGTTCACCTCAAAGTCCATCATCTTCTTCGATTGGTACCCAATATTTTAGTAGTAGTAGTCATAGTAATAGTAAAGAATCACTGTGGGCGTCGACCCATTCTTCACCCACCATAAATATTAATAATAATAATAATAATAACGCTAATTCTAATGTTAATAAAGTCACTAATTTATGGGATAATCCATTTTCGAAATTATCCCAGCAAGCACTAATGCAAACTAAAGAAGCGAACGCCTCAATTTGGAGTATTCCACGAAATATGCTCAACAATAATATTAATAATAATAGTAGTGGCAACGGTGGATCTTCGTCTTGTTACGAAACAATATTAAATAGTAGCAAAACAATTATAACGACCGATCCATCATTCCGGCTCTTACGGCCACATGATATTATTAGTTTTGATTCATGGAATCAAACGAATAACAATAGTAATAATCAAAGTAGTAGTAGTTTGGTACCAAATCAACATACTACACAAAATAATAATTCGTATATTCCTGGTGGTCCATTATCCACAATAAACTCATCTTTTAATAATATTTCGAATATGAGTGCATTAAGCAAAATAAAAGAGCAACCAGTTGGTTCGCTATGGGCATCGCCAAATTCAACAAATAATTTATTAATGAATAGTTCGAATACAAATAATAGCAACAATAATTCGATTTCAAATCAGATTCCAACAAAATTGAATTCGGTAAAAAGTTTACGATTTGGTTCACCACCGCCATTGCCATCTATTGGGCCACATGCTACAACATCGTTAACTTCGAGTCTTTTAACATCGCATTTATTAAATAATGGTGTAAATATAAATAATAATTCGGCGGCAAGCTCATGTCTTCAATTATTCTCAGATGAGTTTCTTAATTATTTAAATATGATTAATTAATTAATTTAGCCAATTTTTTGTTTGTTTATAATTTTTTTTTTCATTATTATTTTGTTGATTAGTTTTATTTTTAATTAATTTTGAATTATTTTTTTTTATGTATACCAAATTATATTTTCGTTTCATCATTTAAAAAATAAAATAAAAAAACAAAATGTTTATTAAATAAAATGAGAATTTAAAAATAAAAGAGAATTATGTGAATGCGAAAATGAATTTTTTTATACGAAAATTTACGATTTAAGTAAAAAATGTGTGATCGAGTTAAAAACTCGCTAGAATATATTTTTTTTTAATTAACTAAAAAAATTGGTTTTACCAATTTTGGTATCGATATGAAATTTGGTTAAATAAAACTATTGGTAAACAATTATTGGGATAATACATATATATTTTTTATATAAGGCTCGGAATTAAAAATGAAATATTTAAAATGCCAAAAATTATTTAAGTAACTTTTTGAAAATTTTGTTTATGTAATTTTTTATTTAAAAAATTTAATAGGAGTTTAGGAAAGTGATACAATATTTTTAAAATTATTAAATATAGAGTATTCAGCATGAATTTTGTAGGTTAGGCTTTTTGGTTGAAAAAAAAAATAATTATCGCCTAAAATTTTTTTTATTAAAAAATAAGAAATTCGAATAGACTTTACTCGTATACAATACCATTCATAATTTTTTTTGTAAATTTAAAAAATTAAGTAATTATTAACTGTTTAGATACTAGGATAACTAGAATTAAGATATTTGATATTTAACATAAAAATATAAAACATGAAATTATTAAAAACAGCCTATAAAATGCCGAATGGATTTTTATTTTTAAACCTAAATTAATTTTCCGAGCAGTATCGAAATTCAAAATTTGTAATATACTATAGCGAGAGAATGAATGAATTTTTAATTAATATATATTTTTTTGGGTGTCGTGAAATTTTAATTTTTTGTTATTTTAATTTTATTTTAATTTAGATTTAATATAAATAATTAAATATATATATATATATATATATATATATATATATATATATATATATATATATATATATATATATATATATATATATAAACATATTTATATATACCTACAAAATAATTAATATAAATATAGTTTCATTCAAGTGTTTTTTTATTATTACATATTATTATTAACTAATTATTATAAATTAAATATGATGTTGGGAAAACTAAAAATAATTCAAAAAAAGTGATGAGTGAAAAAACATTTTATAAGAAATTTCTAAAATAACATTAAAAATAATAATATTTAAGTGAAAATATATATATAAAATAAACACGCTACTGGATTTCATCATCAACGAAAAATTAAAATCTCCTTAATTTTCCAAACAAACATTTAATTTGCGAGAAAAAAAATGTAATACATATATAAATTTTTAATTAATTAATTATTATGACTATCGTAAATAAATAAGTGTAGCTGTATTTTTAGTGTAATAGTTATATATATTTATATTTAAAAACAAATTATTAAAACTCAAATTCATTATTTGTGATTTATTATTTTATATTTTTCCGGTTATTTTAATTTTATTTATAATTTTAAATACAATTAGTACCTCAGTGTAAATTAATTTTTACAAAAATATATAAATAAATATTAAATATGTATATATATATATATATATATATATATATATATATATATATATATATATATATATATATATATATATATATATATATATATATATTTGTCTATACATATATATATATATATATATATATATATATATATATATATATATATATATATATATATATATATATATATATATATATATATATATATATACATATATTTAATTTAAATTAAATTCGTGGCTAATTTTTCACACCCATAAATACATAATAATTATATTATATATAAATGAAGAAATATTTAAAAAAAAAAACACTAAAAAGAAAAATCAAATATACGATTCTCACAAAATATTAAAAAAAATTAAATATTAATTAAATGTAATTATAATTATTAAATTAAATTTCTCAGATCATCTGATGAATTGACGTACAAATCGAGAATCTTAGATTTGATTTTTTTTGTAAATTTTATTAGTTATTGTTTAATTAATTATTTTGTTTTTTATATAATTATTTAATGAATAAAATATATAATATATAATATTGAAAACAATACTTTATAAATAAATAAATATTTTTTTTTAAATCTATATTTTTAATTTAAATTATATTTGTAATTTAATTAATTTTATAACTTTATTTTTCTTTTTTAACTGTGTTTTCCCGGTAGACAAATTTCGTAGACTATTTTCAATAATAAGGTAATGTAATGTAGATCGATTGTGTAAATCGCTGCCTACAATTTTTTTGTGATTATTCTAAAATTCAATTGTTTGGTTAATTTTTCAAAATTTACTTTCAATAAACAATTCGTCCTATATAGGTAAGATTAATAGGACGGGGTAAGTAAACGATAGTATAAGCTTTAACTTAATTATATTTGAAAAATGGGAATCTTCTTTTGTTTTGAATTTATTTATACTGTCACCCTTAACCGGGATTTTAACGGATTATTTCGAAGCTGTATTTTTTATAATTGAAATTCCTCCATCCATCCTACTAAATTTCTGATACCAATTAGTTTTGTTCTTAAATGTACAAATCAGATATCAATTTATTTTCAACTGTCTTTTAGTTGGAAATAACAAATTATTTCAATGGCTTGAATAATAATTATCCTTAATACAAATTGTAAACGTTACTATGTCCAGGCAATGAACCCTTTAACCTGAAAAAAATATGCGAATGGAAACAAATCTTTATAAATATTTATCGTAATTTGCGCTTTGTGTTACAATCGGTAATATTTAATTAGTCCCTAAATATCAAAATATACTTCTCGTTGTAAGGTTATTGAACTAAGGTTAGTAATGAGTTAAATATGTTCAACATCAATTTTAAACGATCGATAAATTATTTCGTGCGATGTTTTAAATGAGCTTATTGGTAGTAAAATCTATAAGATAACGAACTTTGGATATATTACTTAATAAAGAATTCGTGAAGTTTTGGTCGCCATACCAATTTTTAATATCTTGGAGATAGTAATTAATCGAATGAAAGTTCGAATTACAAGTATAGTATATTCTTAAAGATATTTTTTAACTGTTCCAATTAATTTAAAATTCATTGAAATTAATATATAATTTTATAATTGGTTTTCATAAGAATTACAAAATTTTCCAAAGATTAAAGTTGTTATTTCTTTTTATTGTAATTTTTTTCTACAAATGATCATATATTAATACATTCCAGTTTTTAATAATGAACAATAGGTCCTTGTTTTTGATCACATTCTTTAAGTGGGTAAATAAATGGGTTTCGATTTTCTAATCTCAAACTGGCAGCAGCGTATAAAAACATTCACATCATCGAATGTTTTGATAATTTTCCATGTTCGAAACTGTTACATTGTTATTGAAAATAAAATCTATTCAGAAAATGAAACATAGTTAATTTCTAGTAAGTCATTTTATTGTTTTTTAACTTAGTCCATATTTTAATTTTATAATTTAATTATAATTAATAAATCATTTTAGTTGAATTTTTTACTTTCTCTGCAAGTGTAATTTTCTTCTTGTAATTATAATTTATTTATATTATTGTTAATTTAAAAATATATAAATTTTATTTAAAACAAATTTTAAGAAAACAAAACTATAAATAATAAATAAATTTAAAAACAAGTAAATAATGTAGAAGTTCTTCCAGAATAAAATATTTGCCCGTCACAAAATTTAAATAGTTTTTTTTATCTCCTAATATTAAATAATCTATTATTTATAAAAAGTAATAAACAATAATATAAATAATTAAAAACAATATCGTACAAAATGCAGAATTATTTCAAAAATGGAAATGTTTTTTTTAAATTAAGGAAATATTTAAAAAATCTCAGCCTTTGCAAATTACAAAAGTGAATATTACAAAAAAAATACAAACAAAAAAAAAATAAAATAACAATTACAAATAAGGTACAAAAATGAAATTCCCATAGTAACTTTATAAAAATTATGCACACGAAATAGTTCTTTTATTTCCTAAACAAAATCTACCATAAAATAATAATCTAAACATTTTTTAAAATACAAATTCTATATTATAAAACTAAATTACTATATAAATGTATATTTATAAAAATAAAATGTATTTTTAAATTTTAAAAACCGAAAACATGAGAAATATAATGAGAAGAACCCACACTTAAACCATGAAATCAATTTTATTGTAGAAAAATTCATATTTTTCTTAATAAACATATAATAAAAACATAAAAAGAAAATTTAAAAATTAATTTAACTAATACCATCATAATGAATTGATAAATATAAAAAATAAGACAAACAAAATAATAAAAAAGTATTTAATTAAAGCAATAAATAAAAAATTTAGTTAAAAAATTTAAATTTATAATATATATTTGTGAAATTCAGGAAATGTATAAAATAATATATTATATTTAAATAATAGTAAAAATTTAGAAATTTGCCAAAAAATCGAAAAAAAATTTAAAATTTATAAAATTAAAAAATATTTACAACTGCCAAAATTATAAATACCTCAGTAAATGATTGTGAAAATACATAACTAACAAAAAAAAACAGTTTTACCTTTTCTAAATATTAATTTATGTTTTTCTCGATTTTACATCTTTTTTTTAATTTATATACTTAATATATATAATATATATAATTATATAACATTGTTAAAAAATAAAAAGAATATATTTATAAAATCAAATAAAATAAAAATTCATATCATAATAATAACTTATATTTATCAATTCACTCCTTCCTTTTCTTTTTTCTAAAAACAAATGTTTCTAATAAAATTAATTTTTAAATTTTTCTTTTATGAAATAATAAGAAATAAAATAATAAATTATGTGCAATTGCAATTTTATTTATAAATATATAATTATATTATATTAAATAACAAAAATAACTATAAAATAAAATAATATAAATTATTGATTTTATTTTAAATATAATATATATAATATATATATATATATATATATATATATATATATATATATATATATATATATATATATATATATATATATATATATATATATATATATATATATATAATATATATAATATATATATATATATATATATATATATATATATATATATATATATATATATATATATATATATATATATATATATATAAAATATTCAGAGTATCAGGATTCTTAAATTGCTTTTTTCTACCGCAAAATACCTCAGATAAATAACAAAATACAAAACTAAAAAATATTAAAAAACATTTTTAAAAATTCATTTTTATTTACACTCCATTTTGATTTTTGGTTTATATAACTATATTTTCAAAATGGCGGAGTGTAATATGTGAAACATATAGTGGTCGATGGTAAAGTTCAAGGTTTATTATGTCATATCTAACAAATCGAATTATTAAAAAAACAAGTAACTGTTGGTTGTAAATAAATGAAATGGTCGAGTGATTAATAAATATTATGGCATTTGGCAAATCATGAGTAGATGGTTTATTGATGAAAAAAAAACTTATTTTCTTTTTATTACGGCTCTAAGACCGAAGTGATATTTTCAAGAATTCCAAGAGAATAAAGTTAGGAACACCACCCTAAGACTTCTAAAAATTATATGGGAAATCTGAACTGACCCATTGTCTTCTATAAGTTGATTTGATCTGGTGGTGCCTCGATATCCCACAACGAGCATTATCGGATTACAATCATCAAGGTTTTATTTTGCCATATTTGTAAGATACATACAAAATATTTATTGTTTTCGTAAAATTTTAATGATCATAATGTTTCTTTAGGTTATCTGAACAATATTGTTTAGAATCAATATCTTGAATATACAACAAGATTATTTCGATATTTGTTCTAATTATGATCCGGTTTAAAAACGAATTATTAAAATTCCAAATAAAGTAGCAATTTATGGTACGTTAAGATCAAAGGAGATCTTCATAATTCGTATTCAGACTATACACTCATGCCAATTCGTCGTCCATTTTATTTATTTAAACATAAATGAAATATAAAACGAAACAAACTTTATATACAAATAATAAATTATATTATACAAACATTAAATAAAAATACAAAACAAAAATTAATTATAAATTAAATAAATAAATGTGTAGATGTTTTCTCTTGTCTTTTTAGTAAGTATTAAAAACAAATTATATATATATGATAAATTGATATATAAACAAAAATATAATTAAAAGTCGAAAAAATACAAAAACATTTCTATATATTTTATTTCTTATAATTAATTAACTATTATATAATATAAAAATTAAAATACTCTATGAAAATTTTAAATAAATTTTTTTAGTCTAATTCATCTATTAATTTTTTATTTTATATTTTTATTTTACTATTAATTTTATTATTTTCTATTAATATTAAATAAAAATCTATATATATATTTATATATTTAAATAAAATTTGCTTCAAGTACAAAATAAAAAAATAAATAAAATATATTTAAATAAATAAAAAAAACTAAATAAATTATATCACATAAAAGAAAAAATACAAATTACATTACAATAATAATAAAAATAAATTCGTTAATTTGTGTTTATGAAATTTTATTTTTAATTGATTTTTTAATCATTATTATTATTATTTTTATTAGTTGTATTACGTATCCTAAATATAACATATTCTATATAAATTAATTTAAATAAAATTTAATATTTAATCCTCTTAGTATTTAAAAATAAAGTTGGTTTATATTTATATATATATATATATATATATATATATATATATATATATATATATATATATATATATATATATATATATATATATATATATACATACATATATATTATATCCATAAAACAAATGATATCCTAATTATAATTAATATTAATAAGTATATACCACATAAAATTATAATTAATAGTTGTTGCATTATGTTTTTAATTTTGTGATTTAATTTTCGTCGTCTTAATTAATAGAATTACAACTTTAAACGTAAAATTATAATATATTATAAGTATTTATATATGTAATCAGGTTATTTTTAAGGCAAATAATTTCTAGTAGAACATAATAAAAAAACATTTTATATTTTAGTTTAAATTGATTTAAAATTTTTAATTTTTTAATTTTGTGTGTGTGTGCGACTGATGACCTATTATATAATATATGTATAAAATACAATCGGCATTTATAAAAAAAAACATAAAAATTTATTATAAAAGACAATTATATAATTTAAATAGGGCTGAATAAAATATCCATCTTAAAACTTAAAGAAAAAATTAAGGCAGCACAAAATGTTAGACTTATATATTTAAAAAATTAATAATTTTTCGAGGCCTATATTATATATTATAAACAGATTTAAAATTTTTTACCTTAAAAATAAATCCTCAAAAAATTATTATTATTATTATTATTAATTATTGTAGTTTGTACGAATTTAATTAAAAACAAAAAAATTAATAGTTTCACACATTGATGTATGAATTGATCATTATAATACAATATATATTGCGTCATATACATACAAAACAAGACATAAGGCTGGTTTTTGAGGATCAAAATAAGTCAATGTGTTGTATAATAAATAAAATCTTTTAATTATTAAAGCAATAAATACAATCGGCTAAAAATTAAAAAAATATCGGATGAACTAATAAATTTATTAAAAAAATAAACCAAATAAGACTGGATCGGATTAAAATAATTAAAAAAATAAAAAATGTGCGGTGATATTAAAATTTTTTTTATAGTAAGTATAATTAAAATAAATTAGAATTAATATTTAAAATAAAATAAATAAACGAGAACATTAAATTCAGTTGACGTTCTTAATTTTTTTGTATTCACTGCCATAAGTTTTCTTGTTAAAAAACAAATAATTAAGTGAACATATATTTTGCCTCAAAATTATACCCGCGCGAGATTGGAACGCCACTGTACTGTAAAATTAATATTAAGGGAAAGAAAAATTTATTAAAATTATAAATCAAATTGGAGAGAACTGCAAAATTCAGGGTACTTGGAAAGTCTTTTTTAATTAAACTAAAAATTATATAGATAAAATCACTAAATTAAATATTTAACTAAAATTTCTCATTAATTATTAAAATTTAAATTAAATGTCATTAATTAAATAAAATTTTTTATTAGGTGAAAACATAAACAAAAAATTTAGAAAATTTCAAATTGGTGTTTTTTATTAACAAAATTAAAGAAGTAGAATTAAATAACCGCCCCACTATACTAATAAAAGTACTATCCTTGGAACTCTTATTTGCCAGACTTAACTTAAAAAACTATATCTATACAATTTTTGCACGTATAATTTATTAAAAATATATTTATATAAAAATTGATTGGTATATAAAATATATTAACATTTTTATGGTTCGTTTATACAATAAATTAAAATTAATTAATTATATAAAGACTGAATAAAATATATAATAATATACACAAAAAAATTTTTCTTTCTCGCTTTAACATATAACATAATTTAACAATAAAAGTCATCCGAAATTTTTTTTCAAAAAAATCATTTTTTACGATTATATAAAAAAAAAAATATTGCATGATTTAATATAATTTATTATAATTAATAGTAGTAGATGTGTGTTGTATGAATGGTGAAAATTAATAATAAAAAAAATTAAAGAAACAACAAAACTAATAATATAATGAAAAGCACGAAATAATATTCCTAATATTCACAAAATAATTTAAAGAAAAAAGATTAATAAAAAATTGCAAAAATAATAATTAATTACAACAAAAAATTATCCAAAATAATGATTAATTTTAATTATAGCAGTTTTATAATGTTAATGAAATATTTAATTATGAGTTTGTCGCTGTTTGACAATAAACAAACTTATTATTTTTTAAATTTTACATTTAATACTTCTCGTTTGTTTCAAAAAATTGACTGACTAAATTTAAAATGTTTTTGACATTTTGATTTTGTTAATGCGTTAATTTACAATCATTTTTTCAATTAAAATAATAATTTACCGCAGTGTGTAATAAATAATTATTCGGGTTTTAGATTAGCTGGGATGGTGATATTTAATAAGAAATCAATAGAAATAATTATTTAAGTGGGGATAAAACTATGGAGGTGTTGAGGTACTTGCATTAAATAATACTCATATTTTAGAAGTTGTCTGCATTCGAAGCTTCCTGCAAATACTTTATAGTTTGTCCGGTATAAAAAACTAATCATGATAGGTTTCAGGAAATTATAATCCTACCTAAAAATTATGTTTAATTTACAGATATAGTCAATAGAGTAGGTTAAAGAGAGAGGAGTTACTCAAAACTCGGTGCGATCGACGGAGAGAAATCGCTTATTTACAAATTTGTACCTTAATTTTGGACCCATTCGAAATAATATTCTAAAACACTTTCTTGAAGTCAACAGAATTAAATAAAAATAACCTCCCCTTTTTTGGTGTATTGGAACTACAATCGATACTACTTAGTTATTGTCGATAGAACCGACCTTCATAATAAGGAGTAAACGTTAGTAATCCCAGCTATAAAAAATAATAATTATACACAAACTGTTATCGTAATTATGAAACAGACAATCTAATACGTATAATAAATTATAATTTATAATTATATTTGTAAAAATTAAAATTTGTTTAAAACTTAATAATTGGAAAGTATGCCTTAAAAATTAAAAATTGTGTGTATTATTTTGTGTGTCCGATATAATTATAACGTTAGTGGTGAAAGATAACTCAAATCTGTGAAAACAAAAAATATTTGGAAATTAAAATTATTAGATGATAAGAAATATTATTTTATTTAAAAGAAAAAATATGTTATTTTATTATTTTAAATTTAAAAAATGTTTTTTTGATTAATTATTTCAATTAATCATCAAAATAAAAACTCGTACTCGTATCTGTGACAACACAAAACTAAAATTAAAAACCAAAATTATTGATTAGATTTAAGCAAAATTTAATTATCTTTTTTGATTAACTTATTTATTAAGAAAATTGTCTGCGAAATTATAAATGTATATTAAGTTATTGGCTATTTAAAAAATAAAAATTTGGTAATTTAAATTTAAGATTGTATATTTTGTATTTTTTTACAATTATGCGATATCCCGTATATATTATGTAAGTCGAAAAAGAGAGGTGCTGCTCTCTATAAATTATAAATAAGCATTCTATATAACTGCTATATATAATTAAAATTAATTATTATTTTGTATATATTTTTTATTTAATAATTATACTTAAAAAAACGAATAATGTTTTTAGTTTAATTTTAAATAATTATATGATTTATTTAATTTTTTTATTCATTATTATTTTGAGAAATAATATCAGTCGTTTTGTTTCATTTCCGCTCGTTCGTCCTGCTCCCTATTTATAATCTATTGTGTATATAAATAAAATATGTAATACAAAATGCTATATTAAAAATAAAATTTTAAAACTTAATAGACGAAACAAAAAAAAAATAAAACAAAAAAAAACAAATATTGAAATACCTCAGAATTAGTAAATTATTTGTAAATTTAATTTTAATTATTTAAAATTTTTTATTTTGTTTATTTGTTTTTTGATAAATAAAGTGCATAAATGTGCACTGTATTAATTAATTTTTATCCCTCATTATTATAATTATATTGTGAAAGTACAAATTGTTTTTTTTTATTTTAAATTAAACTACTTAAATTTTTATATTTTAATAATTTAATTTTTTTAAATATGGTTTATGTTTATTAAATTTAATATAATAAATTATATTAATAAGTGAATACAAAGAAATATTTTTACTCAAAAATTAAATATTTGATTTTTTATAATAAATTAAATTAATATAATTACTATTAATGTTTATCAATATATTTATATAATAAAATAAAATAAAAACTTTTATATTTAATTATTAAAACGGTAATAACTAATCTACTCAAGTTGAAATAAATATATTTATAATAAATAATACTTTTTTTTATATTATTATTAATTTCAAAAACAATAAAATAAAAAAATTATTAAATATAATACAATAAAGATTTCGAGTGTAAATAAAATAATAAAAAGAAATAAAATTATTTTGTTTATTGTGTATAAGTTTGGTGAAATTCAGCGTACAAATTCAGTAAGTACAAGGTTCTTGAAAGAGAAATTTAAATAAAATATATAAATAAAATAATTAATAAATAACATATAAAATACAAGAGTGGTTAGTTAATAATTTTTTTGTTAATTATTTTCTATTCAAATATATAAATAAATAAAAAATTATTTACACTCGAAAACTCCCTCAAATTTTCAATTATTTAATTAATATTATTTATACTACAATTTTTTATTTTGTTTCATATATATATATATATATATATATATATATATATATATATATATATATATATATATATATATATATATATATATATATATATATATATATATATATATATATATATACTTTTTATATATACATATTCTCATACAAAAATTATATATATTATATATCCTCTTATCACTAACCAAATAACTATATAAACCAATAAAAACTATTTTTAAAAAAACCATAAAAATATAAGTTAATAAAAAACAAAAACACTATTTAAATAAATTTTTATACTTTGTACCTTTAAATCTCGCATCAAATAAAATAAATAAAATTTTTTAAATAAAAAATTATATTTAGTTTCATTGTTATTATTAATCTATTGTAAATGAATTTTTTTTAAACTTTAAACTAAAAAAATAGTTGGAGAATCTTATATAAAATAAATGATAATAAAATTTATATTTACACTTAATAAAAGCTTGGTAGGATTTGTGTTATATACAATTTTTTTTTGATGCGACACTATTATTTAATTATTTTTAACTATTTAAGTTTTTTCGTGTATTATTATTAAGTTAAATAAATAATTTTTTGGTAGTGAAAGAAGAGGTAAAATAGTTTTCGTTTTGTTTAATTTTTGGTTCTAAAACAACTAAATTAATAAATAAAAAATACACTTTATACAAGCGAACCATTACAAAATATATAATAATAAAAAAAATAATAATAATTCAAAATCAGTTGTATTATTGAGTAAAATAAACTATTATTGGAAAGATGGCTTTTTTATATAAATATATTATAAAAAAAAATTATTTATAAAATTTTAAGAAACACAAAAAAATCAATTTTGTATTGCGTATTTTAGTTTTTTCCTACATGAAAAAATTAATTATTGATTATTTTTATTATTGTAATTACTATATATTTCAAAACACAATTTATATTACTTTAAATATATATATATATATATATATATATATATATATATATATATATATATATATATATATATATATATATATATATATATATATATATATATATATATATATATATATATATATATATATATATATATATATATATATATATATAATATACATATATATGTATATTTAAAATTAAAAAAAAAACAAAAAAAATTAAAATAAAATTGATTATAATCAATTTAACAATTTAATAATAAGAAAAATGAATTAATGAATCGCAGACTTTTCACACAACAAAAATTATATTATATATAAATTATAAAATGAAGAAAAACTAAAATTAAAACGAAAAAAAAATATTATAAAATAAAAAAAAATTTGAAAACCCAAAAAAATATTATAAAAATAAAAATTTATTTAATACAGAAAAATATGTTGTTTTATTTAAAAATGTTTAATGGGTCACAAAGATGATATTTAGATACTACTAAATTAGTGCTATCAATACTAAATTAGTAGTCATAGTACGTATGAAGAATCAACTTGGGCATCTTTAACTTCTTTCCAACTAAATGTTGTTAGAGGTATCCAACTATCAAACCGATATTATTTGTGCGATCTTCAGTGGATCGATCGAATTTGCCAGAAACAGCTTTTAACAGTTTTTAATGTAAAATATCTTAAGGATAAGTAGAAGCGCCCAGTAAATTACATTCAAAAATGTGGCAAGTAAATACAAATCAGAGTGACAAAAAATTTCTTTTCGAATGCATTTTATCACTAGAAGTGACGACTGCCATAGTATCTATATTAATATAAATAAGCAGCCGGTTTGCACGTCAATAATAAATAACACAATTGATTGATTGATTGGACTGTTGGACCACTGCATAAAACAATAGGTAAGAATAGAAAGGTATGTTAGTAAGGAAAGAACGACCCGGTTACAGACACGTGACAAATCGTTACTAAACTACTATTAGCACAAGTCAATCACATTTCTAATACCAATCGGCTAGATTAATCAAGCACTATAAATCCTGAGAAACTTAATTTTGATTACAAATTTTACAATCACATATGTATGTGTCTTATAAAAGCTACAACCTCTATTGAATTCCATTATTATATCACTTGTTCTCAATGATTTGTCATCAGGTTTTAATGGACCCTAAGAAAGATAATTTGTATTTAACCTGTAAGCTCTCCAAAAGACATTATTAAATCCAATCCGCGAATTCCGTTGATAGATATCAACCAGATAATTATTTAATCCAGATTATAATAACACGATCTTTTAGAACACCGTTTGTAAATCTGTCAACTCAGTAAAAACACTTTAAATTATATTAATATCCGTCAGTCCCATTTCAATATCACGATTCGAATTCTATACAGCAAAGTAGCTGCAACTTAGACACAAAACACACCGCCCGAGCTAGACCACCAGTCCATACTCATGTCAATCAAACAAAACGTTTCTAACGTTAAGTGTTTCTAAGAATATTCCATATTCGATTGCTACTGACTTCGATTTGCTTAAAGACTAGTCAAAAACCGACTGAAGTATAAGATCTGTATTTCAGAGAAAGATACACACGATGGGATTGAAACAATATATTAGGACGTATCCAGGTTTTATCTCAAACTGCAAGTGAACACCAGAAAGTGGTAAAGGTTTACATAGCACTAGATTATGATGTAGGGTTTATATATCAAATCAATGGATCCAATTTGATGATGCACAATGGATGACGTAAATTTAAAACTACATAAATGACTATAACAGCATTATGATATCGAAACCATGCGAGGGAGCATATTACTCGCACATAACATAAAATAATCCATGCTATTCGATCGTTATATATTTTTATGCTTTCGCTTGTTAATCCATATACAGCTTTATCTTCTGTCATAAAGGTGCTCGTTTGAGACAATTTGACGGTCACATAAAATGTGTGCGCACATTCGTAACAATAAAAAAATATTTTGTGTTGCAGAAAAGAGGGAAGCTGGGAAGAAAATTTAGTAAGGTAATAACAACATCTCATTATTATCGAAAAGAAAAGTGCGCGTACAACACAAAAACCCTCAGGGTATATTTCAACAACTTTATTCAATCAAATTTTTTTGTATAAGTGTTTCCCAGTAAAAATTTAACGTAATCGAAAATGTAACAGTTAAATTATAGAAGAAGAAGGGTTAAATAAATAAATAACCGCTTAAACTCTTTCCACAACCAAAACTTTCTTTTATTTCTATTGTCACCATGCCGCCACGTTATCAAAACCAATTCAATCAAATTGTTGTGATGATGATGATAACATTCAAATTTATGCTTACTGTATTCAAAGTGTTCTATTCTTCTGTATACACTCATTCTTCCTTATTCTTAATTTTGTTCTATTAATTTGATATCCTACGGGGTTCAATACACAAACATTGTGTACAACACACATAAGTCATAATGATTATTTTGCCGTCTTATTATTATTATTATTATGGATATTATTGTGAAAGGTATTTTGTAGTTGGTAAATGAGTAGAAAAGGGTTATATAAGAAAACGATGTAAATCATGGATTTTTTTTTTTCTTGTATTATATTTTATTAGAATGGGCGGTTTTATCCTATAATACTTTCTAAAGAAATTTTGTTTTTTCTAATTCTTAAGTTTCTACGTTTTACAGGGAAACGATTGAATAGGAACAATAAAGCATGAACGCTTTGTCACCGGGTGCGGTAAAGGTACAGTAGAAATGTTCTATGTATGTACACAAAAGTCAATTGGGTTTAACTTTAAATTAATTATATTTATTAAAAGAAATGTTATATTTTCTTTACTATGCATACTCTTAAAATAGTTAAATGGTAAATAGTACAATGAAAATATGGTTTCGTTTTATGTGTTTTGTTTTTGTTTAGTACAAATAAGGTTGGTTAATGAATGGGTTAACGATTAAAATAAACTGTTTTATAAGATTTAGAGAATCGTTTTTTTAATGACGGTAACTTTTGAAAATGTTACGATTGTATTATATTATGCAAATGTTACATAATATTTACGCCACATTATAGCTGTTCTTAAATCCGAAATGTTTGATCGAAATTAATTGGGGGTTTAGAACGGCTTTGTAGAATTAAATTTATAAAAAAAACTCTATATGGATACAAAACCGTGACAACGGCAAGAATCGAACTGGAGACTGCCGCGTGATGAGAATAAATGCTCGTGTACCAGCTACAGAATGTGTCACATTCACAGCTATCTCAGTATCAATATCAGTATCATATCTTACATTTGTGACCCCGACGCGATTTTTTGTTGTAATTATTTTTAATTAATCTTAAATTACTTAGCACTTAACTCGCCACAGTCGTTAGTTTTATTTGCTAAGCTGAGAATACTGTATGCTTTAGTATGTCAATGGAAATATTTACATTTCGACCATTTTGATATAAAAAAAGTGTGATGGATCAGGATTTGTATCCTGAAAAATCCTGCTTGACGACTTGTCCATATACTAGTTCTGGTGGGGAGCACTTCAGTTCATTTTGGACTGCTGTTCGTATTCCCAACCAGATGATGGGCAGCTCAGTTCCCCAATGGATAACATGAGCTTTAAGCGAAGCTTTTAGTTGTCGGTGAAATCTTTCGACCATATCATTTGCCTGTGGATAATAGGCAGTGGTACGAATTCTACGAGCACCTATAGTAAACTGAAAGAAGAGTTTTGACTTAAATGGGCTGCCTTGATCTGTTGTAATTTCAAGGGGCATTACAAACCTTGATACGTATTTCTCGACAAAACTCTTAACAAAAGTGGCAGCGGTATTATCTCGAATGGGATATGCCTCAGGCCAACGAGTAAATCGGACTATGATGCGGTAATTATACCGGGTGTTTATTTTAAACTGAGACGATCAAATATCTCGAAAAAATAGCTACTCTACGGAAAAAATGTCCATAATCAAACTTTAATCATACCGCGGGGAAAATACATCAGTGCAAAAAAAAATAGCTCTTCATGGCGCTGATTTCCAAAATCGGGTAAATTTTGTCAATGGGCACGTGAACAAATACAACAAAACCCCAATTTTTTTCGTTGCGTAATGTTCTCCGACGAATCCTCTTTTACAAAACGAACGGTTAATCGACAGTGTTACAAATCTGCACTGACTTCGTCAAGTTGAACATCAGCGTCCTTGGACAGTCAACGTGTGGTGTGGAATAATTGGCAACAAACTCATAGGCCCCCACATTATTGAAGGCAACTTGAATGGTCAAATGTACCGAAACTTTTTGAAAATGAACTGCCAATATTACTTGAAAATTTGAGCTTAGAAGTGAGACGGAACATGAGGTTTAAACATGATGGTTGTTCTGCACACTATTCGGTGGTGGCACGTGAAATACTTGATCGTGATTTCAATGGTCGCTGGATCGGTAGAGCTGGTCCGATCAATTGGTCCGCCAGATCACCAGATCTTACTGCGCCAGATTTCTGTTTGTCGGGCTATCTAAAAGACAAAGTTTACAAACAAGAACCTAGAACACGTGAGAACATGATTGAGCGAATCAGAAATACGTGTGCTGAAATTCAACCAAACACACTTCTCAGTTGTGTACAATCATTTGAAATGCGTATTAATAAGTGCATTGAAGTCGCAGCCCATCATTTTGAACTCTTATTTTAAGCGAAAATTATTTTATTCATCTGCCATTTACATTAATAAATTGTTTTGATGACGAATTTCGAGTATTTTCAATGAAAACGTGATGTTTTTTTATTTCAAACGTATTGCAGAATCGAATGCGTGTGTTCTAAGAAGAAGAAATTGAAAATATTGAATTTCGTCGATTACAACGCCATCTATCATGAACCGAACAAAATATTTCATTCAAATCATACGTACTTTTAGTCTTAGAATCCGTATCTGCAATAAAAAATTGCCCCACCTACAAAGCGGGGGCTGGGGGACGATTTTTGTTTTTGCACTAATACATTTCTCCCGCGGTATGATTAAATTTTGATTATGGACATTTTTTCCGTAGAGTGGCTATTTTTCGAGATATTTGATCTTCTCAGTTTAAGAGAGACACCCGGTATAGTAAATGAAACTTTCAGAGGGTGGGAGTGGTTCCACTTCATCCATGTGAATATGTTCGAACCTCGATGGTGGTAGATCAAAGTGACCTGGTTGTGTCTTAGTGTGCATTTGCAAATTTTTTTGTTTGGCATCCGATGCAACCCCGAATTCACTGTATTCGTGCACTGAAAAATACTTGTCTCTGTGTCAATGGAACGAATGGTCGATGAACTCCTGTTGATGTTTCGCAATATAATTTAAGATCGGATAAATAATTAAAATTTAGCCTTAAAGTTTTGACTATCAACGTGATCACACGGTCGTGACAAAGTATCTTGCCTGTCGTAGACTCTTATCACTCAGAGAGTTTACTCCCATGGTAACTGGCTTTTCATCTGTGTAGATGGTTAATTGCTTACATTATACAAAATATCTGAAATAAATAGCAAGTAGTTCTCACTCTAGTGGAGATACTAAATCTCGTGTTGCTCAAAGGATGCACTCACATGGTTATGTTAGCAAGCGCACTTTTAATTTGGGAAACTTCGACATTTTATTTAGATTTGCCAAGTGTGCGTTAATATAGGAGACAGTAATCCGGCTAACTTTGGAATGAATCAATAGTAATAATTGACCATACCGATGAATCGCTGAACTTGTTTAATAGATGTTGGAGCAGAAAAATCATTTATGGCTTCAACTCGCCGTGGGAGGGTAGTATGCCATCACGAATACGAACTGACATTTAGAAATTTGAATTTTTAGTCCAAATTCTACTAATCTATCAAAAAACAGTTTGAAATGGAGTTTGTGCTCTTCCTCATCTTACTTGGCACATGTACAGAAATGTTGTACGTTAATAGTTTTATGCTCCTTACGATGTTAACAGTGTATTTGAGTAACAGCACCCCAACCAAAGTTTGACTCATTGCAATCAGTGCTGATCGTGTATTATACGTATTCCACTACGTCGGTTGTATGGTGCAACAAAATTCATTCCCAAACAATGCCAAACATGCTTTCAAGTTAATCGATTTTTGTTTTATTCACCTAATCCTTATAAAAATAAATAAAACAATATCTAAATTTATATGTGTTTTAAAAAAATATATAAATTCCAAATTTAATTTCCTTTTCGTTTTTATCCCCAGAATTGAATTCGTTTCTCATTTTATCGACTCGAGTTTAATCTTCTTCCCGGCCCACATACCCCGTATATCAACATAAAATTCCTACACATTTTCTCAAAATTTTATATTTTCGGTTTTTTAATACAACCGCACCAGGAAAATAATAATCATGTGGATAAAAATGAGTTATAATTCCTTATCCTGATGACGAAATATATAAAAAAAAAACAAAATGTGAAACTCCTTTATCGACACGAAAACACCTTTGGGAACGACAAAAGTTTTTAGTCGTTTTCCTGCGGTGCCACTTGTAATCCACTCGTCAATTATTTTTCCATGATTTTATGATTTTGTGCTGCTATGTATTGTTGCTTTATTTTTAATGTTTTGTCACGAGCATATTATACATAAAATGTGCACAAAATGTGTTTTATTTGTAATCCATATAGAAGGAATTTAAGCGCAAGCCATAAATTTTAAATGCGCTTTTCTCAGAATTAAATTTGATATTGAATTCTCTACAACTTTATTCATTTTTCTTAAGGGACGATTTAAATATTTGCACCGAAGGGGATGTTGTTTAATATATAAACGATTAAATATTAGTATCGACCTATAAACTATATATCTTACAATTTTCAATAGCTATTATACTACACCTTGTTAAATGACTAAGCTATACACACACATATAAATATTCTATTTTGGTTTAAGTGTCAAACAATCGTAAATTACAAGTAATTTATCATCCCTAAAATATGTTAAATGTTGCTTGTTATATAAACGAGCATCTATATAGTGGTTGCGTGCTATATCGACCAAAATTTTAACCACTTCTGTGTAATAAATTAAAAATATAAAAAGTCCTGTCGTTTTATATTATTTTTTGATACACACATAACTAAAAATTATAGTGATGTCCTGAAATTCCTTTTTTGTTCCTTCGAAATATGCAATAACAATTTTATTGAGGCAATTAGAGCATATACGATGTTATATAAATAAAAATGATGCTTTTATTCAATTTATATCTACGAAGGGAAGCCAATTATATGGGGAGAGCTAAGATATTTTCTTCATCATTGGTTAAAACCCAATAATGAAGATAACGCAACTAGGCAAAGTGGTTTAGTGGAAGCTCAGCTAAACACACTTTCGAGTCAGTACAAATTACAAGAAGCTTAATGGATAAAATGTCAGACTGGATTTGTAATTGAGGAAAATTTCTCTCATTGTGGTTCTAGACTAGCAGCATTTAATGTAGAAGAAACAAGTAAAACTATTTGTTAGTGCCGAACGTGATGGCCCTAAAATTTGAAAGAAACATGATGGCAATACACGAACCATAATGCTTGTTGAGATTTGGCCAAGAAGTTGGGCTCCAAAGTAACATCAATTATTCAAAGGTTATGAGACTAAACACAAACATAACTACGCTAATTACCATTAACCAAGCAACCATCGAGCATATTGATAGGTTCATATGCGTTGGTGGTACTGTGGCGAAAACAGACGGAACCGATGAGGACACCAGCCAACAACATACAATTAAGATGCTTTATAAGATCTGGCATGTTCAATGCTTCTAAAACATGGAAACACACGTAGAAGTTAACCAGAAGACTTCAGGTATTTGTGAATAAGTGCCTCAGACAATCAATAACTTCTGCGGCAGACGAGGCAAATAGAGATAGAGCACGAAATTAAGAAGCAAAAATGGAGATGAATAGGACACAAATTAAGTAAAAGAACCAGTGCCATAATAAGAATATTATTGGAGTGGAACCCGCAACAATTCGGCAAATCATGGGGGAACGAAAAGCAATAGCTCCAAATAGAGTTAGATGGTCCAGACTAGTTGACAACCTTTTTGGTTTCAAAAATAAGTCGGCGATAAATATCAACTTTAGTACGACTTGTGTTAGAAAGAGCGTGGTTCAGACCTGGTTATGTAAAAGTTAACTATCGTACGCATCAATTTTCGTTTGGGGAACATTATTCCTTTATCAGTAATCTTAAGGACATACTCGTTTAGTCTTAAATTTTGTTACAAAATGTTCAAAATAAGAAAGTGTGGTTCAAAAGACTAAAGCATGGTTTTCAAAACAATTTAATACTTTGTTGAAATTAATTGAACGACGTCGATAGTTTCAGGAGTGCAAAGAAACCCGTTGCGTTATCAGCTGCTTTATCCCCAAAACACTAACGATTTCTAAGCTTATCACTTAATGATCAGTAACTGTTAACTAACGAGATCCAATAGGAGGTACATTTTCCAGTTGAAATTCTCATTGGGATTCATGTGTGACAACTGTTATGTTCATATATGAAATTTTTGTTCAGTATTCATTCAAAACATAGTGTTCAGTGTAGAATTGTTTTCGTGCCCTTCGACAATTTTATGGTGTTCATAATCGTCCAACTGCATTTCGAACCACTGTTTTATTATTGGATATTCATCACCCGACTAGAGTGCGTACAAAGTCGATCTAATGTGAATATTGCTGCTGTAGCTGAAAGTGGATGTGAAGACCGCAATCAATCAAGTCGTCGCTGTTCTCCAGCTGTGTCTCTCATTTGACACATTGTCACGTATTTTGAAGCTTGAAACTGGTAAAAAAATTATCAAAAGTACACAATTGTTGAACCACAGTGGACACTATGTTGATAGCTTTTTGTGGTCTTTCTTTTTCTAAATATAGAATCCCCTTCAAAGGATAACTGGTATTGCTGTCGTACATCCATCAAAACTTCATCCCGTATTTGTCCGGTTTTGAGTTATTGCCGAAATGCTACTCTGTCTCGATAGGGTACCAATTGCGCAACTGTGAGGTTTTCACCGGGAATTTATTTTTTTATAAAGTTAGTATTTACCAAATCCCAAATTTTCCGAAAAGGAGCAAATTTATCACGCTGCCTTCGAGCCGTACGTGTTGTTCTATAATCGAAACGAATATATTTAAATAATTTAAATCTATTACAAGACATGCTTGCTTGAATAAAATGTCACCAAATAGGGGATGCCAAAATTCTTGCAACTCTGATATGCCCTGCTTATTGAGACCAGCGTCTATCAGCAATCCGATGAAACAGCAAATCTCAACTTCTTACGATAAGTTGAATTATTTGATCAATAAAGAATAACGCTGGTGTGCGTCTTTGTGAAAACGTGCTGTTTTTCTATTGGGTCCCATCCTTCGCAGTAAAGAACGTTTCATCGATAGGTGGTTCATTGTCAATCAGAACATCGTCGGATACTGATGTTTCTTGTTCATCTTTACAGTCAGAGGTTTTAAATACGACCACGAATCTCGGAGACTCAACCCGTACTGATTAGGGTTTAAAAAAAACTAGCTGAAGCTCTTATAGGATTACACTCTTTATGACCATAATTTGTGATTTTTATTAAAAACTACTCCAAAATAGCAAGTCGGAACGATTTTGCTACAACAATTAATTGATTTTAAACACCAATGCTAATCTATATGTTTAGCATTTAAAGTTTTAATCCTTATGATAAACTTTACAGTTAACCAATATTTTCGAAAAAAAAATCCTAATCCTAATTTAATTTTCCAACAATATACACGATACATAAAATGTAATGTTCCTAAAAGTTCTCCAAACTTAACAAGATAAAACTAAAATTTTATTCAATTTTATGTAATAGACGAAAAACTTTCCAAAGTTTTATACATTTTCCTGTTCTCTTATTTTTTTTGGAAAATAGTTTTCACACTTCCTGATTAGTTTTATATTTTCTACGTCTTAACTCTCAAACTCAACGAAACAAGCATACACTAAGTGTGTCGTGTAATTAACGTAATTACACATCATTTTCTTGTGCAGCGCACACAATCAAAAAACATTATAAATTGAAGGGCTTGTCTTGAATGTCGTTGCTGTGCAATCGGAAATCAATTTAACAATCATTTTCGTTGTTTTCCTTCATAATTATCTCAAATTTAATATTTTAGGGGGTGCCAGGACAATGTTCGCGCCAATTGTCACAAAATATGGATTTGTTTTAACGATTACCTGGTTGCTCAAATAAAAAAAAAAAAAATTATGGACGAGGATAAGATTTAGGGGTGCCGTAAACATTTCGTGTTATGGTGATTCAGGTTTTTGGGTGTTTATTGCGCACACGTGTAACGGTGTATTTTAATGATGGCAATTTTCAATATATATACATAATTATACGCGCCACTTAATCCCTATTGTTTTGTTGTGCACGATTTATAACGTCGAATGTATAATAATTACAAGAAATTAAGTGCAATTACGATTCACATATTGACTTTGAAGATTTACTTTTGTGTAGGGTGATACTCACGAAATCATAGATTTTTTTAAAAAAGATTCGATACTGCGCCATGATACATGGACTTTCCTGAACTCGGCCAAAAATGTTGGTATGATAATTTATTGCACAAACAAATAATAAATAAGCAAAACAAGTTAATTAACATTCCTAAGAGTTTATGGAATACCAACCGCAAAAGTACCCTGATTTGCTTTATTCAATAAATTCGAATGTCTAACCACAGTCTTATATTGATTTATGTATAAGGTAATAATTATTAGATCATAAGCAATTAACCGTCATAATATACTTAACCAAACATTACTTTAGACAAACTGTATAGTATGTGTACTTATGCTACAATCTCAGAAGGAATAGGATTATGTGCACAACTCATCTTATTTATTTTAAACTCACCTTATTAATTTATTAATTTTTTTTAGAACTTTTACAGGCCATTGTTGGCCCGTAACGTGTCACCAATCTGACTTCATCAGTTTCTGCGAGATGTTTCGTAGTACTTGAAAAGAATCATCCGTAGCGAAATCTAGATTGGGTTTCTAGCCTTACGACGTCAAAGGGTAAAGAATTGTTTCAAGCAGGTCAGACATCAAAATGTGAATTTTACCCTGGTGGTTCCCCAACATACCGGCCCAGTGACGAAGCTAAGATACCTGACCTAATAGACTTTTATGTAGCAAGAGGTATATCTCAGAACTACATTCACATTGAAAACAGCAATTCTCTAGTATCGGATCTCTCACCGGTTATCAGGACAGTCAGTGAAACGGTAATTCAAAGGGAAAGTGCACCCAGATTAACAAATTCAAAAATAAACTGGGATCTCTTTCGTAAACTAATCGAGGAGAAAATCAATCTCCAGGTACCGATAAGAAATTTTCGACAGTTGGAAGACAAATTGGAACAACTCAATGAATTAATTCACTATGCTGCTTTGACAAGTACCCCCACTTTACAAAATAAGAAGACGCTTAACGTATCCTACCCAATGGAAGTTAGAGAGTTGGTAAGAGAAAAGCGACGGGCTCGTAAAACCGGGCAAATTAATCGAACACCGGAGAAGAAAACAATTCTTAACAATCTATGTCTTAAATCCCTTATTAAAGAAGTTAAAACTGAATCAATCAACAGATATCTAGTTAGCCTAACCGATGAAAAAAATTCTGGACTTAAAAGACCAAAAATGCAAGTACCTCCACTTTAACAGGATGATGGGACCTGAGCAAGAGGTCACAAAGAGAAGGCTGATTTGTTTGCGGAGTATCTCCAGGAAACCTTCCAACCGCTACCAAGACAAACTGCTAATGAAAATATAATGCTTATTCACAAGCTGGATGAGTTTGACACACCGCCAGTAACTCTCAAAGAACTAAAAGAAGAAGTGAAAAGCAACATTAATGTTAGAAAGCGCCAGGGTATGACTTGATTACTTGCTAAATTATCAAAGCTCTACCAGACAAAGGATTTCCTAAGCTAATACACATAATCAATGCGACCCTTCGGTTAAAATATGTTCCGCATCAATGGAAAGTAGCAGAAGTAATCATGATATCAAAACCTGATAAACCACCTAATGATAAAAAATCATACAGGCCAATTACTCTGCTGCTAATTATGTCAAAACTTTTTAAAAAATTATTACTAAAGAGACTTAAACCAATAATTGAGGGCCGACAACTAATTCCTCCACATCAATTTGGATTCAGAGAAAAGCATTCTACAATTGAACAGGTGCATAGAATAACAAATATAATTGAAAGAACGTTAGAACATAAAAAACTATGCTCAAGCATATTTCTGGACGTTGCGCAAGCATTCGATAAAGTTTGGCACAGTGGTCTGGAATATAAGCTGCATAGAGATCTTCCGAGGCAATTCTACGCCATACTAAGATTTTATTTATCCAAAAGACATTTTCGAGTGAAATATGAGGACGAATACTTTGAGCTAAAGAAAATCTCTGTCGGTGTCCCGCAGGGAAGTTTATTAGGACCAATCCTTAATTTACTATATACAAGAGACATACCAACCACAAATAAAGGAACCATAGCCACCTTTGCAAATGACACAGCAATTATTGCAATTGGAAATAATGTCACCGATGCAACGAGCAAACTCCAGGGAATGACCAATGCGGTTTATAACTGGACAAAGCTTAATGAGACAAAATCCACGCATATTAACTTTACATATCAAAAGAATTACCATCTCGACGCCAAGCTCAAGTGGAGAGAGCATGTCAAAAAGAAAAAAGAAGAACTTAACATAAAGTACATAAAAATGTATTGGCTCATAGGTAGAGGCTCTGAGCTTACAATTCATAATAAGCTGCTGCTATATCGGCAAATTCTGAAACCGATATGGACGTACGGTATACAACTCTGGGGATGTACCAAGCAAACAAACGCCAAAATGATACAGACGTTTCAAAACAAGGTTCTTCGTAGCATCGTCAATGCTCCGTGCTACATAAAAAATGAAGACCTGCACAGAGACCATCGGATGGAATACATCAAAGATGAAATAAAAATGCATGCCACAAGACATGAAATAAGGATCCAGGAACATGGAAACCCCTATATTCGCCATATGATAGATAACCCTATCGTTGAAAGAAGACTCCAAAGAACGAGGCCACTTGGCCCAGTGAAACTTATCAAATTAAAATTAGTAAATAGGTTTAATTAATTATGGGATTAACCAGTGGGTTGCATCCCAACTAAAAAACGAAAAAACTGACTGATTTGAACCTTATTTATAAGACTTCAAAATTATATATTTTATTCATTTTTGAAAAGTGTATAAACATAACTATTCATGAACCCTAAATGATGTAGCTAAGCACCAATAGTAGTTGTACTCGACCTATACAGCATTATAACCATGATTCGATTATCGTTGATTGTTCCAATTTGCAATTTAAGGGCTCGATTAATTGAAATATTTCACATACAATTTTGCAATGCCCGCGGCCAAATAAAATGTGTCGCTTGAGAATTTCTTAAGTATAATTGACTACACAATGTATACACAATACAAAGTACACACACACAGACTCTTTAAATTAGATTGTTAGCGCGACTGTAACATCAAAAAAAAAATCTGTCAATTTTGCTGTTTTATGTATTTTTATTTCTTCAAGCGAATAAAACAAGTTAACATTTTTTATTACACATTTTCTGTTTTCCAGGATGATAAGAAGTCAGAAGACATGTCAGAAACTCATACATATAATTTCTAATAATAATAAAACAAACAGCATAAATAATAAAATAAAACAAAAAATTCTACTCATGAACATGAGTTGTGACAGCAACAACACAAAGAAAATTTTGTTGTCACCGTTGTTATCCTGAATTTTTGTGAAAAACGAAAAGTAGCAAGTAAATTGCCAGAACACTCGAAATACATCTTAAGATGTGTGTATACGTATAAAGAAAACGTATTGTGTCAATTTCGGTTGTAACATACTGAAAAGAAGCAGCAAAATGAGATTTGCTCCCAAAAAAAAAAAAAAAAACTAAACTGTCTTGCCTGCCCTAAGGGGTGAATGTATTATTTTGGTAAATTTATATATTTTCAAATCACAACAGAATACACCACAGTGCACAGCACACACAAGAAAAACAAAAAAAAAATCTCCTGGAAAAAGGACTTGATCTTTTGTGTGTGTGTTTGATTTTATTTGCAGGATGAAATAAATAAACAAAAGAATGGTGCATTTAAATTGTGGTGTTCTCAAAAAAAGGGGTTAGGGATGTGTGAAAACTTTTTTTTTGTGGTTTAGAAAAAGCGTGAGATTTTTGTGTTTACATTAACACATAATTTAAATAATATTTTTTTATGGTTTAAGGTGTTTTGTTTGTGAATCAAGTGTGATTTGTTGTTGTATATGCGGAGTTCAAGAAATCGAGCTACATAACCTGTATAACAATAGTTAAACAGTTATAAAACCGCGACTGTTACCAATATTTACATAATAACTCAACAGTTATTTAATTATATACTCAAACTGTTTAATTTACACACCCATCCAACCCAACATCACACACGTTATATAAAAACTAAAATACTCGAGGCTTTCGTAAATGCGATATAATTTTTCATTTTTTTTTTTTTTGAGTTCGTCTCTCGAGCTCGAACAAACAAATTAATTTCCACCCGAAGCAATAAATTATGATTATTAAAGTGAAAAACTGCCAAACAACTGATGCCGAAGTGAAATTAAAAAAAAAGTCACAGAATAGAAAATGAGGATAATTATAGAGATATAGACAAAATGTAGAAGAATGGAAAATTATGAAAAAATTCTGTCAAATCAGACTCACACAAAATTTAGTATAAAGGATTAACGAAACATAACAAAAAATCTCATTTGAGTAAAATTTTCTTTTGTTTCTTCTTTGTCATTTTATTTTTAATTAATTTTTTCAAACCCCGTTCCTTTCAACCCCTGTTGGTATAAAGTGTTAGCACAAATTGTTGCAATCACTTATTTGTTGCGAAATTTACTGCCAAACATGACTTGGTAAATTGAGCAAACATTGACATTACAGTGATAGTTCAGCATTTGTCACCGTGAGAGAGTTTCAATTTGGACGGCATATCCACCGATGTTAATTATAGTAGTGTAAAACAAATTATAGATTTGAACGACATACCTTCCAGATCCTTTCAGAAAAAACTTGATCCTCCTGGATGGAATCCTCCTGGGTCATCACCGGTAATTACAAGGCAAGAAGAGTAGTTTTACCCAAAATAATGTACGACAGTTACTTGCATTTCAAAGCGATCACCCTTCTTGAATATTAGGCATAACGCGGCCACTTTCGTCGGGCATAATTTCATTACGCCATATCAATCGAATAAGGTTGAAAAGACAGTTCCACAAAGTTAGCCCTCCGAAATTCAAGAGCTCTGAATTATGGTGAATTTTTTCGTAAAATGGATTCTCATTGAATATCTCTGCGTTATGTGTATTCAACTTAATCTTCATGTGGAACATTAACTACGTCAGAAAAATTTACACGCCATGTATTGAGTACCGCATCGACGTAAACACAGAAGTTTCCACCCTGATCCCGAATCGTAGTTGACCGAAACCTTAGAGTATGGTACAATTCGGTGACGCTTATAAAAAACACGCAAATTACGCTCATTACTGAATTGTTGTACTCTTAGCCTCCACCATTCACGCTGCTTCTGTCTACAAATGCGTTTAGCTATGTCCTCCTAGCAAGAACTGCTTTATTTCTCCTTGTGATTGTAACTCGAGATTGTGATTCTTTATGGGCTATATTCCGTTGCTCAACACCAATCATATTTGGGCTTAGTTTTAACTTTACCGAGAGTGTGCTGGGTGGTATCAACAACCGAAGGTTTCAATACTTTCCATAGACACTGTTCACTTCTTACAGTTCATTTCTTGCTATTGTTGACAAGATCTTGATATTTTCGGGAGAATCGCATTGTATATTCTCCTGTCTCTTCTGACTTGTAAGAAAATTTCCATCGGAGCTTTGCAGTGATCAGATAATGGGCACATTTTTTACATCAGCCCAGCGATCCAACCAGATTTAGTTGCCCTCTACGACAAGCTCTGGATACTACGGTGGTATTTTATGGTACCTTTTACTATGATGGTATTTTATGGTATGGTACCCACACGACGTAAAAAGGATGTCAATTTAAGTGTTTCTAAAACTCTGAGATCAATTGATACATTATTTTTTTTGTAAAGCTGCTTACATCTGTGATCAATTTCGGATATATGTACAATAACCACGCAATAAAAATTCAATGCACGGTAACATCGCTATAAATGAGCTAATATCGTCCAAATACCCTACAACTCCCCATAGATTTGTAAAATGCATCAGATTTTGCTTTTAAATTTTGTAAAACCCCTTTTATTCATTTTCACCGCATGTGCTAAAATATTTTCCTTTTTGATTTAAAATTTGACATCAACCGTAACTAAGCCTAAACTATGCATGTACACATCCAATAGTACATAATGTATGTGATGGACAAACAACATAAAAATAAAATATTATCGAAAGGATCAATTGATTAAAATATCCCATCGTAATATGTACAGAACAAGGGATGATTGATAGATGAATCTTTGATACGAGTATGTAGTCAATTGATGTCCAATTTACCATATTCTGTCAATTTTATTTATATGCGTAACCCCTTTTGTTTCGTAACCCCATCAGCATAATGTGTAACGTACACAGCTAAACAAAAAAGCAAATCAAATTGAACATGTTCGAGTTTGTTAGATTAGAAATTCGTGATATGCATCTTTAATAAAATGTTTGGTTGTCCAACGAACCGATTTTTATTATTTCCATAGCTCAACTCTTTACGTGTGTGTGTGTGTGTGTGTGTGTAGATTTGACTTCTAAGGTATCCAAATATGGATAAACATGGACATAAAATTCAGTAAGAAAAAAAAATTAAAGAAAATTATTTCATTTTCCTTTTCTGGCTTTTCGCCTTCTACTGTGTGTGTGTGTCTGTATGACGTCCGAAGTTTTGGATGTCATAAAAATTTCTTTATTGTATTAAGAGGAATTAGATTTTTATGTTGTATACGACGGGTATATACCTTTCAAAGTATCATATGTCAAAGTGGTTATGGGTCGTATTTGTGTTATTTTATGCGCCATGATGGATACATATGGGATGCGGATGGTCGGATAAAAATTCGTTGGAATTGTGTAAGGTTGCTAAAAAAAATTCTTTCGTTATGGGTGAATGAAATGGAAATTAAATTAAATGGTCGTCGGTATGTAATGGATTTTTATGTGGACATGTTTCAGCATCGTGTCTTAATTAAATTTTTGTTGTTTTTTATGGAAAACAATGAAAATGTATTTAGAGAGTTTGATTGAATTTCGTTGTGTTATATACGAACAAATTTTTATTACTTAACAACAACAGCATAAAATGTCAATTCAATTATCCAATTGATTTATATTCACAGACACCGTAAATTGTGATAAAATATTAAGGATACATTTTAAAGATGACCTTATGGCACGACATAATTTATAAAGAAAAGTCCTTTCTAAATATGTGTATAGCTTCTAACCATATATCTGTATACATACGTGTATATATTTATGTTCTTCTATTTTTTGTTGATGCGAAGAAAGTCCATTCGGTCTGACCCCATAATGTCATCTTATATGTTAAATAAATAAAATTTCTACCAATTTAAATAAATAACCAACAAAAAAACTATGTAGAAAAGGAAAATAAATTAAATAAATATATCCTTTTTTAAAAATAAATTATTTACTTTGAAATAATAAGAAATAATCTTTTCTTACTACATACGTCTTAAAATTATGTAAATTTAATTTTTTTCAAAAATAGATAAATAAAATAATAATGATGATGATCTTCTATTTTATTACCTTCCTTTTGCTTGTGCGATACTGACCAGGAAAGAAAATTGTCCTTTGATGTTAGAAAATTAGATTCGTCGATTTACCATAAGAGTTCTGCATTTGACATTTAAATGAAAGTTGATTTAAGCAAAATTTCAGTCTGGACCAGATGGTTATGAAAATCTTTCATTTATTCTTAATACTAACCAAGAAAATAACAGGTTTGCTTATAATAATGCGCACTTCAGTATATTCACTGTATTCTCGATAAAACCACTTTGACTACACAGCAGAGTTTTAAAAGAGATTTTCTTTTAAATGAAGATTTAATGTTCTCTTTCTTTTATTAAGCAGCCAAAAGTTACTGCCACGATTGTAAAGATACGAGAAAAATTTTATAATGTTTGATCGTAATACCAGAGCCATCAAGAATACAGAGCCTTAATAATACGTCAGATTTGCAGTTTCCCTTAAAAATCAATATAAAAATAAAATTTCATGTAGTTTAGAAATCGCTCAAAAGATGTCACCTGGATGATATTTTTGATATTAAAAAGCCGTTGCGCTATACACAGTTATATAGTTCTGCTCAAATCCCTATTTAGATCTAAAAGTTTATAAGTTTAGGAAGATTGTTCTTTTGTTATTTTGTATTACAAATGCATTAAATTTCATGGCTTCATGACATTTAATGCACTTGTAATCCAATGTACTTATCCTCTTAGTTATTAAATTGAGTTGTTTCACGATCATTTTGAGAAGTTTTTTAAATGGAAATTCATTTTGTCGCAATTTCATTTTGTCAAATTACAAAGTTGTGACTGTAGTTGGAGTGCTTTTTCGCATTCCAGTGACTATATAATCAAGATCAGCATCTTGATTTTTAGTTTGGAGCAGATGGTTATGAAAATCTTTTATTTATTCTTAATACTTAATAAGAAAATAACAGGTTTGCTTATAAATACGTGCACCTCAGTAAATTCACTGTATCCTCGATAAAACCACTTTGCGTGTTAAAAAAGTTTTCGTTCGAAATCAAAAGAACATTTTAATGGAATAAAGAGCCAGAAGTAACTGCCACGATTATAAAGATACATGTTTGAGTATAATACCAGAGCCATCTAGAAAACAAAGCCGTAAGAATATGTCATATTTTAGTAGAGCTTGTTTTAAAGGAGGTGCATTTACTCTTTCCGATAATAATCAATGTAAAAATTAAATTTCATGTAGTTTAGAAACCGCTTAATAGATGTCATCTGGATGATATTTTTTACATTAAAAAAGCCGTTGGATTATATATAGTTATATAGTTCCGCACAAAGAATTTGATCTTTTGTTATTTTGTTCTTTTGCATTAAATGTCATGGCTCTATTCTAAGCCGATAATAATCATTGTATTTTGGAAGCCTTATAATGAAAGCAAGTTCATCATGTCAAATTATAAAGTTGTGACTGTAGTTTTAGCGCTTCTTCGCTTTTCAGTGACAATATAATCAAGATAAGCATCAAAACTTCGAGTGACCGAATCAATGCTTAATGCTATAAGTTCGTTTGAAATTGAATCATTGTGATAACCACCAGGCAATCTTACCCACTCCACCAGGCAATCTTACCTTAAAATTCACGGTTACCAACTTTATGAAACAATTCATCCGGATAACCAAGCAAGAGGTGGAACTGCTGTTATAATAAAAAACTATATTAAACACCGTGAATGCCAGCATTATCAATTACCCGAAACCCAGCTTACCATAGTAGAAATTACATCTACCAAGCAACGCCTTCAGATGGGATCAGTGTATTGTCCACCTAGATATAACCTGAAGAAACCAAACTATTTGAATATCCTACAACAGTTCGATGATAGATTTATAATATGAGGTGATTTTAATGCAAAGCATGTTGACTTTGGCTCTAGGCTTGCAACAACCAAAGGTAACGAACTTAAAAATGCAATAGTAGAAATGGGATGTAACGTCCATTCCACTGGCAAGCCAACATATTGGCCCACGGATGCAGGTAGAACTCCTGATCTACTGGATTTCTTTATATCAAAACAAGTTTCATCAAATTTTATTGAAGTAGAGGATAATTCAGATATGAACTCTGATCACTCTGCAGTGATATTTTCCTTAAGCGACAAGATAATTAGAAAGGAATCGAGACCAACTCTTGCCAATAAAACAACTGATTGGGCGAGCTTCAGATCTGAAGTAGAAAACAAGATTAACTTACAAACACGACTAAAAACTATTCAGGACCTAGAAGAAGGGGTAGAAAATTTCACCGATATCATTCAGATTACCGCTTGAAATAATACTAATGGAACAGTATCAAAAACCATTGGTAAAAGTTACCCAAGAGAAATTCGGAATCTTGTCTTAGAAAAAAGAAAAGCTAGGAGAAAATGGCAACAAACAAGGAGTCCATCTGATAAGACGATTCTAAATAATAAAGCACAACAGCTTAAGCGAAAAATTCAGAAGCTAAATGAAAAATCGGTTTCTATGTATCTGGGAAAATTGACCGCTGATGAAGATACGACCTACTCACTATGGAGGCAACTAAAAGTATAAAAACCCCAATTACGCAAATCCCTCCTATTAAGAGAAATGATGGCTCGTGGGCTAGGGATAACAAAGCAAAAGCTGAAGAATTTGCTAATCATTTGGCTGATATTTTCAAACCAAATGAGATTGAATCGGATATTATAATCGAAAATGAAAGCAGCAATTATGAGGGTGGAATTCCTCTAACAACCCAAAAAGAAGTTACCAGTGAAATACAATTCAAACTGAAGTCAGCAAAGGCACCTGGATATGACCTTATAACGGGAGAAATTTTAAAGCAACTACCAAAGAAAGCTATCGTTTAACTAACTTACTTGTTTAATTCTGTTATTAGATTAAGACATGTTCCTACGGCCTGGAAAGTTGCGGAAGTTATTATGTTACCGAAACCAGGTAAACCGCCTAATGAAGCTAAATCGTATCGTCCGATATCACTGCTCCCTATCATTTCAAAGCTAATGGAGAGACTACTCTTGAAGAGAATGAAGCCAATAATAGAAAGTAGAGACCTAATACCGGGTCACCAATTTGGGCTTAGATGCAAACATTCTACAATTGCTCAGGTTCACAGAATAACAGACATTATAGAAAAGGCGTTAGAAGAAAAACAAATTTGTTCGACCTTATTTCTGGATGTGGCAGCAGCTTTCGATAAGGTATGGCACGAGAGTTTAATACATAAACTTAATGCTATGCTTCCGGGGCCATATATTGATCTTATGAGATCATATTTATCTGAAAAGCTTTTTAGAGTAAGATAAGAAGATGAGAATTCTGAACTGAGAGAGATAAGGGCAGGTGTTCCGCAAGGCAGCGTTCTAAGTCCAGTCCTTTACCTACTATATACAAGTGATATACCACAGCCCGACCACGTAAGCATAGCAACGTTTGCTGACGACACCGCGATACTATCAACAGAGCAAACTGTGGAAGAAGCGGCGAATAAACTTCAATGTGCAAGTGATGAAATTCGCCAGTGGACCAAGCGATGGAAAATCAAACTTAATGAATTAAAATCTGCCCATGTCAACTTTACGAATAAATCATTGGGTAATCCGCCGACAATCAGCTTAAACGATGTGATGGTGCCGAACGTGAACTCTGCTAAATACTTGGGTATGACTCTGGATGTTAAACTTAAATGGAACGAGCATGTGAAGAAGAAAAGAAAAGAGCTTGATCTTAAATATAGACAATTGTACTGGCTAATCGGGCGAAGGTCAAAATTAAGCATATGCAACAAAATATTGATTTACAATCAGGTTCTTAAGCCGATCTGGCTATATGGCATTCAGCTTTGGGGCTGTACTAAAAATACTAACATTAAACTTATACAAAACTTCCAGAATAAGGTACTTCGGAGAATAGTCAATGCACCCTGGTACATTCGTAACAGTGATTTGCATCGTGATTTGAAGATTCCAGATATAAAACTCGAAATAAAACGATTTGCATCGAAGCATGAATCAAGACTAATGGAACATGTCAATGCGGAAGCCTCTCGGCTACTGGATAATGAACATTTGGTTAGGAGACTTAAAAGAACCAAACCCTTCGAGCTCGTTAGTATGTGAGCAGCTACTTACCAACGAACAGGCACTGTGCATCGCTGGATCAACAGTGACCACATTATATTTTAGTTTGTAAGAATTCAGATGTAACTTGATGGTAAGTCTGGAAAGACTAGTTTCAATAATATAATAAAAAAAAATAAAAAAAAAAATTGTGATGTAAATGGATATATTATTTTAAGCTAAGAATCCATGGTAACGAAAAGACTCAAACAAGCTTAGAACCCCATATTGTCGATCCAGCACCTTACAAGTCCGTTCGAATTTCAAAGTTGATCAGTATTCAGTATAGTCAAATTGAATCATAAATAGGATGGGGAACTCCAATTTATCATAATATTTAAAATTGAAAAATGTTGTGTTAAACCTTAAATGGTCGCACAAAAAAAAGGATTTCAATTTTTTTGGTACATGGTTAAAGATTTACGCAAAATACGAATACGAAATATAAATATTTAACGAAATAACCATATGCGATGATTTGCCAAAATTATTAACAAAAAACGACAAAAACGTAATTCCTGATTTTGTCGTGGGGAATACAAAACTCATCCACAATATTTTAAATTTTTCGGATGATTTTTTAAGTTATGTAATGTCCTTAAGGATTTTAAAATTTTATTATACTATGGTTATTGAGGTGCATGTGTTCTGAATTTTAAGATAGATTTATTATTCTAATTCTGATTTTGGCAATGTTAGTTTTTACTATTATTGTCCGCCCGTTTCTCCCATTTACATATACACATATGTATATGGGATGATTGGGCGTAATTTAAAATACAACTAAAAAGGGATCTTGCGTCAGTTTTATAAAGTTAATCTGCCACGGCGTCATTTAAAATCCTCAAAGACGGATTAAACCATATTACCGAGCATGTACACCCATAAAATCAATTTATTTTGACAGATAATAATTTTTGTGTATAAAAACACATTTCCGTAGGGTTTTCATAAATATATAGACAAATATGAAAAGTACGCATTACCGCAAACTAATTTGTCACAAAGATCAAAACAAAACACTTGCATCACCTCAAACAACACAAAAGACGTTTTTGAAAATATTTTAGTTCACCCTTGATAAATAAAAACATATTTTCCATCAAAAATTCTTTTTATCGAAAGTCCGTTTTAAAAATTCCTACCAAAAACAATGAGGGGATTAGTTTTGCTTTTATTTTCATATAACCAGCATCCACAATGTATATATACCAAACACATCATCATGCTTTGGTGTTACAAAAATTGTTTTATTTTGTTGGATTTTCCGGTCTAAAATAGTAAATAAATGAAAATTTAATTTAGTTAAAAAAAATTATATATTTTGTAACATTTTTTGCCAGCCATGATCCAATTTATAGTTTTTTGTTTGTTGATATCGAGAGATCAATCGAAATCAAAAAGAACAAAAGAGATATAATTTTCCAAAAAAATGTTTTTATATAAACGATGGATGAAAGCATTTTCCTTTGATACAATTTTTGTTTTGTTTGTTTAAATTTCCGAATTTTTCTTATACAAAAGGACCTAAAAGTGTGACAATGGTCAAATAATAATTTGGTTTTGCGTTACATTTTCAAATTTTCCGAACACACACAAGCATAATGAATGACCGGATACGTTTTGTTCATGATTTAAAGTGGTTTTGAATGGGAAATTTTGTTTTAATCATCTTTAGTGTAGAGGAAAATAGGGGAAGGAAATTAATATTTTTCATTTTATTTCAAAAATTTTCGAAATTATATATTGGGATACTGTTTATCTCAATTATAAAAAGGGCGCAAATTTTAAGAAATGCGTAATTTAAAATATTAATAATCTAAATGGAATTAGGTTATTGGGTTACACGGCATTTGAATTTTGGGGTGTGAGAATTACGTATTTACTTTATTAGATACGCATGTGCTTGGTAGACTATATAAAATTGTCCGAAAAGTTAATGCTTTCGAGAAAATGAACTAGAGCCATCTATATAATAATGTAGAAAGTAGTCCGATTTAAAAAGTTGCGTTCATTTAGGGGCATTTAAATTTTCATTAATTTCTATTCAATAGCTATGTTTTTAATCAGTGATGGTCTTACTTTTTCCGATTGGACATAACCATAGTTGGGAACATGTAAAAAACTTTTTATACATTTTTATGTAAATTATGTAAACAACAGCGTAAACTACATAAAACGTAATTTAAAAAACTAATACAACATCATTCAGTGCCATCGGGTTTAAAATGTCAAAAATGTACTGATGTAACGGGTGGTTCGAGGTACTTTTTTCAGTACGGATTTTATGGTAAGTGTTCTGCTGTGTCTTGTTAAACAGTTATGGTATTTTTATTTGACACTTTAATTTATTCTGCATTAACTTATGGTCCACATAATTGGCCTACCGAAAGAACAGGGTATAAAATTACATATCAAAAATGAAGTCAACAATATTCGCAGCGCCATCTATTTAAAATTGTTCAAGCTTTTCCTTCGATCAAAATCAATTAAAAAGTGTAAATATTTTTCGAACCCGCACATCAAAATCAAGTAACGTTCTATACTAAATATCAGGCAAACCACTCGTTCACAAACAAATCCAAACATCGACCGTAGAAATGTGTTGAATGTCTGTAGAGCACCGCGTTGTAGGAACTCTTTGTGAATTTTTATTCGAAGTTATACAATGTTTGTTGTAATTCGCTAGGCCGGTTTCGAACTGATAATGACGTCATTGAATGACTGTGTGATCGAATCCATCTCATCAGGCATGCAACCGGACTTGATGTTCGTGTCGCAACAGTGCTAGCGAATTACAAGAACTTAAATTCTAAATTTTTCGATTTATTTTGACTGTGGCGTTAACTGTTTATGGTTAATTGTTTACTGAACGCCACATGTCCATAAATATTTGTAAACAGTAAATAGTTCAAACGACAGTCAAAAAACCATATCTCCAAATGCCTCAACTAGTAAGAAAATTGTTTAACAGATGGTGCTTTAGCTACAAGATTTGATAATAGATGGCGTGTTAGTAACAAAACAAAATGATTTGTTTACATGTAAAAAATCGTGTAAATTACATCGTGTAATTAATACGCCCAACTGTGGACATAATAAATGGAACTAATTGCAATAAAGGAACACATACGTTTTATGTAGTATCTGATTAAGTATATTTATGAGCGGTTGAATGTATAAACACAAAACTGCTTTAATCTGTTTACGAAATGTTTGATTGTGAATCGACATAAATATTCACCTATAATATGTGTTAAATCATTTCTTGAAAGGACAAAGCAGAGCAAGGCTAAGTCATAATTTCCACAGAATAAAATTCGATGGAAATACGTTAACTCAATATGGGCTCAATATTGACAAACTTTGCCAATTCATGTACGACTTTAAAAAATTGATGAAAATAGTATTGTGGTGGACTTAAAAGCACCTATACGTCAACTTTCACTTATAGCTTGTAGTGAATAAAATACTGGAAGCTGTTTGTGGAATTGTTGTGTAGAACCTCGATGAATCGATTCGAAGGGAAAAGAATAAGGTCCTGTCATTTGACTATAGATGTCATATAAATAAATATGGCCGTAATATACCAGTTTATAAATACAATCAGTACAATATTTTCCCAATCATGAAGTACACCAGTTTAAACTGGTAAATTGAAAATTACAGTATTTATTTTGCAAACTAAGTAAATAAATAAATTTCAACCCTTCAAGGTACATATACTGTTTTTTTTCCGAGGAGCAAAAGGGCAATTTTCAATTTTTCCACCATCATCTCAAACCAAACTGATTTGTATCATTTTCTTCTATTATTATTTCTCGAACGCAAAAAATATCATTTTATTTTTTGTCAGTTTGTGTTCCTTTTGAAGTTTTATTTAAGAAAAGTTTAATTCAATAGTTTTTTGTCATCTTTTGTTTATTTTTTGAAAAAATACACAAAACACAGAGATTAGATAAAAAGTCGTTTTGGGTCGGTCGTATATACATATGTATATATAAGAATAAGATTACTATCCTTTGGGCAAATAAGTATTTTGTATCTCAAAATACGTAAACCATTGAGTTTACGAACGAATTTAAACAGTTTATACATTGTATATGTGAATGAGACACACATATTATATTGGATATGACAGATAGTGATTTTAGGATAAAAACATCATTATTATGTACGAAAAGATGTTTATGTTCTACGTACGAGTAAAAAACGATATTTCCAATCTATTGAATAAACGGCTTGCGGTCACTGGATCTATCGAAATTGATTTGGTTTGATGATGAATATCTGATAAAATGCTGGTATTTAGAATCCTGCCAATAACATCAAAGTTTGTTTGTATCATTCTTATGTTCCAAATCTAATTAGTTAAATATAACGAAAAGTTGTCCTTAATATCCCCTTGTACATACGTTCATAAGAATATAAATTTATTAAAGATCCTTCTCCCCGAGAGTATATATATAGTTTCCCTTTATTTTATACGTACGTCTTGAATCAAAGCCCAATAGAAGCAACAAAAACTAATTATTTTCTATTTAATAGTTTGCGAAATAATATTTAATAGTTTTAATAATGAAAAATAATCGTCCTGGATAAAAGAAGAAAATCTTAAACAATTAATATTGGGGAGGGAAAAAATGAAAATGTATGTACAGCTCGTATGTGAGCGAGGAGGCGATGTGAAGTATCAATGTAATTGTCTAATGACACGTTATTATGATATTTTTATTGCCATCTTTTCTTACATTACATCCATACGAGTACGTACACAAGGATTTAATTTAAGGATAATAAAATTTAATTGACATCTGCAATATAGAAAATTGAGTTTTTTTTCTAATGTCACATATATAATTAAATGGTGCGGCTATTAGTTTTAACATTATTTTAATTATTCATTGTGTTGCTATAAACTGTGCAAGACTGTATATGGAATAAGTAAGTGGAATAATTTCGATTAAATATCCATCTTATCGATTAGAAACAAACTGATTGTGGTTTTGATAACGTGACGAGAACATCTGAACATGGTTTTGTCCTGGTTTGAGGTATATTCATGCCTAAGTGAAATGTCGGGTTCCTAGATCACTTAATCAGTCCATTTAACATTAAGACCGTTGGCTAGCATTCGTTATTGCACATAGAAACTTGTTTTGGCAGCTTAGAATGTCTTCCGATTAGCCAGTACATCTCACGTTCTTTTATTTTAGTTTACTCTGCTTTTTTACTAACGTGTTATTTCCAGTTCAATCTTGAATCAAGAAGCTTTTCCAGATATTAAGCCGATTCGGTTTGGGGATAACCTGGGTACCCCTGTAATGGCTGGGTAAAAGTTGGACTAGTTTCTTCATGAGATACTCTAAATTTCCGTTTGAAGAGATGCGACTCGAGCAATTGGCATCAGTTTTATGGCACTATTTTACTTTTCTTGTATCGGGTTTTCTAATAAGAGTGATATGATTTTTTTAAACAAAAATTATTATTGTGAAGTACAATCGATTCAATTAAATTCTGAATAAAACGTCATTCAAATGGCCTGCCCGACTTCTTCTACAGGAACGAATTCGAGTAACCCAATTTTCGAGCACTTTTGCCCCTAAATCAAATCGTATGTCATGAATAGCACGTTCATTATTGGCTTATAAGGCTTGAAGAGAGTTTGGTTAATTGTTAAAGACCAATAACTTAAAATAACCCCACAAGTAATAGTCTAATGGTGTTAAATCACAACTTCTTGGAGTGCACGTAGTTTCTGTGTGCACGTAGCCCCGTCTTGTTGGAATCAAATGAAGTCAAGACAGACTTCTTCCAATCTCGGCCATAAAAAGTTGGTTATCATCGATCTATACCGATCTCCATTGACAATAACGGTGTTACGGACCGATAATTCCACCAGACCAAAAACCACACCAAACGTTCAATTTAGGTGCATGTAATGGTTTTTCATGAATAATTAGTGGGTTTTTTCGAACCAACCGACTTTTTTGTTTATTTACCTCACCATTCAGATGAAAGTGAGCCTCACAGGATAAGATTATTTTCTTAAAAAAATCGTTATCGTTTTCAAATTGTTCCAAGGCAAAATCTGCAAATTCACGACGTTTATGGCGGTCCAATGGCTTCAGTTCTTGAGTGAGAACAATTTGCTACGGATTCAAGCAAATCCAAATCGTTTTTAAAAATTCGCCAAGTTGTAGTTTGAGACAGTCCCAATTTTTCAGAACGTCTTGGAATCGAAAAGTTGCGTTTTTCAGGGACACTTGCCTGAACGGCAGCAATTTTAGCATTACTTCGAGCGTTTCTTTGTTTTATTGGCACTTGAACATTATGTAAAAAAATGAACGCCCAAACTGTTCAACAATACGACGAATAGCGACCACACTTGGACGATTATTACGACTATAAAATGGAAAAAGCGCACGAAAAGTTGCAATGGGAGAATTGCAAAAACCAAAAATTTATTTGTAAACGTTGTTCTTGTGTATATCTCACCATGATGAAATTTTAAACATTACTGAATACAATAAAACAAAAAATGACAGATCATGGCATATTACAAATGTCCGAAACGGCCCTTAAAGTACATAGGTTGCCTTTTACATTCCAGGATTTGGCAACCCTTGTGTTATAGTCTGTCAACTGACAACTCTATCGTAAAGTTAGAAGTTTTTGAGGTTATACGTACAGAACGTTTTGACATACGAGCGCTATTTGTGTTGTTTTCGAGCATTTTTTTCGACCAATCGACACGAGCCTTTTTTGAGCGATTGATAAATTGTTGTGGGATCTAACACGAACAAATTTTTTTGACAGTTAAATGTTCATACAATATTGAGTGTATGCTGATCCCATTAATGCCTAAGGTTGTCTCTATCTCACGATAGGTCACATGACGATTTTGGACGACCTTCACGAAATTCGTATTGGAGTGAACTCCGACCACGATTGAATTCACCATACCATCGATAAACACTGGTTCTTGATGGAGTTTCATCGCCAAAAGTTGAATTAAGCTCATTCATGCACTGCTGCTGAGTTAATCCACGTCGAAAGTTATAAAAAATAATCGCACGAAAATGATTTAAATCCATTCTTGGGCGGCAGATGAATCTTTTAATTTACTGTAAACAACACAAATAGCGCTCATATGTCAAAACATTCTGAGTACGTATAACCTCAAAAACATCTAATTTTACGATAGAGTTGTCAATTGACAAATTGCAACACCAGGGTTGCCAAATCCCGAAATATAAAAGGCAACCCTTATACCAGAAAAAAAAAATATTTTAACTCAAATTCTATATAAAATCATTCCTCAATTCCCTACTCCCCGGACAGAATTGGGCCACAGGTGGCTTTTTGGGATTCAAATTCAGATCCAGTTCTTGTGGAATTTCTAGTGGGGTTTTTTGTTGGAGATCTATAGATTGTTTAGGATCAATCGTAGCTTGTATGCCGTGTGGTTGAAATACTGATGCCAGATATTCTGTCCTTTCTTCATTACGTCACACCCATTCTCGATTTATGTTACTTATAGGTGACACTTGGACCACTATCCTCTTGTATCTTTTTGTAGCTTTCTAACTTGCTTTCTTCTTGTTGGAAATGTCGGATATTGTGTTTGATAAAGATTTCTTTCCCTCTTCGAGCACAACCCTTGGGATGTATTGTCCAATAATCTACCATATATCGCCTTATGTTGATAAAGTTTTTGAAGCTACATCTATATTGTTGGATCTTAGAAATACATTTAGTACCTGGGCTCTTGCGTTAAGCTCATTAGCATTCAAGGCAATGATACGTAGGAACGTTACACTCATTTACTTTCCATGTTTTAGCAGTTTAGTTGGTGAATTGGAATTATTTTCCATTTTATCCATATAATGGTTGGCTTGTTCACCACAGGTTTCGGTCAGCTTTCTTCACTTAGATTGTTATTTGAGGTTTTGGTCACATGGGAGAGCGGATTTCCCTTATAGTATCATACTATTGGTTGTAGGCGCCTACCTGCTGTTCTTTTTCTTGGTAGATGAGCATGTAGCTTTTTTGACACACTTGGATAGCTAGCCGGATGACTTGTTTCTCCACACGGTGCACAAGTTGGTATTACATTTCGTGGCTTTTGGCATTGGTTTGTTTGATGGTTCTCTGCACATTTGACACATTTGGCTTGTGTCCTAACACTATGACAGCGTGTGTCCTAACTGTTGGGAATTTACTTATTACCTTTTTAGGTGGTTCATTAGACACCTTGCAATATAGCAAGTTCTCGATTAGGTATATGTCTTTATTGTTTTATCCTTACAATAGGGTTACAACAGGCCATGGTTTTCGATCGCTGCTTTGATCTGGTATATATGGTATCGGTGAAATATCAATTCGGTCTTATCAGTTTTTTATGACTAATTTTTATCAATTTGTTGTCGTTACGACGTGTTACGACAAAAACTTCAACCACAATTTAAATTGTTCGTTTTTGAGTCTGCATAAACAAATGAAAATCGAAAGTAAGTTTACACAAGAGAGTTTGAACATCCAAAATACTTTAGCTGAAATATTGCAATACTTTAGGTCGTGACCTATAGAAAGACAATTCCTTTTGGTTTAGTTATAGCACTGATTTTTAACCTTAATCATAAAGGCATCAATTTGCTGGTAAATGAATTCACACTCCCTAATTAGGTCTTTAAAGTGGAACAGCTAAATCGCAATCGTTTTTTGGATAGTTTTCTCTTCATCTTTAAGTCAACTATCAATATTCAAAATTAAGCGACTTTTCGATTTATAACAATTTCCTGACATGTATGCATTGGCATAGGTGAGAACAGTTAGAATATTTTCTTTCTCGTCCTTCGTGATTAAGAAGGTATAATTTAAACTACACATGTACATACAATATAGTTAATAATTTTTGCAATGGCCGATCTTATACCTCTATATGAAACAAAAAATCTAATTAACTTGAAAAATCATTTAATTTTCGATATTTATCTCAAAAGTGAACACACACAACAAATGTAATATATTTTTTGAGTCCTAGGGCCATATCTGAAATTAAATACCAAAAAATATTTATGTATTTTTAAATTAAGGTTATCCCATTTTATGTCTTATATACATATATAGATTTTTAGATTACTAAACCACCACCGCTACCCATCCACCCCATATAAATACATACATCGAAACAATCATCGCAGTCATCATTTCTAGGATATAACTGAACATATATAAAGGGACAATATTTTTGAATTTTGTCGAAAAGAAGGAGGATAGGTACTTGCCATAAAAGGAAAAATCTCCTTTGCCAAATACGAGCACATACGTATACGTATGGAACCGTAAAACGTTTATTTAATTTGTTGATCATTCCATACAGTACGAAATGGAAAGTTACGGAAAAATCATAAAAACTGCCAACTAACTAATATAGATGAGGGTATTTGATATAGTGGTGTGCGTATGTGTCTCATATGTGGAGGAAACGTATAGTTATTGTCGTCAATTCAGCTTCCGGCTAGTTAAATAACCAAAAATTTTATTTTCTAATTGTCGTCAAAATTAGAATTTTAATTTTTTATTACTTTGTTACGTATAAAACTGAAATTAATTACCGTGTATGTAATAAAACACAGACTATATGTATATCGATGTTATATACGACGAAGGGTTTTTAACAAAAAAAAAATTAAAAGGAAAGTTTCTTTTGTGTGTACATATATAGTTTTTGGTTTTTAATTGAAAAGCCATTTTTATGACATCTTCCCTTACTCGTAAGGACGACAAAGCATTTCCATATCTTCCAAAACTAAAAGAGATTTAAAATCCTATTATGCTTTGTTTGTGTACACATAGAAAGGGTTAATGGTTGGTACACAATAAAAGATTAAAAATAATAAGAAATTAAAAAGTTATATTATTTCAATTAAAACATAAGCATGCTCCATGTCTGGGATGAGGAGTCTCGACACACTTGGGTTGAGGAATAAAAGTTCAATACAAACCTTAGTGAAGTCTAATTCATTCTGCATTCAAGCGCATTTTCATACACGCATAGTTCTCATGAACAAAAAGGATTTTATGAAGCCCCCCAATAAATGTTGCATTCTCTATTCAGACCCCTATCATACGGTTTCACTTCAGTATTTCCCAAGATTATACTAATAATTACTAAATTTTGTTTATTTAGATTATACAATTAAGATTTTAATCAAGACACAATATGTTGAATTTGTATTGTTATCGCAGAAGATTTCAATTTTAATACGTCCTGAACCAATTTTGTACCGAAAGTTTTGATGTCAAATAGGCATCGAAAATCTTCAACGAATCGATTGAATATTTTTCAACAATTTGCCAAACTATTTGCTTTAGTACAGACAGATCGTTTGTTGTTATATGTGACATTAATTCGATCATGATTCTAGAAATTTCTTCGTTCATTGAATCCATATCATAATGTTGCCGAAAATCGTAACAATTTTCGATGAGACACTCGTACACAATTCGCACGTGATTTTTATTTTCAACTTGTTTAATGGAATAGTCTATAGCTGCTTTATGTAATTTGGACCGATTCTCTTCACCTTCGAGCCCATACTGATAAATCATAAAGTTTCGTTTAAACATTGGGGTGTATGGCTTACAGTGAATCGTTCTCAAGTAACTAAGTATGTCACGATCATTGAGATGATTTGCAAAATATATTGTAATGTTATTCCAACTGTCTCGTTGCTGAAAACCGTGACAAAACATGTCGTTCACTAGCATCGGATTAATATACATCCTGGACTCTCCGTCAAACGAATTAAGATATTGATTTGATAAATCTTCCAAGTCTGCTAGGCATGGTGGGTGCGATATTCCAAGTGCCCATCGAATAATAATTTTACGAATTTGGTTTACGTTTGTTACTTTACTGACTTCATTTTGAAGTCGATTATTGGCATACACGTTCGTGATCAATAGCGCTATCATATCTTTGAATGGTTTCTCTTGTGGTTCATTCATCACCTTAATAAGTATGGTTTGTAAAATTTCCGAACCAATTTCCCAGGGCAGATACTCAGACTCATGTCTCAGATAAAATAGTGCTCGTACCAAAATAACTCGATCGACTCTACCGTATTCAACGAGTTTGTTTAGGTCATGCAGTATTTGGGCACGGTTGAATACGTGAATATTGGTTATGTCACCGTAATTTAGTTCGTCGACAATCAAACCCCAGTTGGTTGTATCATAGTTCATGATATAGACTCCAGTGTGTTGTTTATTAAATATAATCCATTCGTCGTTCGATATGTTCAAATTTAGTGTTTTCGACGAGATTTTTTCTAACCAACCTGTCGGCTTGGTGTCCCAATTTCGATTACTTTTTGTCGCATAGTTATAAGGAATCCACCAAGTAGTGTTACGGGCAGCATACTTACCCATCGTATTAAACTCTTGAGTTAATTTTACGTCACCGGATTCATAGTTCCGAATCGCAGTTACTATAACAGACCCTCTTTGATCGGTCCAACTTTCCACAAAATCTTTTACATTTGCTTTGTCCAATCCAGTTTCAAAACTATCAACATGAGTCTCCAGAATTCGAATCATCATACTTGGGAGAACCGAACCGAATTTAAGAGTATTCAGATAATTTGTAAGAAATCGTTCGAAATTTTGATCTCCAATGACGTAGTTAACCATCCTGATTATTGAACCGGCCTTGCAGTAGTTGATTTTGTTATTTACGTCATAAATAGAATTTTTTGCGGTGCGTGGATTGAGGTATAGTTTTCCCGTATCTATTATAAAAACTTCGTATAAATTGGTGTATATGAAGTTATCATCGTAGTCTCCATAGTGCTATTGGGAAAAGGTTATACTTAGTTGCTGTCGATATTATATTTGTCAATCGGTATACCTACATCTAGTACTTTATACGATAAATATGTAGCAAATCCTTCACTCAACCAGGCATAACGCCATTCCATGGGTGTAACCAAATTACCAAAATATTGGTGTGCGATTTCGTGTGCAATCAATATGAGGATTGTATAATCGTCCAATAGGTCTGGTGAATTAGGCTTACCATACAATTCGGCCTCCTTAAAAACGATAAGCCCCCAATTTTCCATTCCTGCAAATTGGTATTCAGGCAACACAAGAAAGTCCAGTTTAGGCAATTGATACTGCAAATTGAGATATTCTTCAAATTTCTTTAATATTGAACCACTCTCTCTGGTAACTAAATCAAAACCACCCATAATTCGTGATGAGCCATAAATATTAAATGGGAGTTGGCGGTAGTTGTCAACAAAAGTTGTTTTAAATTCACCGATCGCAAAGCCTAATAGGTAACCAGACATTGCAGGCGTCGGTTCAAATGTGGTTGTTGCAAGGACTTCGGAATGGTTGGTCGTAGTACTGGGCATATTTGATAGGGCGATATATTTTGGGTGATGGCTGAGTTTTAAAAAGTACACAGGTTTAAACGATATGTCCTCGAAAGTTGGTATTACGTCCCGGATGAATTTCGTTTGAAAGTGGGTAGCGACAAATTTACTGAAATTAAATGTAAAAATAATGAAGCTTAAACTCTTCATATAAAGAAATATAATCCGCATACCTTACTCGACCGTCTTCATAAAACTGGGATTGAAAAAATCCCGTCTTATCGCCGATCCTCTTTATTCGTCCCGTATATTCAATAATTAATTCGTAAAAAGAATTACCTTTCAAAAATATTTCACCATCATCTCGGAACAAATAAATGTCATCCGTATAATCATAATTAAGAATCGTTTTCACGGTATTAAAATCTCGAAACGTTTCATTGGTATCGATCTTTCTCAATCGTATATCGGTGAATTTTAAGTCATGTGCCATAAACTGAAGAACATCGCGATCGAACATGGACTCAAATCCAATTTTTACAACACCCGAGTATACATCAAAATTGCCATTAGCATCGGTTTCAACCGTTAAGTGAATATGGTATTCGAACGGCACAATGTCGGTGAGTATATTAAAATTGGGTTTAAATTCGACGGTGGCTAGTTCCAATACGGTATGATTGGCGGCGTTTGCGAAACCCGTGATTAATACTAGAGCTACGAAAATTATTTGTTGTGACATGATTTTGCAATCAATGTCAAATTATCACTAAATATGAATAAATGTTTCGTCTTAAAACTTGGTTTTGTTGTTTTAACCCCTAAGGTCGAGATAATCTTTTTGAAAAATTTGATGACATTGGCAATAAAATATATTTACCATTTTATATATGACAGTACTTAGTTAAGTTTTCTAGATGCGACGCTAATGAGACCTAACAGCCCATATAGATTTAACATACTTGCCTTGACGAAAACTGACCATGACGATGGAGGTTGGATTGTAAAGAGGAATCTAGCATTTTATACCAAATGGTGCTTGATACAATCAGTAACTGCAATTGATAACAATAATTTGTATTATTTTATATTTTATTTGATCTTAAACACCATTTCTTGCCTAAGTCTGTGTTTGGTACAATTGTAAGTAGATTTAATTGAATACACGTTGGAAAACTCGAATATGCTGGTCAACGTGAACACCAATTTTATGAATAATGACATCGCCGTAAACTTCCTGTATTTTAGTCAACAACTGTCTGATTAGAGGCAAATCTGTTGGATCAATCAAACTTAGATTCAACACTTTAGCTACGAAAAACGATAACTCTAGTTCATATCTATCCGGTGAGTTAAGTCTAAACTCAAAACAATTTTCTAACAAACATTGGTAGACCCATGAAATTTCACCCGGCCATCGTTCATAAAACGTGTGAATATGATTAGAAGCCGGATATTCCGTCATGTTTTTAACGGTGGTGATAATTTGTTGAACATGAAAATAGGTTCTGAACAATTTGGTACTGGATTTGCATTTGAAATTTGAGAAAAAGACTTGTGCATCTGGATGATTTGTGTTGGCCGAGAAAAATTCGAATATTTGATTGTATTTCACTTCGTTTTGGAATCCGAAACAGAATAAATCGTCTTTTAGGTCCGGGTGTATGAAAATTGTGTGGTTCGAGATAAATGAATTAAAATATTCTTCCGAAATATTTTCATAATCTTGTAGGCATCGATGGTAGTCCGATTTGCAAGCCCATTTCGCTACGATGTTGCGTGTGGCCAGTGAACTTAATGAATCATTTTGGTGTGCATTTAGCCGATAGTAATCATACGCATCACTTGCTATATATCTAATTGCCATTTTTAAAATATTTACATGTTGTGTAAAACTGAGGTCTTCCCATAATTTATTCAAAACTGTATTGGCAACAGCCCATGGAAGATATTTTTTTTCACGCCTGAGATAGAACAACGATTTTATTAAATATGAGTCATCAATCTGTTTGTAACTAACTAAACAAGACAAATCATAAATTATTTGAGCCCGATTGGCTTGGTGAATTAATTCATGATTGCCATGTACTAGTTCATGAATTAAAAGTTCCCAGTTCTGGATATCGTAGTTCACCATATACAGGCCGGTATATTGTTTATTGAAAATAACCCAAGCGTCGGGTCCTAAATTCAAATTGATTGTGATCGTTGTCTCGTTTCTCATCCATCCCATGGCTGTGGTATCATTAAAAACAGGATTTTTTTTCGTCGCGTAATTAAACGGTATCCACCACATGGTAGGTTTTACATTGTATGTTTTACCTTTGGAGTTATAATTTTGTTGTAGCTTTATGTCGCCATTTTGGTAATTTCGTGTTACATCAAGAATTGGTGTGCCACCTTGATGCGTCCAGCTTTCGATAAACGATTAAATGCTAACGTTGATTGGCCACGTAACATCTTCTTGCACAATAGAATCGTAAATGCTTATCAAGTTCATTGGAGTAGAACAGCTATATTCATATTTTTTAAGGTAGTTTATTGTAGCTTGTCGGAATTTTTGTTCACCGAGAACGTGCATTATCATCCGAATTATTGAACCTGCTTTGTAATAATTTATAATATTAGTTTCATCGTACAAAGAATATCTTGAAAATTCCAAATTAAATGCATCACTTGTATCGTATAAAGTAAATACACTGTCGATTAAAAACTGATCGTTATATATGTCATTTGGGAATACCCGATCTAGTATATAGTATGAGAAGAAGGTCGCAAATCCCTCACTTAACCAAATATATCGCCATTCTTTTGGTGTCACTAAATTGCCAAAATACTGATGAGCTAATTCATGAGCATTCACTATCGCATTCAGCACTAAATCGGATGATTTTGTTTTCATCCAGTCGCCAAACATTCTTGATTCAAGGAACACTACGAGGCCCCAATTTTCCATGCCAGAGAACGGAAAACTAGGTATTAACAAATAGTCCAGTTTAGGTAATGCATATCGAATGGTAAAATAGTTTTCCATTTCGAACAATATTTTCCCACTTATTGCGGTCGCATGATCCGTTTCGTTGATAATTTTCGATGATCCGTATATATTGAACGAAAGATTTCGTCCGTTTGGGACCGGTTTTGATTTAAATTCTCCAATTGCAAACGCTAATAAATATAATGACATCGGTGGAGTCTCATCAAATTCGGTTGTAATACGATAACTGTCATTGCCTAAAACTCTACCGGGCATATTAGATAACGCTGTGAATTTTGGATGATGTGTAATACGTAATTTAATCGGCACTTTAAACGACACATCATCGAATGTTGGAATCACTTCACAAATATAGTGTTTTTGAAAATGTGTGGCAGCAAAATAGCTTTATAAAACATAAATTAAATGATTTCAGACTTTATTTTAAGGATTCAAATATTATACATACCTAGTCTCATCACCCACTTGGTAGGACGATGCAAAAAATCCTCGATTATGAAAATACTTAATCATTGCACTGTTAAACCATATTTTAAGCTCGTATTGTTCCGACTGTTCGATAATGTCACTATTATTGCCCACCAAAAGTGCTTCCTCAATTTTTGTTGAAAAGTTAGTTTGGTGTATCAACTCCAAATCTTTTACTTCGACAAGCGTTCTCAAATTGACCAATTTCACTCTGGTAATATTTATCGATTTGGTTGACATAAAATTAAATAATTTCGAATTGGTTTTCGATTGAAATTTAATTTTAACGATTCCATCGTAAATTCGAAACTGTTCGGCCATTGGTATAATCAAATGTATGTCGTAGTGCTGGGGTTGTATAAATTGAACACAATCAAATACGAGTGAGGAATTATTTATGCCACGGAATCCCTCGTCAAATTGTGCACAAATTATTGTTAAATAAAATATTAATGTAACAAGACACTGTAATAATTTAGAAACCGACATGATTGACTAATATCTCACAAAAAACTAGTTTCAAAGCAGTCTTTAAGCCTATCATACCACCAATCGATAACCTTTGTGAGAATATTAGCTTTCCAATATTTATATTTGAAGAGTATGATTATATGTGTATTATAACTTTTGCCTTTAAGATTATATTCAAAATGTATAATTGAACTTGAACTGTAGCCAGAATCAATAAATTTTAAATATTGTTCGATTTTCTCTACTAAAGTTCGCTAAGTCTGAGTTCATACTTAATCATGCACCACAGCTAATAATAAAAAACGTTAAGTTTCTTATAAACTCGGTGATCAGCTTTCTCGACCATTTCAACTATTGATATACGTACCGCGGCAAGTATTTAAAACTCACCCAATTTTGATGACGTAATCAGTAAACATATTGCTTTCCCATCTATAGGTATACGTATAAGTGTTTCAATAAAAACATAAATGATTTCGACCATGAGCACAGAAAGCTACAGTTTACATGCTTCGCTTTTCTCCAGAATCCTTGTATGTATCAGGTGTTATACTGTATAATTAATGTACCAATACGAAATTATTTTTCTTTTCAACAAAAATTTGGTAGAATTTCTTGTTATCTTTGCCCTATTGCATCATTAGCCATCTTTTGATAGCATATAGTCTGAGGCAATATATATTTTCTATGACCTTGAGATGACTCTTACTTCTGAATTATCTAACTTTCTCATGCTAGACCAGTCAAAGATTAAAAAGCATCAGAAGATCAAAAGTGCATAATAACTGAGGCAAATATTTAGGTGTTTGTTCAAAATATTCTACAAGAATAGTCTACTTTAAAATTTTGCATCGATAAGATGTACAAAAATTTAATATTTGTGCTTTTTGTAAATATTGTAGTGACAGCCAAATGTAGTTTAACCATTCAACGATTAGAAACAGGTGGAATTTCACCGTATAAATTCTGTGTCCTAACCGACGTTAAACCAACTGATTACTTTATCGATATCAGTCTCGATGAAAATCCTCATTTTCAATACTACAATGGAACATCCGAAATTAATTTTCTCTCCAGTGTTAATTCGAATATCTTATCATTTCATTTACATCTTACAAGTAACATAGAAATTCATCGAGTTTTGTTGACCAATCGTAATAGTAGTGTGGAATTAAAAGATTTTTATTTAACATACCATGAGATGGATGCCATTGATACTTTTATCACTCTCGTTTCAACGGATCCACAATTCTTGCAAATAAATAATTTCTATACTTTACTGGTTCAATATACCGTAAAGTTTGTGGAAAATAAGCAGGAAGGATTTTTTAAACACTGTTACAACTTGAAAAATGGTTCAGAAACGTGAGTATTCGCCATTATATATATATATATCTTTTGGACCTACCTCTAATATTCTGTACTGTATAACTACATACATATACTGAAATTTGTATACCAATAAGAAATCGTACCAAACTTCATGTCCCTTATACGGGCAATTCATATAATTTATGTTTCCTGAACTATTTTTCTGGCACCGGGTTATTGTAACTATAAGTATAATAATCTAATAAGAATTAAAACTTATCAAAATTTGAATTTCGAAAATTTAGCCTATTAGATGTGCCCATTAAGCATATCAAAAACGAACAGTCACATAAAATATACATAAGTGCTGCTAAATCTTTGCATCAAGTAGTCAATGGAATCGTCAGGTCAAATATAAATATTTTGTTTCATAAACTTGACTTAATTTTTATCTCTATCAAAATTTGAGTATAAAATATTAGTTGATCTAGTCGTATTTGGGAACTCTAGCCAATCTAAATTGATTATCATAGTTGTCAAAATTAATATGGAAAATCAATTCGAGATGTTTACTTATACATATTTAAGATGGCGGGAAAAAAGTATTTGGTTCGAAAACAACCTATTAACTTGTTTGTTGGGAAATGGCCGGTATAATTGTTTGTATGTTAGATTTGATATTTTTTGGAAAGACATAGCTGTTCTACGTAACAATGATCTTGAATTGAGATTAATATTTAGAATTATAGTGTGTTATCTTTAAAATAATAAATTTATAACATCTTTGGATTAATCAAATTTTTTTCTAAATTTTTTTACAGATGTTATGTTTCAACGTTTTTTGAAATGTATAAAATTCGTCAATCATTCCCGGCCTTCGATAATTATCAACTAAGAGCTCATTTTATTGTTAAAATACGGCATCGTCGTGATATGATCGCAATCTCAAACATGCCCGGAAATACGGTCGATGTTGATGAAAACATGGCGGTTACATTATTTAAAGAAACACCTCTCATGTCAACGTATATTTTAGCATTTGCTGTTGGAAAATTCGATAAACTCGAAATTGGTAATTATAGTCGTGTGCCAATGCATTTATATACCCCAATCGGGCTCGACCTTTCACCAATCAATTTCGAATTGTATGCTGAGAGAATGTTACGGAGGGCGGAACTATATTTAAACCAAACGTTTGATCTGCCGAAATTAGATCATTTTCCGATTAATGCAATAGTTGATATCGTTGATGGTATGGAACATTGGGGGTTTATTTGTTATAAAGCAAATAGTGTACTTGAATCAAAAATGTTAAGCAATGTAAAGCATAGTGATCGAGCACTTATCGTTATCACTCATGAATTGGTGCATCAATTTTTCGGAAATCTAGTATCGATGGATGAAAAGGAGGCATTTACAACATTTCTAACTTATCGGTTACTAGCCGACGAATTTCCCGATGAAACCTATTATATGGATCGCGTTACAACAGATGAAATGATTAAAGCTTTTAGATTCGAATATGTTGACAATACTCATGAAATTATAAGTATATCTAGAGGTACAGTGTTTTTAAACATGATCAATCATATATTTGGCGAGCCGGTATTTCATCAATTTATTCGAAACATAATTCATAAGTATAGTTACCGTGTAATGACGATCGAGAATATCGCTGAAGAGCTGAAACTCTTAAATAATATTAACAATGCGATACCTCAAGATATCGATATCACAGCATTCATGATTTCATGGTTTAAGCAACCGAGCTATCCTATCGTCACGGTTACACGTAATTATGATAGTGGATTGATAGAAATTCATCAAAATATGTCGCAATCGAACCCATATGATTCACAATATAATTGGTGTATCCCATTTAACTATGCAACCAAATCGAATCCAAATTTTAATGTAACAACACCAGATGGTTGGATTAAATATCAGCCGTTGATAAACATAACCATAAAAGATTTAAAATCAGACGACTGGGTTTTATTTAATAAACATGGAATCGGATACTATATCGTTAACTATGATAAACGTAATTGGGATTTAATCATTGCTGATTTATCATCTCCGGACTACTTCGACCGTATTCCGCCGATGGATCGGGCAAAATTAATTTTGGATGTCGTTATGTTGCATCAACAAGGTTTGGTAAGTGGAGAGTTTGCCGAACGGGTCTACGAATTTTTAAAACTAGAGAGCAGTTATATTGTTTGGCATGTGGTTGCTACACATATAACCTATTGGAATCGACATTTATATAATAAACTGAAAAGTAATGCTAATTTGTATTATGGGAAATTATACGATCGGTACGGTCCAACTCATAAGCCTAACGAAACTCGTGGCGAGCAAATGGGGCGACATATTGCAGTGCACCACTCGTGTGTCAATGGCTATAAAAAGTGTATTGATGATATGGAATATTTATCTAATTTGGTAATTAACAATGTTGATTACTTGTCAACACTAAACGATGAAGTTATTCTCAAAATAATGTTTATGGCTGGATTTAAAAATGATGATGATTTTACATGGATGCTAAAGTATGTTAACTTACCAGAAAATCAGCATCTACGCAAATTGTTTTACGCCTATTTTGAAGATCGGCGTAACCAGACAAAATTTCTAAAACTATTTGTTACGTCTGTTTATAATTTACCTCTAGACAATGAAGATGAATTGACTAGGCTCGACTTGAGTTACATCGATATGGCGCTGTTCCACGATATTGATATCCTGGCAAGATGTCTACGTAATAAATGTTATGATTTTAGCAGCGTTTTCGAAAATGTGACAGAAAGGCAAGAAGTAATTTTTAAAACCATAGAGACAGCGATAAACAATACTGAAAAACTGAAATTTGAAGTAGATTCAAGATTGACAATTCATGATTTACTGGCAGTTGTTGATGAACAGTTTGGTGGAGGCGTTGGTGAGCGGATTAAGGCAAAATATGATGTAAATAAATCAAGATACAATTAAATAAAATTTATTTTTTTACAATTTTAGTTGATTTGTAATTTAAATGTTGCTTATTTTGTGGAATGGTTATTCCTGTTCAGATGAGGAGTTCTAGTTTATAACTCCATTGCAGGTAGTAGCGTGATATTTCTTTATTTAACAAAGATCAGAGTTTGTACCATGTACATCAAAATGGAGTTAAATCGTGTTGTCGTTGTTTTTAAAAACTTTTTCGGTCAGCTTCCATTATTCTGGTATAGTTTATTGGTATCCCGATTCAAAGAATTTTATGTGGAATTGTGATGTTGCATTTGGTAAGACTACGATAAATTACGTGCAAACATATTGTATTTTAACCGTGTGAAGTTTTAAGCTTCGTATTCATTGGTATCTTTAAGAGTCCATCTCTTAGTTTTGTTTAACGCAACTTTTCTTCAATCTACATATCATTCCAGATAAAATCGATACGTGTCGCAGATGTAAGAAGATGTGACTTATTAGACTTTCTAGGGAAAATACTGTGATCAACAGCACCAACAGTGTTATTCGAAATATTAATCAAAGTGCCCTACCACAATGAGGCTATAAACAAAGGCGATTGGTCAAACACAATGAGAGGTAATAGGACCCCATATACCTATCTTACATGGAGTAGTAAATTTTCAGTTTCATTAATGTTTAATTTATTAATATGATTTAATTAACAACGAATAGCATAGTTTAGGTTCGACTGTTCGGATTATGTACGGGTCATCAAAAAATGTGTCATAAAGCAAATTTTAGTATTTCGTTTAGACGCATAAGCAACGAACTTGACCAATCATTTTCGAACTCATTGCGGTTGTTGCCAAATCAAAGTATTTTGTATACCATGAGCTGGTGACGTGGTTTTGACCACAGAAATATGTAAATAGACGCATACTAGTTCTTTTGTATATCTAAGGTCACACTATACTTGATAACATTTGGATGTAGAAAATAATCTGGACACATGTCTATAGTAGATTTGTAGATTGATCATCGTAATGTGTTGTTTACGTATTACGTTGTTGCTGATCATGTTCATTTGATCATTTGATAATTATTAAACTAAAACAATTCGTTTCAAGTTCATTTTTATATATAGTATACATTTGTTCAAGATCTGAGAGATTTATTTCACTTAGAATGTATGTATATAGAACAACTAGATTAAACCAGACCGGTGTGATATATGTTCTCGTACGAGCAAATAAATAAATCTTATTAGATATTTAAATAATTTTATTTTACCCGTAATTTAAATATCGTTTATTTAAATCAAACTTATCCTTAACTTTTCGACAAATGTCACCACCAAACATTTCATCGACTTTTTCCATTAGCCCATGTATTGTAGTCGATGGCTGTAAATCAAACTTCCTTTTCATTATTGCCACAATATTCTCCATTATACTATAAATTATATCCTGTCGTTCATTTAACTGTGGATAATATGCCTCGAAATCGTAACATTTTTCGATCAAACATTGATAGAACACATCAATGTCGTTAATATATTCGCGATATTTGAACGCTTCGATCAGAATCGTTCGATCTGCGATTAACTCTTTCGGCAATTTTAAATCGTAAACAATTGGAATGTAATATTTGCGGAAAATTGTTATATTCGAATGACAATCGAAATTAGTAAAGATGGTGTTCTTTAGTTGCTGGTTGCCACTCTGCTGTACATGATTGAATATTTTTACAAAATCATCAGTTTCGGTAAATCCGTAACAGAATAACAATTTTAGTTGATCTGATGGGATTGTGTACGTTTCGTTATTATCGATCGCTTGTAAATATGCTGTTGATTTTTTATTGAAAATACTGTGACATGTATCGATAGCGACATCACATATCCAATTGATCGCGATATTACGTGTTAGGTGAGTTTCTCGAGTCTCTCCCGGTTGCGCATCGATTCCGAAATGATTGAATAGATTTATGATTAATTCGGTTCCGTTATTTTGTTTAAACAGTTCTTCACTATAATAGCCATACTGCTTCCGAATATATTTATCTGCAACTTTCCATGTTAAATAGCTTCGATCGTGTTTCAGTAGACGCAGTAGATCGGTTAAAATTTCGTTCGATATCGTTTGATTATTGAACGATAGTAAAAAGGCATCGATTAGGAGCTTGGCACGATCGATGGCTGGAATAATTTCATATTGATCACTTGCTAATACATCGGCAATCAATTTCCAATTATTTTTATCATAGTTTACGAAATAATATCCAGTTGAATGACGATTCAATAGTATCCAATCATCGGCTGATAAATTAAGCGATAACTTAATCGATGGCTCATTCTTCAGCCAACCGTCTGGAAATGTGCTGTTAAATGATGGATCTGATTTTGTAGCATAATTAAAAGGCAACCACCAATTGTAATTCGAAACATTTGATTTGAGCCCGTTGTATGGTTGTTGGGTTATTTCCACTTCACCAGTTTCATAATTTCTTGTAACCGTTACCAAAGGCAATCGTTCTTGTTTTATCCACGAGTTCATAAATTGTGTAATATTGACATCACTTGGAATTGTTTTATCGTGGAGATTAACACTCTCAATTACAGCAATTAAATCATCTGGTGTAACTGAACCGTTTTCATACCGATTCAAATAGTCCTGAATCATTTGATGAAATGATTTTTCACCCATTACATGATTTAGCATATGTAGTACAGCACTTCCTTTGTGATAGTATAGGGTGGTTTGTGAAAGCGACATATTCACTTGGAAATTATCTAGAATTGTTGAATCGAGTGTACGTTCTAAATAAAATGAACCATCTATATCGGGGATCAAGAGTTTCGATAGATAATTTTCGTCCGGGAATACGATGGCCAGTATACGATGGGTTAAATATGTGGCAAAACCTTCATTTAGCCACAAATGTTTTCGCTCCTTCATTGTGACCAAGTTTCCGAAAAATTGGTGTACCAACTCGTGTGCCACTACTGATATCGATTTTTCAATATTTATTGTACTTGGTGGATTCAGTTTATCCATAATTGCATCATAACAGTAGATTATTAATCCCCAGTTTTCCATACCTAGTGTACTGTGTGTGGGTGTGGCTAAAAAGTCCAGTTTTGGTAAACTATATGTTTTGTTTACGTAATTCTCAAGTGCTTTAAGCAGTGAGCCAGTATATTTTTGAACTATGGTTGATCCTAGATTTGCTCCGATTGGCGTGTACAAACTAATTGTGATGTTGCTTTCATTTTCGATTGGCATTCGGTCGAATTTTCCCACAGCAAATGCTAGAATGTACGTAGACATGAGAGGCGTTTCCTCGAATGATGTTATCACCATATCACCGTCACTATATATCAAATTCAAATTAAATGTCAAATTACAAGCATTTATGCTAAATATATTTAAACTCACCTCTGGGTTATATTTCCGGGCATATTAGACAATGCCAACAAATCCTTGTGATGTGTTATTCTAAGATTAAAATGCGCCTTGAACCCGACATAATCAAAACTTGGCAATGTGTTTCGTATATTATGTATCTCCATTTGAGTAGCGGTGAAACAATTTTTTGATCCATCATCTAATTCGGGGCAGGATTTATAAAAGCCTTCAACCGAGTCCTCAATGAAACGCGTTGTAAATTCCATATACAAATCGTACACTTGACCTTTCTCCAAAAAATTCACATTATTACTTTGGAGTAGCACAAATTCGTTTAAATATCCAGCATAAAATGTCACATTAAATTCATCGGGTTCACCCGTATCATTCACTTTCGACACTTTAATTACATGCACATCATTGTTCGTCGTTTTATTGAAATGAAACATTAGCTGATTGGCATTGACCAGCGACTCGAAACGAATCCGAGTCGTGCCATTGTAGTACTTAAAATCGAAATCGGGATCGAGCTCTAAATCAATATCATACCGTATTGGTTTAATATCAGTCACTATATTAAAACTATGATGCGTGAGTATTGAATCACTGCTACTCACAATTTCTTGACGGATTAAATCACTATTTATTAAAGCCACAAATTGTATTAAAATTATTATAGTTTTGCGAACCATGTTTAAGACCGAATACAGCAAAAATATTATTATACAAAACTTGTATTGAAATAAAAAAAACTACTCAAAGCTCGTTCTTCTTGTTGTACGTGAAACGATAAACTCTCAACTAGTGGAGAGGGTCAATGATAACGATTTGAGTCTTTCAATAAGAGAATTATTTATTTTATTTATTTAATTTTTATTTTTTAGATACGAATATTGATATTAACATGCTCTGACGTCACAGTATGAACACTATCACAGCGCATAACGCAGATTGTTTTGTTATGAATGAAACACGATAACATTACAAAATAATATTTGCTGTACTTGTATTAATATTATTTATTTCACACATGTGTAATTCTGTCAAAACTTTAAGTTAAGCCAAATACTCATGTTTCTTTGGAAATGAGCATGACTTATCGAATTTGTATAATTAAAATGAGACATCGACTTGACGCGGTTGGAATAATATTGAATGGAATTCCCAAGTATGCAGCATATATTTGCATACACAATTCTAATTAAAAACTTTGTTTATGTAAAATATTTGTCGGAAACTAGTTGGCGCACGTGAACGACGAAAGGTACTCAGATAATATTTAACACAATTATTTCCCTCAACTGATATTCGCTTTACTGTAATTTCCAAAATGTAATGTAATATTGTTCTTCGATATCAAAAAAGCTAAGAGGAACCGTCCAGGTGGCAAAAGCTGCGGCAGTTGGAGTGGGAGGTACCGAGTTCGAATGACCACCTGTTGGAGTGTAGAATTCATGGGCATTTTCAGGGGCAATTCATTTTCCATGCCAGTACTATAGGCTGGCATGGAGCTATGTAATGTGCAGATGGCTAGGAAAATCGGACCTATAGCCGTACTTCCTCGACTTGGCTGTAATGGCGTAAAAGTAGCCCCAAAACCGATCGCAAAAAAAAACAGAATTAGAAAAAGATTTTAAACAGTATTGTGATCTAATCCTATTGGAAGATCATAATGTCATTTTGGTTGCAGGGGGAACCATCTATAGTTTCAGGGAGAACATCCAAAGCTCGAAAATTACTGCAAGTTCTCTGCCTCACACGATTATCCTCAAACTGCATATTCGGATGTATTGTGACCTAAGTTATTGGAAGATCATATTGGCATATTGGTTACAGGGGATCAAACTTCAAAAATTTCTGGAAGAGAAAAACTTTTTAGTAGTGTCGCTGGTGGTGACTAGAAAAAACATTTTTTCAACGCAAATGTATTTATCCAACATATTTACTGCAATGCTTCCGTATAACGGCAGGATTCAAAGGCAGATTCGCGGACCATTCCTACAACACGCCTTTATTTTCCATTCCGCTATCATAACCCTATCGCAACGAATTAAATAACGGTTGTGCAACTAAAGGTGCGCCAAGTTTTGGCCTTCTTAACACAAGGTAAACTGAGCTACGTAGAAGGATTGAATTCAATTTTTTGAGATATGTCGCAATTTTGACCTCACTTTTTCTTATATTATATTCCATAAGATTCTCTTAACAACAAAAACAAGATGTAGTCATTCCCAAAATGTATATTGTGTAAACAAAGATCACTTATTCCAAATATAAACAGGAGCATACATTAGATAAGAATTGAACCGAAAACGAAATTATTTAATTAAACAGATTACAGTGTAGTGTCATAATTCAAACCATAAACATGTTGCACCAGCAATATGCATTAACCGCCATTATATTATTTATTGTATCGTCAGTCGTAAAATGTGAAATAAAAGTGAGACGTGTTAGGCCAAGTGATACTCAGTACGACAGTTTTAATATGCTGCGAGATGTTAAACCAAGTCGTTACTACATCGATATCGTATTAGATGAGCGCACCAATTCGATTGAATACTGTAATGGGACATCTGTAATACATTTTCGATCGAATATTGAGTCACGGTTTATGGCATTCCATTTCAATTTGTCGAAGCAAATCGAGATACACGATGTTCATATGATAAATTTGAATACATCGGAAATGTTCAACAATTTTAATGTAGTATACTTCGAAGATGGGATTGATGCTCTAATCGGATTGTCTCAAATGTATGATTTTTTAAGACCAAATACATTTTATAGTTTAGTTGTTCGGTATACTGTGAGATTTGTGGCAAACGAACGGACCGGATTGTTCAAATACTGTTATAACCAGAACAGTGTTGAATCAAAGTTAGTATCTGCGATGTCGATTCCCAAACTATTAGTAATTAACTATATTTTTTCAGTTGTATCATTACATCCTACTTTGAACCATTTCACATTCGTAAGGCAATGCCCAGTTTTGATAATGCTACATTGAAAGCTCGTTTTAATATTAATATCACACATCCTTCGAACATGCAGGCGATTTCTAATATGCCGGTTAAATCGATCGATAATTATGGAACGACTACAAAAACTACATTTGTCGAAACGCCGTTAATGTCGACCCACCTGCTTGCGATTTTAATAGGGAAATTCGAAAAGACTACCATTGAAAATTTAAGCAATATATCGATGAGTGTTTATACTCCAGTTGGTATCGTTGAAACATCGCTTATTCAGAAATATGCTGGACCATTACTCTCAACAATCGAAACATACTTTAACCGGTCGTATGATTTACCGAAATTAGACTTTTTAGTGACGCATGCATTGATTGATAACGTCCAAGATACGGCAAATTGGGGATTAATAAGTTTGGACGGGACCAATTTACCGTCCACTAAATATAACGAACACATTATAAAAGTGATTGGCCACGCGATTACTCATCAATTTATTGGCAATGTTGTGTCGCAAAAAGAACTTCGGAGTCGATGGTTAAAAGAAGGACTAACCACATATTTTACATCGGTGATCATTGCGGACATTTATCAAAGCGTTGAGTACAAAAACTATTTGTTAACGATGGATTTGGCCGTTGCAATGTTGCTCGAGGAATTGGGAAAATCGATCGTTTTGAACAATTATTCAATACACACAAAACAATTCGAAAAACAAACGATCAATTCGAAAGGAAGCGCCTTTACGAACATGATCAGTCATTTGTTGGGGGCAAATAATTTCCAAAAATTTATTCGCAGTTTGATCCAAAAATTTGAGTTCGATTCAATATCGAATGACGATTTTATCAACGAACTGGAATTAGTCATCGATCGACGTGTATCGATCGACGTGGATATTGCCGCGTTCATATACTCTTGGATTAATCAAAAGAAATTTCCGATTCTAATGGTGAGAAGAGATTATAATACGTTTGATATCGAATTAAGTCAAAACGGAAACTGGTGGATTCCATTCAATTATGCTTCTCAGTTGGATCCGAATTTTGAAGTCACTACAGCCGATGGCTGGCTTAAAAATACCCCAGTTATGCATATTGTTGTGCCCAATTTAAATTCCGACAGTTGGATATTGTTTAACAAACAGGCAACGGGATACTATATAGTGAACTATGATGAGCGGAATTGGAATTTGATTGGCGATTTCCTACTAAGTGACGATTATGAAATCATACCAGCTATCGACCGGGCGAAACTATTGTTAGATGTCACACTCTTGAACAATTTAAATTTGGTGTCGGATGTGATTTTGTATAAAATAATCAATTTACTAAAACATGACCATAGCTATGCTGTTTGGGCGGTGGTCGACAAATATCGCCTGTCGTCGAATACTTTTGAAGCCTATTTTGTAAGTGTTTGAAATATACAGTTTGATCGTAGTTCTAACCGTCAATTTATTTCAGAACGATAACGGGGGTGAATTAATTTGCCACGCTTACCACTATTACGGTCCGGAACATAGCGAAAATGATACCGTGCCTGTAAAATTAACACGCGAGATTGTGATTGAACTGGCATGCCATCTTGATCTGAAAAAATGCCACTACGATATGGAAATGTTGGCGACAAAATTAGCAAATCAACGGGAAAATTTCGAAGAATCGGTTAATTTTGATATTAAACAATTCAAAATGATTTGTCAATTTGGCATCAAAACGGACGATAATTTCGAAAAAATACTGACAAAAGTTCACCAATCGCAAAGTAAACCGATCAAAGATATTTTCTACAACTTTCTGGATGCTTCCACGAAACTTAACTCGTTTTATAAATACTTTGTCGCATCGGTTTATAGTTTGCCACTTGAAAATAACGACGAAATCAAATTTAATGCCGACCTATTGGCTATCGAAAATTTTAACGATATTGAAATTTTGAATAGCTGCATACTAAATACTTGCTACGATTTTAACAGGACGTTCAGAAATAGGGCCGAGCGGTTCGAGATCCTATATTCAACCGTTGAACTAGCATTGTTGCATATGGACCGGCCTCGATTCATAAACGAGAATGATGCAACTATTCACGATCTATTGAATAATATTGATGAAAAATATGGTGGCGATATAAGTGATCGGATCAAGACGATGTACGATGTTAACAGTCCACGGTTTAATAATGGGCATTATTTTGGACCAAATAAAATGCATGCATGGTGATGAAATTAAATTATTTAACTAAGTGCCAACATTATCACAACATCATATATTAAATATCATAAATATAAAATGTTGCCTATATATATATCCATCCTTCATCGCCTTATACGAGTTTATCTGCGGTGTTTGGAATTTAAAAAGCAAATCACGTAAAAGTCGATGTCCTGTGTCATAAATTTATTCTGTTCACCGTTTGTTGTTGCTGTACCGTACCATTTCCAAATTGAAATAATTTTCTATTCAACTTTTTTTTGTTGCTGTTGTTGTCTTCATCATGCGTCCCGAAATTATATGCAGGAAAAAAAATCCTGGAGTGTGGGGCAGCTTTATTCGTGTTATGTATTGCTTCCTTTTCATATTTTAAATTTTTTTTTAAATCGAATTTTCCAAGCAACAACAATCAACGGAATAAAATACATTATAGTATAAAACTTTAAATTGAATGGGGTAGTATGGGAAGTGGGTGGAAAACATCTTTATATAAATGTATGGAAAAAGCTTGATTGTAATTCGACGGGAGAGAAAAGGGAAGGGAGAGAGAACGAGAGAGAGAGTGAAAAAAAGTTTAAATTACATTTTATTTAAATGATGTCGTTCTAACAATATCTTCTTCTTATGTTGTTCTTAGTTTTTATTTGATGTACCTACAATAACATTTTTGCTGTAGAAATTATTTTGGTGAACAAGTGAGTATGTGTATGAACGACAAAAACAGTGAATAAAACAGATATCATTATGATGAAGTTTAGTAGACACGTTGCAGACGGTTAGATAAAATAAATTTTTGGTAAAGTTTTGATTGTTTGTTGTGCAATCGTGGCTCTCTAAACAATTGCTTTAATCATGCTTATCAGTTTCATACAATTTCAGTATATTGTTTGCTGAGCATATATACTTTTTTGAAAACTCCTGAAAAGCAAAAGTTTTCAGTTTAAATTAAAAATTTAATTAGGTTTGATGGTTCAACGTCAATGTAATATAAAACTCACAAAGTTTCAAGTTTCTTAAGTCCTTAAGATCAAAAGCCTTCTTATATTTAAGTCTGAAGTCTAAAGTCTAAAGTCTAAAGTCTAAAGTCTAAAGTCTAAAGTCTAAAGTCTAAAGTCTAAAGTCTAAAGTCTAAAGTCTAAAGTCTAAAGTCTAAAGTCTAAAGTCTAAAGTCTAAAGTCTAAAGTCTAAAGTCTAAAGTCTAAAGTCTAAAGTCTAAAGTCTAAAGTCTAAAGTCTAAAGTCTAAAGTCTAAAGTCTAAAGTCTAAAGTCTAAAGTCTAAAGTCTAAAGTCTAAAGTCTAAAGTCTAAAGTCTAAAGTCTAAAGTCTAAAGTCTAAAGTCTAAAGTCTAAAGTCTAAAGTCTAAAGTCTAAAGTCTAAAGTCTAAAGTCTAAAGTCTAAAGTCTAAAGTCTAAAGTCTAAAGTCTAAAGTCTTAAGGCTTACGTTTAAAGTTTTAAGTCTTAATACTTAGTGACTTTAATTTTTCAAGTCATTATAGCCTAATAGCCTTAAGTCAAATACAACTAAATTTATTTAGACTTAAAACAGAACATTTATTTTACTTTATTTTATACATAACAAGAGGTTTGCCATTGTTTTACCTCACTCAAATTAGTACAGGCTCCACTCGTCAATTTTAATATGCTCGCTCAATTGTTTCAAGAAGTTTATTTATTTTAAGATGTGCCATCTTATTTTGTTCAACTTTACGAATGACACGATGCACAAGCATCGTGATCAATTGATTTCTCTCGTCATTGTCCTCATAATTACCATTAAAATCATAGCAGTTATTACTGATGCACGCACTAAACATGTCGAACTCATTTAGTTTAGCCAATTCATTTAGGTTGTAGATTATTGCTGGTCTACTATTACTACTAGTCAAGGTCAAGTTGTACATCGTTAACATGTAGTGTAATTGAAATTGAGGTCGCTTAGAATATCTAAGCGATGCGGCATAAAATAATTCCTTTAACATTGGATTCGACGAATTGTTGACATAACTCGAAATTTGCTCAAATGCTGCATCACGTGAAAATCCATAAAAGAAAAGATTTTGTAGAATTGATTGATCCATTACGAGCGGTTGATTTGTTTCGATTGATTGTAAATATTCTTCTGACTTTTTATTCATATCGTTCGTACACTTTTCGTATCCTAATTGGCACGCCCAATGCGTAACAATAATTTTCGTGTGACGTTTAGCATGAGAATCATCGTCGAGAAATTCGAATCCTAAATAGTCATAAGCCGACATGAAATAATCCCGTTTATTATGTATCACATGTTTTGCAATATCGGCGGTCAAATAGACTTTTAATATTCGATCGATTACGGTCCAGACCACATGAGTACGATCTTTTTTCAAGACCGTTAATAAATTAAAAAATATGCGAGGGCTTGTTGTATTGGCGATATGCGTGAGGTAATGGGCGTCGGATATAGTTCTGGCTCGTTCGATCGGTGGGATCATTTCAAAATTGTCACCAATGATTGCTTCCGTAATAAGTTGCCAGTTTGCTTCATCGTAATTAACTATGTAGTTACCGGACTGTTGTTTGTTAAATATGATCCAGTCGTCGGCTGATAAATTTAGCGGTAAAATCATCGATTCATTTTTTAACCATCCATCTGGTAGAGTATTCCAAAAATTTGGTTTTGATTTTGTGGCATAATTAAATGGAATGCACCATGTTTGGTCGGGTTCAACCTCATCGGCTTTAAACGAGGTTTGACTGATTGTAACATCGCCGCTTGTATAATTTCGTGTTACGTGTAAAATTGGAAAACGGTTTTGATTTATCCAGGACGAAACGAACTCCCGTATATTGACATCACTTGGAATAGTTTGATGGATATTGTTGACTTCTTCGATAATATCGACCAAATCATCTGGGATCACCGAATCGTAGGCAAACTTTTCAACGAACCGTTGCATGACAGCTTGAAATGCGCATTCTCCCAATGCATGCACGAATAGATTCACGATGATACTCCCCTTAGGGTAAACATACATTTTCCGATTTGGTATAGCATCGGGTTGGAAATCGTTTATCACTGTGACTGGCAGCTTGTGCTCAATATATTGTGTAATGGCGGTTTCACGAGAAAATATACGTTCCATAAGATTTAGTTTTGGGAAAACGTCGGCCAAGAGGCGATTTGAAAAATAAGTTGCAAAACCTTCGTTCAACCAGAGATATGTAATGTTTTGCATCGTTATTAGATTGCCAAATACTTGATGGGCTATTTCGTGTGATATAATTTCGATGGCCTCTTCGTTGTGAATTATACTCGGGATTGCGATGTTCTCGAGGACGGTATTTTCGTCGAGCGTTATTAAGCCCCAATTCTCCATGCCTTTTAGTTCTTTGCTCGTCGTTCTCGTCACCAGAAAATCTAGTTTTGGCAGTGTGTAGCTGGAATTTAGGTAAGCCTCCAGCGAATGTAATAATTTAGCCGAATACTTCTCCAGCATTGTTGAACCAGCGTTCGCAGCATGATGGATATAAATATTCATTGTAATATTATTTAAAGAATTTTCAACTGGAATCGTTCTAAATTTACCAACTGTAAATGCCACTATATAAGTGGACATTGGTGGTGTCTCCTCAAATTGAGTGGTTGTCAAATTGCCGACCCTTAAAAAGTACGAAAACTATGTGGTTTGATTTTTCTGGACCATTCAACATATATTACCTTTGCGCACTAATCACCGGCATATTCGAAATCGCTATCAGGTCACTGTTATGAGTTATTTTTATATTGAACTTTGACTTAAGAGCAATCACATCAAATCCTGGTACAGTTTCACGAAAACTGACCGCTTCAAAATGTGTTGTTACATAACAGCTGTATGGAATATTTTATTAATCAGCGCAATGTAAGACAATGTTCAACATATTTACCTCTTATTACCGTTTTCACCGAATGGGACACATGTTTTGTAGAAACCGGTGGTCACTTCATCGGAAAATTTCACCATATACTCAACATACAGATCGTACAAATGATTTTTTTGTACAACCAAACCATCGAGTTCGACAGCAATCAACTGCTCTTCGTTATACCGAAAATACGTCGCCGTATCAAAATCAATATGTTCATTACGATCGATATTTGTCAATCGTATCGCATAGATTTCGTTAAACGCCGATTTATTAAAATTAAATATGAGCACGTCAGAATCCACTCGAGACAAAAACCGAATTGTACTCGTCCCATTATAATACTGAAAATCGAGTTGGTCATCCAAATCGATTTCGATATGGTATTGGGATGGTATCACATCAGTATTGATGTTGAACGTTAGAAATTTATCCGCCACACTTTCACTCGAGTCGACGACTGTAAATTCACCACTTGTTAGACGATTTGACCAGATCGAGAGCAGAAGGCAAAATATAAGAAACATTTTCATTAAGTAAGATCTGTTGAATTACTACTCGTCTTATAAAGATTTGGTCTACGTTTTATCTCTACACCCCGAATGTTTATGTGTGTGTTATCGGTTCATGAATGAAGATTTTTGTAATTATTTCGTATAGATCAGTTTGAATTTATTCCGAAGAACTTATTGAAATTTTCTATATGTGTACGAGTGAGTATATTGTAATTCGTATATACGAATGAGATTAGACAGTTTGATCTTTCATCTGTGATTAGTTTGCATGCAGGACTTACTTAAACTATATTTAAGTGTGCTCGTAAGCACACACATACACTATTGGCGTTAATATGATTTGGAAAGCGGTTATTTTGGTCTCGTCTTAGTTCATTATCAACTTTTGTGAGTTGAACATGTTACCAAAAATCTTATACTTGTTAACTGTTCTAAGTGTTGTATTATCATACATAAAATGTGACCTTAAAATACCGCAAGTAAATCCGAGTGAAACACAGTATCATAAATTTAACATGGTTAGGGATGTGCGACCAATTCGGTACTACATCGATATTAGTTTGGATCCAATACCGAATTTTCAATATTACAATGGATCCTCGCGAATCGAGTTTCGATCGAATTTCGTATCAAATTTCTTCGCGTTTCATCTTAAACTAATAGACTTGATTGATATACACGATATAAGTTTGATGAGTTTGGATAGCGCGGCTAAAAAAGAACTACTGAATGTGACATATTTTGAAGATGGTAATGACCCATTGATTGGAATCGAAACGAAAGATGAATTGGAGCAAGGTTTGTTGTACAGTTTAAATATAAACTACACAGTACGATTTAAAGATGGTGAACGAGATGGATTCTTCAAATTTTGTTATTACTTGAATAGTGATGACGATAAGTGAGTATATATATGCATATAACTATTACAACATGGGGTATCCGGGTATTTTGTGTATTTCAGTTGTTTTGCCACAACCAATTTTGAAGTGTACAACATTCGGTCAGCATTTCCAAGCTTTGATAACGCCTCGTTAAAGGCACATTTTAATATTCGCATTCAACATCGTCGCGATATGATGGCCAAATCGAATATGCCTGAACGAATAATAGACCAGAATGATGCAACTGTGGTTACAGTATTCGACGAATCGCCTCCAATGTCAACGTATCTAGTTGCGATTGCGATTGGAAAATTTGAATCTACCCCAATCCCAAATACTTATAGTAATCTCACGATGAATTTCTATGCACCAATCGGTGTCGGAAAATCGACACTACTCGAAAAATATGCCGGCCAATTTGTGTATGTGCTTGAACAGTATTTAGATAAACCGTTTCCTTTGCCGAAATTAGATTATTTTGCTTCATACACGGCGATCGATACGATTCAAGGAATGGAGCATTGGGGATTAATAAGCTTTGACGGTGATTCAATCTTGGACACAGACAATTTAGAAAATTTTGAAGACACTGATAACACCATAAAGGTAATTGCTCATGAAATCGTTCATCAGTATTTTGGTAACCTAGTTTCGCTCAAAGAGCTTAATCATATGTGGCTTAAAGAAGGTATAACAACATATTTTACAAGTCGCGTATCTGACCAAGTATTTCCCGACGAACACTACATGGAACGAATGTTCCTGATCGATTATGCATTCGCCATGGAATTTAACACACTATATGATTCGGTTATGACTTTAAATAATTACGAAGCACTACATCAAGATTTTCATAATTCATTATTAGAAATTCACGTGATATACACTAAAGGTAGTGCTATTACGAATATGATCTGTCATGTGCTCGGCGAAAATTCGTTCAAAACATTCATTCAGAATTTAGTTAACAATTTTGAATACGATTCTATTTCAACCGATGATTTTATAAATGAGCTGCTATATGTGAACGACATGGACTTGAGAATACCGGAAAATATCGATATTTCGGCATTTGTTAATTCCTGGCTTAACCAACCGAAATTTCCTATACTAACGGTAATAAGACACTATGCAACTGATGTAATCGAAGTAACTCAAACTTCAATATTGAATAACACGTTTTGGATTCCATTCAACTACGCCATAAAATCAAATCCTAATTTTGACGTTACCATTCCCGATGATTGGCTACGAAATGTACCAAGTACAAATATTACAGTGCCAAATTTAAAACCAACTGATTGGATTATGTTCAATAAACAAGCAACTGGATACTATGTTGTGAACTATGATGCACGAAATTGGAAGCTGATCGTTGAGTTGTTATCAACCGATAGTGGTTTTGATACAATTCCACCACTGAATCGGGCTAAACTAATAATGGACGCTACTATCTTATATCGCCAGTCTTTATTACCGGATGACATTTTGTTTAAAGTAATAAATTTACTAGGCCGTGAGCACAGTTTGATAACCTGGACCATCGTTGAAAATTTTGTGTTAAACGTACCCGATATTAAGTTGTACATGGTGAGTCTGATAGCATGAAGTACATAATATGAATTAGTTATATGCTCTCGATATAATTGCAGGAGGAAAATGTCAACGAACTAATTGCACACTTTTATGCCTATTATGGTTTAGTACATCAGCCAAATGAGACACGAATAACTAAATTAGCTCGCACCAAGGCGATCGAATTGGCGTGCAAGTTAAAATATAGTAACTGTCTTGAAGATATGGAGAATGCGGTTAGTAAAATAGCCAAGGACGATGTAATTTTTGATAATATTGGTATTGACTGGCCTATGTTTAAAATACTCTTCAGTTACGGAGTCAAGAAAGATGACCAGTTCAAAGGCTTTTTTCGCAACATGAATAGGTCCAAGAACAAAGCTATAAAAATGTTTTTCTATGATAATCTCGAAGAAAAAGTTAATATAAATGCATTTAGAACGATTTTCATTACCACCGTGTACAACCTCCCATCAAGCAACAACGATGAAGATGATTTACGTTTCAATCTAGATTTGATTGAAATGGAACTTTTTTACGACCTAACCATCTTGGATGATTGTCTATTGGCGAATTGTTATGATTTTGTGAAAGTATTTCCGAATGCCACCGAACGATTCGAACGGATTTATAAAGTGGTCGAAATGGTCCTGAATAATATGGAACAGCCGAAAAATCGATATGTAGACGATGATAGGCGTTTTGCAACTGCGTATGACGTTTTGGGAAACATTGAACGGTTATATGGTAGAGACATAAGTATTCGTATAAAAGCAAATTATGATCTTGATAAACCACAACAATGGTTGGGGTAGGTGATTGAAAAATAAAAATGGAATAAAAATTATTGTTTTGACTCTAGCACCTTTTATTGCTTTCGTTTACTGTGGTCAGGAAAGTAAAATAACATTGATCAAGATATTTGAGGGCAATTCAGTTGAAATCTGTGTAAAAAGTTTAGTTAATATTCCAATGTAAAAGGTATTTTATCATCAGTTAATCACCTTTGATCGTATGATGATAAAATAAAAATCTGGAGGTTACTCGGTAAAGGTAAATGCTTGTATGTTACACCACCAATATGATCTTCTCTATGCATGTTGATAAAGCTAAAGGGGTTGTATAAAAGCTGACCAATGGACTAAAAATTACATTTTTGGTATATCAGGATCTATACAAATTCCGTGAATCATAATGAATATATCGAATATCGATCCATCGGAATGTAGTGGTGTAATATATAAAAGCACAACCCCTCGTATTAATTTGTCAATTTACTGTTTAGATTACCATTATATGCATATATAGACTTGCTATAAATATGTCATGTTCGATTACCATATAGTTAAATTTTGATATTTACTATAATCTTCTCAATTATTTCGGCTAAATCAGGATATATATTCCATCAACCTACATGTCAATAATAATAAAGTCATAGATAAGCCACACACGTTACATTATATTTAGACATCTTCGTTTAGTCAAAATTTTAAGTATATAAAATAACCCTCTTTTTAAAAATTTAAATTTACCACCCACCTATCGTCCGCATGTACATAATTTATATACACACACCATCCAGCGCCGAATTTATCCCTGTCATAAAATCGATTTCGTTAATGTATTTCTTCAAGTGAAAACGAGAGTGAATATTATAGAATGTACCCATTTATGCACACAACATATTTATGCTAAATCATATCGCATAATTTTGTATGCTCGATCTGTGCTTGAATTATGAACGCATGCTTATGTTTATGGGACGTTTGTTAACCGCCGATTTTTGTAGTTTGGTTGCCATATATACACCCAATGCTAACAATAATTATCTATCCCATGTATGTCGTGTGTTTGTTATTGGTAAGCGAGTAGAACGGGCCCGTTCTATAAAATATTCATGTCGAAATGATATGTACGAGTATATCGTGTGTCTATAGGTGGTGGGAAGGTGGTGTTTTTGTAGATGGGTTTTTTAATTTTTATGTTTTCATTGTTATGTATCGCGTATGTACTCCTCATATAGAGACAATTTATTTATGATTTTTGCATATATGTTCCTATACATACATTATGTACACATAGTTATGGAAATGGAAAGTGAATATGAAATAAATACTAACCACTTTAAATTCTCACACTATCGAACTGTATACGTTTTTGTTAAATATCCTGTTTTAAAAAATTATTCCCTATTTTCCCGGATTTTACATACATACATACATTACATAATATACATAGAATAACGGACGAAGTATTTTATAACTTTTTTGCAAACGTTCAAAAATGTATGCGTACATAATAAAATAACCAAACTGCTACCCCTAGTATTTATGCGAATTTATGTGTACAACATGTATGATTTATTTTTGACATGGAAATCGTAGAACTGTACCTTGGCACGACAGACAATGCAAACATATAATATTCGCAGCTACAGTACGTTAATAAAATCTTTTATAAACCCGTGGAATTATATAAAATTTCGTTTACGACGGATTACGATACCAAAGCTTTGGTATAGATTAAACCTGAAAATTTAAGAGTTGAGCTCATAGAGGGCCGTTAAAAAGTATACATGTGTCTCAGTTCAGAAGGTGCGATCGTCGTACAAAACAACACAAAAACCAAAATAATACCCCTAAAAGTTGGCTATATCATTTCATTTGGAAGTAAAAAAAAATATTTTCCCCTTAAAGACGACTTCTTTGTGATTTTTTATTCTATTGCTTTGTACTAAAATTTTAATGTTGTAAACCGATAATTTTCCTGTAAGTTCTAAAAGCTATTGAGAAGTAAGCTTTTTTGAAATCTACAGTTGAATTGTGGTCAATATTACCATAGATTTCAATTCAAGTGACTATAATAAAAATTCAAATTTTAAGAGATAATATTTTGTACTAATACTAAACAAAAAAATATCTTTGCTAATTAGGACAGTTTCGTTTAAAATCTTGCTAGTGCACTTCCTAAATGTTACGCTATAAAATATTGTTTATAGTGCGTCGGTGATCAAAAGTACACATCATATTAAAATCGTTTCAAAATTAAACGGATTAATTCGACCTTCCAATTTATCTTGTCCTTTTGTACATTTCCACAGTAGATCAAACTTTTGCTAAATACTCAAGTGTCCACTTGTCTTTGTAAATTGTATTACGAATGCACGATAGTGAATGACATACAAAACAATAAAACGTTACATTTTCCGATAAGAAAAATGCGACAAAAAAAACAAAACAACGAAAGGGATAATTTGAGTGGAAATTGTGAAAAGGGGTACAAAAAAGGGTTGATATTTTTAAAATTACAACAACAATCGTATAAATTTTGGTGTATATGAATTGAATATTTTATTAATAAAAAAGGAAGCTGCTATCCTTTTTCGGATGGACAAAAGGAATAATATATTAGGATTGCGAGGAAACAGATGCGTGAGAATAATAGCAAAGAGTTAACAAAATTTTATTTTTAATTATTCACGTAAAAATAATTTTATTTTATTGTTGTATTAAATATATAACATAAAAATAATAAATATTTATAATTAATTTTTTTAAATTATGTGAATAGAGTTCTTATATCGAGGTTTATTTTACTGTCCGTATTGTTATTATCTTATGGGTTAGATCCTTTATAGTCAAGATGAAACTGTCAAGGGAATACGTATCTCTACATGTAAGATATATATATATATTATAAAGGGTTAGTATAATGTCCATTATGTTCATATAAAGATAATAATTATATCGATATACCTGTCTTATATAGTGCACGCGTACTTAGACACAGATGAATTTTATTTGGTACAGTCTTTTTATATTGCTTGTGTAGGATCAAATTATGCAAATTGGAATACAATTTATTGTCCTTTAAACCTTTTTTAAAAATTTAATTTCAATTAAATTTTATTTTTGGGATGTGATAATAAATTGTCCCGCCTTGGTCGCATATGTTAAATATAATTTTAGGAATTTATGTGTGGTACACTTTGACTATACACATACTGTATAAAGTAATTAAAAAAATGGATTATATATACGAGTGAAAAAATATAACTCATCTTACATAAGGTTTAATCATATTTAGTGTTATCATTAAGTGTGACGCAAATTTTGAAAGATAGTTTTCAGATCGACCAGAAATTATGAATATGCAAATAATGGGTTACTGATGAGCTGACCTCTTAATACAGTGGTGATCTAATAAACCGCATGATCTAATGAATTGCGTCACTCATGTTACATTTTATATCTAACTCGTGATTAAATCCATGCATATAGACATATTCTCACCTTGGACAATATAATTTTGAATCACGTATACGTAATTATCAAACAGGCCATTCGGATTAGGGTGCGGATTATAACGCTTCTCGAACACAATGGATGACGTAAATTTTATGTCTCATTTGCGATTTTTAATTTGAACCACCAATGCTATAACGCGTACATATTTATAAATTCATAACGCGCAATGGAATATTTCAGCAAGAACAAATATTTATGCGATGATACCATCGTAGAAGAGTGGTAAGCAATTAGTAATTGTTGTAATAATAATAATCATAATAATAACCATGTTAATTAATGTTTATTTAAATAATTTTTTTTTATGTTGTGCTTAGGAATTAGAAGCACAACATAATATAGCAACGAATCATATACACACAATTAGCACCCTCTTTAATTTTTAACATACGATATATACATATATATATATATAAATATTCACTTGAATCGATATTAACTTCATCGTGTGTACGTACACTAGCTCTAGTCGAGATGAGTATAGGGAACTCATGTTATTCCCCATACCCATTATGTATGGTTTTGTTAAAATTGCTTAAATCTTGAAAAGGTAAAATTTATTCGAAATTTGTCTGTAAATTAACTCAAATGATGCTTATCGTTCTCTCTGCCGCTTCCATCGCACCAAATTAATGTCTTTCTACATGGATTACAGTATAGGTTTTTACTTCTTCTTCTTCACAATTTTTCCAAATTACATAGCACAATAAAGAATATAAGTTTATAGTGTCATTCCATTCGTTTATCTAAACTTAAGTTTTGTGATAATTTTATGTTAATTTATATTTGCTGTAATTAGAATAATTTTCTTGTGTGTAAATCACTCAATTTAAAAAAAATTAATGCAATCGTGATTATGGGTTATAAATTTGAAGTTTTTGGTTTTGTGATTTCTTGTTAATATACAAACAAAAATCTATCCACATAAGAGGTTTGTGGTTAAACCTGCGATTTCTTAGAAGAGAAATTGTAGTTTCTTTGTGCGCGTACATTACGGCGACCGTCTATACGTATATTGGAAGCAACAATGGAATATTATTTACAGAATTATTGGAAACGTTACAACCTTAATGTAGGTCGATTATTTTGTATATAAAAAGATATATGGTGTCTAGATACGTGAAGAAAAGTAATCGGTTCTATGAAATAGCCTTTGCCGGGGCAAAGCCGGGGTCACCATTTCTGGCTCAATTATACTTGTAATGTATTTATGAAAAACACTAAAATTAATTAAAGCTCATTATATCACATTACGACCGAAACAAATACTCAACATAAACATGAATGAAAAAATGTGTTAATCCGTAATGCATCACATAAAAATAGCATAAAATATGTCTATCGTATATAAAATGTAAATTTATTTATCGTACTTAACCCTTTCGAACAAATTTAAATAATATTTTTTATCGATTTTCTATTTTGTATTTTTTAATGTCAGCATGCAATCCGATAATTATGAGCATTTGCATACATAATATATATTTTATGTACATATGCAATAAAACAAATTAATGCATATACATTATATTTTAGTTGAATAAATATATGTGTGTACATAACTGAATTGAATTTATACCAGTATACAAAAAAAAATTATGAAAAGCACTCGAGAGATCATAAAAAATGCATGAGCATGAATTATGTGGATTATGCTTCTACAAACAAAATTTTTTGAATGGATTTGAATGAAGTGGATTGTGTAATTTACCTTCTGATTAGTCTACTGTACAATTTTGTAAACATATATAGAAACGCCACTGCATCTGTCTAATTACTTATTTAGCCATTAAGTTTAGATTTGCTCGCAAGACATAAACTCAATCAAAAAGCTCTTTCCCACTGGAGTTGATTTGATTAATCGTTTTATTGTTTGTTTTATCAAAACTAGCATATCCATACGTGTGTATGTATATACATGTACCATACCAAAAAAAGATTCGGCGAAGGCATAAACATGTTTTGATGTATATTTGATGTTTTGCGCAAAACATATATCAAAATACCACTTTTTATGCTTTTATATCGTAGTTTGTACAATACATAATATTTTCGCTATCGGGTAGTAGCATCCCTTTTTTTATAAAAATATAATAGAAAAACCGAGCATCACACGGATTCCACCTCATCTCCATCGCGCTGTAAATTGCACGATACGCGACCATTTTAAACCAAATTTAAATTTTGTTTGTTGTGCAAACATCAACAAAATCTTTATTTGAATACGTGTTTGTAGGTATATACAGGGTGGAGCAAAATTCCCGCTAGCATTTTGATTGCCTATAACTTTGCCTAAAAAAAGATAAGTTGGTTTGGTTTTCATAAAAAGTTTATTTGGTCTTTACATTTTTTTTATCGTTATGATTGGAAAATTTGTCGCCTAAATGATGACCACGATTCACTATGCAACTCTTTTTAATGCATTTTTCATGACATCCTGCAACATCTCAGGCTGAATTTCTTCAATTTCTTGACGAATATTGTCTTTAAGATGTTGAATCGTTTGGGGCTTATTCACATAAACTTTTGATTTTAAAAAAGTCTGATACTGTTAAATCCGGAGATCTTACTGGCCATATGCTAAACCACCATTTCGCGAAATTAGTCTTCGTGGAAAACCTCATTCAATAATATCATTGTTGAACGGGCTGTGTGTGGTGTGGCTCCATCTAGCTAAAACCACATGTCCTCTAGTCCTTGCTCTTCCATTTCAGGCACAAGCAAATTTCGAATCATGTCTTGGTACAGTTCGGCAGTAACAGTAACTTCAACACCTTGGTCATTTTAAAATAAATAGGGACCAATGATGTTTTCAGCATGAATACCACAAAACAGTTCTGTCTTGACGTGGCCACTGAAATGAAAACGGGTTTCATCGCTCATTATCAATTTTGACGAAAAACCTTTAATTTCACCAGACAGCTTTAGGATTGCATTATACTGTACTGAACTCGTTGATCAGGATCATTCGGTATCAATTTTCGGACTAATTGAATTTTGTACGGGAATATTTTCAAATCAGTTTTCAAAATTCACCTTTAACTGCGTGCAGAAATGTGTACCTGGGAACCACGTCTTCGGATTGATGTTTCTGGGGACTCTGGAACACTATCGCGCACCAGAGCCACATTTTTAGCTGTACGAGACGTCCGTTATCTTTCAGAACAGGTTCTGTCTGCTGTCGTACCGTATTCTCGACAATTCGCATGTAAACGATAAATTGTGGTTTTGGATATTTTTGACGCAATTCCCGCTGAGTGGCAATAATGGAATGATTATTTTAATAAATATTGTCACTATTTCTGCTCGTCTACGTAAACCAATGGTTAAAGCGAAACTGAGTTAAACATCACATAACCAAGATGTCGCGCAATTAAAATTGTAGCGGGACTTTTGCCGCACCCTATGTTGGAAGAATAGGGTTGATTATTTGGAAAACAGATTTTCCTGACATTCTTTGTAGAAACCGCATCTGAAAGATAAATTTAGGGAAAAGTTCGTAACTTCTCCAATGAGTTCCAACTATTGGTTCAATTATTGAGGAAACAAAAACTACACCTTTATCTGGTTTAAACATCCAAAAAGCTTTACTTCCATAGTTTATTCCCTTATCTACAATATTCGTGTAAATATCACCGCAAAGTTAATTTACCATACATAGATGCAATTAAAATATTTTAATTCAATTTACAACTTAATGATTCATTAAACGCATATCAATATTTATTCAACCCATCTACTTTGTTTTGTACTCATATATACTCACAATGGTTGGCGTGCAGTGAATATGGTAAAATCTTATATCCATAAAAAATCAATTTCATAAACGCATTTTTATTAATTAATAATGCAAATAATTTTTTAAAAATAAAGTGCGCTACTGTCCCGATAATTAATATTCGATTCATCATCGCAACATTGAATTTATGCAGTTTATCCTTTTTAATTAAATTCACTTGTTTAGTCGAGAGATGATACAAGAAAAGGATATATTTGAATTCAAGCAGCGTAATATTTTTACGAATAACGTAAAAGACGACGACGAGGACTATTAAATACAAGACGAAAATGAAACTGAAAATCTTATTAAAATTTAGAAGTAAGATTATAAATTATCCAAACAATCAACCACAAGGATTATGAAAACAACAACAAAACTGTACTGGTTTTTTATTGCACTTTAGTTCGGGCTAATGTTTATCTGCCAGTTATGTATCTATATATATATATATATATATATATATATATATATATATATGAATTGGGGATATTTTAAAACATTTAAAAATTTGCCCAAACGATTTCTTTTCTTAATTTAAACGGATAATTTATTATTTCTAATTTTCAACCCTATTAGGAGACGAGTATTCCTTCCCTCTCATCTTATCATATATATATATATATAATATCTTACAGTCAACGTCGTCGTATTCTCGTTAAAATTTTTCTTGGCGACAATTAAGAAAATTAAATTTAACCCTTCTTTGTGCCATGCACATTTGGAATGACAATTAAGTGGAACATTTAAATTTTGGTCAATTGGATTGTTTTTTCTTGACATTTTAATCAGAACAAGTCGCGTAAATCATTTCGATAAACTATGCTAATATATGTATCAAGCAATGGGGTTTAAATTCTACTTCTATTGTGTACGAGTATATACTGGTTGTAGATAAGGTTAATCAAACACTAATGCCACAAATATTTGTTCACTGTCAACCGCAGAATCAGAATTAATGTTTGGATATGTTGTCATAGCAGTATCATTTCGCAGTGGCTACATGTACAGGAACTAAATCCTCCTTTTATGCTATGAAGGCACGACTATTAATAAAACTTGAATGTATATGGGCTTCTAGAAGATAGAGATTAAGAACAGAAGCGTTTTGAAATTAAAAACCAGAGAAGAAATTTCCGGCTAATTTCAACTAACTTGACCAGTAGAGACATACGTTTTATACAATTATGAAACTGATTGCACAGCGCTTATTTTTAAGTGATACCGCATGTCTGTATCGGATTTTATGCAAATCAGAGACCAACAATTTTTATGGCAAAAAAAACATATAGGCTACTGTTTTATCTAAAACAGCAAAAAAAAAATATTTCTCGATTTTATGGTTGATATCGATTAATACATCCATAATCTACATATTAGTACCATAGAAAACATTTCAAATGGTATCGTTCGTTAAATATTAACAGTTAGAGTATGATCGAAAATTTCAAATCAAAATGCGCACAAAACACATGCCAAAACAAATAAAATTATAAAACTGATTGCGCAGTGCTTATTTTTAAGTGGCACCGCATGTATGTACCGAATTTCATTAAAATCGGAGACCAAAAGTTTTTATGGCAAAAAAAACAGATAGGCTAACCACTGTCTGTTTTTGTCTTCAAAAAGCTCAAAATTTTTTGTTTCGATTTTGAGGTTGATATCGATTGATATAACCATATTAGACATAGTACTGCCATAGAGAACATTTCCATCGATGTCGTTCGTTAATATTGATAGGTAAGATATGAAAGAAAATGGCAAACAAAAGAGCGCTGAAAAAACTGGCCAAAACAATAAAATTATGAAACCGATTGCACGGTGCTTATTTTTAAGTGACACCGGATGTCTGTACCAGATTTCATTCAAATCGGAGACCAAAATTTTTATAGCAAAAAAAACAGATAGGCTAACCACTGTCTGTTTTTTCAAAAACATTAAAAAAAAATGCTGTTAAAGTTAGCCGAAAGTTTCCAGCCGAAAAAATAAAAAAATCGATAATGCAGATTGTGTCTTTGCTATTCCAGCCGAAAGTTAAAAATTGTATATTTTTTTGATTGATTTCTAGCCGAAAAGTTTTCTCCGACATTTTCCAACCAAACAAAATTTGATGCTACGAAAAATTATCAAACTAACGGAAAAACACTTATATGAAAACTAATTAAAATACTCATATGTAATAATGTTTAAATTCAGAAATCTCTATAAAATCAACCTTTAAAGTGTTATGGCTGGATAGAAGTTTATTTTAAGCGGTTTGTCAATGGCTATCACTGGAAAAAAATTTGGGTCAAGTTTCATGTGGGGAGTCCCGGAAAATTCGATTCATTGAACTCGTAGTACAAATTTCTAAAATCTCTATAAAATCAACCTTTCGGTAAGAAATTTTCGGTTAGAAATCAATCAAAAAATATGCAATTTTTAACTTTCGGCTGGAATAGCCAAGACACAATCTGCATTATCGATTTTTTTATTTTTTCGGCTGGAAACTTTCGGCTAACCTTAACAGCATTAAAAAAAATATTTCTCGATTTTATGGTTGATATCGATTAATATAACCATAATCATCATATTAGTATCATAGAGAATATTTCAATTGGCATCGTTCGTTAAATATAGACAGTTAAAGTATGAGAGAATTTTTTCTTTCGATTTTAGCACAGTTGGGTTGGGATACATTTTATATTTTCAATTGATGAAAATTATGTAAAAAAACCGTGTAGAATACAGTGTGTAATTTAAACACCCAACAATGATCAGATTAGCTGGAAGTGTCTATACCAGATTGTGTGTATCAATAGTTTTCTCTGAGAGTAAGTTAGCGGTATGTGGCTCTATAGAAGAGGCTTAGTTGGGGTGATAAGGCTGTTAAGGAGTTACTGAGAAGGATATAATAGAACATAGCTATGTTTTAGACGAGTCGTAACTGCCATGTGTGATTTTATTTAAATAATAATTAAATAATTCAATAATACGATTTTTGTATTGAGATGATTACGGTTGGAAAGAGATTGCTTGAATGACTGTCCGAATCAGGAAGTTATCGCTCAAGTCGTTTCTGTGACCATTTCCTTATAACCTTCAGTGTTGACATGCATGCCGGGTCTTGGCTCGCATAATTCTGGATTATAAAGTTTTCAGGTACTCATACTTCTGGTACTCTGTTGCCCATATACTAGGATTATGGAAACAAAACTACATTGCCTATCATATCATAGTCAATTTCAATTCATAACAAATATCTGTTTTATGATTTGCTTTCTTTGTGACTAATTGTCCATTCGGACTCGAGTGATTTGCCAGTACGTAGATAATTGTAATCGTAGCTGTACTCATACTTCTGAAATAAGTGGTTCAAGAACCTATACATTGTTGAATTTAAATATTGACAAATAAAACGACCAAAAATTGATAATGATTATTGGTTATGGTCAACAACATAAAACGTTCGTAAATTATTTATCTGTACCATAAAAACGTAATACATGAATACATTTCTGTTTTTTTTTTTGTTTGTGAACATAATAATAAAAAATCATAAAATTGATGACCATTTATCATGATCAATATAAAACATAATATATCTCAATCATCAAAATCATGCACCACAACATTGTGGCGATTATATAAAATTCTATTAAAACGGTTTTATTATATCAGATGTGTGTGTGTCTCGATTATTTAGCACTGAACTACATATGTATAACAGTTATATGTTGTTATTAAGTTATTTATCTCAGATATTATAATTAAACGTACTGAGTAATTTTTTTTATACTCACATATTCGTCACGTCTTGATTACATATACATCAGCTACACAAATTGATATTCTTCTTCTTAAGTTGATTTTGATTAGTTTTCATCGTTAAACTTTTTCCGAAAAACTAATCTAAAATTATTAGTCATGATTCACATAATAAAATTTTACAGTACTCAAAACTTCAAAGTGGATTTTTATACATAAATACATAAACGAATACATACTCGTACATAAATTATAATTTAAAAACTATTTTATATATTATAGTTTCCTATACAACAAGTATTAATAACGAAGCTGTGGCATATTAAGATGAAGGAGTATGAATACATGTCTTGAAAATAATTTTTATTTATTTTTTAATCCGTTCTATTTAAGATTACTTTTATCTCATATTTATATATAAATTATAAAAGTTACACATAAAGGAATGTATATACTTATATACAGATCCCTTTAAATTACAAAACAAGGAAGAAAATGATAATAATTAAAAAGATTTAAGAAGAGCAGAAGGATTCGAAAAAGAATTAGAAAAACATACATTAATTTTCATCTTAAGTCTTCTTCTTCTTATGAATACACTCGTATAGTAGTTAGTGATCATATTTCTTCCCTCATTTACGTTATCAGATAATGACAATAAGAGACTATTAAGGATAATAATAATATTTCTGTGTGTGGCTTGAGTTTTTCTACTGTGCTGTGCCATGGCATTACCCAAAAAGTTTAAGTAGTTTTTTATGTTAATTTCTTTTTGTCTATAAGCGTCGCATACCCATCTTGTTGGTACAATAATGTGTTTCGAATTATATAGGAGTGTTGTTATTCAGGATAGCATTGGGTTTTAGTTTTATGTGTTTAGAGATTAGAGAAAAATTTTGGCATATGATTGGAACAAAAGAGTGTAATAAATTTTATTTGAAGTTAAGACATTTTTAATTACCTGTTGTAAATATTTTGGAAGATCTCATTAATACACTTAATACTATGGCAATACTTTTTTTGACAAGTATCGTTTTACACGAAGAAACACACTCTTGTTTCCTGCTATGAGAACTATATACATGTATCTTGCCAAATCGTGGACGTGCACGGGTATATATGGATTTGTCGAAAAATAACGTAAAACCAGATCATTTTGCATAGCTCTCCTCATCCATGCCTAGTGCGAAGGATGCAGGACGTTTTCTGCACTCCAACAGGGGGGGGGGGGGTTTAGAGATGTGTAATGAGGTGGTAAAAACCCCTTTTGGTGAAAAAATCCTACTCTAATTGTCGCAGCTTTAACCACACTGCGCTTCATTTGGTCTGTGAAATTCGAATTGTTGAAGCGTATGGTTGTATAATTCGCTAGTCCCCCGTTAGAGTCACCAATGTAAATCAGTATAAACTTTGAGTTGTTACTTGTATGTCGTAATTCTCTCTAGGCCGGTGGTTTCGATCTATTGTGACGTCATTGAATGGCTGAACTGGATTCCAGTATACTGTGTGATTCATATATATACGTTCAGTCGTGATGCGACAGTGCTAGCGAATCGATATATTGATTGATTTAATTGAAGCGTGATGTTAATTGTATTTTGTGAATTGTTTAGGTTACTCTGAACGCCACAGATGATTTTGAGCTGTCCCGAATGTATATGGGCTATGTTAATATCGTTAATATATGGCGTATCAGTGTCAAACTTGGACCAAGATATTGTAATTGTTTCATAAATATGTGGTGTAAGATAAAGATCAATGCGATTTACATAATGCGATTCCAAGGGATCGATGAATTTCTATCCAAATAATTCAGTAACTAAATTTTTGAATTGAGTGAAGAGGAGTATCGAATTCAATGTGAATTTATCTTTATATAGTAATCTTCAAGAAGTGTCATTTATGACATGGATAACAAACGAGTATTGTGTACCACAATAAATACCTGATCGTTCACAAAAAATAATTTATTTGGTTCGTGAAACCGCTGCTGCAGACTTTAAAATTATAATTTCTAACGTTACAAAGGTATCAAAGCGGTGATCATTTGGTTGAGCTTGTTTTGCTTATATAAATAAATGTTTGAACTGGATCAAACAAAGGTACAAAAAAACTTAATGTGTAGATCGAGAAAAACCAATTTAGTTTAAAAAAAATTCGATCTTGCCAGGAGTCGAACCTGGAATCTTCTGATCCGTAGTCAGACGCGTTATCCATTGCGCCACAAGACCTTGCTATATGAATACAAACTACTAACTAATTTAATTTTTCTCTTAACTACATATCACGTGATTTTGGTAACGAAAGAATTCTAAATAATTTGAAATTTCCACAGAAAGTGCGTGTTATTGAGTGAAAGATTTTATGTGTGATAGAAAGGTTATTCTCAAAAGAAAGAACTACAGGTAGTATTCGTTTCAACCTTTCTACCGCTGCTGTTAACCGAGTTTTAAGGTGAATTCGAACAAGTTTCTCATTTTGAGTTTTAGAGTGAATATTAGAGAATTTGACATCACACTCCAAAACGACGTGTGCTGTTAATGTATTTCGAAATGGAGTGAAGGGAGCTTTTAGCCAATTAATGCAAATTGAGAATTCATTTGCAAGGGTAGTATTGGGTGCGATAAGCCAAATACACACCCTATTTTCTGAGATATATGATCTACCTCTTCGTTATAAGAGAGAATGAATTACAATGAAAAAAAACTGTACGAATAAGATTACAAAAAAGGTGGGGAGTCTAAACCGACTTACAGAGTATGTGTTATATCTGAAAATATTGATGTTATTTTGACAATCCGAAACGCTGGTCCGAACCCATTACCTAACAACCTTACATTGTGTATGGAATTGGAGGATTATTTATTTGAGAAAGTGCTAGCGTTAATAATAATAGAGTGAATGTTGGAATATATGTTGAAAGAACGAATGTTGGAAAATCTTTTCAACTCTGTTTATGAAGGCGCGAATGAGGGGAGGAGGAAAATAATTATATTTACCGACCCCCAGAGTGGTATTTTGATGATAAATAATGGAGGAAGCAGAGATGGATTCGATATTTTAATGTAGATGTAATCAGTCGATGGATTTCATCACATAAAAATATTGAAGGAAATGCAAGAGCCGATATGCTTGCCAAAGAGGTCACATTCAAGTGAAACTATTAAAAGGTATGAGAAGATGGATGCAAGAGATGTACTTCGTATGTATCAAGAGAATGTGTTGAATAAATGGGTAAATGAATATATGAGCTTGAGCATAGAATAAAAGGAAAAAGTGCAGTGAGTTGTGTCCCCGAAAAACGCCTTTTTAAAAGGAGTTCCAATGGGGTACCAGAATGTTAAGAACGATTGAGAGAATCAGAATGAATCATGGTAATCGGAAGGAGTGTTTATTAAAACGTCAGTTCATTGAAAATAATGAATAAATTTTTTGTAAATTTGAATGCATGGTTGGCAATATGACTTCAGATAAAGGAGTTAAGCCTTTAAAAGGTAACGAAAGGGTCGACGTGTTTATGGGACCAAGTGAGAGATTTTATTCGTTTGAGCAATAAATAGAAAATGTTTAAATGAAATGATAGCATTTGTATCATTAATGTCGAGTTGATTGGGAAAATGGAATAAATGAATAAAAAGAGAAGGAGAATACTAAAAACGGCGAGAGCACTCAGGGAAGTGCGTTTATAGAATCGAGTACATATATCCTGAAACCTACCGATTAAAGATTACGAAATTTTTTTAGTTCAAGCTTGAAAAAATTAAAAAACTTATGAAGCTTCCGTGATACTCAGGTGTTTTAGAAAATATCTAAATTATTAAGCCCTAAAATGGTATTCTGAACGATTAAATCATATCATTTCCGTTAATCTCCCCATTTTGCATTTTTCTGCCATTCAAATTTATATCCGCACGTAAAACGTGTCTTTATGCTCAAATCGACATAAAAGCACTTTTTATGAATACGTAGGCAGCCGCATTGTGCACGGAAAAAGGAAAATAATAAAATTTATATGAAACAATATCCGTGTTATAGGTATATTATTACAACATATACACGCCACACAGTCACAAACAGTTTAAGATAAACATATTAAAAGTGTAACGTAAAAATTCTGCGGTGATATAAGACTTTGTAATATCCTGTAATTCTTATTAACTCTGCGTGGGTATAGGTATGTACGTACGTGTTTGTACACACATATAGCAATAATAAAATGTCGTTTATTCACTTTAAACGATCGTATTTTAATTTTACCATTTTATACGATATGGTTTCTGTTTGTTATTCTTATCAAATAAAGTATAATAATCGTACCTTATGCACTGTTGTTCCTGTCAAAAATATACTATGTATGTACTAACATATAGACGACATGTTATTGTAGCGCAGATATTCTCGTAAGAAACCGTCGAGCATATATACACTTTGTTTTGCTTTTACGATTCGTTATATCGATAAATTACATTTTAAGTGATTCTCTAGTGACTATCGAAAATAGATTTTCCCGTTATATATTTTCACATTTTCTTTTTGGTTTAAAACCACATCAACATGTTTTCTGTACACATATGTGTAATGTGATGTGTTTGCTCTGTATATTATTTCTATGTGTATATTGGGGGTTTCTCTACATTTTATCTCCTAACAATTTATAAGTTTTGTTATTGTTTGGGTTTTGGCATACTCGTATGTGCGTGACTCGTCGAACGATGTTATTTTGGTAAAGTATGTTATACAATATATTGAATATAGACGTTATACGCGTATTATGTGTGAAGTCAATGCACTACTATTATAGTGTGTGAATGAGTGGTGGGCAAAAGTTGCACTAACTGACATGGAATAGATTTATGATGCCCTGTTGGTGTGCAGTTCAACAGAGGATCATAAATGTGTTCAGTCATACTGCCGATCGTAGTCAGATGGTGAAAAATCCAAATGGTCGGCACATTCAAGTATGCACATACTCGTACACATATTTACTTTGCTCTCGATTGGTTCTCAAAAGTCTATCTTGATGTATATGTCGTCCGCTTTAATTCACATTATAAAAAGGATATAATCATAAACTTTACTGTCCTTTTTTTGTGTTGCCTTGTGTATAATAATATTTATATTTCAAAAATTTTCAATCCTTTATGTTATTTAACCATCTCCAAAATGAAAAAAAAACAAAATTTATGAAAATTAAAATTGAATTTATATGGTTGATGGTCTCCCTGGTATAGTTAGTTTTGTTTGGTATATTTGGATGTGCACATATAAGTCTGCTTCTCCTTTGTGGGTCTAGGAATATGAAATTTTTTCGGTTTATCTCGACAAAAAATTCTATTAAATGGACTTAAAGGATTTTGATTTCAGAATGTAATAATTTTACTTTCGGAATTGAATTAATATTTTATACAAATTATAAGTGATTTATGGGCATAAATCATGGTAATATTTTCGTTTTTGTTCGTTGTATGATGACGGTTAGAAAGGATATGAAATGTGGATAGAACATATTATAAGTTTTTAAGGCAAGATTTAAATGTCAAAATTATTTGACTAAAAAGTTCGTATATCCTTTTTAAAGGATACCAAATAATATGTTATGTACTATGAATCCTTTGAATGACTTGGGCGCGCACTACTGTAACATATCATCATTAATAAATTTCTTTGTTGGTAAAAGCTCAATATGCATTGGGGACTAAATCTGAAAGATACATTTCAATCAATGCAAATTATGTAGTGTGCATCCTATGCACCTGTAGGATATGTAATTAATCCGTGGTATGATCGCACGAGCTTTCTGTGAATGGTTGACAGCTTTCAAACCACAAGCCGTTAGTAAATTGTGAACAAGCATGGAACCGATTAAAGCTGGTAAAATTAACTTGCACCTATTCACTTAAGATACTCACTGCGCCTCATTAATTCTGGTGATACCATTAAGTTCGCTTTCAGATTGATTGCGAAATAAATAAACTCGAAATCTTTGTTATTTTGACAATCATAACGATCCAAATTAATATACGACCATCATAAAACTTCTGGAATTAGAAAAAAATCCATCAAAAACAACTGAAATAAACATTATGAACTTTTCATCTGTGTAAAACACAGTACAGAACTATAATCCAATAACAATATAATGGAAAGTTTTTTAATGTCAGGTTAAACATAAAAATCAGCAGCATAAAACAAAAATGTTGTTGTATGCTGTAAAAATTGAATAACCTTTTTCATGGACTTGAGAATTTAACAAACAAAAGCAAAATATTTTAAGTAAAAGCTTTCAGTATAAATAAAGCTTTTGTGTTTTTTATTAATGCTGTTGTTTTAGAAATTTAATTTAATTTTAGTTAGATTTTAAATTGATTTCTTATATATGTATGTACGAGTATGAGCAAGAAGAGGTAGTAATAGCAAGATATTTTCTCACTTAATGTAATAATTTTATTCTAGTCCAAAACACTTCAGATCATCTTTAAAAATAACATATTAAATTTAATTACCTAATTACTAATTACGAAACCAAATTTAAATTTTGTATTATATATATAGTAAACAACACCTAATTAAATCACCTGTTCGTTGTATATATACTCCCTTGGTAATGTACCTAAATAAATACTTCGAATTGTTCGTGGGTAAAAAAAGTAAAATATAAATTGTTGTTGTCTTAGGAAAATGGTTACTTTCAATTAAGATGTAACGTTCGTAGATACGAGTATTTCCCCCCAAAAGTTTTTTTTTTTGTTATCAACTTTACTGTGCGTTCCGCATAATTTTTTCACTTAAATCAACTTCCTTGTACACTAATAATGCAACAAATATTACGCGTCTTAAATTAAAAGGTACACCAATTTACCATCGTACTGATGGTGTATAGGTAAATAAATCGTAATTGTTAATACACAGTTCGTAAAGTTTAAATTTTTTAATAATAAAATACAAATTTTAATAAGGATTTTTTTTTTCAGGTAACGGTGGAAATTCGACGAAAAATACTTTTCAGTTTAACGTGGAAATTTTATGACTCTGTACATTTAATGGATAAAATTATATTTACAATATACAATAGTCACAACAGGATACATATTTATTAAGTTTTCTGGAGGAGTGAAATTTTCTCCGCGCTCCTCTGAAAATAATCACTGTATGTTAGATTCAATGTACAAACCGAAACCAAATAAGAATTATATTGGAACCGTCATATCGTGAATTAAGGTTATCGTAGAGTTAAATCCTATGTATAGTAAGTCGCAGTTCCCGAGAGTTAGCTCGATATAACAAAAATTCAAAGAACTGTTCCAGGGTAGGAAAATCATTGTCTGTAGAGTCTCTGACCCACAACATCTTTGTCTCGTCTTCGAGTTTATCTTCTAGGATGCGAATAAGCGACGGATCTCTCGATTCGGCAGCTGTTAAACCTCTAACCACCTCATCTGCTATATCTCCTACTTCTCAAATATTGACTTGATCCGCTTGTCTCACTGGAGTTATGTTCAAAAACATGTCAATAAATTTTCTCACCGTATATTCTTCTGACCATATCGTTAATAAGACTTCTGGACAACCTCTATATAATTGGCATCCGTTCAACCCTTATATAATGTTTACATCGGCTTTATTAATATTAGTCTGCATGTTGCTTTCATTTAAATTCACCTGTGGATGTTCCATACTTCGTACTCGGATAGATCTAGTCAGATTAGCAACCACGTGGAAGTAATTCTCTTCAAAATCGGACAAATCGGAACCTTCAATTGATTTGTTTATTGTAACTTTTTCATTTACGTACGTTACAAGCTTGGTAATCTAATCTTTTGTCACCGCAAGGCGTCTTTTAGCAGCAGCTTATAACGTTAATTATTTGATATAAACATAAAAATCAATCATAATAATCATCTCATTAATTATCGACTGTCAAACTGTCAACAAATTTAACTTGAAATTAGTAATAATTAAAGTTTGAGTTGTTGCTTTTGATGAATATCCATTTTTTCAATGTCATACTTGACAATAGCATCTTTATCGTGAGGAAAGTATGGAAAGGTTCTGCGTCGCTATGTGTCAAATAGTTTCTCAACTTGAACCACTTTTTGCCTTTAACAGGCGCTTCGAAAAATAATAATGTAGCAGCTGGATAGTGGTATCAGCTTTCAATGACAGCTAACCAGACATCTATAGATACTATCTACGCTGCTTTATCTTCACTTTTGAGCTGTAGGTTAAGTTAGGTAAGGTAGAGTGGCTGCTATAGCACAATAAGACCGGCGACGGTCCGTTGTGGTACCACAGGATCTTATTTCTCTATTACCCTTATGAGAGCAGTTTGAGCTACTTATGTAGCGTGATAAGTCTCGCACCTTACAGTTATCGAGATCAGAGAAGCAGTCTATTAAGAATTTACCCAAATATTCATGTCTTTTGTGTGCCAAAGCCGGGCATGAGTATACGAGGTGGACAACCGTCTCTTCCTCCTCCTCGTCCATACAGCTTTTGCAAAAGTCATTTGCATGCTCCCAAGTAGGGAGTACCTATGACTGTGAGTTCTTCGTAGGACGATCATTGTCTTTAAGCGTTTGAAGTCAAGTATTGGCCAGACTTGTATTGTTACACTACATGAGAGGGTGTTCGTTCACCTTTCATTTTTTTAGGCTACTGCCTTCTTTTTAAGCACTGTCTTTCAGGTGCCTTAATCGGCTTCTCCAACTTTGCCCTATGCGGTAGCAGTTCCTCATGACGTCCGAGTGGCCAGGGACCCAGGCTGTCTGACTGTTGAAATGCTCACTCATCTCATTCACAGAGAAGTAGCAACCTAACGCAACTCTAGCTTCAGAGAAACAGTGACCAGCGACTTGATTTTTGCCTGACTGTCCACATCGATTGCGATAACAGTCGAGGATATACCACATTATATCTCAACCAATTCAGGGCCTCCTCAATCACTATCAACTCTGCCTGGTTCACGCTGCAGGGATCAGGGAGATGAACTACTATATCTACTTCCAATTTATCACAAAATACTCCAGCTCCTACCGAAACGTGTAGCTTAGACCCATCCGTAAAGAACTGCATTGCTTCCGTTTCCACAACCAACCCACTCTTCCAAGATTCCCTTGGGGGGCAGGAAGTTAGGAATCTTTTTTCGAAGCACAATTAGTGATTTAATTATCGTCGAGTGTCCTTTCTAAAGACATTTCCACTGAGATATGGCCGATAGTCGGGTGGCCGTAATCGCCACCATCTGCTTACCATAAAAATTGACGAATAGAAGGTGAAACATAACCTCCAAGACACGTGTTTGTGTTGTCCTCAGCGCCCCGCTTATAAGCATGCATACAATTATTTGCACCTTGTTGATCCCCGTTTTGTAAGTTACATTATCAAGAGCTGTCCACCACACGCTCACCCCATACACAAGTACAGGTCTTACTACGTAAGTGAATAGCCAGAGTACCAGGTCTGGCTTCAGGCCACATCTTTTTCCGATGGTGTTTTTGCACGTTTCTGCCATTTAAGAGATGTGGATCTACTACCGGCATTTTATATTTCCTAGTGAAACAGTTCAGGTTTGAACGAGCTTATTGTCAGTCCAAATCTGATGGCCCAACTCATAATGATTAGGAGGGAATTTTGGATTACCTCTTTCAGAGTGCTTAAATATTTACCAGATACAGCTATCGCTACGTCATCTGCATAAGCAATCACTCTGATCACCTCCCTCTCCAGCTCGAACTCCAGAGAATAGGAGACAGGACACCTCGCTGCGGAATTCCCTTAGCCACTCGCCTCCGAATGGTGGATTCCTCAGCTCCGAGTTATCCACCCTTATAAACAACTATCCCTCAAGAATTTCCTCCGTCGTTACATTGTTAAAGCCGCCCTCAATATCACGGAACGCCATCATATAAAACTCTTGCGACAATATTGATTTCTCAATTGTACTTCCAGGGCGTGCCGTATCCACAGATTTCGCTTAACTGCTCCTTCAGCGAAAAAGTGCACAAAAATAAGAATTTCTTTTAGTAAAACATTAAAATATAAAACTAAAATTAGTAAAAAATTACAATGTTACAATGTTAACAATGACAATGCTACATATACAGTAAATCTCACAACACAAACATCAAGAATAGAATACTCGCATGGCAAGTGCCTGAGACGGATTGATTTGATTTTTAAGACTCGCCTAGTGAAGAATAATATAAAACTTAAAGTTTTCATTCACTGGGTGATTCACCGTCACATCTTCCAATTAAAGCCTCCGTATGATTCAGAGCTCATCTGAGCGAAGTAATTTTTAATTGCCATTTTAAACAGTGTATTCGAAATGTTTATTCTCAATTTACTAAAACAAAAGTTGTAAATTTGTAGTCTATACTATTGGTCCTCGATGTCGCAAATTATGCTTATGAATGAAACTATATGCAAGTCTACAAATTTTAAGAATTATGTACTGGTTTAGAAATAACTATTTATTATAATTTATTTATTTAAATGATTGATTTAATTATAAACTTAATGATTAAATGAGATGGCATAACCAATACCATGGTTGCTGATAGTGCTAAAACCTAACTAAACTCATTTATACAAAGCATACAAATTATACTCATCGTTCATTTCCAATAAATTATTTTTTATTTTATATAAATCCAAAACATCACCGCTAGTTTGATCTCTAATTTCTACCTTCAACTTTAAATTATCTAATGTAAATTTAAAACAGTTTAAATCAATTAATTTATTTTTTTCAATTACTAAATCTAATTTTATTTTGAATTGGAATTCAGAGAGTCGCAATTGTGTTAGTTGATTGGCAGCATATTCAAAAAGGAACTGCCAAGTGGTCTCGTCTTCTTTGATTATTGCCTAAAAATTAAGAATTGAAATAAAATCTTGCCCTTAGAACAAATAACTATATAGAAACCTACCTGTCCTATGTTCAATTCGTTCAATAACTTCCATGCTTTCACGTCGTCATCTATACTACATTGGTCAAATATGAGAACAGTTCGTTTAAAATTACACTCGCGCAATTCAATTAGCATTGCGGTCGTTAATTTCACGCGGGCAAATTTAATATCGAGAATATTTAAATCCTTAAATATTTTGTAATTTTTGAGCTTGAAATGTATCACAAGATGGAAGTTATGTGAATTCACAATATTCCTTAACGATGCTATAAATCCTTCAGCAAACTTATAGCAATTATTACCTATCATATCTATAACGAGCATTGATTGTTTTGCATCACCTTTTTCCATATTTAAATTGGACCATTTATAATTTGTGTCTAAAATTATAGTGTGTACATTTTTAAATTTGACAATGTTGCAAAATAATTGGTGACTCATTTTGGTATATTTTTTACAATCGATTATAAAACAACTATTTGGCATATCTGATAATTTCTTCAATATATTCGGTTCGTCTACTAATTTAATTGTGTATGTTATTCGAGCAATTGTACTAAGTGACAGATTAAGTAGTTCTTGATGTGGTTTTAAATTTGAATGAATATTTATTTCAGGTAACACATTTGGTATCGTCATAGATTTAAAATAATCCTGAAACCTATATTGAAAATAGTAAGCGGAAATATCGTGAAAAAATGGCTCAGAATTACGATCGATAGCATATTGATGCAAATTAAACTCTTTATTTTTTATATACGTTCGCTTTTTGGCCATCCTTTTCAATGATCGTATGATTAAATCAACTATTTCATAATCTAAATGAATGTATGATGATTTACGATCATCGCAAAATGCTAGCTTTAAAGCACACAGCCCAATGAAGTCAAGATATGGTTCTTGTTTATAGCTCAGCTCACGCATGGCTGCTAAAAATGTATGCAGGCCGAAAATAATTCGATCATTTTGCACTGGATTATCAAAGTGACGCAATCGTGTTGGTTGTTGCCATGGAAAGGCATTGGTAATGTAACAATGAAAAGTTGTATCAGATTCATTTATATTCTTCGATTGTAAAAACGACATAAATTTTTGTACTAAATTATAATAATTAACTTTATTCTTATCGAAGGTTATAATTTGTATACGTTGACCTTTAGAATTAACTCCCTGGCGCAAATATGTGCCGGTAATACAATGTTTCAAATTATTAATCGAAATAAATTCCTGAAAAAAATTGTAAATTAAAAATTATGGGATTATAGATTTGCGGTTTAACTTACCTCCAACTCATGGAAACGATCAAGTGCTCGAAATAGCGTAGGTGTTTCGTCCCAAGGAAAAGTAAATTGTGAGATTTCAATGAAACTTTGCATTAACTGGGCAAATTGATCAGAAATGCGTTTCAAATAAATCAACTTCATACTGAATAGTTGATCACCAAGTTGCAGTTGATAATCAAACATATTCGGCGAATACTGCACACCTTGCTGTTTTAATAACTATAATTACCCCAGTTAAAAAATATTTTATTAGTTCGATGCATTCGCTTAATAATTAAATAAACTAATATAATAATTACACCACTAATCACATTGATTTCTTCTGAGTACACTAAAAATCCCCAGTTTGAATTTGGTTTCCATTTGCCAGTCAGTTGTTCAAAATTACTTCTAAGCAGCCTTTTTATTGCTATAATATTACTTAAACTTTTCATGTTCCGTTGTCGATACAACTCTACTTTATTGATTACTAAGTATTACTTGGATTTGGTCGAAATCAAAATGTGCACGTCAAATAAAATCTTATCATTGGCTTATCAATAGACATACAAAAAACTAGAAACATAACCAACTGTTTGATATTTCATATCGAATACAGTTAAACCACATGCAGTTCTAGGTATTGGGAATCGTCATAGGTGGCATTGATTACTCAAACATTATTTAAAAAAAAAATCTGATTCTAATAATTAATACAACGGCTTTAAAGATAACACCATTGATAGAGCCATTATAATACATTTGTGGCATTTGTGTTTGTTGCAATAACGTGAATCAGGGTTCCTACAAACATAGACATAATAGGTATTGGTAGGCCTTTAAAAATCTAAGAGTAATATACACAACCAATCTGTTATGCAGTACACTGAGAGTTACGAGGCCAGTTTGAAAAGTTTTAACAAATTACATTTCAATATAGTAGGCTTATTGCTAACTAAGACTGTTTTCTGAACTGATACAACTTGTTAACTTATTTGCCGCCATCTTAAATAAGTAAACATTCAAATTGATTTCACTTACTTATTTTTACAGATATTTTATTTTGACATATTTAATCGGCATTTTTGTTTGGTGATTATTTCTTTCAAAATAAAACATTAACAATCCAATGACTGAACCAATTGTTTAACAATCATTTTTGATTGGCGACAGTCACAAATATGACTAGATCAAAAGTATTTTATTCATAAGTTTTGACAGTCAATCTACAATTTTTTGCAAGTAAAGGATAGACTTTTTGGCACCGTGCCAGGATACTTATTCGAATAAGTTAGGTTCCACCAAGATGCATTCATTTCCAAAACAGTCTTAGGTTGTTTGCGATATAAATACTTATGTGTAAGATCTATTTTATTCAAATAAGTATCCTGGTGAGGTGCCGTATATTCTATCCCTTTCTTGCAAAAAAATCTAAGTTGATTGTTAAAATTTATGAATAAAATATGTCTTGATCTAGTCACATTTGCGATTGTAGCCAATTAAAATTGATTGTCATTATTTTTTGACAATTACATCTAATAAAATAAAACTTCTGTCAAAAAAAGTAAGTGAAAACAATTCAAGTAAGTTACTTACTTATTTAAGATGGTGATAAATAAGTAAATAAGTTTCAAATAAGTATCGGTTTCGAAAACAGCCTTAAACATTTTTCGAGATTATGTTACGTGTTGGATAACAGGAAACCCAGTTTGTTAAGAGATTGCCAGTTGGCTTGTTAAATAATCGTGTGTAAATTACACGTTTCTTACATGTAAAACATTGTGTAAACTTATACTGTGTTACTTGTAAACAATAAGGCTATGCCGTTAGTACTTATCAATAAAATGTACAAACGAATGTACACAATTCATTAAATAAATTCCGAATGTCTTCAAACAAAACATAACCTAGCTTGAGTTAAGATTGGATCTTGCAAATATAAAAACAGGGTTGGTGAGAACATTTTCATTTGGTTATAACCTTGCTCTTGCCTACTCATGTTTAATCAATATCAAAATAATAAACTACAACCACAAAAATCATAATTGTTCAGGATTAACGACATCTTAATCCTAAATATTAAGAAATCTTCTTACTCAATGTTCACCTTTAACTTTTCTATTGGAAAAAATGGAAAATTTTCTTTCTTTCCAAAATCAATATTCGAAATAAACCATACTATAAATACTTCTATACGACTCGTAAATCCATTTCTATTTATTTTTTATTCAAATACCTTTTCCAAATTTTCAAATAAAATAAAAATTGGGAAAGTTTCACCTTTCAATCAAACAAGTAAATAAATTAAACTTTTCATTTCACTTCATTTTTTTTTTGGAAAATTGTTGTACCTATATAAACCCCTAAACTAATTATAATTCATCAATTTTTTATATTTTGTGGGTTTGATGGTTTTTCAATTTTCGATTTTCCATTGTTTTCGATGAAAATTCACTCAACATTTAAAAACTATGTAATATGTATACATACATGTATACATAACTATTAAAGGTCGTCCGCTTTGTGTATATACAAAAATTATCCAGTTTATGAAATGAAAACGAAATAATTTTCCAGGAAATTTTCCTGTATAGCAGAGTTTTCTTTTGTTTTTAATCACGCGATTTACGTTGATAATTTGATTCGGTTGGATTACTTTCGATTTCTTTGTGCGATTTTGAATCGAGCTTGTGATGGTTATGTTCTTATTAAAGTGACTGACATAAACTAATTTATCTGTCCAGCAGACAGAATAACACTATATATATTATATATACTATGTAAAGGTGAAAGCGTATTAGAATACCAAACCATACATAGATGTATATACATAATAAAAAATGCAACCGCACACAACGGTTTTAAATAATAAAACGAAATTATTTTCCACAATTTTCCAGGAGTTAATTTTTCATTTCCCACATTTTATTTTTTCTACGATGGGTGGAAAACTGTTTTATAAGAATATGAATGTATGTATTTATGTACGGAGATTGTTAAATGTGTCTGTGGTTCATATACATAAACGTCTTCTTTTATTATAAGGTTTTTGTTTTTGTTTTGAGAAACCAACAATAGTAGGTAAAGGTAAATTTTAAAATCATCCATTGAAGGAGTAGTTAGAGTATATATTTTGAAAATTTAAGAACAATACTAATAAAAATGTTAATGTTATGAAAATATGAAAATTATGTATATTTTGGGAACCGTCTATCTACATATCTTATATATGGTATGTATATATCAGAACTAATTTTTCTATATATTCCTCGGCTGCTAGCTGTACACATAATGTTATACCGTACTCATATTCCCAACGTAGTTTTACATCACACTTTACATTTTCTTTATATTTTCAAATAATAATGATAATCATAATAATTGTACGAAGGTCTACCTCAGGTATAGGTTATTGTCTGGTATTGTAATATACAACATGCATGATGACAGTCACTAAAGGCATTATCTTTTGGGATAACAGCACAGCACACACAAACACACAGAAAATAAAATAAATGGCCAGACATTAAAATTAATTTATGTCCGTAATTAAAAACATTCTTTTCGATGGGAATTGCTTTTAATTTAATGGATCGATGATCTGGAATGGTTTTTCCGTTTTTTTGTTCTGCTGGTTTAGCGAGTTAAATTTATTGGATTCAACGCGTTTATTGGCCGCACATTATGTATGTCTTTTTATATCGATAAACTTGAAGGTTTACGTGTGAAATGTTAACCCATGATATTTCTCGAGAAATTGGTTTCACATCACATCAGAAACTTTAAGCCTATTAATCGCAGAGTTTAAATTTTGCCTAAGATCAGAAGACGATCATTGAAGAATCTATACTTGGTGAAAAGATCAAAAAATCCATCTCATCATGAGGAATTTTGCAACAGGACTTGATGTGTGTAATGTACGTTTCGTATATGTAGTGTGTTGAATCGGGTCGCAACAGTGCTAGCGAATTATAAGATCTTTACTCGAGGAATTTTGACTGTAGAATCGTTGTTTGTAGGAATTAACTATTTGTTACTTTTAATAAATCCTTATAAATGCCATGTGTTGTATATACAATTGTGTTGGGAGGTAGAGTGCCTTTATTGCATGCTCGCATTCGTCCATCTTAGTGGTATTTTGGCTTTGTTGCACCAAATCAAACTTTCTGAAAATATCTGTGCCTTGAGCAGCCCATTTAAAGAAAACCGACATTGTGAGTAATTTTATAAGCAGTATTAGGTTAAGCAGGAGGTAGTATCAAATTTTGGGAGGTTGTGTCAGAAGGTATTGACGTGTGAAGGCGTAAGGGTCAGGGTACCGAAAGGGTCACACAGTAAATAGTTTGCAGTACAAAATGTTTTATTCAGAACTATTCTCCTTCATCTTGCAAAATGGTTTGACCTCTCGGAATCAAACAACAATAATTTTTGGCCAAGTTGGGTTAGTCTCACCCAACTGTTTCAGAGCTTATACATTTTTTGCATGTGAAGCTATTACAATAATTGTAAAGGCATGCTATTCTATACTGGACAACTCAGCTGCGAGCTGCGATAGTTCATAATGTTTGGTTAAAATTCCAAAACCGAAAATTTATGAATAACCATGTTATAATCAATTAACTGCTGCACATATCCTGTTTATCAATTCACAGTATATATATTATTAAGCATGAATCCTACACTATAACCAGTCTAATAATTGTCACTATGAATTCTACCTAATTGTACAAACTTAACCACTTCTTCAACCGGAAACTCATAAATTTTTTTTTGTTATAAATTTTTGGCAATCTTTCAACATTTTTGGTTGGTTCATGTGTATACAATATATTAAAAAAAATTTTATTAATTTGAAAAACAAATAAAATTAATTTTATTCGGTTGACTTCTTATATGTGCTCAAATTAGTGCCAAACCAAATACACCATAAAAAATATGAGTGTTATGTTCAAATTTTTTAACTGCTCTAGTGTTTGCATATATGTACTTACATACAAAGATGGAATGTATGGAGCAGAAAAATTTTGTTGGCCTTAGTTAAATATTTAATTTTAGATTTTTCATAAGACGACAAATTAAAATTAATTATAAATTAAATTATAACTGTCATATGTAAGAGTGTATGATTAAAGTATTTGATTCTGGTTAAAACTGCCACTGTATTTAATTATAATTAGAAAAAGAAACCCAACAATAAAAGTTTAACAATAAAATAAAATTTATCGAACACAAGCGGAAAGATACTCGTACCAAGAAGATAGCAAAAGTATTTATTTTATTAAATTTTCCAATTTTTGCCATCCATGTCTTCTCCATTTTGTCTAATGCGTTTCTTATTTGCATGCAAATTGGTAGAAATCAAATAGGAAACGGACAAAATTATACGAAGACGTTGGATTTATCTTTATAATTTTGTGCTATAATTAAAGTTTGTAGCTAACATAAAACCCAAATTCGATGTAGTCTGCTGTCTGGATTTTATTCATATTCAGGATTATTACTGTAACATTGAAAGCAAATAATACACTTTCTTATGTTGGCTGATTTAGATGAATACTGTACACTTATTATTATGGTACGTACAAGATAAATTAGTCCAGGTATAACACACAATCCACAATTAATCAATATCGAAACTCGTATGATTAACTCTAGTCTAAGAAAATCTGAATCATTTTGAAATTGCCTTGCATACGTATACCGCAAACTACCCAATGTATAACGAATGAAAAATTCATCTCGATAAGGATAACACGAATTACTTTACAGCATAAGGCAGCATATAATAAAGTTATGTTCATATTTTTCGTTTACGTATATCCACTCGTACATCATGGATATAACACGAAAATGACGTATATAAATGAATGAAACAAAATCTCGTGTTATGCGAGGTGTTGGATAAGATTAATACTCGTGTTTACATTTTTATTTCTTTTGAGCATATTTCCAAGATTTGTGAGTTAGTTGACACTTTTGTGTGCGCTTTTTACAAATAAATAAAATTACTTGTGTATAGTTTTCACCTGGAAATTTTATTTTCCATAAATGAAATTTTATTATTTGGTTTTGTTTTTGTATTCATACGTTTCGTTTCATATAAATATTTCAAAACCAAGATGTTGAGTCATTTTTCATCTTAGAACATTTTTTATGTATTTTTTTGCTTTTTCTCTCTTTTATTTTTTGAGAAGGTCAACAAATCTTTTATTTGGTTATAAAAAAATTCTTATTTTTATTTAGAATATGTAAGAAAGTGTCATATACATAATTTAGCGTGTCTAAATATCTGGACTGCTCGTTGCATAGTTCAATAGACATATGTTTTATACCAAAACTGTACTGATCTCCTAGGTTTTATGAAGGCAATTTATAATCATCAAAACACTTTGAATAATATCAAATCACTCCGTATAAGAATTAGTAGGCGATTCTTCAATTATTTTTTTAAAAAAACCAAAACTACCAAAACCTTTGCAATTGTTTTATCAGACTTCAAAATTCAGAACGATCGGTTAAAATGGAAACAACAAAACTTAAAATAGTTGACGATACATCAGACGAAATTCCACCACCAACTCAAACAGAAATTCGTAATGTGTTGAGAGTCCCGAAAAGGTAGACAGAATCTTCCACTGATGATGTTACTGTGGCTCTGGTGAAGTCCAAAGTTGATGAAGATACACGATTGGCACCTTAAATTATTGCTGATGAATCGGCTTTGAATCCCATAGCTGTATCGTGAATATTATATAATCAGCTGGGGCTGCTCGATGGGTTCCGCGAATTATGAATTTTGGTAAATAAATTGGAAAAGGGCCAGTCTAGTATATTAATTACAGTCATTACTTGAGAAGAATCTTTGTATCTGAACATTTAGAATGAAAATCTAAATCCAAGATCCACTGTGGAGCAATGTATAGCTTTGAGGCACATGGTCTCCACGTTCAAGCCATTGAATTTCTAGGAAAGCCACGAATTCCAGCCCAGCCGATTCTCTTTCATACTAGTGATAAGGCTGTCAAACGCGCCAGAGTTTCTAAGTGACTTTTCCGCCTGGCGATCGTTAATCCTGTGCCCGAGAGTTTGTTATTATTTGGGCGGTATCCGATATTTTTTTTGTTGACATTTTTAACATTTCAGGTGTTTTACAGATACGATTCGTCATTCCAGTAATCCAACCAGATTATGTCACCTCCTTCGAAAAGCTCTGGATACTGTGGCGGTATTCTATGGGCCTTATGTTTCGTTCGAAAAATTTACGTAACTTATATGCCCTCACCTACGGGGCTAAATAAAATATAATAATTTAAAAATCTAATTCGGCCTTTTCGTTTGGCGCCTTTCAACACACTCATTACCAACTTCATTATTTCCAGTATTATTTAGTAATTAAAGTATACTTGCGAAATCCAATTTATAAAATTTGTTCACAGTCACGATTAATCAATAATAAAACATTTAATTTCATTATTATCAGGAGGTGTACAAACAATTGGTGTAAAACCATTCGCATGCAGTTCCCTATTAACCATGTAAACGTAATATTGAGGTCACTAATGTTAAATGGTACCGGATTTTGGGCCCGGATTTTGCTCAATGTTTCTGGTCGAACTTGAAGGCTGACCACTTTTACGTCTATTAATACTATTAATCTGAAATTCTACATAATAGCAAGTTAAAATTGTTTACTTAACTCTATGGGACATTCTATTGATTTTTGTTAAAATTAATAAATCAAATTTTTTTTTGATAAACCAAATTCTATATTCTTATCATTAGATAAAAATCGATAAGATAAGAACTTAATGTTTTTTTGCAATATACATTTGTGTAGTTACAGACAGTATGAATTATTACAAAATGAGTGTTGGTAATAAAAGATTGATAAATGACCAGCTTTTCACATATAATGAAACAGTTGATAACCAATGGGCACCCAACTCTAAATGGGGATTTTTCGTACATCCATCTATTTTGCCCACCTTTCGAAAGGTATAATTAAAATATATAAAGTTTATTTGGTGAAAAATAGTGAAAATTTTATGAACACTTACAGTACTTAAAACACTATGATGTAACTTATTTATGGGATATTTGGGACTACGAACTGAAAATAGGCGATAAACTATATGACATGAAGTTGATATTTTTACCAAATAAATCTCAGAGTTTAGTGAATATTATGTTGTTTTTGGTCGAAATATCACAATTTACCTTTTATTGGGACCGTAAAACAACATTGTATAGCGCCATTGATCAATTTCATATTTTAAAGGTAAACGAACAACTATTGCATATACCTTATAATGAATTTAACAATTTATAGGAATTTATTTCAATTAATAAGTTAACAAAGTGTGTTGTTAAGGAAGTAGAATGTGATGGATTCAATTCAGAAGATCAACGAATAAAAGTTATAACATTTAATAATAAAGTAAACCGTGATGATTTAGTGATGAAATATAGAACATTTTTGCAAACAGCACAAGTTACCAATAAAATATATCATTATTATGTTACATTTGCATTAAGTTGGCTTCAACCAGCGCAACTACGTCATTTTGAAAAACCGTTAAAAAATAAACGCGTTTTTCAAGAGCTGCAAACATTTCTAACGTGTATGCGCGAGTTAAGCTACAATCGAGAACCACATCTTGATTTTTTCGGACTCTGCTCGTTAAAATTGGCATTTTGTGACGATCGGAAAGTAACAAAGGACACTAGAGAGTTAGAATATGAAATATGTGCTTTGATAGAACGCTCTTTGAAAAGGATGAAACGCAAAAATACGTACATCAAAAACGATGAGTTTGATGTGGGTCAATATGCTGCTGAATCTAATTGTGCACCAGATTTGAACCATTATTTTGATTTGTATTTTTATTATAGATTTCAAGACTTATTTAAATCTATAAAAATAGCACAATTGAAGGCCAATTTAGCTATACGCCAAAATACGAACCAAATATCGATTAATAGAGTTAAATTAGTACGAACGATTAAACTGGTTGAAGAGTCAAATTTTTTAAAGAAACTTAAAGAAATGCCCAATGTTGATTTTAGAATTGATGGAGCAAACTACACCAAAATGAATCATACATTATTTTGTGATATTATACAATTTCAAAATGTATACAATATAGAACTTGATACAAATCAAAAATGGTTGAATTTCGATGATAATTTGTACAAAGTTGATGCTTATCAAAATCAAGTTGAAATTGGATTGTTTGGTGAAAATAAATACAATTTCGTTGAAAGATTTATAAATTCGCTAGCGAACGTTTTAAATTCACATAATATTCGCCTTTTTATATGGCCAACGCTTGAAGATTACGGCATATTACAAAATTTAAATATTCAAAGTATCGGCTTCTATGAACTGAAAATTACTAAGAAAATGTTACAGGAATTGCATAAATGTAATTTCAAACAAACGAGTCTAACATTTCTGGATTGTTACATTCACAATGATGTCACATTGGGGGAGCTGTGGACTAACCTAAATACAATCTTCGTAAGACATAACCACATTTTATATACAAAATACTGATTTCTAATTTTTACATATTCTAGAGTGTGATCGTGGTTGAAGAGAACACTTGGCAGTATATTTTTGAGTATATTATTAATCACATCACTGAATCGCAACAAAGCGAATTTACATTTTTAAATAATCTCGTAATTCAATGCCGAGATGAGAAGAACGATGTCATAGCCGAAATTAATTTAAATGCCTTAAAATTTTGTTTTGATGAATATAAGACGCGATTAGAGATTAGAGATCTTGTTATTGGTGATATGATAGATTTGTATTATTTGGTAAATCCAAATGTACCACCGCCTTTAGATGGTAAAGATTTGTATGAATTTTATCAATAAAATGAAATTTGAAATGAACAATTTTATTATTTGCTGTGTGTCTGTTTAGATGTATTGCCAATAAATGTTACATACTTTATTACACATCTTCCGTTCTAATTAGACCCTTAGATACTTGACTTTCAGAGAGAGTGGGATCGCATGAGCCTTTATTTTTAGAAAACTAAAGTTTGCCAAAGTCCCGCGTCTAGTGGAAAGAACCATCTCAGTTTTCTTAGTGTTGAGTGATAGACCCTGATCACTACACCAGGCTACACGGTGTTAATCGCTACTTTTATGTGATCACATAGTACATCCGTGCATTTACCTACCAGTATGATGGCGATATCATCGGCATAGCCGTGGCAGCAAAATCCATTGTCGTTTAGTTGGACTATAGGAGTGAGATGACTTTTCGATCCCTTTCGACAGTATCCTTTGGAGACGAAAGTTGCTCTTTTTTGACGTCATTATCTCTTAAAAAAGGTGGGATAACCTCTAACATAGCGAAAAGTGTCGTGAGGAGAAGAAGAAACTGTTGATCATTTTTTGTGCTCCTGTTCTTCATACACTTCCCATAGACTATACTGCTTTGGATCTCAATTCCTATTTGAGGATCAACTGACGACCTTGAGAATACCAGATATCTTAGACTTCAAAAGGAACAAACAGATTTCGCGACTGAGAGTGTACGTTTGGGAAGGAATGTAACAATGGGCTGATCAAGCCTGAGTGCCAATCGTCCAGTTGTTTTGATCCAGCACTCATTTTGCTTATCTGCTAAATTTGAACAATTTACCAATTATGGTAGTATAATTATAATTATTCAATGAACTATGCAGTATGTCAACTAACCAATTAAGTTGTAATTAATAATTTAGCAACATATTTTCCTAACGAAAATGATGGTTGGGCGGAAAAGTGTATTTTACTCGCCCCTTTAAACTTGAATAGTTTTCTATAATTGAACTAAAAGTATATTTTGGACTTATTCTAACTGTCTAGTTCACGATTCATAATTAAATAATTAATACTAACCGAAAATTTTAAATTTTCCACCGCAATTTGCAATTTCAACGAATTGCGGTATGCATATAATATTAATAATTTGCAGACTAAAGATGTTATATAAAATATTAAAGTGGTGTGAGCTATTATATCCTCGTATAATGTCTACAGACAACGAAAATCGAAAAATGGGAAGGAAATTAATTAAAATATAATTAGGTATCTCTTCTGGCCATTGTATAATTTTTCTTATTTTCCAAATATTGTTTTATACATCTATAAATTTTACGATGCCATACCTTAATTTGAAATATAAATTAAGTTTTATGATCTTAATTCTAGGTATACTCATATTTTGCGATACATGGAAAATTTATAATTGATAGTAAACCGCTATCTTCACATACATGTCCTAAAGCGACAACCGATGTTAATTGGTTTTTAAGCTTGGAAGCAGGTTATTGACCTAAAGTCGATGGCCAATTGCGTGAGAAATCAGTACTACACATTATACGCAAACTTCTTAAATCACACACTTCGTATAATTCGAATTACGAGTATATAAGCTCACATCGTCTACTAGCTAGTCGATAACTTTCTAAATAATAAAATTAATTAAATCAAAATTAAAAGAAAAATTAGCATTTAAGATGTCAACCAAAATTACAACAAATACAAAACAATGTTAAGAAACAAATCACAAAACATTCCAATTTAAATCCCGCATACAAAAAATCTTCTCGAACACTAAATTTAATTATAATTTATCAAGACGGATTTTGTACCATCTATATAAATAAAAAGTTATAATCCTCACCAATATTATGGTGAGGTAACAAAAAAACTGTATTGCATGGACTCACCAAACAGCATTACATCGAGTATAATAACCGGGGCGATTAAAACACAGACGGTAGAAAGATGTTTAAATCGGGATGAAAGATAAAAATTAAATTACAAATTTAAGCTAAGTTTTGGTGTACGAGTATATAGGGTGCAAATATACTGATAGACCAAAAATTATGTCGGTTCTGATATTGATAGTATTTTATTTGTTGGATTAATTAAATTACTATATCTGGCAGTTAAAAAATCGGTTTTAATTATGAATAAATTTCCGCTGTATGTAAATTAAATTACTTGTCGTTGGCTATTATTTGGGTAACTGGGGTAAAATACAGGACCAATTTGAATATGAAATATTTGTATAATTAAATGTCTTCGCAGATAATTTCACACCCTTTTCAACTACTCGTCATTTACCACTATACTATTCATTTATTTATTCGTCCTCCAGCATTCTATATTATATAGTGTCATCATCATAAAAACTTTTCTTCATTTTACTCACTCTCTATGCATATATAGACAATGTGTATATAGTGTAATGAGAGTACACCATCTAATTGTCTTATTTTTGGTTGTCAATTGTTCGAGAAGAAAAACTTCATTTGCATATATTTTCAATTTTATTGTACAACAACGTCGAAAAATAGAATCATTAAAGTAACACCAACACCCATCCACTAATTTTTATCATTAATAAAATAAAAAATCAGACCCTTATTTACGCCACGCAAATTGCACATAGTTGTTCTCTAATTAAATGTGGTTTTTGTTTAAATTTAACATCTCAATAAAATTATTTAAAATATGTATGTCGTCAGTATCCGCCTTTATCATTTTGCGTACTGCAAAGTATTACTCTTCTTTCTTTAATTACCCACTCTTACAACCGTCCTAATTAAAATCGAACAGGATTTGAATTTATTAGACTTTATATTTTACCTTTACTCTGGTGTTTGTGTCCGAGCATCTTTATTTCAAAAACTGTATATTTAGAATTTTCAATATTCAGGTACACTTGTACTTTAGCTACCACTACCATCTATCAGTTTAATAACAATTTACATTATCATTTCATTTGACAGTTTATAATAATTCAATTAAATTCTTACTTTAACTGTGTGGTATAAAAATTCTTTTGTTTCGCCTTTCGCCTTAATTTTCCTATTTTCTTTGATTTTTCATTAATTTACCAAATTCTGTATTAATTTTTTTTTTAAACTTAAATTTTATAAAAGAATAAACAAATACATAAAAAAACAATATTTATAGTTTTCGGAATTCACTAACTGTATAACTGTGGCACTGTCATCACTAAAATGCCAAGGGATGAGAAAAAATTGCTCATGTGTAAACCAAGTTGCAAACCTTTTTTAGTAGTGAAAGATTACAACGAACTAATGGTTAACTCGAAACTGTAGTTACGAATCCAGATATGTGTCTTAAGTGTAAATCTTTTGGATTACACTCACTTTGATTTGAGTGTAAAAATTCATAAATCGAATAAGTCCAAAGTGTGCTTAGTTTTCAATAAAAAATCTAGTGTCCTGAGTAAAATTACTTTTTGAATAAAGAACTGCTCACGCACATAGTAGGCACGTTTGTGCTTGTTTTAAAGGATTTTGAATTGTTGCTCGCTAAACATTTAGCTTAAAATTAGTGATTTTTTTAAATGTTAGGTATGCAGACTGCAAAGATTTGCGGTTCGTTGTGGCCGTCACGATTCTTTTTTGCACCTGTTCGAACAGAGCATGAGAGTGAATTAACCATAATCGATTGTCAGCCGCATTTGGCGAACGGTTTGTATTTTTATATGAACATCTGATGCCGAATTATGTGCATCTCGTCGAAGTATGGTGAATCTCACGGTCGTACTCGGCGTGTCCTTTTGTTTCAGTCTTATTATTAGTTTCTTGATTTTATTTGCCCTTGTTAGAACTAGATTGTGCTGAATATAGTGCACTAAAAACAGTTTTACAATATGATCGAAATCAAACCCAGGTATAACTAAGCCAATTTTTATACAATCACTAAGTGTACCAACACCATACTTAGCACCTTCTAGATATCAGACAGTTTTATAAAAAAAAATCCGGGTGTATAACGATCTTAAATTATAATAATACATGCAGCATAATGCATAGAAAAATTTTAGATGCACTGGTTCTGTTACAATAGAAGTAATTGGCTGATCAAGATATCACCGACAAAGTAAAGTGTAATACAACAGTAGTATATCTTCAACTTGCCTCTATTTGTGACCTCGCCATGTCATGCCTCCTTCATATAACCAAGTCATTCACCCCACAACTGTATAATAATCCATAACATCTTTGAACTCTTAAACGAATATGTTCTAGATTGGTGCTAGAGGCAATATTTCGTAACGCTTAATTCGTTGTGAAAAAAACTCTTAACAAGATTATTTCAAAGTAAATCTCGGTTCCGTCTTGACACCTCAAACAAGCACAAAACATTATTTGTTGTTTTACAACCGTTAGTGTCTTAATAAAATAATTTAGAAGAGGAAAAACAAAAGAAAAATTTATTATTTTATGATTATCATTTACATTATTGTTATCATTATCACTTTAATCATCATCATTTTTCTTCTTGCTACGTTTGAGCACCGCACCAAATGAAAATACCAAACAGCATAATATTTTCCACTTTATGGTCAGCATAAAACATTCAATTTTATGTTTCATTTTTTCATTGTTCTGGTGTTGGTGTATTTTGGCGAACATTTCATGAATTATGGATTACACAATGTTTTGGCTGTTGCTGATGCTATGTGTTAGCTTTGTTCTGTATATACATATACTTTTTGGCGTTTTGCATGTTTTATCTATCACCTCGATGTGGAATTTTTGATGTCATCATAAATTTTCGAGGAAATTTATAAAAAAAAAAATACACCATGATGGTACCAAACACACACACACACATATACAGCATTCATCTTGTCACCTCAATTATTACCTTAATTTTTTGTGCTGGTATATGTGCTTGAGATTAAATAATTTATTTCGCGCAGTCTGATGACAAATCCAAAAAATTCAACCCACGTCGACTATATCTGATGTACTTACATAAATACATGTTGTGTTGTGGTACGTATGTATACATATATGCTAAAATGATGTCTTTACGAAAAATGTTCGTCAAATTATAAAATAAACCGAAAAATGTTAATTGTGTTTCGTGTGCTTGACGTTGATTATATATAAAGGATGTGACTTATTTATGAACTTAAAGTGGAGCACCTTGCAAAGTCGTAAATTATAGTTCATTTATATATACATACATACGACATATTGCAGCATTTTCTCCCACAACACAATACACAAACATACAATTTCAACCAAAATTGTTCTTGTCGATCGTTTTTATTTCACCATATGCATATTTATGATGTAATTCATGCTGCTGCACATAATATAAAATTTTATTTTTTGGTTACCAATTGTTGTTTCGAAATGCATCAACGCGTGAAGATCTCACACTCATAAACTTATGCAATTTCAGAATAATATTTTGTAAACTTAATATTTGCAACAAAATAACATATTCTCAATGGACAGCCAACATTACCGCAGAGCAGATGTTTGGTACATTGTTGATGCTTCGTATTGAAAACATATTAATCGAAACCGTCCTAAAATTATCTCCGCGTTCACAATAGTGAAAATAATTAACACATTTTAATTAGCAGACGAACACTAATTTTTTACATGTTAATTTCCATTGTCGTTTTTGCTATATGCGAGAGAGAAAATCACCAAAAAATAATAATTTTCCCAAAACGATAAAAATTTTGTTAAATTAATTTTTTTAAGATTGTTATTATATTATATATACAGAGAACAACAACAGCAACATTAAACATCTATTCAAACTAAAAAAAATTCTTTTTATTTTTTGAAAAATTATTAAAATTTTATTATAATTTAACGATAAAAATGGAAATATATTTTCTTATTTTTATTCTTGTTATTTAACAATAACACAAAATATGTAGCAACATCAATGTACACAAGAATACGCAGAGCAGCGCCAACAACACCAGCATTCATTAAAATACTTGAAAAAAAATTTATATTTTATATGGAAATGAAAATTAAAAATGAGAAAAATTCAGTTTTCTTTTGTTTTAATTTTACAAATTTTTATTGAATTTTTATTTTTTGTGCAAATTTCCATGTTGAATAATTAATTTTAAGCAAAATGAAAATAAAAAAAAAATATTTTTTTCTCGTGTTGGGGTTTTCTTATGAATTGATTTTTGAAAAAAATAATTTTCTAATTATGGTTTTGTAATTTAATTGATTTTCGTTTTTCATGATTTGTTTTAACAGAGTAATTAAATTACACAAAATAATATTATAAAAGGATCTTATCAAATCGTTTCATATAAACTGAATGCCATACATTGTTCTTATAACAAATTAATGGTTTGGGAGAGATAATTACGTGCTATCATCATATACTCATAAGTAACTGGTGGAACCACTGTTGCCTCGTACAGTTTTGTTGGATCGATGAACTTTTATTATTTTACAAATAAATCGTCTGATAGTGAAATAAACCAAAAAAACATATTTGCAATAATCGGGAAAAGAGTTAGCAATTAATATCGTATCAGGATACTTGTGCCAAGTTTATCAATTTTGTCAGTTCAAATCTCATTTAAATTAATTGATCCTGAATTCTGTTTAACGCTACTAGATGGCTAAATAATTTTGTTTTGTATAGTTCCTTCGTTACAAATTTTGTCAAAAGCTCGCCTAGTATCCATGCAGACTGATAAACATTTGTTTATCTCATATAGTTTTGTTTGATGACATTAACATTTCTATGCTCTCATATATTAGTCTCAAAACATGAGCGGTCCTGTTTCTCTATTGGTTTTAGGCACAGTTGAGATTTTACATGTAAAAACGTTTTTTACAGTCTTTTTGTATATAAGATTATGTAAATTACGTTCTTTACATTTAAAAAAGCAAGTAAATTACATCATGTAGTTTACCGTTCGTTCAATATTGACAGTTAAAGTATGAGAGAAAATAGCAAACAAAAAACCTACAAAACAAATAAAATTAAGAATCTGATTGCACGGCGCTTATGAATCGGAGCACAACAATTTTTATGACAAAAAATTATGTGTTTTTTCAAAAATGTTCAATTTTTTTTTTTGTTTTTAAGACCAGTTGCTTAAATTTCATTTAAACTAAATATCATGTAAAAATGAAGACAGCACCATTCGCAGTGCCATCTGTTTTAAAATGTCAAAAATCTACCGACGTTCAATCGACCGAGTTAGAATTAATTTGTTAATAATTCTAATCTAAAATAAATTAGTGTGGCATTCACTATATAGACAAAAACTTTTACACAGTAAATTATTTCAAAATATTTAAATGAATTTTTAACAGATGGTGCTTCATTTACGATTAGATTTGATAAGAGATGGAGTTTCTAGTATGAAATCATTTTTACAGATAAAATATAAATTATTCGTATTTAACAACGCCTACCATGATTTAATATTTTCAGCCACTTGGATTGAATGATAAGATAAGATTAGAGTTTCACTTTTCCAGGTTTATGTTTCGTAATAGAGTGCTAAAGATATTAATTATTAGTTGTTGACAATAGTTTTTTATCAATTTCTCTGTTTTTATACATTTACTTGACAATTCATTTTACCTATAGTAAGATCCAAATGCCTTTTCTGGAGGTATACAATTCAGTTATGTACTGTGATTCCAATTGAATTAGTCATTGACTCTATCCTTATTTGCATTATTTGAACTAATTTCTGAGTGTTATGCAAAATTTAGTAAGCTTTTCAGGGCCGTTGAATTGTTTAAAATTTATTTTTTTTCTACTGTTGCCTAAATATTTAATATTTAATCGTGTATACGAATATTCACATGAGGCACCTTTCAAGAGATTTGAAAAATCGTGTAAGTAAAGGGAATGCGGAAAATTAGTTTATAGTGCTAATTTTACAGTATAATAGAGCTTATGAAAATGAATCGAAAATGAAGCGCTTCGACTAAATATGTATTTAAGAGATATTTTTGTTCAAAATAATTATAAACAATTACAAAGGTCTTTAGTTTTTTGGCACTGTCAATTTGAAAAACTGGAATTCAAAGAGATCAAACCCGATATATTCCAATTTAAACGCCATATAGGCGTAACTTCTGTCCCATGTTATCACCACATCTATGATAAAATTATTTGTACACGCCAAAGTGACGTTAAGTAGTATTATGCTTTGAATTTAACAATATTCAAAAACTAAGTGCCATTAGTATTTAAGTCCCATAATAGCAGACCATAGTGTAATCTTTAAAATGAATAAAACAAAAAGCTATTCTGCTTCAAACTAAACTCCATAAATGGTATATTTTATGTTAACCCTAATAAACAAATATGAACAAATCATATAAAGTCTATAAAATCTGAATATACATCATCATAACGATATATTAATTAATAAGTATATTGACTTCAATTTACACATACATAGTGAATTATACGTATATATCAAACAACAACAGTAAAATAAACTTTTTACCAAAAAATTTGTAATAAAAATCAAACTTTCTCGAATTCATGGATTGACTGACGAAAAGCTTTGTGTCGCAAAAATTCCCGCTCAAAATCACAAGGTAGCAAAAATGTAATTAACTTTATCTTTATACGAGTGTAGGTGAGGTAAAATTAATTATTATTCTTATTATCTCATGCAAATAATGATTATTTTATCTATCTCTCGAGTGTATAGCACACGTCGTTCGTCTGAATTTAAATATTCTATCAACTTAAAGTTGAATTTAAATAGACAAAACCTGGTATGCTCGTATATGGATGTGTGCGAAGAAATAAAAATCTCATTTAATCGTTTGCCATGTTGTCTAGGTATATCGCAAAAAACTTTTTGTACATATATGTGTGTGTGTGCGTAAATGTGCTTTATTCAAAAGTTTTACTTTAATTTGATTTATAATTTTAGACACTTTGTGTATTAGTTATTGTTTTTAGGGTGTGTTAACAGCAAACAACAAAACTATATCGTGAAAGTTTTATCTTGAAGTCGTTGGCTTACATAAATTTTTCACCACATCACACTCAAATTAAAATTGTAATAATTTCAATGGAGTCAAAAAACACACAGTTCGAAAGTACTTAATTAATATCACAGTTCATTAAAATTATCCTCAAATCGACCGAAAAACGGATAATTTGCTTTTACTCACCAACCATCATCATCATCATAATCGTTATCATTATACAATCAAAAGTCTATAATTTTCCAAATCATTATTACATAAAAAAAAGTGAATTTTCAGGTAGCTCAATGCAATTAATAAAAAATAATACAAATTTACGTGGAAATAATCACAGTTATAATTATCCAGATGCTACCACTGCTGCAGAGGAGTTTTATATTTTTTTTGCCATTTAATTTGGATATTTGGAATCAACTCGATGAATTCATTCTCGCATAATAAAAACAGTGTTATTGTATATAAAAAAAAACATCTGCACTATGACGTTTACATTTCAACCAGACGGATAATGATGTGAAAACAAAAGATTTGTCCACTTAAATAACTATACCTATCTTAGCATGGTAGACGTTAACGATTTTTATAATTATTTCGCTCTGGTTTTAATACCGTATACATATTGTGATTATTTGAATTTAATTATGTTTTAATTATAGATTTGATTATGTTTCGTATTGATTTAGTCTTAATACGATTTTTGTTATTTAAGAGATTTTTATCGTTGAATCTGTCTATTCCATTCGTCAATACGAACCAGAACTTGAGAAATCAAAGCGTAAGTATCATGACTTGTGTTTTTACCTATTAATTTTGATGATAGATGCTTATAAATGAATCTACTTTTATCCAGTTAGGTAAAATAGTCTCCGGTTTATATTAAGAACATCCTGATATTTTGTTCTGTAATCACAGTCAGAATGTAAATTATGTAAAAAAAAGTAGCGTAAGTTACATAAAACGTATAAATTATATGTAAAAACGAAGACAACACACAGATGACAGTGCCATCTATTTTAAAATTTCAAAAATCTACCGACGTATTTTATATGTAAATTTTCCAACGATCATAATTGAATCAATTTAAAGTGTCGTCATTACAAAACAATCCAATCGATCACTTTATAAACTTGGACAACCTAGGGTTGTTATTATCGACGATTTTTTGGAAAATATGGTATGTTTCCAGGAATATGTAGATCAAGTATGAGCGCGTAATATATAATATAACGTCTATAATATATATAAAGTATATAATATAAAGTCATGAACTTGGAACGACAAATTAACGTAGAATAGGGGTCTCGAAAGGACGTAACCATTCCGCAGTTACCTTACCATTCCAGATCTATATCTAGCATCACATCTCCAGGGCATTACATATCAACTTTTTGGTGACTGCATATTTACACGGATGTGAAGTTTTCGACAAAAAACAAAAATATATATGTATTGGTGCAATTTTCTACAGTAGGTAAAAAATTTGTTAATAACAAAAGAAAGCTAGGAAATACAATTTTTAAATATGTATACAATATTTTAAATAATTTCTCGAACAAAGATTTCAAAATTAACAGTCTTAAATTTTAAGAACTTAACATTATTTATTTCATAAAATAAAAATTTTGGTACATTTAATAATGAACTATTTACTATACTGCGAATTTCCCAGCTCATATAGTTTTGACCAAAGTCTTCCTTACGTGAGAAGTATATTATGAAATGCCCTTTCAAACAAAACTAGCCTCATTCAAATATGATGTACTATGGAAATTTCACATTGATTTCGAAAATGTTTCTTCTGACTTGTACGTAAACTTCTATTCTAACTAGATAATAATAACTCATTACGTATTTGGTTGCAGACCGATAAGTTTGCACGCCTTGGTCCTCTCGAGCCCGTCCAGTCGAAATCAAAACCTCTTCATTTTGGCTTCGACAAGTACCGCGTGGATATGTCCATATCTCTAAAGGATGTTCTTGTGAGGGAAAAATATGCCTGCCATTTTGCGATCGTGTGCAATGGAGAAGTACATCATTCGCTTACCATAATCGGTTGCAGCAAATCGCTTCAAAAATACTGACCTATGTTTTCACATAAGTTAGTTTGATTTCTGCCAGCTTTAGTATTAAAGCCACCAATCATCAAGCGGACGTCATGTTCTAGTGTAGATCTCAGCATATTATACAAACTTTGGTAAAATTAGTTTTTATCTTGGGGTTGGCTAGCATCAGTGGGCGCGTGTACCCCTACAATCGACAGGTTGGCCAATCTCATGCACAAGCGTAGCTTACACATACGATTGTTGTCCGTTTTGAAATCTTAAGCAGTTTATTTAACCTATGGCCTAGTGAGAAATCCAACACTAAGGTTGCCTAGGTCATCTCTACTGTAAAGCAACGTCTAGCCCTGGAACAAATATTTCCTCGAGTTTCGTGGAGAGCAACGAGTTTTAGTCGATACTCTTTCATACTTGTAATAAGGAAGTCAAACGCGCCTGGTTTTCTTAGTGACTGCACGTTCCACGTGACAATCCTAACTCTCGTTACATTTTAATCGTTACATTTTATTTCATAACTTGCTTTTACCAATTGTTTTACTAATACATGTATAGTTTTGGTTAATTTTGTTTTTTTTTTCGAAAAATTCACAGCCGTATATTTACTACATTACACCTTTCGGGTTGTTCGAGTTTCTTTGAATGACATTTGTGTTAATTACACCGTGTGATTTACACGCCCAACTTGTCTGTAATTCTTACCAAATCTTCTAGAAAACACACAATCCATCACAACTAATCTTCCATTTCCAATAGAAATCAAGAGCATAAAATATATACATCACTTAGTTCACATATTACGAACTGTAATTTATTGAACTTATAAGAATAAGAAATATAAAAAAATTTTACAGATCCATAAAAATAAACCATATTGTTAAAAGTTCTTAAAAACAATTTTTTTTATTATTACGAGTCTTACAAAACATTATGATTTATATTGTTAATTTATATTATTTATTTATTTCACAAAACTATTCCTTCGTTGTATTCTTGGGTTTCTGTTGCTTAGCATTGCCAACCAATTTAAATAAAAACGCAATGAACTTTTATTTTAAAGCACGAACTCATCTTACGTTTATGTATGTACCAACTTACTTAAGAAACGAATTTTCAATTGTTTTAAGTTATTTATATGAGGTGAGAGAGACGATAAAATGAATGCGGTCTAATTTATTATATCGAAAACAAGTGTTACTTTAGGATGAAGTTAATTATGTGTAATGACCATGCACTGCATACATTCAATATAATGTTGAGCAGTGTTGCTCAAAGTTTGATAATTTAGTGGTTTAGTTTTAATAATAATTTTATTTATTGGATCACTACCATCAAGCTTTCGTATTACTGCTAACCTTCACAAGTCAATAGCATAGCGAAATCCATATGAACGATATTTTCTTACTGGGTTCGGAATCCAAATTGATATTATAATCCTTCATTCTTTCGGTACTAGTTTAAGATAAATTAGTTAAATTTTCAAGTTTTATTTTATGTGAGATTTATCTCTACAATTCAAATAAACTGTGAGACGACACACACAGAAAATTTTGTCACATTATTTCGAACAAGTTCAAGAAGATTTCTTTATGGTTTTCATCCAAAAAGACAAGCTTATTAAAACAAACAGGATAATCTATTTAACGTTTAATATGAAATCCACATTAAAGCAAAATGATTTCTTTTTGATAATTTCATTTGACATCATTTTAAAATAATAAGAATTCCATTGATTTATGCATATTATAAATAAATGGAATTCTTATTATTTTAAAACGACGAACTATTCAAATTAAAACGATATCTTTTTAGATTGATTGTATCAATCCGATTATTTTAAGTTGCTTGCCCTTCTTATTTTCATCGTTATTCTGAGGTAAAAATAAAAAATCGTAATATCGAAACAAACCAATAATATGAATTTCATTATTATTTATTTAGAGTTCAAATTATGTTTATACATCAATATCTTATAAACTAAAATTAAATTTGTCTATTTCCTTTCCAACTACAATTGCTGTGTTCAGTTATAGCAGGATTTCATCCAACTAAATAATTAAATGTTCATCAGGTAACACTAATTTCATCCCATCCCAGAATTTTTCAAATCATCCCAGAAAACTGTGTAATTAATCGTAAATTGAGAAATAAGATCCAAATTAATTCGACCGTCCATAATCAAAAAGCGAGGACTCACAATAAATGAGATTGGGAATACAGATCAAAGCATAGTTCAAGTCTTGAAAAAGGATTGTTCTAAAAAAATGTATGATAATTTGCCTTTTTCCAGAATATGTTGTGTTAAAAACATAGCTTAATTTAATTACTATATCAATGCAACGAATGAAAACGTTTTGTATCGTACTCCATCGCAGTAAATATAAAATTCTGTATAACATCAGTTGTAGTTCAATCGTCGGGAATAAATCATTAATTGTTGTGATATGAATTAAGAAATCTTCTTGCGCATCTAAAATGATAGGTTTATGGTTCCTATTAATTCTTAACGGTTGAAGAACGGCATGAAGGAGAAGCATTGGCATAAAGTTACGTGAATCTGAAATAAAATTGTTTTGTACAAAATATATTTAAAGTATATCTATTATTTTTACCTAAATTTAATTGATTGGCATTAATTGCATCAAGATGCTCAAGTGCTTTTTGTCCTTAATTCCATCTGCATATAATTTTAAAATTTTAGGGATTAATGAATTAAACCCATTTAGCCACAGAAGTGACTTTTTAGGAAAGAGGGTTTCAAAATCAATATCTGTATATTATAAATAAGATAATAAAAATTTCATTAATATTTAGTATTATCTTACCAACTGATGGCTACCATGATGTTTATACAAGGGCCAATCCGCTAATATCTGGCTCATCGTTAACATACATTTTAATTCAGTGGTTCCTAGCAAATATGTTCGTCTAATTCTCAATTGTTGTATTCCATGGACTAAAATTATACTTCAGTCATGTTTTTGTCGCAATTAAATCTTAAAAAATAAAAATATATTAAAACAATATAAAGATCATTTTCAAATAATTGATAATACAAATTATCACTGATTTTGTTATGATATTTATATATATTTGTACCTGTTCTTTCCGCCATTTTCGTAAGTTTGATTTCAAAATAAATATCTCGGCAAAATAGTCATTTATTTTTCCAAAAAGATCATCGATATCTGATAACTTCATTGCACGTAAATGATTTAATTTAGTTATACCAAAACATATAAAAATCATACGTAACCCTTTTAAATCGGGGTCCAGTTTGCCACCATTGAAAAAAATAAATGTGAAATTATCATCATCCATCGTTATTAAAATAAAATAAATTAATTGTACACAATTAAAATTAATTTTTTAAACACAAATGAACACGTTCAAAGCAGTTAAACAAAACTCTGTAATAATGATTTATAATTTTTTGATTTTTATGTACGATCATATTCCGATTACCTCCGAATATACTATTTATTATATGCAAGCGGGCAAGCCTATTTAGATCTATAAGAAAATCCATTAACTATGCAAATATTGCGCAGTAATGAAGAATTAATAGGATTTCTGATTTAAAATAATAAGAAAACCATATTTTGATAAATGGTTAATCAGAAATCATGTATTTACAAAAAGAAAACCTTCTCAAATAATAAGTCGTTTTTTCTATTTAAAATAATAGGATTGAAATGTAAAGTTAAGAGGAGTTTTCATTTAATTCTTAGAATCTATAATATGAAATCATTTTTTTATATCCATATGGTTATCTTATTAAATTTATGTGGCATATTTTTTTCAGTGCACCAAGAGCATTTTAACATCGCGAATTGTCGGCAGTCGGACGGCTATAATTATTCTCGACTGGACCGATAGGCATGGAATTGGTAGGTATAAAACTACTGACGATGTTTTTTGTGAGTTATAAGGGGTTAACGTTAAACCGAGAAAGGAATAACTTATAAACTTGCCAAACATAATATTCTGAGATACAAGGCACAACCATAAATGGTAGGCATACCTTTGGAATTTTTTTTACGGCACCGATAAGGTTATATGTATATAAACTGGTCGAGTGATGGATGTACGTGTTCGGGCTCAAAGGAAATTCTTTGTTTAGTTTTCACATAGTTTTACGTGTGGGTTGAATCATCCGAGCTATACGCGCTAAAGCGGAGTCCGTATCACATATATGGTAAAATAACTTTGCTTGGGAAACGATCTTTCCGATTTGGTTGTATTCGGATTGGCTATTTCTCAATAAGGAAAGTACTATTTCCTGGTTGAATACACAGAGTGACATATTATATTTGCTTTTTAATAATTGTACAAATTGTAGATTGTATGATATATTGATGTCACCAATATAATATTTCTATTGAATATATAACAGAATCGTTAACCGTCATTCTTGTTGTAGTTGAGTAAGTGGCTGATTTGCGATCGGATCAAGTTCAGGTGGAGCGATAACTGATCCTTCTTGGATGGTTGTAATAAATATTGAACGAGTGACTTTAAATCTAACTTAATGGTACTCTTCAGATAGACTTAATCGGCTACTTTGCTGTATAAATCATTATCTTACAAACTTTTAAGAAAGGTTGGACACTTTATAGTGAGTTATATGATCGTATTGCATACTTTTGTGTATTGTGTAAAGGTTGGTTCTAAAATTAATGAGCGGACATAAAGGATGCATAATGGACTTGAATAAATGTTCAGATTATTAAATTGTTTCCCTATTAACAGTGTATTAGATCATCATATTGCATATGAAAATGCAGTCGGGTCATCGCGCAAATTTATCTCTAACAATACCAAATGCTTAATGTAAAATTGATGTATAAGTTACTAATAGCTTACATTTTATACCAATGGATTTGCTGGGGATTATCGCTCTAGTCTGTTCTGTGGCTAATTCTCATTCTCCTTATAACCTTCAATGTTGAGAGGCCCCACATAATTCTGGAATGTACTATTCTTTTAGATACATATTTGGTACTCTGTTGAACATATTCCAGGACTAAAGTAACAAGCCTAGGATCACCGTAATTAGTTGGCTTCCACTTCTCCTACCATATCATATCATATCAATAGCAAGAAAGAACAATACTTGTGTACCACGAACAGACAAACACTGAAAAACACTGATGTACAAAGTTCAGAGACAGCACCACACCAAAATAATTATCTCTAATCAATCATCTTTTTTATTTATATACACATATTCTGACATATATGTCTATGAATATGATTATTGCATTAGCGTTAAAACGAAATAACATTTTCATCATTTTTCAATGTCATCACAATTTTCCACTATTTTTAACATCATAATGTACCATAGTATATACCATATACTCGTATGGCTCATGTATATACGAAAATATATTCTCTGTTAATCCTTTCAATAGTTTTGATCTTTGGCATCCTTTTTTTTCTATTTATGCCGCCATAAAATTATTTATAACCAACATAAAATGATTTATGAATGGATTTCCCAAAAAATGTGTATATAAAAACAAACAGATCCTAGACCTAAAATATATACAAACGACACGAAACGTCTAACCTATTGTGTATCATCCATAATTTGTGGATCAACAGGTTATATAATATAATCTTGTGTTACGCTCCTATGTTTGTATATATCGCACACATACAAGACGATGTATCTAGAAGGGAAAAAAATTAGACACTTTCAAAGCAACAGAGAATCATTTTTCTCGTCGTATAGCTTTTCTAATTTATATTCAAATTCAATTTTTATGACATGACAAAAATTTTCGAGATTTCGTTTTTTTTTTTTTATGCAAAACACTATATTAAATTGAAGTTGTGAATGTCATCATCATCATTATTATATCAAACATAAACATCATCATCATCATCATCATCATCATCATGATTGTCATGAACATCAGCCATCACACACCAAAATCAGAAGATTCATTTATCACACAGCCAAAATAATAAGAATGTATACTTTAACATCATTGTTATGAGGATGGAAAAAAAAAATTCTAAAGAACAGTGGAAAATAATAAGCAAAAATTACAACATAAGATGAGACGACGATGATGATGAAGATGAGGAGGCACAGGCAAGAAAGCACACAAATATTTATATACTTTGTGTGTATACCAACGAGAGATGGTGATGGAAATGAATTTTTCGTTTTTATTATCGAAATTTTCTTTATTTTTTTTTTTCACTTGTAGAAAAGTTAATTTTTTTTTTAGTGCGGTTGACACTTAATAAATTTTATTTCAATTTTTGTAACACCAAAGTAAAATCTTAAAAATGTTTTAAATTAACTTGGCGAAATGACTTTTTCCAAACATAAATATTTGTTGTATACGATGATGTGGGGCGGTAATAGCAGACGACATATGGTTTGCTACTATAAATAGTGTTTTATATAAAGATGTACAAAACTTTATTCGCTTAAAAAGTATCTTCTTATGGTCTTAGATTCATATTTAATTCAAGATACAAAGAGTGTTACAGCAACACTAGAGGTGAACAGTTTTGATCTGAAACGCTCGGATCAATACAGATTGGATTCAAGAGTCGATTGACTATTTTGTGTTCAGAATATGTGGTAGCGGCTAACATTGAGAATGCACTTAACCATTTTGAGCTGAACATAGTATAGAAAAGGCTGTTTTTCAATATCAGTGAAATAAGCTTTATTGGATATAAATACGTGACATTCTTTTACCAAATGTTTTTGTGAGTAAATCAATTGTATCCCAAAATGTGTGGCATGTCGAACCGTCCTCATGGCACCACTTATCCAGATTCCAGTGATAACAGTTTTTTTCACAGGTTGTAATGGTGTTTCGGTAAACGCTTGATAATCCATCTTCACTCTTAATTCAACAATTCTGTTTATGACCGTATCCATTCAACCTGAGCTTCAGCGCTGAATAATGTTCTTTTTGAAAAATCAGCGTCAATATTAATTTTTACTTCAGCCCAAATGTGCACGATAGTTTTCATTTCAAAACAAATTAAATTTGGAAAAATCATAAACCTAGATCTTTAGATAAAATATTCCATTTAGTGGATCGACACAAGTGGTCTTCCTCAATGCTATACACTGTACAGCGTGTATGGCTTGTTCTGTATACACTGTATGACGACTTTCTGGATGCGTATTATCATTTAGAATATATGTGGCGTGCCATAAGTAACCGAATTATCCTTGTTCCGTTTCGAACCAACTAAACACTTTGCTGTTTGTAAACTGTAGCAAAGCAGATGTGGTAGTTACTCAACAAGTTTTATCGTCTTGTGTGGAATGCACTAAACCATTTTGTGCTCAACACAGTAAAGTACGCAACCACTGCTTAATATGACTTTAAACCAAAAGAGGTTGGTAGTACGATAATTCCCATCACGCTAGGTTAGGCCTGTTCATTGAGGTACCACATATCACAATAGAAGTAATAAACAAGGCTTTGAAAACATTTGGCGATGGTTGCGGTTCTGATCAACTACCAGCTTCTTTCTTAAAAGAACAAAACAGTTTGAAACTACCTCTTTGCTGAGCTTGGGAAAGTTTCCTAATAAATTGAAGAAGTTATCGTGGTCACAAGAAACTAGAACGGTTGGTTTTTCAAATAAATTAATTGGATCGTTTAAACTTCACTTAATACATCAACATTGGAAACATTAGGGCCAAGTTAATTCAAGCTAAATCGGGTTTTCCACAATTTCCCCATCTTGGCCCTTGGATTTTTACTATTTTCATCGACGCAATCACTTAAGTAATTCTACATTCGAAAATTTTAATGTTTGTTTAACCGATGCGACTCACATCAATTCGTTAAAATGTTAATGTCCTTTAAAAGGACATTAACAATTTCGCGATTTGGTGTGAGTCCAATCTTCTTAAACTGAACATCAATAAGTTCAAAACTTTCCACCGGAAATTAAATCTGGTTTTAAAACATTATGAAATAAACAATATAACAGTATACAGCAAGTGTCTGAGATCTAAGACCTATATAGGTATTATTTCCGTGGAAAATATGAGCAGTGAACATATAGAACAATGTGTTGCTAGGTCTAATTTCATGTAGGGTTCTTAACCCTTATGTGTACAACCAGTATATCCCGTCAAAATCTGCCAGATATGGAATCAAAGTGTGGTGGGTATGTATTTCGAGTGCTTTATACCCAATAAAAGGACAAATATGTACCGGAATGGACGCATAAATGCAAAGGAAACAAATCACGGCGAAAGAGTAGTAAAGGATTTATGCTGCAATCTATTTCGTGGAGCTTCTAGTTTGAAGCATGATTTTAACCTATCAACATTAGGCACGGTCAATGCAAGACGTCGTTTTATCACTCAAATTTTCTTATTGCCATCCACGTTCTGTTCAAGCATCTATGTTTGGATTCCAAAGAAGAACAAAGCAATATAGGCTTGGCAAATAAACAAACTATGATTTTGGATTAAAATAGAGGGCAAAGTCGAAAATATGGATAAAATGCTTTGCAAATATTCATGTAAACGAAGAATTAACCGATCGCCGCAAGCATATTTTTACAACATATGAGATGTAGCAGCATTAGCAAATTATAATTTATAAATTATAATTTATAAAGAAAACAATACGGTTGCAAAAACTGCAAGTAATTATCGACACAAATTTTTACAAAAACTTTCTGAACAATCGGTTATGCCAGGAATAACCCAACGTTCTAAAAATCTTCAAACTACCCATAATTTATCCACAAAATATGGCATAGATGTTATGTTGGGTCATACATTGAAATTTGATTGGAGCTTTTAAATATTTCCTCCTCCGCTCTACAAGAACGTGATGCTATTGGTCGAATTACACATAAACGGAACTGTAATCTATCCTCTAAAAGAAGATCGACATGTTAACTCTGTGCAAACTGTGAAAAACCAGTTGCACTCGCATACCTGGGTATGTTGGTTATAAAAGGTTATTTCTAAAAAAATCCAATCACATTTTTCGATTGATTTTTCAAAAAAAAAATAAAAACTCATGTATTAATAACTAGAAAGCTACTGAAAACTTGAAGTCGGTACGACCTCTAAATAATAGAATTTTTTTATTTTTAAAACTAGAGACTTACCCGGGTATGTGGTTGTAAACATAAAGGTGAAACGATGCAAGAGAGATATTAATGACCTCTAGACAATCGAAGTTCTGTTTTATGATAAAAACTTCTGTAAACTGGAGGGTATTCAGAAAAATTTTATCCGTCACTTAACTTGGGAATATGTTCACGAATTATCGTACTATGAAAACCTGCAGCGTCTAGTACCAATCTGGAGAATATTGTGTTACATTGACGCACCGTCAATAGTGGAAAATTATCAAATTAAAGTACTCAGTAGACACCTAAGAAGAAATGAGTTCTTGCAAGTTCATGTACATAGAACCAACGATGGTAATAACAAACCGTTAACTTGTTGTGTAAAGGCATCAAAGGTAATTTGCCTCTTCCTGATTTTAATTATTATTTTTTATTGTCAACTTTAATATTAAGTCGTATTTGTAGACTTATTTGTAAATAAATAAATAAAACACGAAATAGAAAGTTTCGATGTAATGAAGGAGTTATTAATAAGATTCAGCTGGCAACCTCCCAAAACGCGTTTTACGCCGTCTTGAAAGTTAAAAAGATTACATGGATTCACAAAACGATTGATGAACCCAAAATTATTGGCCAAATCAAAATGTTCTCCGCATATGCTACATAAATATTAAAAATTATAAATTTGCGGATGATTTAATTACATAACATTTTAACAAATTACCCACAGTCTCAAGTACTCGCAGGGTCATGAACTTTATACGAATTGCAAAATTAAATTAATTTAAATTTAATTTCAACCCAATTTTCTTCTTATTCTTTTAATAATAATCTTATTAATTTTTTGTTGCTATGTAAAAAATAACAAGAGGGTGAGAAAAAATATAAAAACAACAAAAAAATAAGTAATCTTCAATCTGACCACTCAACAGTTTCTTAAGAATTCATTGAATAATAAATATAAAAAAAAAATTTCTTTTCACCGTTTTATATGAAAGGTGGTATATCGTGCAAAAGAAGTAGAACGAATCCAATTATCATAAAATCATGATAATTGAAATTTGATATTCTGAATAATAACAAAATGATTTTATTATAAACAGAAACTGACTGTAGGTGTTCATTTATGAATCCGAACGAATTTATAATATGGGCTCTATTGTATACGTTTAATATGGGGTTCCTATATTGTAGTGGCATCTGCATTTTTCACATATGGTGAATATTCGCAATATATACTTTTTTTCCAAAATTAGATTTTGTGATAAGCTCGTGCATGGTATATGTGAACTGGCAAATCGCTAACCCTTTTTGCTTGTATAATGTATATACAGTCGTTGTTTAGAAATTAAATTTTGTTTTTCGTTTCGAGAACGGATAATTTCAATCAAAAGAAGTTAATCAAAATAATCCATAGGGAAATTTGTTTATTGGGAAAATGTTCATATGTGTACGAGAAGAGTATTGTATAAAACGATCAAAAAAACGAGATTTGCAATTCAATTCACATCCAATATATACACCATTACTATGCATTTTTTTTCATGATTCGGTAACAATACTTTCTTAAATATCGCGAAATCGAATTTTTTGCCAACTCTCTTCCTTATGGGATTTTTCCTCATTTTGATAAACTAATAAAGGAAATGTTAACCCCATCCCCAAAACGAACGTATTTTTAAACATTTTTTTCTGGTTGGGGTTAGTAAGTGTTACTCTACAAAACATAAAAACTTTCATGCTGTCATTTTGACACCACACTTAAAATAAAAAAAAGTTTTCCAAGATTTATCTGAGATAAAAATTTAAGCAACACACAAAAAAAAAATGAAAAACTTTACATCTCACAAGTTTTCTTCGTTTTCGTCATTTTTTATCAACACAGTTAGGGCATGAAATTGAAAATAACTATAAAGATTTTGTAAAAAAAAAAAAATGTTTTGGATTATAAAATTTTATTAAAATCGTTCTTACGTCGACTCGAACACTAACAAAAAGATTATTTACTTTCTAAGTGATGCTGATAAAATGATTTGATAAGAGTTTGTATACATACGAATTTTAAGGATCAATTGAAATGATTTAGATTTGACTTGTACATAGAATATGCATATTTTGAAGTATAGATTTGTAATAATCATAAAAAATTATGTTGTTAACAAATTTTTATAGTGTTTCGAAATTAGATTATGTATGTACAGATATACACAGACGACGATTTGATGTTATTTTTGGGGATTATTTAGCGATATTTGAGTGCTGGGTGTGTACGATGATGTGTTCATTGAACTGTAAGGTTAAATGATAGTTTGTTGCCATAAAATTTAATGATTGTAAAATTATAATATGACTATTTGCATTACGATTTAGTCTTGATAATGGATCAAATTTATAGTAATAATCGGGGTTGTTATTTAAAACGGTGCGGTTAGTGTCGTGGTAAAGGTAAGGAATATCTTACCTTTATCACGAAGCAAACAAATTAGTAAAGATAACCTGAGCTAATGCAACATGATGGAATTCTTTAAGGTTCCGCACTCAATGCTCCAAAGGCCACATGGTTCAAACCTTTATATTAAAGTGCACAATATTTCGCATTAGGATAAATGGCCACTTCAGCTTAAAATTCGATAGGGAAGGAGTTTATTTGTATTTTAACTATGTAAAACCGAAAAGGAGCAGCTAGTTTAGGACTAATGAAATATACCAGTAACCAAAGCCAGCACGCTGTTAAGAAAGGTATCCATATGAAAAGAATACAAGCGATTCGGCTAACGGATTGAGCAAGTCTGGTGATAACCACATATCCCTGGATGGATAAATCATCTCAAATGATTTGTGGAAATTAAAAACAAGCAGAAACGAAAGGCTACCATAGTTCTAAAGGAGCGGAGTTGATGACATGCCTCCATTTACAGTCCAACAAGTTATTTCGCAAACATTTAAGTTTTCAAAATATAACTCGCCACCAAACAACAGATGCATCAGTTAGCATTGAAATAACAAAACATTGAAGGAGTTGAAAAAAATAGCAAAAAGCTATGACCAAAGAACGGTAGTGATGCATTAACTCATTCGGTGAGGAACAGGTAGTTTAACAAAAACGTTTTGAGATAGTGATTATTAACTGATTCAATCGGTGATAGTTTGACATTTTGTATATACATTTCGAACATTTCTAATAGAACATCCTGCAAATCTCAAATAGTCATGTACAATAATGATTTATATTTTTTGTACAAAAAATTCATTAAAAATGTTTTCACTTAATAATGAGCCATAACCAAATCCTTTTTATTTACAATAATTTGAAATACAAAAAACATGAATCGTTCGGTCTTCTTACCATGTTGCTACAAAAACAAGAAAAAAAAATTCATCGTCTTTGATACAATAATACAAACAAGCGATAAAAATACGAAGAAGACGAGCAAAAAAGTTCAAAAGTTCGTTTTCCTTATTAAGACGAAAATACATAAATTACAAAAACAAAAGAAACGCGAACGAACGTTGAATTTACCTAGGTGGGAGAGATAAGCGTAAAAGAAAACAAAAAATCGTAGTATTGTAATTTTTTGATACCATAATAATGTTATAAATTTAATAAACTTAATTTTATTTTTTAACTTTCTTTATTTAAAACAAAAAAAAAATATACATTTACAAAAACTTTATATAAATATATTCTTAAAGAAAGTAATAATAAAATGAACGAGCATCGACTACAAGAGAAAAAAACAACGATGATAATGATGATGATGATAAAGACGAGGAAGAATCAGGAGATTTCATAATTTCATCGTTATATTTTTCCGCTTATTTTTATTCCTTTTTATTAATTTGCCAGACTCCGTTCGCTTCTTCTTTGTTTCATAAATATTTTCATTGTGAATTAACGTAAAAGTAATTTAAACTAACAAAAAAGAACACACACAAATTACTAACGATTCTGTGTTTATATGTGCGCGCATCAAACCGAACCAAACGATAACGACACTATATAAGAACACTTGCAGGTACAAGGCACTAGAACAAAAATACACACATACAGGTGTTACTTGTCGGTGTTAAAATATATTAGGTGGCGCAGAAAGGTGAAAAATATGTAATGTAATGAGTTTTGTTAATTGATGCTAGCCACCCACAACCCGTACGTCTATACTAGAATTATATAAAGAAATCATCACCCAATTGTTTGTTTTAATTATAAAATTCGTTGTTTATTATTTACTTTATTGTTTGCGCTCAAATTTAAATTCAAGTAAATAGACTATATAAATCAAGATGTTTCTAAGAATTAACTTATTAAACAGACATTTTATGTTTAGACTAGGAATAGCAGCTTTATGTTGACAATTATATTGAGTTAATTAACTTTTAAAAATATTATAACTCACAATATTGTAGAGTTGTAAGAAATTAGATGAACATAAACACAATTCGGCATGTAATTTACACGATTTTTTACACGTAAAACACGTGGAATTTACATAAGGTTATTTTTACATTTTATATGTAAACAATGGAAAAAATAATTTAATGTGAAAAAACTGACGCGCCATCTCTTATCAAATCTAATTGTAAATTAAGCACCATCTGTGAAAAAATGTTCTTACTATTTATTTTGTCAAATAATTAACAGTCTAAAGTTGTCATTTTTTTCGACTATATACAATCCCAATTGTGAATATAAATATATTGAATAGCCACAATATCGATCGATATAAAAATGGGAATATAAATATATTGAATAGCCACAATATCGATCGATATAAAAATGAACATATGTAAATGAATTTGTTAAAATATCGGCATTTAGGCGAATAAATCACAAGTGCTTCCACAATATTTGTACGTTCAAATGCACAAAGCACAGAAAAAATAACATATACAGAAGGAAACCTATGAATAAAAAATTTTGGTTTTTTTTCTGGGGTTATGTCGTTGGTTTGGGGTTATTTCAGAAAATACGAGAGTAAAAATTTAAAACAATAAATTTTACACTCTCGAAATAGCAAAAAAATGAGAATATGTTATCAAAGCCTACTCATGGCGTATGTATTTTAGAATATGCTTAATATTGAATTTGTGTGTTAAAATTCTAAGTAAAATAAATATAGACAAACAAAAATTTTTAAACAGAGAATTTGAGCTATAAGCACCCATTACATGGTCAGTAATAATGTCATTACTTTTTGATAATGACATTAATACTGATCGTGTAATGCGAAGTAATGATGAATGATGTTCGGTAATGATGAAAATCCAGATTTTCTGATTTTGCTACATCATTACCGAAGAATGATGAAAATAATGTCATTAATATTGATCGTGTAGGGATTCCATCATTACTTTTTTACATCATTCTAGAGGATCTTGCTCTTGCGATACATTTTAATTTTTTAAATAAATTCAGAATTTTTTTCCCCATTTTATGTTGAAGAATAGGGCTGTAAGCATTATTGTAATTTTTAAAAAGTGGTCTATAGTAATTAAAAAATTATTTTATCAACTTGAAAGACATCTACAAAAAAAACTTCGTAACATTTCATTTCTGTTATCCGCTAAGTAATGATGAAAATACTGATGCTTTGGAATGATCGTGTAGTGTTAAAAAATAATGATGAAGTAATGACATAAATACTGACATTACTAGTAATGACATTATTACTGACCATGTAATGGCTGCTATACATTGCAGTGTTTTTTTCTCTTCCAATTGTTGTTTTTGTAAAGAGAAAATTTCAAAAATGAAAAATTTTGTTGTTCGTAGGTTTCCTTCTGTATACGTTACTTTTTTCTGTGCAGCTTTTTGATTGGGTAGTATTTCAAAAGTCTACTTTTGGATAAATGTCAATCTGTTATGTTGTTAAAGTAGGCTTGTAACTTATTGCCTACTTTGTTACAAGCCTACTAAGTAGCTTGTTTGTTTTGTGTTTGGCTGGAAAATCGCAAACAGTCATTGTTAATGAACTACGTTACATATATTTATATGTGAACAAACTGTATCGGTATATAACAAGTTGAATTGAAATTGGTGGATTTATAGATTTTCAAAACTAAAAAAATGTCAGAAATTTCGAAAGGCGAATGCCAGAATTCAACGTAACCCTTTACTAAGCGCAGTTTTATTGGCGAAAAATGATGTGAAATGTGTCTATTCTCAGTATGGGTGCATATTTCTTATTTTTTTATATTGAGCTTTAATTGGGTGCAGGGCGAACTTTAAGTAAGACTGTCCTAACTCCTTGTAACTGTCAGAGCTCCTGCAGCCAACGCGCGATCTTTAAAGTAAAGTTTAATGGCTACCTTAAACGTGTGCATTGTATACTCAAAAGGAAACTGAAAACTAAATAACGCATTCCACTTCCTAGATGTTCGATAAATAAATTCGCACTTTGCACCTTCAGTTCGAGGTTTCGGCAGCTTCACCGTAAACCATTAACCGTTCGTCGTGTTGCTCCTCCTGGCGTAAAAAATGGTGGTATTTTCTCCTTTAATTCAGCAGAACATTTACCATTTATCAATCTATATAACACTCAGAGTTCTGCAACATGTCTGCGGTGCTGTAGGCTGTCTAGATCTTTCGTTAGTCTGGAGTTTCGTAATATTATGATGGCACTCTATCCAGCCACTGGACAGCAATGCCATATGCTCAAACAATTGGACATTGCAACAAAACGCTAAAACCCCATACAGCCCGCAATGCCCATATTTTTTCCATACGGTCCATTGTGCACGCCAAAGATATAAACTTAAAAATATGAGACAGTCGCCACTTTAAATATTGCTCTTAGTGTGAAGGCTTCACGAATAGACTGATGCAATACGACTGAATTTACAACTCGTGTGGCGAAACATTTGTAAACTAGGCTTCTTGTTTGGAACGAATAGTATTATACTTCATTTGATTATTATGTTGAGTCAACCGCGATCTTAAAAGACGTACAGTAATTTATGTTTAGGTTAATGCAGACATACAAATAAATAATCGCAATTGTATAAATCCACGATAAGCTTATTGAAGTGTGACACACACACACACACACACACACACACACATTATCATATATAGTATACTGCTGAGTAATTACACGAGTAACTGACATCGTGTTACTGATGTTTATTTTTTGGCATTAAAACACAAAACGAAAACGAAAAGTACAACACTATATACTGTTGGTTTTTGTAAACTGTCATTCAGAATCTGTGACAGTTAAATGATATATACTAAAATAAAAATGTATTTTCATTTTCACTACCGTCTAGACTTTTCAAATTATATTTTAGTTAATCATATATAAATAATAAATTTACTATTATTGCTGTACTAGTTTTATTCAATTACTAATTCTTCATCAAGTTTACATAATTAATTATGTATAGAACGACAACCGTTCGAATAGTAAAAAATATATATAAATGAGCGATGAACCGTTCAAAAGTACAAACAAAAATCAATATTGATGGAATAATGAAAAAAAAAGGTCAAGAAAATTGATTTTTCCAATAAAAATAAATGAAATCTCACGGTGGTGACAATTTTTACCTAAATTATTCTAATTTAATCAAATTGTTGTAGCTCTTTTGTGTGAAGTATATTGAATTTTTTAGTTTAATGATAAATTGATTTAATGAATTCGTATTACAGAAGACATATAGTTTTTGGAGCTTTTTACTACATAATCATACAACTCACCGGATTTATTGCGGCGGGAGTTCAATCGATCCGCATTTGATTCGCATTTAGTTTTTTTTGCATTATAGTAATCGCCGGAAACATGTACTACCGATCCGCAATGAAATTGCGATTTCACTAGCTGTCAATATTTTTATATTTTGCGGTGAGAAATGTGCATGGAAATATATTTTAATTGTATATTTTATTATTAACACCCAGTGAGAGCGGAGTAAAAGAGATACTTGATCCAAAGGAAACAGTGTTCATCTTCCGTTGGTCTAAAAATCAATGAGTCCAAAACCAAATATCTGATCTCTGGTTTTAGATACCAAGACGCAAATGATTTCAGTAGTGGTAACCACAAGTTTGAAGGAGTGATAAGATTCAAGTTACTTAGATCTCTCATTACTCACGATAAAAGTGTGGGAAAGGATATTAAGTTTCACCTTGCCGCTGGCATTCGGGCTTTATATCGAGAGTTTTACATCAAAGAGTGTTGATCAGACTCGTTGTCATATATGGATGTGAGAGTTGGCCCTTGATGGATGAGTACGAGAGATGGCTTCTAACATTCCAGAGAAAAATGCGTGTGATGTATGGCCAAAAACACTATTAATAACGATAACACACAGAAAGTGCATTGTGTCTCAATCAACGATCAGGTGATCAAGCGACTAATTTATACGATCTACCGTCTGATCATGCACCGATACTCAACACTTTAAAGACAGAAGCTAGATACATCCTTCAAACAAGCATACTTTATAGGATAAATTAAGGAGGCTAGTCGAACCTAATTGGTCTTCAAATGTTCCGCTCAGTACAAAATCTGTTTGAATGAGCTGTTTGGAGGAGATCAACTGGACAAGTTACAGCCGTTCAAGAAAAGAAAATAATTTGGTGATATTGGCTACAGTGTAAATTTTCCTTATATAGTGGAAACCCCAATTTTAGTTGTCTAGAAATATTCAATTTAACTCTGATTAAGTTAAGGCTCAAAAAACTGCTTTTGAAAGAGCTGAAAAGCAATTTACCATAGGTAGTAAAATCGTCTTCTATTTAACTCGGGAATTTGTATTGGCGGCTATTTTACGATTAAGGAAGTCGGGTACCAGAATGGTGTTGGTCAAACTTGTTTTACCAAACCTGAAACCACACTTTCAGGAATTATTAAGAAATATTAAATATCGATAATAAATACACCCAACACCCACTATAATAAGAGCCGGTCGAAACATCATCGATCGCAAAATAGACGTTTAGCAAAACAGGTGAAGATTGCGAATACTATAAAACCTATTTTACTCACTGCATTACCGTCATTAGTACAATTTACATGCGACGGTTTCTATAATACGAAAACTATCAAAATCGTATTAAACTCCCGCCCCAGCAATCCGGCGAGTTGTATAATCGACGTGAATATAAATATAACCCTTGAGATATGTGGTGGTTATAAACACTATAGGGTACAAACACGGTATAGTTCGATTTTAATGCAGATCTTATATAGAAGTTTGCACTACTGGTTTAATAATGAATCGAATTTTCCTGTATTTACCACATGAAACTTACACACACGAAATAACAATTGACAAACAGCATAAAATAAATCTCTATACAAAGCCATCATACTCTGAGTTTATACAGATTTTAGAAGTTTGCACTACTCGTACTTAAAATTTGACTTAAATGTTTCAGTGATAATTAACAAACCGCGTAGAATAAAGTCACATCCAACCATACCAAGCTACTAGCTAGAGATTGATTTTCTACAGATCTTAGAAGTTTGCAATACCCGTTCAACGCATCGAAATTTCCTGGACTCATCACATGCAACTTGAGCTAAAATATTTCTAGTGATAACCATTGACGAATGGCTTAAAACAAATCTAAATCCAGCCATCATACTCTATCTAGAGGTTGATTTTATATGATTTGAAACTTGAGCTAAAATTTTTCCCAGGAACCTTATTTGGATACTCGATATCGTATAATCGAATGACGTTATCGAACAATCGCTACTTTTGAATTCAATAACGTACAAAATAAAAACGAACTGAAAAAATCCTTTATTTATCACTCAAGCTAAGGTGCACTGTATACACGGACGTCTGCGTGGGGATGCTTAGTCTCAACGGAATGCATAGTCTCTAGTATGATCACTCCAAATTAGGTGACTTTCGGGTTTTACAATATAGCCTTCCTATGATCTGTTATGAGTGGCCGTATTTCTTGTGTAAAGAAATACACCTTAAATCGCTTCCATTGTAAGCCCCAAGTGGGGCGGAAATAAACGATGCATTGAAACAGTGGAGAAGAAACAAACGAAGCTCGTACGAGTTATCGAGCAGATAAAAGAGACAAATAAACCAACTATAAGTGGTTATCAGGTGATGATGATGAATAGCGGGGTCAGTGGAATAGAGAAGAAACAAAACGATTCATCCACACAAATGAAGCAAATGATTCATCCACACAAATATTACAGAATGAAAGCCGTCTGCATGCTCTCAAGATACATCGCAGGATGCATTCCAAAAAATTGTCGCAAAGAAATTGTTACAGCACCTTAGTACGGCGAATTTTTATAGACCCACTTCAGATTAACTTCAGATGGCTGGAGGGAAGTGCGAACCGGTTTCAAATATAATATTAAATAAAAAGTAAAAGAAAATAACCAAAACATCCAGATACCGATGGTTGATCATTAAGGACACAGAAAATCATAACCAAAACCTTTAGAATAAAGTCTCATCCAGCAGAACAATTATGTAGAAGTTAACGAATTTCTCTGAACTCAGCACATGAAACTTGAGCTAAAATTGACAAACGGCTTAAAATAAATCTATACATCCAACCATAACACTCTAGAGCTTGATTGTACACAAATTTTAAAAGGTTGCATCGCGGGCCTCAATTTTTTTTTTCAATTATAGCAATTGACCATCCGTTTAGAATTAAGTCACATCCAGCTTAACACACGAGAGGGTAATTTTATACAGATTTTAGAAATTGGCACTACTAAGACTTAAGTCATATCCAGCTACACCAATCTAGAAGGTGATTTGGGAATACATATATTAATTATAATTAGTAATTATGGTAATTATTGAATGTAGAAACTGTTTTTGAAAAATGTCGGGCAATCCCTTTCTTTCGACAATTAATCGAATAATATAAAATAATTATCGATTTTGTATTTTTTGGCTGAAAACTTTCGGCTAACTTGAACAGCATTATTCATGAGCTTGTCATAATTGTCTTTTATTATAAAACCGTTTTTTAGGAGAAAATCAGAAAAACATTGGTTCTTATGAGATTTTAGGGTTCCTATTGCTTTAACACTCCAAATCGTCATATGAGCTTTCAGATATATTTAAAATATCGATCTCCAAAATAATAAAGACACTGCAAGGACCCAAAAGATACCTAGCTATTAAATTGATTCATTTAAAGAGTAGAACGGATTCTCTTCGATGGTAGTGAGAAAATTTGTCTGACTCGACTCTTATTATTCTTAAAGATCTCCAATTTCAGTAGATGAAAAAAAGTTCCAACCCACGTTTGATATAGCGATTTGTTCACATCAACACGAGCTGCGATTTTCATATGTCATTAACCTCGTTATTCGTGTGAACATAAAAAAACTGTATGAACATAAAATAACTGCAACCATATATACAATTAAAAATGCATTTTCATAAAATCTATGATCCAAATCTAGAATTTTAAAATATATTTTGGCAAAAATATTCGCATGCACACACAAAAACACATGATACACACAAATCACTGAAGGGAAATAATGGTTTTGGTTTAATTTTTTTTTTTTGTTGGAGCATTCAAAATTGCATACATCTTTGTCTGAGCATGCATTACAAAAAAAAAATAATGTAACCAAAAAAAGAGAAAAGGGCCGCGAAATTAGCAACATAAAAAACAACTTTTCGGTTGTGATTTTCATTATTTTTATGATTAAAAACAATTGCAACGGAAATCATTATGTTATTTTGGTATATGAACAGCATAAAAAAAAAATTTTAGGGTCTTTGCACAACGAACACAGTATTTTTGGTAGTCTTTGTTTGATGTTGCCATATTTTTATGCTGCATTTATAATTTCACCTGTAATTAATGCGCTATCATTACTTTCCTACATAGCTGTAATTTATATTAAACATATATGTATGTACATATATACACAATGGATTGTTATTGCTTTTATGTTACTTGCGTGGTTGGATCAAAATAATTTATGCTTCAAAATTTTACATTTTGGGATAATATGCATTGTATTTTATATCCATATTTTGCAATTAAGATATACCATATATAATGTACATGTACAGGTATTAAATTGGTTTGGTTCTTTATATGCGATTTAATGCTTTGGAATCATCAGACATTTAAGGAATTATGAAACCGTGACTGATTGATATAAATTACAGTTCATAAATCCGGGATTACTACCTATATTATTGCACTGCTATATAGTCACACGCCAGATCTAGCTTGTTATCGATCTCTAAATCATTTAATTAAAAAGTTGTTTATCCTTTGAACAATCTTTTTGCCTGCACATATTGATTGATTACCATTCGTTTCGTTTAGAGTCTATCCAGTTTCCGATCCCTAGACAATAATCATGTACAAACCAATTCATTTTCCGAAAAAAATCAAAACTAAATGATAATCATCATTATCAAACAGCCAACCGAACTATACACACATACAAACTCTAACATTGCATATAGAAGGATATCCATCTATCCAATTTTATTGTCGAAAATTGTTTTCTGATTACTATCTTGAGCCAACAGCAACAAAATTGGCAAAAAAAAATATCCTCTTGAGGTTTTCCTTTACACAAGTTTGGGAAAATCAGAGTCGTATATATAGTTGTTGTTGTCATGTTTATTACTATTACAACTACGCGTAACAATTTTCATTTCGTTTAGTTATTAAATAAATCGTTAAATTGATAATCATTTGGGAAATTCGAGAGAAGGAAAATCTCAAATTATATATTGCCATGGTGGAGTATATGTACGAATCGATTTACGAATAAATAAAACAAACCAAATACCAATCCTAATTTAACATATAAAACTATAGCCAAAATAACAATTGATGATAATTCCCGAGAGAGATTTGTCCAAGTAATGCTGTGCAATAAAATACGTAGTTATGGTAATTTTTGAACAAATATTATACGCCATCAACGTACTTATATGTATTAAAGACGACTCGCGCAATATAATTCCATTATACAAAACAGTTTTGTGTAACATTATCAGCACCGATAAGACATACAAGAACAGCTGTATAAACAAAATATAATTTTGTCTAATGAATGGATGAAGATGGTTCGAATTAAAATGAATTCTTTTTAATAACAATAATCATAAAACCAAATGAATGTTGTAATATGCTTTGTTATTGCTTTTTTGGCTGGCTGGGATCTCCTATCTTGTCTTGAACTGTGATGTACGTATATATATAATATAAATGCTTGTGAAGAAGATTTTTATCTTTAGTACACTATTGTGCCCACTATACATGATATGGTCGATTAGAATTAGTGGGGTGAAATGGATTGAATTAATTAGTAGTTTTTTTTGTGTGCAGCTTTAGTTTCGATTTATAGACGCTGCTTCTGGTTTGTTTTGTAATAAACATATGTTTTATGTTAATGTAACCAATTATTAACGGTAATTTGAACAGAATTAATTATGGGGCATTTGATGTAATAACTATTTTGGTTAAATGTTTATTTTATAGATAATATGTGATAACAATTGGTTCATCTTCAAGTTTTGATGTTTACCTCAATCCCAAAATTTGTTTACCTCATTCCCAAAATTGAACCAGAAAAAGGTGACCCTACCAACTTGCAAAGAGCTATATGCTTACTTTGGAAGGGACGATATGAGAAGTCAGAATTAATGACCTGACGAGGAAGAACTCAATAGAGAGACAGGTTGGCTATAAAAGAAATAGGAAATGCAAGATGAGTAAATCACCACTGGTTTCACCCGAATAGAAACAATCGATCGAGCAGCTTCGAACCGGAAATACGAATATCCAACAGGAGGAAATAGTTTAAGCTACAACAGAACAGAAACAATAAAGTAAAGAAATGTGTAAGGAAACGCCTTAGCGTTCAATGTAAGAATCTAAAAGACACCTCATCAAAATTTGTCAACTGTGGAGAGTCACAGCCAGTTAACTACAGAGTTTACATTATTATAAAAGATAATTTCACAAATTGATGCCACATCAAACATTTAACATGGTATCAAGAACCAATCCAAATGTGAAATATGCTGATGCACTTATTATCGCATGTTTGGAAAGACAACATGGATCTGCTTCAGTTAATAATTCAAATAATATATTCAAACTAATAAAATACTACAAGATATTCTTAATGCTTAGTTCACAATAAGAAAAGCAAGAAAGAACCCTCGTATCAATCTTGCAAAGGCTCACTCTACTCTAAAAAATTAACTTATGCTAAAAAAGTTAAACAATAACCATTAAAAAAAACTTCAGAATATGACAAGATAAATGGAGAGATTTTCAATAAATACCGAACATGATAAGTGCCTCCTTCAGACTCTGTTATGTTTATTTTTCTTGGAAATTTGCGGGTAATAATAATATCTAAACCAGGTAAGGCACCAAGTGAATTAAACTCATACAGGCCAATATTGCTTCTTCCAAATATATCAAAACTATGGTTAAAACTGGCCGAAATCAGACCGACTTATGTAACAACATAGGTCCGTACTCCCGACACGAAACTGCGACCGAAAATGGGGAAAGAATGATGTACTTTGCGATCGCACATGATCTCCAAGTGGCAAGTACATTCTTTCCCCACAAAAACATCCATTTGGAAACCTGGACACATCCACGTAAAACATCCCGAAGCCAAATTGACCATGTGTTGATTTCAAAAGACCGGGCTCGGGTTGTTCAAGACGTGAGATCGTATCGGTCGTCAACAAAATTCGTAGGCAGTGACCATTTTATGGTTGCTGCAAAGCTACGATGGAAATTTTCGTACAAGTCAAGGAGGACAGGAGAATATAAAACGCGATTCTCCTGTGAAGGTCTGATAAATGAAGAAACGCAACGAAAATATCAAGATCTTGTCAGCAATAGCATTGTAGGATCCAACTACCAATCTGATGATGTGAACAGTGTCTGGGAAGTATTGAAAACCTCGGTTGTCGATGCTGCCCAGCACACTCTCGGTATAGTGAAAACTACGCCCAAAAATGATTGGTTTGATGAGGAGTGTCGTCTTGCTGTTGAGCAACGCAATATAGCCCACAATGAAGCGCAGACTCGGTTTACAATTGCAAGGAAAAACAAGGCAGTTCTTGCTAGGAGGACAGCTAAACGCATTTGTAGACAGAAGAAGCGCGAATGGTGGAAGGCCAAGGTCTTAAGAGTACAACAACTCAGCAATGAGCACAACTCGCGTGGTTTCTTTAATGGAATCACCGAATTGCACCATACCTTAAGATCTCGGTCAACTGCCATTCGGGACCAGGATGGAAACCTCTGTGTTAACGTCGATGCGGTACTCGATACATGGCGTGAACATTTTTCTGATCTACTTAATGTTCCACATGTATCACAAGCTGTATTTGAATACCCTCAAATACAGACCGCGGAGATGTTCATTGAGGATCCATCCTATGAGGAATTCACAATGGCCATGCAGAGATTAAAGAAAAATCGTTCACCAGGGGTTGATTGCATTAATTCAGAGCTCTTGATATTCGGAGGGCTAACTTTGTGGAACTGTCTTTTCGACCTTGTTCGATTGGTATGGCGAAATGAAGTTATGCCTGATGAATGGAAAGTGGCCGCGTTATGCCCAATATTCAAAAAGGGTGATCGCATGAAATGCGAGAACTATCGCGGTATAGCTCTCCTTTGCACAGCATACAAGTTACTGTCATACATAATCTTGGGAAGAATTACTCCTCTAGCGGAGGAAATTGTCGGTGACTACCAAGGAGGATTCCGTCCAAATCGGTCAGTCACTGATCAAGTTTTTTCGCTACGGATGATTCTTTCCAAGTACTACGAAACATCTCGCGATGTACACCAGGTATTCCTAGATTTCAAGCAAGCCTATGACTCGATCAATCGAGAGAGGCTATGGTATGCGCTTGAATATTTAGGAATACCAAAAAAATATGTACATCTCTGTAAAATGACAGTAACGCAGTCACAATGCTGTGTTAAAGTTGAGAACAGGCTATCGAGAACTTTTGCAATCAATTCCGGTGTTCGACAAGGAGATGTGCTGTCCCCGATACTTTTTAATCTCATGTTGGAATACATCCTTCGTAAAAGTGAAACACCTCAGGACAACATCTTATTCCGACAATCCAATCAACTTCTTGCTTATGCAGATGATATCTGTGTGATTGGATTAAATGGCAACGGAGTGAAAGAGATATTTGATCCACTGGAACAGTGTTCAGCTTCCGTTGGTCTCAAAATCAACGAGTCAAAAACCAAATATCTAATCTCGGGTTTTAGAGACCAAGACGCAATTGATTTCAGTAGTGGAAACCACACGTTTGAAGGAGTAATGAGATTCAAGTATCTTGGATCTCTCATCACTCACGATAATAGTGTGGGCGAGGATATCAAGGTCCGCCTTGCCGCTGGCAATCGGGCTTTGTATCCTCTACGTCCACTGCTGAAATCAAAATATCTTGCAAATACGGATAAGCTGAAACTGTACAGAGTGTTGATCAGACCCGTTGTCATGTATGGATGTGAGAGTTGGACCTTGACGGATGAGTACGATAGATGGCTTCTAACATTCGAGAGAAGAATCATGCGTGTGATATATGGTCCAAAACGCGACGTCGATGGCACTTACCGAGTTCTTTTCAATCACGAGATCAGGAATTTAATGCAAATTCCTGATATCGTGCATGAAATCAAAGGACAGCGAATACGCTGGCTCGGTCACGTTCTGCGTGCTGATCCGAACCGAATGATACAGCGATCTTTAAAGGGAGAACCGCCTTTCGGTAGGCGAAGAGGTCGCTGTCGGCGACGATGGCTCCACGGCGTAGAGAGCGATCTGGCATCTTCCAACTGCTTGCAACAGTATGAAGATCTGGCTCGTGATCGAAACCGTTGGAGTCAGATTGTTGACACGGTACGGGCCAATAATGGCCTGTAAAAACCGCAAAAAAAAAAAAAAAAAAAAAAAAAAAAAAAAAAAAAAAAAAAAAAAAATGGTTAAAACAAATTAAACCTGAAATTGAAAAGTAGGAACCGTTCCGTCCCATTCGAAAAACGATTAAAAGAGAACCCACTCATAATATTAATACTAAGCAGCAGGCAGCAAAGCGACACAAGTCATATCGACGCATTAAAAGGATAACAATTTCATACCAAAAATTATTATATTATTTTAACCCTACAGCTAGTATTGACTGAAAGAGAAATATAAATGATCCTTACAGACACTAACAACAGATTTCTGAAGCTTGTTTGTTAGATTTTACAAAGTGTGCCTGCGACTATTCATACTAATAACTCAGCTAAAGGTGAGAGTACAATCATAATCAAAGATAAAGTTTTTTACAACAAAGATTAAAATATACTACATAAGAAATACAAGTTACATAAGCAAACATCCTATAGTGATATCAGAGAGTTGCTTACTGAAAAAAACGAGCAAATAGGATGTTGCATTAAACAGTGTATGAGTCAGCGAACAAATGACAAAAGCACAGAATATTCTCTCTGGAAGGCCACTAAAAACTAAATCCAACTTAAAAAAATTGAAATTGTTTTAAGCTCTCCAACTGAAGTAAATAAAATAATAGAAAAAACATAGCAATCCAAACCAACTCATGAATACGATTTAATAACTGTTCAGGTCCTGAAAGAACTCATAGGAATAGCTTTAATAAAACTTACTTATTTGATTAATGCTTGATTTAGACGTAATCATGTACCGCAAATGTGAAAGGTTGAAGTCATTATTATACCTGAACCACCAAGATAACCTCCTCATGAAACTGCAAATTACCGATAATGTCAAACTATTTGAGCAGGCGTTATTGAACAGATATTTGAAGAGAGGAATGTTAGTCAGTTTATATCGCATATAAGCTTTAGATATTATAAGCAACTCCTAAAACCAGTCTAGACTAATGAAATACAACTCTACAGTTGTCGAAATAAAACAGCATACAAATAATTCAACACTTTCAAAACTATAAGGTACTTCGTGACTTAGTAGATGCACTGTGGTATATTGTATAAGGACTAGATCTCGCTTTGAACGAAATTATCAAATATGCTGAAAATCATGAATAAAGACTGAACACCATGTGTACATCGATGTAATCCAACTGTTCGGTAATGACAATAAACTAGGAAGGCTCAAAGGATAAAACCTTCTAAACTGACAATGCTGTAGCGAACAACACATAATTAAAATAGAAATAAGACATTCAATTGTTTTTCTTGTTAATTAATACGGTGATTGTGGTTTAGAGACTAATGTGTTAATGAATTGTCAATATTGATTCATTTTCGACTTTTTTAAAAATTTGTGGAAAGTACACGAGAAAAAGAAAGCAGCCAAGCTCCATTCAAATATTGATAAATGTACTGGCTGAGGAATCTATCAGTTTTCCATTCATAATAAACTTATGCTTTCTAAGCAAATGTTTCTGCCGATCTGGACATATGGTATTCAACTATGAGGGTGCACCAAAACCAGTAATCAACAGATAGTTCTATGATTTCAAAATAAAGTTTTTAGATGGATAGTAAACGCCTCTACGTACACTCGTAATAGTGACCTTTAAAGAGATCTTGAAATTGATACAGTCGCAGAGGAAATAAAGAAGTCTGCTCAAAAACATCAGGAGAGTATCCATCAGCACCCTAACATTGAAGCTGTAAAAGTATTGCATCTCGCACAAGAAAATTTAAAAGGTTTTACTGTTTTCAAGAATATTCCGCAAAATGCAAAATAACCTATGGACCGAATACGTAGGAGTGCTTAGTTATATATATATTTAGTCAAAAATGACTAGTTACTTTCTAAACATTTTGATTGTTATCACAAGTAAAATATTAAAAAAATAAGAAAAAGTCCTTTGACTATTCCCTATCAATATCAAAACCACACAAAATTCGATTACCGGATTACGTAATTGAATCGCATATTCGTATACGATATCTACAAATTCTTCGTTGAATTGTAATTTAATACAAATTCAAAACAGAAAATCCTTTTGGTATGTTTTACATATGCTACATGTGTATTATCCCTATAACAAACGAAAATCAAAAATTACCTTTTTATAAATTAACGAAAATCCATTTTCCTTATTTTAAAAAAGGAAAACCATCATCAAATAATGTGTACAGTGCGGCATATAACATATAGTCAAAGTAACATTATACTTTGTCATTCCAAATCAAGCATGCATATCCTTTCAATAATCAAATCGAAAAGTTTCGTAGAAAAAAAACCACGCATTTCATAGATAAGAATATACGTTGATATACGAGCATAAGAGAAGCATTATGTAAGGATAAGAAAGGGTAATACTTAAATGAAAATAAAAATTTGATGTACTTTGCCATTCATGCATACATAAAAAATTCGAAAATTTATTTTATTTCAACATGTTCTTGATAATTCCACCCCTTTTTGTATATATATATATATACTTTTCGACAATTTCGACTCCCTTCACACGACTCGAACGTATCTTTCGCATATATAAGAAAACACAGAACAATATAAAAGAAATTGAAAATTCACCAAAAAATAAGTTTTGTTCATAAATTATTTCAAGAGAGATAGGAAATTTATATTTTTTGTTCTGTTACTTCTGTTAAGATTAAGGGAGTTATCCGTATATAGCCTTTTTAACGAATTGGTCTGGAATTTTGGTAACGTGTGTTATATATATGCAAAAAACGAAAAAAAAAAACAAGTAACCAACAACAACAACAAAAACTTTTCTAGTGCAAATTGAAAAGTTTTTGCGTCCTTTGAAAGTGCTCTCCGAAACCAATAAACCGTGGCTTGTCATTTTAAAATTTTAGCTCCCGCACACACACACCCACACATACATTCGTATCGTATCCGTATTCAAATCATGTCGCACAATAAATTATTATGTTTTTTTGCATCTGGATATATACTTTGGAAAAAAAAATGTTAAGTTTTCTTTTGCAAAATAGATAAGAAAACATAAATTTATCAAAAGAGTTTTGTTCATTCAACTGTATTATCAAATATAATTTGAACGTAATTCGTAGAAAATACATATATAAAAAGCACCTTATGAATATTGTCGTTGCTATATAGGGCCGTTGAATGGCGGTGCCTTAATGCTATATAAATTCAAATAAAAGATTTACGAGTTTGCTCTCAAATACACACCTTTGTGGTTATTGATCTGTTCTCAAATTTTCGTCGGTAAGATTATCTTGACCTTCTCAGTACTTTATAAAAATCTTTAGCTATAAGATGTCTAGTCGTTGCAACTTTAACGTGTCTTCAAATTGTCTACATTCCCAATTTTGCTGTCGCTTACATAATTCTTATATATATCCCAAGATTCCCAACAGCAACGTGAACCAGTTTGTATTTATTTTCACATGAAACATAAAACATGTCTGCTGCTGTTTGCAGGATTACATTTCCTGCTTTCAACTTGTCGATCTCACTACTGCACAATTCGTTGGCTATTTTCTCCATTTTCGTTTCGGCGAGACCTCGTTGATGATACCAGTTTTTGAACAGTAAGAACAACAAGTTCTTGTCAACTTTGAACTTTAACTTCAAATTCAGCTACTCTCGTCTCGAATGCCTCGCCCACCAAGTTGTTTTTCTAAGCCATCGAACTGTTTTTCTTGTTTTTGCATTAGTTCTTCTTTGAGTGACTTTTGCTGCTCGTCTTGGTTGTGTTACAGTTCTTCATGTTGTTCTTGCTACTGTTCTTGTAATGGATGTTGTTGTTGCTTATAGCAAGAATGTCGACTAGCTGCTTTTGTTGTTCTTACTCTTGTCGAGTTAAAGTGTCCGCCATCTACTGATATTGAGCCACAATGGCTTTAGCATCTGATCCATGGATCGCGGAGTTGATGTTACCGGTCTTCTCTCACTTAGCCGTAATTCTCCACCAATTCGGCTTTATCGGGATCCTCCTGCGCTTCTTCCATTAGGTTTCGAAACCTTATTAGTAAGTTCTGCTTGTGAGAAAGCTATAGCCACACAATCGTTGTCGGAGCTCCTGTTTCAGTTGGGACCATTTCACTTGTCAATAATCCTACTTCTAACACCAATCTGGGCATATTCAAATCGAGTTTATTAATCCAAAAATGTAAATATTCTAGCACCATGTAATCGAATGAACCGCCAACTATTGGGAAAACAAAATTTTCGAATATATACTTCTTGGACCATATTGATCTAAATCACCTATTATATTCAATATCTATCATCTATAAATACTCACAGACTTTGTGAAGAGAAACACTCATCTTGGTGAAATTGTAGATTGTGATTGTTGTATCATCATAATTGTAATATTCAAGTGGTTATAGTACGCGGTATACGTGTAGTAGAAGTCAAAATAGAAGCTGGTTATCAGAGGAATGTTATCTCTTCAACGGCTCAAGTGACAATAATAGTCGATTTCAGCTTGATAAGTGATAATCAGATTTAGTGAAGAGATAACAGGTTACAGGACAGAAGGATACAGCGAATAAACAAAACCAGTACGAAATACCACTACAGTGACGCATTGAAATATCTCGAATTCTACTACACTGACATTTATATATACTACACTTTATTTACTGCTGCGAGTAGCATTGAAAGATCGAGAATCTCACTGATTTGTATATAAGCAGTGCTAAATCGCCGTATCAGACAAGTTTTATTTTAACCATTGAAGTGTTAAAGTGTTAAAGTAGTGAAGTGATTATTAATGTCAAGGGGCTTATCTTTCCAATTTAAGCATTCTTGATTGTGATTATCCAGGGGGCTTTGATTAAATAAAGTGAAGTTTGAGTAATCTCTCGTTGTTTTAATTTTGATCACCGTCCGAGAAGTCAATTACCCGGATACGAACCGTAAACCTCGTAACATTATAACAGCTGTCAATTCAGGGTTTAACTGTTGAGTTTAAAAATATAATTATTAATTCCCGAACACTCATTTTCAGTGATGAAGTTCATTCTGATACAATCTTTCATCGTCAAAATTGTCGGTTGATCATTGAAAAACAAATTTATCCAATCGAATGTGAAAACAAATTTATCCAAAGTGCATCTGGTTTATGCAACAGTTAATGATTTTCGCTATTGAGACATAATATTCCAGATGCTTGTGACACAATTGCAAAATATGGATGTGAACAATATGTGATGAGTCTGTGGCGTTCTGAGCAACTTCAACAAATACAATTAAAAAAAATTATCTCACGCCGCAGTTAATTAAAAAATATTTCGAGTTAAGTTCTTGTAATTCACTAGTTCTGTCGCATCACGACTGAACGAATCGCACAGTATGAATATCCGGTAGCATATGCCTGATGAGATGGATTTGATCATTTCGATCACGCAGTCATTTAATGACGTCATCATCATATCGTACCAGCCTAGTTGATTACAAGATAGATACAAGCAACGACTCGGAAGTACAACACATTCTCAAATTTACGCAAGGCTACACGCTTCATGATTAAAAGTAATGAAGCGTCAAATTTCCTTTAGTAATTCATAAATCCCAAGGTGAAACATTCAATGAAGTTTTTTCAAATATGAAAGGACTCATTCTCTACCATTACTATATGTTGCTCTATCACGAGTTATCAGTATTAAAGGACTGTATATAGTGCCAAAAGAGAATAATAATAGAATTTATCATGGTCAAAAAAATGATACATCAATCATAACTTTACAAGATGAATTTTGCCAACTATCGTTTTATATATATTGTCAACAATAGGAAGAACGATTCTTAATTTCATAAGAGACAAACAAGTTTTCATGGTTACTTTCAATTCCCAAAGTCTCAGAAAACACGTATTGAACTTGAGCGATCCCGTAATGGTCAAACAATATTTTGTTTCTGTCAGAAGACTATCCCGTAGCTTCGAAAATGGACATTTTATTACAACATTTTCGTGCAATCGATATTGATGTCATCAATCGGTGATATATGTGCTGCCTACTGTGTTTCAAACGATCAAACAAACAATTATAAAGTTTTCAGAGTAGGCTCTGAAGAGTTAGGAGAAAACTATCATACATTGCCACTAATTTTAGCAGAAGAACTTTCTACAAGATTAATTGGAACTACAAATGAATAATAACCGAAATAAGCCTAGCATAAGACATTTCTCTATAGATATCTTTCTAATTTTCATTCGAAACACATGAATCTTATTTCTCATACCATAAGCTTATCGTCTTGGTCTTACAATCAACCACAGTAATTACTGATGTATCTGATAACGAAAATAATAGAAAAAGAGTTTTACTTTAGTCGTGTGGTCTAAAGCACACTCACTTTTTAATTATATTTTAATCTAATGTGGTTTACAAAATATGTGAGGTCTGCTTTTGAGCCACTTTGTTTGAAAATCGCTTCTAAGCTTTCTGGCACAAAACCACATTATTTGATCTGATCTTAAATTAAATCAGAGCCATCTAGAATTTGAGACGGTTCTGATCAACTGCTCAAGCTCATATTAAAATAAAACAAATGACAGAAAATAATGTTGTTTGTTCTTTCCATTCAAGTTAACAGCTTATCAAACTAAATAATTAATGTTGAATTAAAGTTGGACCATAAGTGTTTCTTAAAATATTGTCTCGGATTCCAGCTCCAAATGTCGTTTGCTAAAATACGAAAATAATTAAAACTGTAGGTTGGAGCGCATCAGTTGAAAACAAATAAAGTTTTAACATTCGCATTATGCAAATTTTTTGTTAATAACAAATATTAGCAACAATCTTTGCACAATCAAATTAAACTTGTATCGTTCAAAAAAGCATCTTTTCTATTTTCTCAAAAAATTTGAATATTCCTGTTGTTGCAAAAAAGCATTCTTATAGCAACATAATGTTATTACAATGAAAATTGAATTCTGACAAAACAGCAGAAATAGTTTCCAAACACAAAACTTTTGTTGTCTTCAAACTTTGATTGTAAATAAATTGAATTTTTCGCTTTTGTTGCACACATCCACAAGTTTCTTCCAGATACATGTATATAAACTGGGAGAGAAGCGGGAAAATTATGGAAAACTAATTTTAGTTTTAACATCAGTTAGTTACAGCAAAGAGTAGAAATTAAATGACTTTTCAGGTGGGTGTTAAGTTCAAAGTTCATTTGAATATTTTTCATATTTCAATTATGTACCAATATTATAGCGATGCGGTTTTTATGAAAGTGTGTGTGAATAACTATATTATATAAATTTATTTATTTATTTTTCACACAAAGCACTTCATAAATGGTGAAACTAAATATTTTCCAATTTTCCTCATCACATCCTCCCCAATCATAATTTAATGTATTATTGCGATACTTTTGAGCTTTTCTTCAGCATACGTAATATAACATTAAAACGTTCATCTTGGAGGAGCTCGATAAAATTGTTTTGTGCGCGCTATATGGTACGATTGGAAAATTTGTACCGTATACTAAGCTCATGCATGCATAAAACATCCGCATATGTGATAGATACAGCATCTCAATATTTTTTCCGATGTATAAAATAAAATTATATCCTTTTTGTTGAGTCTGCACACACACACACATATATACAAACAAAAAAATCCAACTTCGTTTACAAAGAATAAATTTTTGTCTTAAATCGAATTCTTTAAACTTTTAAATTAGATGAATTTCTTCAATTGATGATAAAGATGTTTGTTTATATATACATTTTGTTATTTTGTTTGTTATTTATTTATTTTAAAATCACAAAATAAATAAGAAGAAGCAGAGAGTTTTTCTTTCGGGTTACATTAGATTTAAATTAGAAACTAGGAAAGGGTATTACGAGTATGAAAATTGAATTTCAAAATGTATAGAATTCATGATATGAATATTATTGGGATGTTGTGTGTTGCTTGTTACCACAATGTAAGCCTGTCTTTGGTATATACCGCAGTAGCAAACATATAAATGTATTACAATACATTAAGCTCCAGCACATAAGAACATATATAGCTTACGTTGTGCAGATCATAATATAGGTTTTGTATTCGAAAATCTTATAATTTATTTATATCATACCGTGTACGTTTCTGTTGGTGTATAATGAATAATACATTTTTCAAGAGCAAGTACGTCACCTATACTTCGAAGCAAACCTATATGGTGATAAAGGTGCAAAAATTGTAATATACATAGAACATTACTCTCGCAGTTATTGGCATAGTTTGACATGAACAGTTCTATTATCTGTCTGTAATAGTATTCCAGTTAAGTTGATCCGGCAAAAAATATTCATATTTGTGCTTAAAAATTGTTAAAGAACTTATCGTATCCTCTTACCGTATATTGGTAAGTTGCTATCGGTTTATTGCGGATGTTGTATTTTGTTTGAGAAACACTTTAAATGGTATCAAAACACAAGTTATTATATATGCCCGAACTTAATCTACCCTTACAAAAAAGTATTCATTTATCCAATGATTTGGGAACAAATATGTCATCTGGACATTCGTGTGGCTTTAAGTTGCCTGTGCAAGCGTTCAACTATTCCATTTGCTTGTGGATGATACGGCGTTGTCCGTATGCGATTTGAGCTTAGAAGCTTAGTTAACTCTTTGAATTGGCTTACTTGATACTTTGTAATCTGTGCCGGGACACCGAATCGCGACCGTTGTTACAATTGGTTGCTGTTGACATATCGCTCATACAGTATGCTTCTGGCCAGCTTGTAAATCTATCGACACATGTTAGTAAATATCAATATTCATTGGATTGTGGTAGCGGTTCCACAATATCCAAATGGATGTGCTCGAATCTTCCTGCTGAAATATCGAAATGTTCATGCGAGGTGATTTTGTATGACGCTGTATTTTTGCTCGTTGGCAGGATAAACACGATTGAGTCCATTTGAGAAACTTATTTGGTCAAATGTATCGTTAAAGTTGACTTGGGGAAATTGATTGAAATTGTATTAACAAACTATTATCGTAAATTTGCAACCAATTTCGCGTGCAACCTATTGGGTAGTCGCAGAGATACTATACCTATCAAACAATATGAAATAAAGGTTTGAAAAACTGTATTCCCAAACACTGACGAATAATTATTTTTGAACATATCTTTTGCGTTATCTATGTTGATTGGCTAGACAACTTCCTCTGTGATCCTGGCTGCTACAAAAGGATATATGTATTCATATTGCCGTTTATATATCTTAACATATTATTTATTCAACAAAGGATTCATTTACTTTTTGGTAGCTGGACCAAAAGATGGGAGATGGGTCGGCCCATAACTCTTATACTCTTACAGGGAGTCAGATTTCTTTTATTTTTGGTCCTAAAAGGATTCCAATCCAGTACCTCCACCTTCATTGTACATTTCCTTATTGCTCTATCTCGATTGTTGATAAGGGGTTAGTTGATAAGGGGTTTTAAGAAATCAAAAGTATTCCTCTTTATACCAATTGCCAAATTAAGTTAAAGAGTGTTTTCATTTTTTTTGTATTGAATTAATTATATGTAATCCAAAATGTTGACGTATTATTTAACAAATTCGAAGTTGAATGTATGGTACGAAAACTTGCAGGAAACCGATCGTTAAATTACAGACACTAAGAATATTTTAGCGGATGAGGTTGCTAATCCTATTTTGAAGCGTTTTAAAGCTCATTATATAGCTCGTAAAAATCCTCAATTAGAAAATTACAAATGCCAAAATAAATTATTTGAACACAAGACGTGACAGATATTGACACTAATCTTGTATCTAAGGAAAAATTGATGAAGGTAAACCCGACTTAAATAAAACACTCGAACACTTCAAACAACAGTCATTGAATAAAATTAATTTATCTTCTTCAGATGTTAACTTCAGATGTTAAGAACCTTTAAATAACAATAAATCATCGCCCGGCCAAATTGTAGATCATAATTTACCAAGTGGTTCTAGTTCACTAACCAACAGTCGTGTAAAAAATTCTAGTCAAATTGACAAGATTATAAAATATAATTTTGATGACACTACCGAAGACAATCCCGTTTCGGTTTTTCTGTTTCAAGTCGAATTTCTTACCAATCTACCTCAAAACACTGAAACTGAAATGAAAGCTGGTTTTTATGACATATTGAAAAGTATTGCATCACAGTGGTACTTCGGTTATTTGTTACGAGATGTGCATTTGAAAAGGTGTGCATTTGAAAAAAAGGGGGGGTATAGTCTAGAATCCCGTAAACAACAAGCCAATGAATCATTTTCAAAATTCATTTCAGTTATGAGATCTAACATGAATCGTTTCAGAGTTCCTTTACCATCAGAAGATATTCTATGAATTACTTTGTCTACAGGTTTTGATTGATAAGTATTTGGATATAGAAGAGACATTTGAACGAACGCGATATAACCCTGAAATGTTGTGCTAGCGTAGATACATGTACGCGATTCTTGCACGTTACATCGACTTAGTTTAAATTAACCACCGATTGACGTACATCAGCCCAGTGTTCTAATCGATATATGCAATTGATTCATCTCAATGCTTTGAATTCGTTTACTGAATCAACGCAATGTTAACAATCATCAACATCGCCAACTACAACCGATTAATGCAATCAGTCATTGGAATTATCATGACATTGGATACAATTTTAATTAGTGCACTAAGTCCCGTACCAGTTTGGCAAGATATTAAGAAATATTGAACATTTGAATATAATGTTTAGTTTGTTCAAAGTATCGAACAAGATCGAAGTCAATGACACTGCTCTACCAATATCATGTACAAATTTTTGCCAGTACAGATCTCAATACCTACACAACACACACACACCATAACGAAATCTTTAATAATTTCAATAATTGACTAAACATGCATACAGCCCTCGTATCAACACTTATCTAGAATTTTAAAATAATATTATAATCACAACTAAATATGTACGAGCTTATCTCCAAATCACGATATAAGCGTTAAAATAATTTTCACGATTAACTGTAATATTCCCAAATCAACAACCGAACACAAGTAGAAAAAAAATCGTTGCTTCGTATAAATGTATTTTAATTTTCTCGACGAAGAGGAAGATTTCGTTTTTCTTTTTGGCTTTGATTGAATAAATTGATTTTACGTGATTGTTTAAGATTGATCTGTGTATGTATATACGAGTATAGTGGTGCTGTTGCCATACTCGTACTTTCAATTTGTTTTGTGCAAAAACTTTTCGTTTTCTTCAAAATTGAATTAGATCTAAATGAAATCACAAAAATAATAAAAAATTAGATCTTTTTAATAATAATCTTCTTCTTTATTATTTTGTAAATGAATCGGTTTTTGTGTTATATATAAATATACATGTATGTATGGTTGGTGAAAGTGGGTGGTTTTCAAGTTAGTCGAGAAAATTGAATTTCGATCCAAACGAAACGAAAAAAAAGTTTTCGGTTTCTCATCTCTCCACGTCGTTAAGATTTTAATCAACGATACGGATCTTTAGTTCATAAATCAAATTTAATTTATATAATTATCGAAAATTATAGAGTTTTATGTTGGTTTTAGTAGACGAGATGTAACAAAATTATTTCTTACTTGATGGCGTGTAGGTTTTCATTCAGCTTTATCTATTTCGGTATATACATGAACTTTACGCTTTTTTTATATTTTTTGTTAGCTAAAATATTTACTTTTTCAGTTTTCAATTTATTTAATTTTAACTAAAAAAAAATCTAAATAATTAAATATTTTTTATGCATTTTGGTTTTCTGAAAAAAAAAATAAAATGAAGACAGCTCAAAACGTATATACAAATTGAATATGAATGATTTTGCTTTCGTTTCACTTTTTTTCGAGAGCTTTTAATTTTGATGAATGCTTTTAAGTTAATATTGGTAATGGAAAAAAATAGTTTTTTGTTCATTTAATTTTTTAATGGTTCTATACAATTTCAAGTTTTTCTGCAACATAACTGAAAACATATTTTGAAAAAGTTCGAGTAGCTTTATAAATATTTCAATACCATTTCAATAACATGCTCAAGTCGACCAAATACTGTAGATATGTATTATGTAGGCGAATAACCAATTATCGAATACAAATATTTCATAAAACATAACAAGAAGAAGTGCACAATCGTTTGATGCAGGAACGATTGGATCGTTCATTCGATAGTGTTTAATAAGTCGAATAGGCCAACCAAAAGGCATCTTTCCAAAAATTTTCTATTAATTCTGGTTTAAAAACTTAATAGTAAGAATATTATCAAGAAGACTTTTTAACATTTATTTTCTGAAAGTACAAATTTTAAGACTGACAACGTCCTTTTAACTGACTGAAGGTAGCACACTATACTCTTACCAACATATAATTTTTTATATGTTGGTGGCATGAATCGTAATGGAGGAGCAGAAACCAACAGTATAAGATCCTTAACAATGTAACTAGTATCGGTAATGTCCCTGGACAAACCATACTTACCCGTGACAAACCATACCATAACCATACTTTCAACATCGTTCATTGAATTCTTACGACATGTCTGCTTACATTTTTTATATTAAAACCGGCAGAATAGATGTATGGGTAGAACAAACGTGGAATATGAGTCGGCACACTAAACCAAGTAAAACTCCGTCAAACATAAAAAACTACAGCCATTACAGTTTTACTTTACCACAAGTATACAGGGTGTCCCAAAAGTGACTGAAACGAATCTTAATTCAAAATTTTTATTGTAAACTTTTAATTTTATTAGATAAAATAATTTTACAAATATCATACATAGTTAGCTTTTCTGAAAGCTAAGAGTCTAAACTATGATTCCAAGAAAAACTATTACCGTCGTAGACTAATTGTTAAAAGATAACTGGTACAGAAACAAAAAATTTCAATTCTAAAAATTTTGTTTAAATTTGAAATACTTTTTAAGTAGATTTTCATGACTCTTATACTTTATTCAAAAAAATGTTATCTCCTTTTCTCGAGATATTGATTTACTTTTAATACAAGGTGCTCCGTTGAAAGGTCTCTAATCAAAAACGACTATAATTTGCTAGGAGGTCTTCAAAGTGCAAGTGGTACAAGTAATGTCGTCTTCGTTTTGATCAAGGAATCCGACCGTACCATTCGAGTCTGCCACTTTCGAGACACGCTGTATAATAATCGTGAAAAAATTGTCGAAATGAGTGGAAGGATAAAACGTAAAATGAAAACACTAATAATGGCGGGTGGTGGTTGACCGGTTAAGTAAGCGAAGAGATTTTCGAACTTTTCTTCGATAATTTCCTCTCTCGTTTAACTTAACTAATACTTTGGTACAGGTGAGACATGAGCACCCACCATTTGTGCCGTCTCCCTGTTTTATACAGCGCGAGTATCGGTAGAATATGGGTCTTCAACCTTATAATTTCTATTTAGTAAAGTAAACATGAAACATTACGTTTCATCTTTGACCTTACCTCTCTATCTGCGGTAACCTAGGTCTCTAGAGGTACATATAATCGGGGACATACGGTCGTTTCCTATACCGATCTGAACTACGGGACACCATTTCGAATGAGCGATGCTTCTAGAAGCGATTTTAAGACATCGTAAGCCCAAATACTAGGTGTAGGTTCAAGTGGAAACCATCATCTGTAATTATTAATACTTGATCGTTATTTAAGATATATATCTTTAAGATTACCGCTACAATTTGAACTATATAGAATTGTATAAGCATTCGTCACTAGAAACTTCCAATTACCCAAAATAAATCTATCCAAACGAGACGCCCAATCAATTTGAAGAGAAAATATTTTGTGTTTTATTAGTCTGATCCGAATCAATCACATCAAGTTCCCTGAATAATAACATATAGAAGTAGAAACTGTTGAGCACTTTGTGGCTCCTGTTCTTCATCCACTTCCCAAAATAGTAGACTGCACTCTCTATACTGAGAGTATACGTCTGGAAAGAGATGTTACAATTGGCCAATCGAGCCTGAGTAAATGGGGGAAAAAACCAGCGCATCAAGTCATTGAAGATTACGGGTTTTTCCGGTTTAAACTTGTGATAAAATCCAGATTACACAGACAAACCAACCAGCATAACCATAGCAAAGTAACTAACTAAGTAGCTTTAAATCTCGAATTTGAGCTTAAATTTAAGATAAACTTTAGTCTATACATATAAGAACCAATCCATATTTCATAAATATACATATATTTTCCAAAACATATTTTAACATAATTTTCATAGATACGAGTACGTACATGATATATCTTTGCATAAGCATAAAATTTTCATTTTGTGATGATTATTATTATGTTATACGCTGTAAGTACGGTGACGTTACGTATATGGATGACTAACAAATCATCTTACCGAAAATTGGAATACAAAACAATACGACAACGAGAAACGTATACATATTTCTGTCTGTGTGTTGTCATAACGTACTTTCGATATGTATCAAACTTAAACGACGAGAGGAAAACTGGAAAAACTAAAATAAAATAAATTTTTCCGTCTTCTTCTTTTACTTCTTGTATGCTCATATATATTATTATATGAGACAATATAATGTTTTGTCATATTTTATGCTATTCGAATGTGTATTACAACAACAATTGTACTCGTATGTATGTTCGTATAAAAAACTGAAAGGATATTTTATGTATCAAGATATACCCGGTATGATGTGGATGAAACCATAATAATTTCATTTTTTTTATGATTGACTATAGAGATATGGATACACTGCATCTATACCGTACACATCCCGGTCCACGTATCCTTAACGGAAATTTATATTGTGATATTTCAATTTATTGTAATTTCCCAATCTATATAGATACTTCTATTAGATGGTCCACAATGTATTAGAATTAAATGATCTGTGAAAGGTATTTAGCCGACTTCTTCTATGTATACATACAATATACGGATTTCTAACGGGTTTATTTTATACTAGGAATTCATCTGAAAATGAACAATAAAAATAATTTTATGTGATAACATTAAAACACGAACAATATATCGGTTTAAAGCTCGTTGCCGTTTATTTGTGCGCTTAAGATATCATAAAAAATATCACACATATAAAAAAGGGCAATGAAACCTGTGCGTCACATATACATATACATATACATCATCATACGCCCGTCCTTCGCGAATGCAGAATCAAATCCGTAAAAATTAAATTCATAATGAACGATTCATCTCTCACGGCTTCCCATCGTGCACTCATCTACACACACACATACACACAAGCAATGAAAATAAATAATTTGCTAGACCGTAACATTGCGAGTTATGCGAGACTATGGAAGCAAAAAGAAACGCGATTTTCTTTTGCACGAAATGAAATGCTTAATTTTATAACGATTTGTTGTTATGGTGGAGATTTTTAAATTTAGAAATCTCCCAAAAAAAAAACTCAAAATAATTTAATTACATTCAATTTATATAAAATTTTGTTTTGCGTTTCAGTTTTGTTGCTTGCACAAGTACCATAGAAATTAAATGTTTTCTTAAAGTTATGTGCGGTGGAGTTTCCAAAAATACTTTGCATTGTTTTCGGTTTGCCCAAATGTTGATTATAGATACCTTTGTCATTTTAACACTAGGGTTAAACTTATAATATAATTTATTTCAGTTAGGCAGATCGTCTGTCTATTGAGGAAGTCAACTCGAATCAATTTTCTCATATAAAGGTGTAGTGATAAGGGCGAACAGCATACAAGTTACTATCATATATAACTACTCTGGTGGAGGAAATTATCAACTACCAACGAGTATTCCGTCAAAATCAATGATCGTAAAAATGTAAGACCTCAAGACAATATCTTATTTCGATAATCCAATCAACTTTTTATATATGCAGATGATATTTGTAAGAGAACTAAATGGCAACGGAGTGAAAGAGATACTTGATCCATTGAAACAGTTTTCGGTTTCCATTGGTCTCAAAAGCATCGAGTCCAAAACCAAATATCTGATCTCTGGTTTTCGAGACCAAGACGCAATTGATTTCAATAGTGGTAACCACACGTTTGACGGAGTAATGAGCTGGCTCGTGATCGAAACCGAAGGAGTCAGATTAACACGGTATGGGCAAACAATGGCCTGTAAAAGCTCCCAAAAAAATAAGGATCAAAGATTATTATTTCGATGATTGTAAGACCAATTTTGTTTATTATTTTACAACACACACTTTACACTTTAACAACTGCTTTGCCAAAATTTTTGCCACGCAACATTTCAATGAACGCCGTTGGCATGTTATCAAAACCTTCCGTAATCGTCTCATAGTATTTAATTTTGCCTTCTTTAATCCATTGTTTGTTCGCCTCAATACCTTCAAACCAACGTCCATCTGCCCAGTTGTAGATAATAAAACCCTGCAACAATAATCGCTTGGGATGAATTGGTGGATGTACCATATTGGGCCTATCTTTTAAGTCTACATTGTATCCGGAAATTAATCCGCATACTGCAACGCGCCCAAATAAATTCATCTGCATGTAAACGGTTGAGGTGACATCGCCACCTGTATTATCGAAATAACAATCAACACCATTCGGGGCGGCAGCTTTTAGAGCCTCAGCCAAATTTCCATCCTTATAATTGATAGCATGATCAAATCCTAATTTATCCACAATCCAATCGCATTTCTCTTTCGATCCAGCAAAACCAATCACTTTACATCCCTTTAGTTTGGCAATTTGTCCAACTAGTGTACCGACTGCACCCGCAGCTCCAGACACGACAACGGTTTCGCCAGCCTTTGGTTTACATATTTCCAAAAATGCAAAATATGCGGTATTTCCAGGCATACCCAAATAACCAATACCTAACGATCGTGGTAAATCGCCAAAATCGGGTAGTGCATAAAATTCTTTTGTGTCAATTGGATCTTTTGGTTTGTGCACGGTATGCGAACGCCATCCAAATTGGCCAAATACATAGCTATCCTTCGGGTATTTATCATTTTTTGTTTCGATTATTCTGCAATCAATAATTATTCAGTATATAAATATACTATACAGTAAATTGATATTAACTTACTTTGCGACTTGGCCCCCAATCATTGTAATACCAACCGGCGAATCAGCCACGTGTAATCGCATATAGGGATCGACACTCAAAAACTCGGCTTGGGCGAGTATTTCTACCAAATTAAACGTATATTAGAAACCAATACAAATCTAAAACCTTCGTCATATATACCTCCATCTTGCAAAGCAGGTAGTTCTTCTTCAACCAATTCAAAATTGGTTAATTTTGGTTCACCAACGAATTTGGTCGCATACACAAAACGTTTGGCCTTCATTATAACCGAACTAGAATACAACACTAAACACTCTTAAATAATACAATTGATGGAGTAATAAACGTTGAATTGTGAAGATAAGAAATAATATATCATCGTCTCAATTGCTTTACTATCACATATAGGAACTTCAAAATTATGATAACGATGATATAACATTTTTAATTTGTATAAACAAAATACTCAAGTGACAACTATATAAACATACCGGCTTGCTTGCATCATACTCGTGAACTTATTGTAAGACACAGATTTATTTAAGTCAAGTATATAATCGACTTAGTATAAACTTATTTAATGACTTGTGATCATGATAAATTATTTAATTGTTTAAAGCCGCATCCACACGGCGTGTGTCAAATCGATATACTACTGTATAAATTTTTGTAATGTGTGTAGCTAAGTAAATATATAAGTATATGCTTACGTAAGCCTAATATACGAACAACTAATATTTAAGATCGTGTGACTTCGAGCTGATACTAGTCGATTGGACTAATTTTTATCAGTGTATTGTACAATACAATATTTATACTTGTTTTGAATTCCGACTACCTAACATATATGTGCATGTGATGTTCTAATAAAAGCGCGAATAAATTATCGTATACGTATATAAAGAGTATACATATGATGCTGAACACTGTGATATGAATGAAATTAGAATAAAAATTTTCAGTTACCATTTAGGATAAAAATCAGTTTGTAAAAATATGATTTCAATGTACCAATGACCCAAAAGCAGTGTATATTGTGGTACATTGCAACGAAGAAAACCTACTAGTGCATGGATTCTAACAGAATGTAAATCTATATTTACAATGTACTCCATGGATGGTGATTCCTAATTCGGAATCGGTCAAAATCCATAATTTAAAAATTGTTTGAGCTCATAAGTCGATTTTTGGTGGAACCATTAATTTCTTTAAGGTATTTTGAGCTCACTTCACTGTCGTTTCAGAATAATACCAAATCTGACGACACACACGAGAAAAACCTTACATCTCACACAAATAAATGAATTTCTGAAATTAGGAATAATATTTTCGGCCAAAAACATTTTATTTTTAACGTAGTCGCCTTTTTGAAACACTTAGGCCAACGTTTTTCCAATCTCCTCATTAGAACCGAATCTCTTCTTCAAGCCATTTTTTCAAGTTCGGCAAGAGGTGGCTGGAGAATATGATCGATGTCGTTTTGGACATGACAACTACACACGTGCGCACCCGTGCATTGTCTTGATGGAGGACAACTTTTTAAGACATCCACACTAGCCATATTCGACCCAGATTCACCAGTGTAAATCCACTGTTTAGACTGTTCTTTGATCTCCGGTGTGTTGTGGATAGGTCCATGTTTTATCCACAGTTATGAAACGATGGAAAAACTCCTTTTTATTTATTTTGCTTGTACATCGCCAAACCTGCCTCTGATGTTGTCACACGTGCGCACTTTTGGTCGATTGCGCCCAACGCACAGACTGCTTTTTCATATTCAAATGTTCGTATAAATTTATTTCAATAAATTTAGAATTCACACGTTCATCTGAGATGCCTTCTATTTCAGCAATCTCACGCACATATGATTTGGTCAACTTCATTTTAGCGTCCTGAAAACGAAAATCAGTCAAATCAAACCACTTGTGTATCATTTTAATCGAATCGATGGTAAAGAGTCTCTAAAATATTTATAAGGCTTTGTTTTGGTTTGGAAGCAAAAATGTTTAATAAACACAAAAAAAATTGTTTGCAAAAAACAAAGGGTTGTCTGTCAAAATTGCACTAACTAACAGATCTGTCTGAATATAATAATTTGGTCTAGTGACAGATGGTATTGACATATGTTATGTGAGATTTGCGATTGTGGCGCCCTCAAAAGGAATCTTATAAATAATAAACTCAAAAGACTGAAAACACCTTGTTCATATACTTGCTGCATGGAAATGGTAAGGCTAAGCATTGTAAAAATAGAATCGTACTCAAGAAAACAGTGACAAACGGACATTTTCAAAACTAATCTAACTGCCTGGGAACGGGAGTTTCTTCGTGAGTGAGTGAAGAGTTCGTGAGTGACAATTTTACAACAAAACTTTAAGACTATTCTACACTTCTACTTAACGTTTTCAAGGCCAATGTAATTCCTCGTCAGACGTTCTAGGATCTTCTAAACTTGATATCTGTTCTTTAATATTTATCACAATGTCAAGTAGTCTTAGAAATTAGTTTGGTTTTAAGCCAGAGATTGTAACTTTTTGTTATAACATATATATCATATGAGTATGATATATCTGCATAATCCCGTTCTTCAGACTCCAGTTGGTGATGTACATTTTCCCATTATAAAAATTAGCTTAACCATCCTCAATTAATTTGATTGCATTGCAGTTTATTCAACCGTTTTCATAATACTTTTTATGGTTATCCTGTATCCCGTTTTTCTTTTGTTTACGTCTTGAACACAGCATCACATGCGCGACATCGACGACAAACTGCAATAAAATATCTTTACGATCAAATTTAAATTTCAATTTTATAGTTTTTCTTGTGAGCAGCAGCTCCTGAACAAAGAAGGGCTTTAATCGTCATTAAACACTAAACAGGATTTTTATGTGTTTCCATTTGAAGAATTATCCTTTATTTTATTTAATGTGTGTGTGTGTGATTTTGTGTTGCCTATATACATGTACCTACATATTCGTGTACAAGTATATCTCGGAAATGTTTTTCATATCGAAATGATTTCCATGAGAATTATTATTTTCGTTTTCTTCTTTTTAATCATTGCAATTTTATTATCCCTTTGCGTCTTTTATGCCCCAGTGAAGCTGTACAGTGTACAACATATACTTTGTGTTTAAATACATACACAATTAAAGTGCACAACTTCACGGTTATAAATTTCAAATAAAAACACAATCGGTATCCCTTTAACATTTTAGCTCCTTGCTTAATGCATGTACTGTAGATATTTTAATCAGTACACACACCTATATATACGAGTACGAGTACTTATATTCAAGTATACATTATAAGATGTGCTAGACTACACAAAGATGTTTAAAAGTAATTTAATATTCATACTTCCAAGATTTGTTTTAATTTTGCGCAAAACCAATATTTGATACAATTTCTCCAACCCATCTTGAGATACAACAAATAAAACGAAGAACCAATTTCTTTTAAACATTAAATGAAGAGAAAGAAATTTATTTAAATCAAACAAAATTTTTTTTCGACTTTTGAAATATTTTAATCAGTTTTCTTTTTACCTTTTTCGGTCGTGGCAGCAATAAAAATGTATTGGAACAAAAAACAAATACAAGGAATTGGATTAAGTATAGAGAGATAAAAAATAAATTCCAAGAATTACCTGAGTATACCAAAAAATATAATTTGATCATTTCGGTACGGTAATGATTCAGGTACAGGAACAAAATATATATTTTTACTAAGTACTGTCAAGCACTTGAATTTTTTTGAATCTCTTATATATTATAACACTTAACGATAACACATAATAATGTAATTAAGTGAATTATTGAAAGGTGATCCGATTCGAATCTGCTACATTTTTAGTACTTATTCCTCTTACAACTTAAATAATACGCCTGAATGTATGCTTTATATAAAAGCTATTACATATGGTAATACCGTATGCCTCCTAGCGGAAATGCATCAGATCTACGGTTTACGGCCCACCGAGACACACAATTAAGAGTAAACCATTTGTGAATAACTTGAAAACTAAAACAACGCCAAGCATATTCAATGGGGCTCGAGAATAATTTCTTCAAAAGGAAAACAACTGTGAATGAAAAAAATGGACCATTAATGTACTGGCCACCCAACTTACTGGCCTACTGACAACCGAACTATTCCCAATTTACTAGACTTTTACTTACCGTTTACCTATAGGTTGAAACGTGCTACGATTTATCTGTTGGTCACTCTCCGGAAATAACTCTTAACAAGCAAGTTCTAAAATTAGCGCCATCTAGATTTATGGCAAATCAACATACTGATTGGTTGTTATTTTAGTCTTTATTTAGTTTTAGTCTACAATAACCTGAAAGTATTCCTTAAATATCCCATTAAAGACAAAATATGAAATGGATGTAGCAGTGCAATAACTAACTAGTATTCAAGCTGTTAAAATTGCTCCGCCGATTAACTATGCTGATTTTCAGAAACACAAACTTACTCTTAATATTCAACATTTCTTAATGGGAGAGAGGTCAAAACGCAGCCACGTCAAATGGAAACTCTATAGATCACCTACTCTTAAATCAAGGTTAAATAAAGCTATTAAAACCGTGAGAACCGCTTTAATAAAAGAACGTGACGAAGGGCTTCAATATTACCTCAATGGACTCATTATGGACAGCCACATGTAATCTTAAACGACCAACACTCTTATTTTCTCCAATATGGCTCTCTCTCGGAGGCTGGGCAATAATTGATGTACAGAAAGCAAATATATTTTCTCAACACTTTCACCGATCTAATGAATTTTGTAGATACGACTGAAAGCAAGCCAATCAAATACAAGTGGTGCAATGTCAAACAAACGATCAAGGACAAACATCGATGATAAGTGGAAAAATACTGTCAAATCTACTGGACAAACATATCAAATTAGAAAACTTATTTTCAAAGTTATGACAAAAACAGGTCACTATCCAGAAATCTGAAGAACTTTAATTATTATAATGATTCCGAACCCTGGCAAAGATAAGACAAAAGTTAATTCATATCGCCCAATCAGCGTATTACCCACTGTATCAAAGATGTTCAAAAAAAAAATGTTCCTGCAGAAACTTAAGCCAATTTACATAACATAAACTCAACTGCCCGCCTGTGAAACTAAATATCTTCGACTGCCCTTAGAAAGAAGACTCACGTGGAAAGAGCAAATTGTTAAATGGAACACATTCAAAGTTAAGTCTAGACTGTAACCTCTTGCTAATAAAATTGGATAGAATGCAGTCACAAAACTTCGAACAATGGTAAACGCACGAGAGTTACTTATCGAAACTGTAACCGATACAATACATCGGTACAGCAAGTTAAAATTTAATTGTCATTCCAACGAATTAGCTAGAGAAGTATTAGATAGGCTAAGATATTGGCGGTTAAAAAAATGGGATCCTCTGATTCTAGGTCGTATGTAGGAAAGATTCAAGAATAAAATCCATAGGCAGCAAACAAAAACTTAAATTAAATTTTAGTTCCGGTCTTAAAGGGAGGGAAACCCGAATATCACAAACATCTCATCTGCCTAACCAATATAATTTAGCTTGTTCGTTCCTAAAACCATTTCTAAAAATGTATATCGCTTTAATTATGATGAAAATGTTGATAATCATGACAATGATAATGTTTGTCTTGAGATTACGTAAATTATAATTTCTAATTTGGTTCAAATTATTATATTTGTTAATATGAGTCCCATTATTATGATTATGTTGAGATTTTCATTAGATTAGAGATTAGAAAAATATTATTAACAAATGCTGCACTGTTCGTTTTAATTTAATTGATGTACCAAAAGCAAATAGATTCCGATAAAAATTAAAAATAAATTTAATTAAAGTGATACGTTTTGAATGGTGCGGTTCAACAAGCACGTAACAGTCGCACTTAAGTCTATATCTTTATACTAAGTCTAGTGTTTAAGTCTATATATGTACACATAAGCATATAGTAAATATTTGTTTATACTATTCATATGTGTGTGTGTGTGCTTAAATTAGTTTGTCGTCTTCTTTTTGCTCGTCGTTTCCACCACCAAAACATAATCAAGAGCACACGATAAACGAAAAAAATAAGAAGACTAGTGGAAAGTTTTCATATTAAAAGTAAATAGAAATGAAAAACTAATGAAAATAACAATAGTAATCATCATCATCATCATCTTGTTATATACGAGTACACTCTCGTACAGTTGTATGCCAAACAATAGGAATTTACAAAAACTATATAATAGTGTGTATAGAGGAATAGTAATAATAATAAAAGCTTGACAATAGCGATAAGGATAAGAAAACAATTTGATGTTCACAAAACAAATGAATGCGAGAAAATTTTTTGCAACAAATTTAGTTTTCCTCGATGGAATATACCATATATACGTACATACCATGGTTTTGTTTTTTTCTTCCCGATTTACTTATTTTCGGTTTGGTTGATTATTGCATTTTCTTTGTTCTTTGAATTTTCTTAGCAAATTATCATTTTGTTACAATTCAATTTTACTTTTATCCTTATATCATTCCATCTTCCACTTACATTATTCCTGTTGGTTTAGTTGAATCCGATATAATTTCAACACTCAAACTAAAAACTGTTTAAAATAATATAACAATCAGTGGTCTTGATCAAGAAAGGTTAATGTTACTCGCTAGACATGAAAAACCATCCCTTTTTAGAAAACGTCCTTAAACAAAACGATGTGAAAAAAATGACCTTAGTACAAATAGTGTCGAGAAAGTGAAGTTGAAATTGTTGAGCACTTCTTGTGTCCTATATCCTTTATACTCTCCCCATAGACTGTATACTGCTTTGAATCACGATTCCTATTTCAGGATTAACTCATGACCTTGACGACACCGTATGACTTAGGATTCATTCGAAGAACAAATAAATTTCGGACCTGAGAGTGTTTTGGAAGAGGATTTCATAATGGGCCAATTAAGCCTGAGTACTGGAAAAAAAGTACAAAATTAAAGATTTAACCTATTGTGATTCTCACGTAGGTATCACTGAGTAACGCGACGTCACTGAAATCAAATCTTGAGTATTATTATTGGCACGGTGAGTGAGTATTTTGTCACAGCATCACCTATACAATTTGTTGCAAAAGAAGAAACAAAAGAATAACATCTATCAACATCACATTCCGAAAATAAGGTTTATAACGTATCAAACAAGCGAGAACCATTATACCAAAATGTGACTCGAGTGACGACAATACACGTCACAGTTACGAGTGAGTTGTGGTGACAATCATAAAAAGGATATTAATTGTAAAATATTGTTTGCTTCATGCTGCCGAATAGGATGTCTGTAACGATGCTCAGACATCAAATAGAGTACAAGCTTGATTATTCAGAAAAAAATTTAAGAGGTTTTTAGGCCTAAGTAATAATTTTAACTTGGTGCTTCCATAAGTGCTTGTCACACTTAATACCTGATTTAGAATCCTCAAAGTGTCTGAAATTTGTATATGTTTTGAATCTTTCATGTTTATAACAAATCTAAGAGAAGTCGTAGTGGTCAAATCATTCTAAAAAGCGATTTCAAGAATAGTCATGAATCAGAGATTAACATGGATGAGTATCCTGAACAAATAAAACAACTTTAAGCACAGTCAACTGGTTTTCGAAAGTAAATTTTTTCATTTTATTTACCATCTAATATTTATTTTTCCTGTCTAATTTTCATTTTGATTGTTCTGGTCCCTTATTATCACGTACTGCCCCTCAGGCTAAACTAATCTCTTTTTATTGTTATTACCCAAAACTATATACTGTACCAAATTATGTTTCATTACATGTTTGTTTTGACGAGAATCCTCTACACACATTTAATGTATACGTTTACAGGAGGACCCCACTCATTTATTTATATCTCGATTGATGTTTTGACAGTGGGTAATATCTCAAAAAAATTATCGTTGATTTCGAAAACTTAAAAATTTAATTAACACTAAGTTGTGTTAAAATTCATTATAAAAGTTTATAATTTGATACAAATTTTATGAAATTAATTTTTTTTTTTAATACGAAAATCTCAAATGTCAATGTTTATCCTTATTCACCTTTTGCATATCATACGAGTATATATACATTCTATACCCCTTATTTTTTTTTTTCTTAGAACCCAATCGTACAGAAACCAAATTTAATATTCATCATCAACAAGACATATATAACAAATTATCCGAATTTTATATCAAATAACAACAGAATTTTGATGTGGTTGAATATTTTTTGTTGGGGGAGTGAGACCTATATTGTATATAAAAGAAATTCTATAAGGATATACCAAAAATGATTTAAGGATTAGAGAGACGGAAGTAAAATTAATATTTACTCCTCCTAGATACGAAGGTAAACATAATGTTGGTTTTGTATGTACAGCACGATTTACATATGTTACGAACAATATATAAAATTACATATTTCTCAATCCTTTTGTTGTCATGACCAGTTTGGGAGGATGGGGTGCGAGATGATTACTTTTTTTTTTTTTGTAATTATAGTAGGAATAAAAACTAATTAAAAAAGTTTTCTATATACTTTTCCAGGCTCTGTTTGATTTTTTTTTTGATAAACTGGTTTCATTATCGAGACGAATATGTAAAAGCCAACCGAAATTTAATGCCGATGGCATCGAACCAAACCACTATACATATATCTTAACTGTATATGAGTCGAATATTCAATTATTTAACGAAGTCAAAATTTTATTTCAATATGTAGTCTTAATTGATGAAAACTGTTTTGTATGTTATTCCGAAAAGCAATTACAATTGATTTTAATTTCCAAATTTAAGTGGTTTTTATTATATAAAACACAAAAGAATTTTTGATGGGGGGTGGGGGCAAGAATTTTTATTTCTAATTCCATTTCTCGTGTACACACAATTTACAATTGAAAATAGTTGACATTTAGCATATAGCTGAGTTATACTTTTGTTATTATTTGAGTTATTTGTCTGGTCTAAAATAATCCAATGAAGCACATACATACAATTATATTTCGAGTCTCGCCACAATCTATGAACATATTTGAATTGAATTACACAAATTGAAATTTACCAAACGTTATGAGAAAGTGTCTCAATTCGTAATTTGTTCTAACTTAGCATCACCAGAATAACAAAAAACCTAGATTATGACATGTATTAGAGACCTGTGTGTCGCCGCGGTCTCGAGGTCGATTCTCGCCGTTGACCAAAAATAATAATACCCCGGATGACATAAAAAGCGACTGTGTGTGAAAGCATTCGTTGGGCTGGGACCACCTACAATGTAAACCAATACGTATTAAATGGTTCGTAAAATCTCAGTTGAGACGCACGTTGAGAGACCTGTAGTATTACTGAGGAGAAGTTACACTTTGATATAAGTCAAAGTAAGTTTACTTCAAAAACCTAACATAGTCTTGTTGTATTGAACCTCCAACCCGGGCCGTTATTAGCTTATTACTTAAAACTAACAACAATTCAACACTTTTAGCATTTGTTGATCTAAGACGATAAATTGGTAAATTTTTGTTTTATTTTATGATCAGTATCAAAATTCTGACGGCAACCTATGGATTACGATAGTTAATCGTAAAAGTTCTGGCACAATGTATATAATTTACCATAGAAATGGAAACTTTATCGTCATTTGGGCGAATTATGATAATAAACAATAATAGTGTTACTTCCCACGCTGGATGTCAAAAAATGCTTTTAACTCTGCTAAGTGGTTCGATATGTAGAAACACATTCCATATTCCAACCTTAAGGACAAAATCCTCGTGTTCGATATCAGTCGGTCCTGATCCTTGTCTAATGATGGTCTATTCATAGAAATTCGCATAAAAATGCCAATTGATATTTTCTTGGTAGGGTATACAGACGATATCGCGGCGTTTATAATCACCCGAGATACTGATGATGCACAAAGGATACTCAACCAAACCATGAGGAGAACCAGCTCTTGGCTAAATGAACATGGTTTGACCTTGACGGCGAAAAAAAGAGCTTTTTCTGGTGTAACTCGTCAGTCAAATACTTAGAGATGCGCCTGGATATCGTAAAATTTTGGACCGCAAATTACACACTTCTCGGAAACCTAGATAAAGTCACTCTTTGCCTCACTAGACTAATGACCAATGTCAGTAATCGGACGGCCGGAAAACTGAGACGGTTGATGTCAGTGATTAACTCAATTCTTCAGATTGAGAAGTACATGGGACAAAATGGCCAACGTACAGAAGGATATCTGAGCCTGCTGTTCTGGTCATTGTCAGAGTGATCCCAATTGATCTAATGACGGAACATCACCAAAACTGATCTTGCATATATGAAAGCAGAATATGAAAGAGAATATGTCGTGCTATGCTGAAAAAAAGATGGATAATTGAAACCTGTTGAAAATGACCGAAAAGACTTATTAGTAACCTTTCTATATAAACAGAGAGAAAACATGGGGAAGTTAGTTATTATCTGTCAAAATTTCTTACAGGCCATGGGTATTTTCGTAAATATCTTTTTATTATGAAAAAAATTCGAAAATCCGTAATGCGGATCTCAACGATGCACAACGCATCATTTTTCACATGCAAGTGGTGAGAAAAAGAGAGGGATAAGATAAAAATCGGTATTGTTATCTCCGAAAATATGAATGTTATGATCGAAACTAACACTCCCCGTACTGGGACATAGTAGTTACAACGGTACATAGAAATGGTCCTTCGAATTTAAAAACCTGGAAATGGATATCGATAATGAAAAAAGATCACTGTTTAAGATTATAATATTTCATGCAACACCTAATGAAGTTGTGGAATGAACTAATGTTTGAAATGCGGAGGTTTTTAGTGGGTGCAAGTCCCACACACAATACATAATGTAGTTTTTGATAGTAGCTGGGACCCTAATTGATCATATGCTCTCTTTTTAAAGTTTTGTAGTGATCTTTCGGATTCTAAGATGTGTGTACGAATATAATTAATTTATATATTGATTGGAACTTCTAAATAATTAAAGCAGTTTTGGTGTTTAATTTGAAATTACTAGAGGCAAATCTTACAGAGTTATCTAATTCTTCGAAAATAAATAAATTTTCATTTAAAACGATTTATGTACATGGATCATGAATTAATTAGGTTATATATTCAATATAAATACATATTTCATTATCGACAGTTCGTATAACTGACTTAACACATTAAAATTAATCCAATTAATAATTTATCAACTAAATTCTTGGCTCTTTCTCCGGCACCACCATCAATTTGCGAAACGAACGATAAACAACAACAAAAATAATAAAATAATACATCCAAATTTTTGTTATCCACCAGCAACTATATTCATAACTCCCATAGTCTTAAATCATTTCAATGTCTCATATACATATGCAAGAGAAATGGAAACAAACTTCTTGAAGAATAAAACAAGTTTTCGTCTTTCCCAAAATACGAGTATACAGCAAAACAAACAAAATAAATGAAAAAACTTTGGTTAAAATGAATTTATTTCGTCCTTATGTTTATCCTTATGTTTTTCTCATTTTCCTCCTTACTATACAGTGTCTTTGTAATATGGCTTAACTCGATTAAATGAGTTCAATAATTTATTTTTGTCTTATAATGAATCTTAAAATTTATGATATTATGTCATTTCGTATCGGGTACCACTCGCCTCCCCTTACCACACACAGTACATTATGTATGTAGACGATACAAGACATAAGGATGGTATAGACATTATATATGGATGGAAGGACGGTATAAATGATTAGTGTATGTACATCCTACATACAAACATAATTATGAATTATGAATATTGAAGTTTTTTTTTTTTCAGAATATTATTAAAAATTAAAAGACATTTGTCACAATTATTTTTCAATTTGGTTAATGTAAAGTATTGCTGTTGTGTTGTATTGTATGGTGTTAATATCCTTTTTGCATATACAATATTTATGTCGTACATAATCAAACACCCAACATTCATAAAATATAAAATTTTGGAAAAAATGTCTTTTGCAAACAATGTGTACATTGAAACAATAGAAATAGATTATTTTGGTACATGAGAGACATTGTTCTGTTCTATTCTGTGTTCTAATTGAATAAATAACCAGAGGCTATTTCGTTTTTATTTTTTTGTTCTGGGTGATGCCATGGCAATATGGAATTGAGAGTTTAATAACATTTTAACGACAATAGATTATACTTATACTTATAATAAAACTTCGAGATGACGTTATATGGTATGGGTCATTGGTATTTATACATGAGTTATTGCTCGTTCGAGGACGATTTCTCAGAATTTTAAAATTACGATAGAATATTTTCTTTTGGCCGATATGTTATGACTTTTGAGACTGGTTTCAATGTTATGCAAGTGATGGTATCAAGATGCTCTAGAGTCCTATGATTCAAAGAAAATAAGTCGTTCCTCACGTATCAACAAGAAAAGTACTAAAATTGCCATCATGCAAGATAATGCAAGCTGTACATTGAAATACTACACATCACAATATAAGACATAAACAAGGTTTTGAAAACATTTGGCGATGGTTCAGGTCCCGACCAAATACCTGTTTCTTTCTTGAACGATTACACCAGTTTGCAGCTTCCTCTTTTAGTGATGGGAGAGTTTCCTAAAAATTGGAAGATTTATTTATTTCAATGTTAATTTTAGTGTTGGAGAAGCTCAATTTAGCGAATTGGTGTGAGTCAAATCCACCGAAAATTAAATCCTGTTTTAAAACATTACGTAATACAGTAGCTAGATCTAGTTCTATGTAGGGTTTTATTAAACGATGGACGGGAGATATTAATGATCTCGAGACACTCAAGATGATGTACTTCGCATAGGTGTGATCACAATATTCCGTTGGAAAGGTGGTTGGGATTATGATCACGAATTACCCTATACCACGAAAACCTGCAGCGTTTACCACCATACCTAAACTGCTGTAAAACATACAACATATAGCAACTCTGAAAGAGTCGTATATAATAAAACAATAAATTTTCTCGTAAATTAATTAATATATATTTTAATTAATACAATATTCAGATTAACAAAGCAAACAGGCTATTCTTATGATGTTCGTATTTCAATGACTGGAGCGTTTTCAACGTTTTTAGGTGATTTCAACTTTCGCCTGAATACTACCTGTTCTAATATTGGTATAGGTGACTCAAAAGCCAAAACCCAAAATATTGCAACTGTCAGTGTAATACCAAAGTCTCCCCAAAAGTAATAAAAAGCATTAAAGTCACTAAAATAGAGGTGTACTTTGGCCATTTTAGCTTTATAAGCTTGTAATACGTAGGATAGAAGGTACATGGAATACGACAATCTTGTAAACGGGAGCCACATCCGATGCGATAAAAATGAATTAATAAGACCTCCATAACCTTTATGACATGCAAAAACGATCCAGGCAACAACTGTACTCCAAGCAACTCGATGCATGGCTGAATAGAGTGCCGATTCAAGTATATATTCGGGATAGTCGGGTTGATTAATGTGTAGAACACCAAATATAATTGAAAACATTGTAACAAAACATACCAGCCACCCTCCATAGATGTACCAAGAGGAAATGTTTAATTTTTTGTGTTTCAATTTGATGAGTAGATAGGCAAGTAGCACACCTACCAACCATGGTCCCATGCGTATTTGTGTTGGGTAGTAAATTTTGGGTTGAGAGTCTGCTCGTCCAGTACCACCTCCACCACCATTAAAGAATGAAATTCTAAAATCATTTACGTAATACGTTGCAAAATAACACCCAACTGATATAAATATTAAAGTGAATACTACGGGAAGTACATTTCTACCCCACTTCCACAATGGAATCAATAGTAGAGGAGATAGTATAAATAGTTGCATATCCACTTGAAGATACCAACTATGAGATACGCACTGTAAATACAAAACGTTCCAATTATTATACACATATTTTTACCAAAATAAAATCTGCTTACCAATTCAGTAGGGTTGACGTAGTTTTGAATGTACAAAAGCATACTCCACCACCATTTTTCACAGTTTATGGCTGAAGTATCGTCCAATTTACTCAGCGGACCAACACCGGTATGAACGAAAACTGTAATCATGAATAACATGGTCATGATTAATGGTGGTGTAAGGCGTAGGTAACGATGCAAGTACATCATTGGAATATTTAGTCTCCCATTTAATTTGTCGAGCTCCTTAAAAACACTCCAAGTAACGAGTAGTCCACTCATTAAAAAAAACGAATCCACACCCAGATGAGCTGCTCCCATAACCATTGAAAATATACTGGGCATCCAATCGGCTGTATATTTCATATTCAACACAACTCCGCTAAGTGTAGTCATATAAGTGTGTCCTAATATAATCCAAACAAGTGACAAAACTCGAATGCCATTTAAACAAGATATAACGTTTAATGATTCTGTTTGATCGAGTGCAAACAATTTTTTTCCGTTAGTGATTACAGAAAACGCCATCAACAATTCAACTTTTGGTGCTAAATCAAAAAAGGGTTAATCAAGCATCATTCACCTACTAAATAAAAATAAAATTACCTTCGGTTTTGGTAGTATAATAATCATATGCGGTTGATCCAATCATCAATATAACAACGATTGTCATTATTGCTCTGTTAATTTAAAATACAAATGGTAAAAAAGAATACTTAAGTTTAATCTTCAACATTGCTTACATCATAAAAATATCAGCAGTACTCAATGTAATCGAACTGTCTGTACTACACAAACGTTCAGGATCTGTGGGTATTAATGATATGCCCATATCTTGCAAAACTCCTCCAATCAATTCCATCACATATGCCGGTTCACAAGTGTCTGGTACACAAACGCCATTCGTAATAGTTAAAATGGAAGCAGTATTTGCTCTACTAGCGCTTGAAGACAGGACGGCTTGTAAATTAACTATCATTGGTACTAAACAGTACTGTCCCTTAATAGTTCCTAGTCCATTCACATCATCGTCATGATAAATTCCCAAGCATTGATCAAAATTACCTAAACTATATTTGTTTCCATACAGTGCACCCTCAGCTAATTTTCCAGATGAATCAAACATTTCTAGTGCCCACGTTTCTGGAATGGCATCACTTTCATTGCTAAATTGGTTCATATAGTACTCCAACTGATTATTGCAACTAATCCGATCATAGTTATTCGCACTATTGGCATTTAAAATTTGTTTCACTTCACTATTTGCACTAAGTCTACCACTAATCAAATCACTATAAAAAGTGTTTAATCTTTTTACTACATTGTATGTTGTTATTTGGTGTTCAAGGCAATGAACATAGATTACCAAATTAATTATAACACTTGTGTGTAAGATAGCTCCGAAGACTTTCATTTTTACTAAGTGTATGCTCTTAAGCTGCCACTATAGAATTAATAAACCACAACCATTTCAAATCGGTTATATATAATTATAACAAGTGCTTATCAAAATGAGACTCGTATCGTTGTCATTCAACTAGAACCTACTTGACGGTTATTATCGTATAAAACGCTGGTTCAGCTACTCATATCAGATATTATAATTTGAATGATTCATAAATGAAAAAATGTAGATAGTTACAACGTATTGCAAGTAGTAATGTGTCAGAAGGTTTTATCTCCTATGCGGATAATCTTATTTTTAATCAAACCGAGAGCATTCACCTTCTTCTACTGTTTCAGAAGATGAATGTTCTCGGTTTGACTGTTCGACTGTTTCCATGTATGTAGGGATGGTTAAGATCTATAATTGATGATGGCAGAGCCATCCCTCTACTACGAATCTGTTTAAATCAGCTAACTCTAAAAGTAGTCACGAATTGAATTCAATGACTTAGTCTCCAATTTCCAATGATAATCTTACAGTCAACTATCATATTCAACCTTACTGGAAACACTTGAACATTATTTCAAACTTGACTTAATTATATAACATGCAATATCGGCTTAGCGGTATTGATTAACAAAATTTAAATAGAGGCGAATCTGAATGCGAAACGAAAAGCATTACATAATGTGAGTGTGTGTCTATGGTAGTTCTACTGTAAGTCAAAAAATTATCACTATACGTAACATACCATTGGTGATGTGGATTATGTCACTCAATAAGAAGGAAATAATCTTTTGGTTGGTTCAAAATTTTTACAATTGACATAAGTTTATCTAACTTCGGAAACATCACAACTGTAAAAATCTGCATCGAAGACTAATTATGAAGTATACAACAATATCTCTACGTGTAAGGTTTGTAAAGGGTTAAGTCTGTGCAAACAATATTATGAAAGTTACTTATATATGCATTTATGGTTTTAGCTTCACGGGAAGGGAATAAGACACTGCTTTTCCTTGAGAGAAAAATTTTGTTACAGGTCTTTGATTGTAATTAAGTTTTATCACATTATGAGTGTCGCAGCGCCGTTTTGGAACCACATAATGGTGAAGTATAGTTGTCATAGTCATTCATTAATTACATAAGTCCTATTGAGTATACTCAGATCCTATGCTCACTCATGAATAAAATCATTTTGCTTATGACTATAATAGAACTCTGTTATCTGTGGTGTCCTGAATTACACCGTTGTACATTCCAATGTTTCATGCCAACCTGTATATAGAACATGGGAAATCGGTTGCCTCAGAGATTCTGTACTATTGGGATTTGAACTCGGTACCTTCCACACCAACTGATTTTAGGCGAGATAACAATATCACTTACATGGGCTTGTTAAAATTGACGATTTTACTGCTTATCAAACGAATAAATCACATTAATAAGTACTTGCATTTTGTAAATGAGAAACTATACATTTATATCCGAGTAAACAATTACTAGTCTAATTATTATCATTGTTTTGTAATTCAAGTAGGAGAGATAACAACAATGAGTTTTGATTCGATTTTATTAAATTTGAATGGTTTGAAATTATCTGATGACCGTTGCTATAAAATATACAATAAGTGGGTTGCTCACCACAATTAATCATCAATGATTGTTAGATAGTTGAAAATTTGATTGTGACACATTTATGTAGATACATTTAACGCTTTATCAATAATGTTAACTAGGTACTTCAAATGGAACAGCAATATCGTTTAACTATGATTCACGACTTCAACGATAATTATTGTAGCTATCGATGAAGGTAAGTGTGTGCATAATCTTTATGAAATAATTATTTTTGTTCTCTTATCATCAACAATATTGTCGCGCTTCTATTCGTGTAGTCGATTCTGGCTTGTAGAATAAAATATCTTTCGTTAGATAATTAGACGAAAAATTTCACTGGAGTTGAAAATATTTTCAATGAAAAAAGAATTTGTACTGTAATTATAATGATGACATATTCCATGTTTTAATTGGCTATTTCACATAAATAAATTTGAGATGCTCAATAGAAATACAGTGAAACCCCAATTTAACGAAAAAAAATGTGTATCTATTTCGTATCGTTTGGCTTAAACTACAAAATGGATAAAACAAACACGAATGAGTTTGACTGTGATGCAGAAATCAAATGTACTTGCCAAGTTAAGGTCAAGCATGACAGTAGCACAAATATGTCAATATTTAAAAATTAAAAAATTTGAGTTAATTAGTGATATCGACATACCTAATACTAGAACATATTTAAAATGAGCACAAGAGACGTAATTAGAATAGGAGATATTAAATAGAATACAACAGTGATCCTGAAAGTTACATACAACAGCGATCCTGGAGACGTCATAGAATTTTAAATAAACAGACTTATGGAGATTCATTAAATGCTCCAATTGAAGAAATTGCACCATTTTGTGAACAAATCATTTCGTGAGCTGGCTTGTTCTGGTGTTTGCTTCCGCAAAATACTCGAGCATTTTTCATGAATCTAGAAAGCCAGAACGAAAAACGAAGATCGTTCTTCTTTGCGTCAGTGCGCAAGGATCACATCCGCTTAATGCCACTATATATATAGTAAGCAAATCATGTCAAGAGTTCTAAAAATTTACCAGTTCATTACTATAGTTCCCCGAAAGCGTGGATCACAATTTTGCATCATCGTATGGAGACGAGTTATATTACCTCTTTAACAATTGGGTGGAACATTATTTTAGATCATTCAGAGGAAGAATTATGTTTTGAAGGGATTAAAAGTATGAGACTTTCAGTAAGCTCTGACCAATTCTGGAGAAAAAGATGCAACCGAAGATGACGTGCTTCAATGGTTAGACAAAAATAAAGGAGACCTTGGTAGTCAAATTATGACTGACGAATAAGTCAGAAATAGCCAATCAAATAATTGTGCAAACGCTAGCAAAAGTTGAACTCGAACAAAACGAAACAGATATACTTGTCGGTTTTAAGACTGCATTAGGATGAGTGTATTAATTATGTCGATTCTATACAGCTGATGTAGAATTGCAACTTTTTTACCTTATTCAGATTTAACGAACAATCGGTAACACTGATTCTGGTCGATCTTCAATTAGTCCATTAAATCGAGTATGTCAGGAATATCTCCAGCCTACTAGTTGCATTCTTCTCAGAAATAAAACATTTATTATTTACTCTGTGGCGTTCAGAAGTAGACCAAATAATTTCATAACAACAATTATCTTCACGCCACACAATCAAATAAGTTATCATAATTCGCTAGCGCTGTCCATTTGACCATACTTATAAAACGAATTACAACATACCAGCAACAACTCGAATTGCAAATTTCAAAATGATATACACGCCCATATGCAATTACATTGGTGACGCGAACGGCCCTATTTAGTGTTATAGGTTACATTTACAGTACACGTCTTCCTTCTGACACAACCTCCGAAAAATTTTATGCTACCTCCAACCGTAACCTAACACGGTCAAAACCACTCATCACAATAAAATTTCGTCTGCCTGGTAGAATTCCGTCTCATGCTCTCTGCAATACAGCCGAACAAATCACACTGAGGTGTGGGCGGAACGCTGGCACCCACAACAATATACAGCATGTAGTCAGATTCGGTTCATGCCGCAACAAGCCTAATCACATAATAGGCAAAATCAGGCCATCCTTCCACTCCCGCATTATGGCATAGGAAATGCACTTGCGGAAAAGAGAGTAATGTGGCGTTTCGAAGTGTTGTAAGTCAAATACATTCCACCACACCAATCAAATAAATTAATAAATCGAAATTTCGAATCCAGTAGAATATACCTGATTAGATAGCTTTTTGAACTTATCCATCAAGCACTCTTTAAATGGCGTCATCTTCAGATCGAAACCCCGATATCCTCCACACGCTTTACAACTCTTTTTGCAATAAATGATTGGATCCGACTATTTATTGTATATATAAAACTAAATTCGCTTCATTATACTACATTACTGTCAATGAACTGTGCTGAATCACAAAACACAATCCGTTTACTCATCTCGTTGTTTTAATTAATCTCATTCACGATTCTGAACAACAAAATCGATTAAAAACCAAATCATTTATAAAAACATTCCGTTTCGCAATTTTGTTGTTATCTTAAGATTATCAAAACATGTATATGTATAAAACAAAACGGGAAAATTTATTGTTGTTAATGAAAAACCTCCTCTTCAATTTTTCATTAAAACAAATAATGCTAAGCACAACAAAAAACATTTTCCCGAGCGCAGAGTCTTTTTTTGTTTTATTCCTCTATTTTATGGTAATTTCACGATTCATCTTCATGAAAATGAAAAACGAAAAATTCGAAACGAATTTTATGATTTTGATTTTATTTTTATTTTATGTGCCAGCAACTCGTATATATATACGCGAGAATAATAATAGCGGCAACGGCATCTAAAAAATTTTCGATACACAAACAACAACAACAACAAAAAGCGCGCGGGCATAAAACGAAAAAAAAAAAGAAAATTATAAAAATTAGATGAAAACAAAGTGGTTTAAGGTTAAATAAGAAATATTGTAATTTGGCGAAAATAAAAAGAAAATTCTTAAGCTGTACCAGCAACACCAACAACAACACAACAAATGAGCGAACGAAATAAATAAAACTGAAATTGAACGATTTAATTAAGAAAATGGTTTAAAAAATAATATACAAGCAAGAACAGATTGATGTTTTGTTGTTGTTGTTGTTGCTGTTCTTATATCGGGAGAAAACTTTTTTGGAAAAGGAACATTTTTTTTTGTTATACTGGTGGTACACTGCTTATGTCTGAAAATAATTTCTTCTACTTCTTCGTTTTTATACATATTTTTGTGTTTATTATTTTGTCTTGTATACATATATATCTTTGCTAAGATGTTTTCATTTGATGGTCCATTGTTGTTGCGTTTCTTGATATTACCGCGCTATTGTTCTTATTTGAAACAATAAAGCAATAATCATAAAATTTACTTTATACTTCATATATAGCGGAGCTCACTGCTAGCACAACCAAGTTTATATATTATAGTAACGACGACGAAGGATTGAATGGTAAATTTTGTGAAAATTTTTCTTCTGGAATATAAAACAAAGTTGAATGGTATATTTAGTATAGGTGAGCTTTTTATTATTTTCTTTTTAGTTTGGGCTTTAATTTGAGTTCTTTTAACTGTCGATTTTGCGTTTAATAGAGGTTGCTCTATAAAGGTAAATTAAATATGCAGGTGCGGTAAATATATATAAAAATCGTATTTACTTGGGTTTGATGACAGTTTAATGGCTGTTTTATGAACCGATACTGAATTTAAAAGATTTTGTAAGAGCCTCTTGGAAGTGTTTAATTCATTACTGTAATCCAAAGTTTTTAATCAGTTTGAACGTATATATGGGCATCATTTATATGCTCTTGAGAGCACTGCCAAAAATAGAGGATGGTGGGGCAGATCATAACTGCCAATTTCGGGTAATTATTTTGAAATTCCTACCACTCCAGTGATGATCTTTACTGATAGTTCAGTATACTGTAATCTAGCAGGTCGCAGGTTATTTATTTATTTATTTATAAATAATTCTACAAATACGACTTGACATTAAAAATGACATTACATATAAAATGACGTAATAGTCAGCATAAAAAATAATAATTAAAACCAGGAAGAAGCAAAGTGTTGCTTCAATCTTCGTTTTAAGGTATCCTTGCTAGAAGTAAAATCGAACAGGTGATTTATCTGATTAAAGCTTTTGCACATCATGTTAATCGGTTCATTAGAACCATAGTTGGTTCAATGGACATCAACTTGAAAGAACTCATTTCACCTTAGATGTCTACTGGGTACTTTAATTTGTAAATTTTCCATTATTGATGGTGCGTCAATGTGACCTAATAAAATATTACCAACAAACGAACACTTTAAAAGTTCACGTCTATTTTCCAGAGTTGCTATGTTGTTTGTTTTGCAGCCTTTCAGATATGGTGGTAAACGCTGCAGGTTTTCATGGTATGGTAATTCGTGATCATACTCCCAACCGCTTTGCCAACTTAAGTGACGGATAAACTTTTTCTGAATACCCTCAAGTTTACTGATGTTTGTATCATAAAATGGACACCAAACAGTAACAGCATATTCCAATTGCGAACGCACGTATGCGAAATACAGAATCTTGATTGTCTCCAGGTCATAAATATTTCCCGTCCATCGTTTAATAAAACCCCACATAGAATTAGATTTAGCAATACATTGTTCTATATGTTTGTTACTGCTCATATTTTCCACGAAAATAACACCGTGGTCTTTGATTTCTGATACTCGCTTTAGTGGCATATTGTTTACTTCGTAATGTTTTAAAACTGGATTTAATTTCCAGTGGAATGATAAAGTCTTACACTTATTGATGTTCAGACTAAGAAGATTTGACTCACACCATATCGCTAAATTGTCAATGTCCTCTTGAAGTTTCTCGGCATCGCTTAAGTTCTCGACAGTTCTATATATTTTGAGGTCATCAACAAACATTAAAACTTTAGAGTGTAGAATGACTTCAGTGATTGCGTCGATGAAAATGGTAAAAATCCAAGGGCCAAGATGAGAACCTTGTGTTGAGTCGCAGCATGTAGTATATGATAATATCGATGCGTCAGGTGCAATATATACAACGTAGATATATAATGTCGTTTTGTTAATCGATATTTTTACGCATAATTGTTCAATGCTTTTTAATTCAACGAGCCCACAGGGTACAGAAGTGTCAATAGCTATTAATTCTCCACCACCAGATCTTCGAGTACTGGTTTCTGGTGAACGATCACATCTGTAGACAACATACTGGCTGGGAAAAAATTCAGAACTCAGAATCTCTTTGTTGAATGACGTCTCACAAATTATATAAACGGGAAATAATGTTTTTAAAACGAAATTATGAAACATGGCAGCTTTCGATGACATTTTATTTACATTTTGAAAATAAAATGTAAGTTTTCTTTTCCTCAGTGCGTTGGGTTTCAAGCCTCTATTACTTGGACTTACTGATTTGTCTTCAGGGTTATGCGTGATTTCGTGTAGATTCTGCTCATTTGCATGGATAGCTCTATTTAACAACTTATGAAGTTGGTCACCTTCTACTGGAGAAAAGAATTGAAATGTGAGTATGTGTCTGCTTAATGCTACTATTGCATGTGGTAAGCTGTCAAACAGTTTGAAGATCGAACACAAATAACCTTGAGCTTCATGGATAGTTAGAATTTTGCTTGACTCCGGCAGTTTACATTTGTTAGTTAATTCCCATTTATCAGTCTTCGTAAACGTCAAATATAATGTATTCGGCGATATTGGAATGTCAATAATTGATTTAATAATGGTGAAACGAACGGTGTTAGAAGCGATGTTAGTGGTACAGATGCCCGGATATATTTCTTTTAATGAGTATGTCACATCAGCTGGACATCTATAAGTTGTTCTTAGATATTTCGAGTTAGTTGAGTATATATTAACATCTAAAAATCTCCGGTAATTTTTGGTCAACGGCGAGAATCAAACTCGAGACCGTGGCGTGATGAGAAACTCTCTTAACAATAAAACTATTACCGGCGACAATCAAATAAATCAATAAATCCAAATTTCAAAATATTTTCTCGTAGTTCGGCAGCACACAACTGAACATGCATTTACGAATCGCCACAGTACATATACATTTAAACTCCGGTAGCATTTTCCTGATGAGATAGCTTTTTGATTGGTTTGATCAAACAATCATTAAATAGCGTGATCATCAGATCGAAACCGATATCTTCATGCTTTACAACTTTCCATGCAATAAACCGAGCAATATGTGTATACGAACCAGCTCTGCAAATGAATGGATCAACTATTTATCGTATATCATATATAAAACTAACTTTTATATATACATACAATAAATAGTCAGCACTCAAAGCAAAGTAGATGAATTCCACAGATCGTCATAACGGTATCCTTTCTGACACCCAGGCTGCTCCAAAAGACATTTGACTCTATAATACCGTTTGATCTTAATTTGCTTTGAAGACGGTCATTGCATTGAATAGAGTAGGCAGTTTGAATGAATAAGTTAGACTTAACTCGATTCAAAGGAAAGGTATAGGAGGTTCTTATTATTTCATATAAGAGAGGTATTGACTGTCACTTTGGTGGTCTGCACCAAAATAGATGGGACAACCTAATGTCATGGCGGCTACCCAGGAGGAGGAAAAGAAGGAACTGTTGAACACTTCTTGTCCTTGATTCTCTCCGCATAGCACAATAAATCAGTAAAGATCCCAGTCCTTCTTGAATAATAATAGAGGTACTTTGAGGATCTTGTTGGGTAATCTCACGAATGAAAATTCGAAACAACCCAAACTTCGATTGCACCACGATTCCTTTTTGAAGATTAATTGACGACCTTGAGGTTACCTGATTTCTCGGACTTGATTCAAAGAACAAATAGATTTCGGGACTAAAAGTGTACATCGGGGAGGGATAAACCAATTGAGCCTGAGTATATTTTTATTCAAATCTTTAAGTGGTCAATTCAGTTAACGAATTTCGGCATTATACATAAAGGGTTTATTGGAAAAAATGTGAAGGATGAATTTGCAAAATAATAAAAGGTTTTTTTAGAATGAAGCTGACACAAATTAACGTTTTAAGACAACAGATGTAGTGCTGCAACATACTCGTTTATCGTTATGTAAGTGATATTGAGCATTTAGTAAAATAGAAAAGTGTTAAGGCTCCACCGCATTTTGGGATTTTGCGCAAATGTAACCGTTCCTTTACTGCACACTGTGGCTAAGCCATGCGGTTTAATATAACAGCATAAAAAAGGCAACAAGCATTTAAGGTTTATAATTTGCAGAACACTGAGACAACAAAAGCATGTAAAAATGTATTTCCAACGAATTCGTCTATAATAATTATAAAAGTTTTGAATTTCCCAACCCCACGCCAAGCGTATACACATTTTTTAGAAAATAATCTAAATATAAAAAATTATTTTATTTAATAAATCTCTTAAACAATAAAAATCTTTTCGTCTTAAGTGATTTCGTCTTATTATGTATACATACACATAGAATCGTTTCGTTTATTATTTTAAGATAAATTCTGCATCAGTGGTTTTTATTATCTGTTGTGTATAGTATTTTTGCTGTTCTAAAAATTATTATGATGAATTCCATAAAGATTGAGATGAAAACGATGATTATATTAGATGTTAGATATGAAAATGGGAAAATATTTTTTTTTAAGGAGCAGTAGGATATGTATACATAGTACTCGATATCAGTTAAGGATGGGAAATACTTTTATACTGTAAAACCAAATAAACCAAAACAGCATAATAATATTTATGCTATACATTATTTTGAAATCATATATACAATATCATAAGGATATTATTTTATTGTTCAAATAATAATAATATTATCGAAATGAAAAAGGAAAAGTAATGAAAATTTTTGTCGTACATACATAGTACGTTAAAATTGTGCGGGAGCAATAACATTACGACTTACGCGAGTAAAAAAAAATTTTATTGTAATACGCGAAAGTTGGTTGGCTTTTAATGTTTTTCCGTTTCAGACTTAAATATATTTCGTTAGTATATGCACGATTTATATATAATAATCCGGTGGGTGTAAGATTTATAAAATATCTGTATGAAATAAAGAATATGCGAAGATGGTGTAATCTCTAAAAATTATAATTATGAATACAATTGTTGTCTATTGCGCAAAGAATATTTTGCTTGCCATAAACGATTTTAATTGTCCGAATTGGCGATCGGTCTTCTCTATTAACACTTATAGAGTATTTCGGGAACCTCGAAGTTATATAGCTATTATCTTGATTTGACACCACTCGAAAGGTTGACCTTGAATCGTATAGTGTTATTTTTTAATTTTCAAACTTTTCTATAACTTTAGGAACTCTGGACAGTCCACCCACTAGCATCTTAACTACGACTAGTTGGGGCCTAGAAATTTTTAAACTTTATCGTCGTCATATTCTTATACCTGCAAAATATGACATATGGTGTTGGATTCATCATTATTCGCACAAATACACTGATCGTCACGCCACAATATAAATTAATAAATTATCAAAAAGTCTGTAAGGGTTTTTTATCAAACGCTTATTCAATGACGTCACTGATCAGTTCAAAATTAGTCTAGTGAATGCAACACGGTTTAAAAATATTCTAATAAAAATAATAAAGCTTCGCACTTTACTTCGGTGACCTTCTTTGACGACCTTGTATAACATGTAACAAGTCATGGTTACCTTCTGATACAATCTCCTAGATTTCAGCACAACTTTTACTTAATTCTTTACAAAGGAACTGTCTGCCTACTCTCAATAGTATAGTCGAGTTTTCTACTCAGGGCACATATTTTTCTAGGAAGTTGGAATCTTGCTGCAAAAATCCTATAATTCTAGGAAATATATCCTATAATTAATATAGGATAATTAATTAAGGTGGTCGAATTCATGCTACAAATACGGTTTGCATTCAGTTTCGTCTCGCGCTGCAACAAGCCTAATTGACGCGGTAGCGAAAACTGATCGGAGACCAACAAACATTATCTTTAATTGACACCACTCGAAAGGTTCACCTTGAAGTGTAGTTATTTTCCAATTTACAAACATTTATTTAACTTTAGGAACCCTTCGCAGTCCTCACAGTAATCAGAATTGTTTTTCATCGTCATAATATTATACCTGTAATTTTAAACTCAATAACTTCGCACAATCTGCCAAATTTCAGTACTACTTCCTGCCTAACACGGGTCAAATAATTTCTCACAAAGAAATTGTCTGTCTCCTCTTAGCACAGTCTATAGTGAGGATCTCTTATTTCCAGGAGGTTTTAATCATGCTGCAAGAATCCTATAAATAAAAAGGTGGTCGAATTAAAGTTACAAGTAAAGTTTACCGCAACAAACCTAACTGATGGTAACCAAAACTGATCGGACACCAAAAATCAACACGACATTTAGAATACACATCGATGTATCCTGCAACAGGTTGACCTTTCGTTCGTCATTGAAAAATTTTGGTCGAATGATTCCAAGTATAGCCTGGCATTTCCATGTAAGGCAATCTTCGTGCGAACGGATCGCTTTGGCATTTTGACATTTTATCATAGCTTGCTCTTCTTCGGCTCAAGATTAGGATTGAGTTCTAACAATGTATCGGGTTCTTTCATTATTCATCACTTGTCACCTCCGAATTCATACATATATTCAATAATTTTACTTGAAGGCATTTTGATACATTGATTGAACATCACATTGTTTTCACTAAACTGTAATATTTAATTTCCCGCACTGTAAACCAAACATCACATCGTTGTCATTTTATGTGCGGTTTTGAAATCCGATAAGATATTTTGATGTTGGAAATTCTTTAATTTTTGTTGTTGTTGGTTCATATACTGTTGAATTAAATATTACGACTTTTTGTGGCTTACCTTTTATTTTTGTCAAATGTACTTACGTATATATAAACGACATCACCCAATAGCAAAACAATTGAATTAAAAGATGTGTTATTTTATTATTTGTATTTATGAAATTTAAGACGTACGGAAGATTAAATTTTATTTTTGTCATGTGTCATTCCGTTTTTGTGAGAGAGGATTTATGTGTAGAGGGGATTAGAAAATACTAAAAATTCGTTAAAAGCCAAAAAATTAATTTTCTTCCATTAACTTCAATTAAAATTGATAATAATCATAAAATTTACTTTGATGCGATTAAATTTTCGTTTGTCAACCTTTCGTTCGTCTATAATTAGAGGGACGATTTATACAAGTGAATGTTCGATTTTCTATATATAATAGATCAACAACCTTTAATTAATCAATCAGCGTATATTTTTTTTGGATATACACCATCGAAATAGTATATGTAATCCATCAAATTCGTTGTGTCTACAATGTGAACAATTATACATGTTATATGTATGTACATATATCCCCGTTCCAACCAAGAGGAGCATCACCATCAAATTAATTTTCCATTAAAATTCAATTTTATTTTTGTATATGATATCGAGCTGCTGTCGTTGTTTTCGCATCGCTTGCAAGCGCACAAAAAACATGTCTATAATCGAGTGTAATCAAAAATTCATTCAAAATACACAATGTACAGTGTTTTTTGCAGTCGTTTGTCAAAATCTATATATGTATACATGCATATCATATGCCTGCGATTATAAAAAAACTCCATCAAACTTAACAATCCTATATATACAGAATCGAAACAATGGACCATATACATATAGTTTACCAGAAAAGTTCACCGCAAGGATATAAAACCATCGAGCATCCTATGAGGAAAAATCCGGTCGCCCAGTATGTGCTATCGAATCGTAAAATCAAAACAAAACAATATATTCTAATACGGTTATCAGTATTCGGTCGTCGACGATTTTATTTGTTTTTTTAAAAATATTTTTACGAGAGTTGATGTTTACTTTCTTCCGGGATATAAAAAAATAGGGATAATGATCAATAAATCAAAAAAAAAATTATTGCTTAAGGTTTTGAGAATGCAGTGCGAACATAAGAAAATATTTATAATGAGGGCAGAAGCTTGTTTATTTAGTTTGGTATAAATATTTATTAGGGGATTTATAAGGACACGTATACAGTGTTAATTTTGTATTGTGATGATTGAAATGATCAGCCGGAAAAGGCTAAAACTCGAAATATGTAACCTACTTAATTTATTTGAGGGTGCTGTTTGTTTCAAAACTTTTCAATTTTCAAAAGATAACATTATATAACAGATTTTCCAATTGGGACTTTGAACTTTTACTGTGAACGCAGGGTGCAAATAACCAAACTGCCGCAGTGTAAAACGATTCACACAAAGACAACATTTTGATCATGGTTTTGAGTTGGTAACTGGGACTTCAGGACGTTATTATTGGTCGTACAATTATCGCCCCAGTAGACACGCAACTCAAAGTCTAGTGTTAAAATTTAACTTTAAATATTCACTGCTGGTTGTTTCCGTAGCAATGAGACAACGGTTGGTCGCAATGAGGAGAAAATTGTTGCCATTCAAGCTTTTGTCACAAACGAACAGTACAGTTTTTTCTTGCACCCTTATAAGATCCAGTTAAGACAAGAACTAAAGCCATTCGATCATATGAGGCGCGACATAAGTTCTCGGTTTGGGTTTTGGAAATGTACTCTAGAAGATGACCCCTCTTGCTTCAAGAAACACCACTTCATACACACAAAATAACTGTATGGTTTTCATGCTGCTGGTGGTGTCATGGGACCGTTTTAATGTTGATGACACTGACCATGAATTAACCAGCCGTTGCAGACGTTGAGGCATTTTAGAGTGTATGACATCTTGTGTATTGTATAATGTTGTTTCGCTAGGCCAGATTCGATTTGATGATGACGTCATTAAATGATACGTGATCGAAAAGGTCAAATCCATCTCATCAAGCATATGCTACCGGAGCTTGATGTATGTCCCTTTGTTCGTATATAATATGCGTTGTGAGACGTGTTACAACAGTTCTATCGAACCACATTTGCCATTATATTTGTGAACGCCACATTACTCCAAAAGTGATTATTTCCCTCTCGATTGTAATTGTTGGTGCATTGAATGCTATGTGCTGTAGTTGGGTGGTCCTTGTGTTGGCAGGAGAGATGAGTATGAAATCTTGATACTCGTACCAAAGAGTTTTGACGTCTTATTATCTAAATAGGATCGTTGGGGTCACCAATGTAGAATATTGATATCAGATGCTTATGGTTAAACTCCACGATGAAATTGACCACCTTGTAAATTATAACCAAAATTTCACCAGTTATTGACTCCAACAAATGGCTGGAGACTGTCATTTTATCAAGTATTGTTATATCACATTATATAATGGATGAATTCAATTACTATATCACACCAACCATTCTGCGTTCGCTATAAAACATCCCAACAATTCATCTTTATTTTATGGCATTATAATATTACTTCCCATCTCATAATTTTCAATTTTTTTATTTTAATCACAACATTGTCTGCATAATATACGTAAGTTTGTAATAAAAAAAAATAAAATAGTTAACAATAGAGAACGAACCAAAGAAATCATAAAATTTTTTGTTATCCTTGTTCGCGCTGATTCAATTTTAAGTTTAGGGCAAAATTTGGTTTTTTATTGTAATTCAAAGGATAATTACATCAGTATGTATATACGAGTAATATAGCGAGAGGAAGAAGGCGAAAACGAAAACTTTTTATTACTTTTAAATGTCTTATAAAATAATAAAATTTATTAATTTTGTATAAAAGATGGTTTTTATTGGAAATATGATTTAAATGGTAATCCTGGGTAAGAATTCTATCACCTGGTTGTTTAAACAGCTGAGCTGTAGTTCTGTATGTTTATGTACGATAGTTAAAGCTATGTAACACTGTTAATGCTATTGATCTTTGTTTAGGGGCAGTTCAATGACATTCGAAAGGTTAATGTTTAATTGTGGATGGGTATGTGTTACGATTTAGAAGAAATTAGTCTGCTATAATAAGGTTATATAGTTGAAGTGACTTTTACATACATTGTATATCCAATATAAATCAGGGGTGTTGGTATAAGCTCATGCAAAGATAAGTAGCCTCTATAGAATACTTTTTGGGACTTAAATTATTAAATATTGGTCATATAAATAGTCTCCGCGGTTTTGCCACTAGATGGTGTTGATGCCTATATCCTTATGCTATGCGTTTTTACTATAAAAAAGGTAAAAACGATGCAAAAAAAGCCGAAAAATGTATGAAATGTACGTTGAGAATTCTTGGAATGAACAAAAAAAGCAGGAGTGGTTTACTCCTGGAAGAGTGCAATCCTGAAAGAAAGACCCGATTTGGCCAGCAGAAAAGGAGTTGTGTTCAATCATGACAATGTGCGGTTACACACATCTTTGATGAATTACAACAAATTGATGGAACTTGATTGGGAAGTTTTGATGCATTCACCATATAGCCCGGACCTTGAACCGTAAGACTACTATTTGTTTTAGAATTATGAAGCTCCCCGAAAAATGGCAACAGGTCAGAGACAATAATGGTAAATATGTACTTCATTAAAATTTAAGAAAAGTTCCAAATGTACCAGAAAACCGGGGTATATATAAGCTTTTTACATGTGATACGGTGGTAAGGTAGTAAGCAAAGCAACAGTGAGACTTACACACATGTACCACTAACCTCCTGATGTTCGATACTGATTTATCATAGAACATGTTTGTAACGAAGATTTATATTAAGATCTGCTTAATTTTCAATTTTAAGTCTGTACCTCCATTAATATTGATCAACATGAGTATAAAACAACGAGATAAACTAGCACCAAAAATTCATAATTCTATATAGAGGAATCGAATAGAACATTACAAGAATCGACTAACATCGAAATAAATTACTGGTTGTTTTTCTGTATATATCGACTCTAGTCCTTTCTATATATATAGTTGACTGCTAGTATATTATATGTATGTATTCGAACGAAAATTATGGCATAAATAAAACATAAACTGAAATCCTTTCAATAAAATTAATCCAATTTTTCAATAATTTTATTTTGGTTGTTCGTTCGTTTAAAAATAATAATAATAATCCTTATCCTCCTTTTAGATACAATATATACATACATTTTATCCTTTTACATAAACAAACGAACATTGTTATAATAAACACTGTCATGAAAATGTACGAATATGTATCTCAAAATATACAAGCCACATCACATCGAATGCCTATCTATATGTTGTGCGTTGAACTATTGTTGAGCTAATGGTTCATAAAAAACGAATCACATCGTGTGTGTATGACTGTGTGTCTATATACCAATGTACGTATATAGACATGTTGAAAAAAAATCGAATCATTTTCATTCAATTTTCTTTATGTGCGATACATAGGATTGTAGATTTTTCGTCATATTGTTCAATTCGAATCGGGAGGTGGATTTTTTTCTCGATATAAGTATCCATTACTGTAATGAGTTTTTTTGTTCGATCTGTTATTGTTGCTATACTTGAAGTTGGGGAAGATTTACAATAAGTTATAAAAATTTGTGTAACTTCTCGTATATGTTTATGATAATATGTACTTATAAGTTTGAATGATTGGTTTGTTATCCGCATATGCTTGTAAATTGTCAAATTTATATAAGTCTCAAATTTATAATCGTTGTAACTTTAGACACCAGATAATTATTATATATAATCCGTATATAGTAACCATAAGTGATTGTTGTGTTGGTCATTCCTAATCAGAAAACATCATGTATTACTGGAAGATAGTTCGATTAGATTAATGTTAAAAGTTTTCGCGGTTTTTTGAGCAAAAATTTATTCGGATAGCTTCTAAATTTCATCGATGCAGAACTTCTGTGATTTATCGTCGAAAAACTTAGCCAAGTGATTTTTAGAGGTTTTTTAGTGCCAAGAGAGTTTTGCAGAGACCGAAACAAATGTCAGACGGTGCGTGGTCCGGACTATACGGTGGATGTATCAAAACATCCCAACCAAGTTCCGTTAATTTATTCCGAATTATCAAAGATGTATGTCACCGCACAGTGTCAAGCTTTGAAGTCGTTTGTGAAGAGTAACCAGCGTTTAACCGTTAGTGCTTACTTTTAATATTCTAGTATTCACACATTTTTCGTCGTGTTTCACCAAATATCTTTGCTTTAATTCAAGTGGCATCCAAACATCGAGCTTTTTTTTGTAGCCTACTGTTTTCAAATGATTCTAATACCAGAGCGATGTGCATCTTTGACATCTAAATTTCCGGAGCGGAATCGATTAAACCACTCTTATGTTTTCTTCTTGGTAGCATTCACACCGTAAAATTTAAAAAAATATTCGGCATGTTTTTGCAGAGCTTGTAGACAATAATAAAACAATCTTTACAAACAAGAAATACCCTTTTAAGTACATGTACATTTGAGACCATATTGTGAGTAATACTTGTCATAAAAGTTGATGAAAGCTTCCGTAAAATCTTTTTAGAAAACGGTAATACAAGTGCTTTCCGATGAAAGTCTCTATGTCAGTGAAAAAGTGTAACAATTTTGGAGGTTATGTTTCTCATAAGTCATCTACCAGTTCGAATCGCAACATTGTTTTTTATTTACGTGAATTCAGTGAAAAACTGATTGCGTAAAAATTTTCATGTGATGAGTTTTCAAGATTTTTGTAAGGGATTAACTCAACAACAGTGCGTCGAATCACTTTATTCCATTATAGTGTTTATAATTATGGTACAGTGAATTTAAACTAGAACGATTTTCACTCAAAGACGTACCTCATGACGGTCGTCCAAACACAGCTGTTGTGCCAGAAAATAATGATGCTGTGAGAAAACTGGTTGAAAAGGATCGTTATGTGAATTATTGTGAAATCGATACATGCCAAGCACTATAGAAAAAACCAGCATACAGTAAGATGGTATTTACATGATAAATGTTCAAGGTACGGAAACTATGAGCACGTTGAATTTCACATTTTTTGATCTTTCAAGAACGATTGCAAGATCACGACAAGTGACGAGTCATGGATCTGTGCGTATACGCCGGAGTAAACAAAAACAACAAAAGTTGTTCGAGCTCGGAGCGTTGGAAAACAAATAGTTTAAGCATTGGGAAGCAAATCATGTGAGCCACAGTCTTGCAAATTAAAAGACAGTTAATAGAGCTTCGTATACGACCATTTGTTTTCCCGAGGTTTTCAACGAGTTGAAAGAAATCAAACAAGTTTGTATTTGCGCACTCAAACGAACTAATTGGTACATTCTCCGCCTTACAGCTGCGACTGGCAAAAAACAGTTTTGATAAATAGTTTGCAAAAACGTAAATAGATCTGAAAGGCGAATATTTTGAAATGCAATAATGCAATTTTTGATGAAGGATTTTTACAGCAGCACTTATATATACATATCACTAATCAACTCGAGGATGTACCGCCATTTAGATCTATTTTATAACAACCACCTAATATATCGCAGTACTATATGGCATATGTGAATAGATATTCCTTTGACCTTTATCCTATATAATATCAAGTCAAAGGTGATAATTTTTCTATTAAAATCGAGACCAGTACCTTTACCCTTAAATGCTATAGCTTTAAATGTTACATAATTTCAAAACTAGGACTATTTATTCCTGTTTCCAAAAACTGCAATCAAACAGTAACAATATTGTGCTCTTTCCATCCTTTACATACTCGTATTTTGGCCAACAAACTGTATCCCAACCGTGTCTTCTTCCAACTATTAAGTCCCAAAAAAATGAATAAGTTCAAAAGGTGATTCGAAAAGGCAATGCATTTTCTCAACCAGCTGACCTTAATTGACACTATAAGTTGTTGAAATAAATTTAAATAATTAAAACTTTACTGCAATCGAAATTTTCTAGAGTTTACCAAAAATAATTCTGTTAATATCCCAAATTGAAAATTTTATAATTTCAAGTTTTAAGAGATTTTAAAAAAATAAAATTAAAATGTTTATGCATGTGTACAAGTGTATCCTTTTTGGACAAGTAAAAAGACACTTAAAATAGTTCATTTCTAATAAATTAACAAAAAGAAAAAATGTCAACATTTCCATGATGAACAAAAAAGGCAACACAAGCAGACAATGGATGAGGAATGAGAAATGGTTCAACTCAAATGAAAATGGTCAACAGAAATGAAACAAAAAACAAAAACTTTTTCTATACTTTCGATGTGGCGGTCATTGACCAAGATACAAAAACTAGGAAAATTGAAATATTTCTCTCAAAACATTTTCAGATGCTAGTTTTTATATATATGTACTCTCGTACGTCGGGGATCTGTCTAACAATTGAAAACGGAACACACAACATAATTTTGTTGGTGCTTCAAAATATTTTTCCATGTCTGAATGTTCGTATGAGTATTGTACATATACGTACTCGGAAAATCAGTTCGATAACATTTCAAATATCGTATACACACACCCACACATAATCGTTATATGAATGTGTTGAGCGCGCAACACGATTGAGGAGGATAGATTTTATGTTATGCAAATATGGTCAATTTGACTGTAAATTAAACAGGGTTGTGAAAAATATCGATATTTTGATAACTGAGAATTTTTTTTTACTACGGTACCAACTCGATATAGTCGACAGATAATAACGCAAACATAAAATTTCCATTATCATTATTACAAGTTTTTAGTTCATAATTTACATAAAAACATATATTCAAATTATTTTTTTAGATAAAACATAAAAAACAATTGTTTAGTGTCTGTATTGTATATTGTTGAACATATAGTTGATATAAACATACACACACACACAAACAGGAGTGGATAACAGATCTAAGCTGTAGCACACATTTTGTAGTCCACATATTGCTCGACGAGAATAACAATGAATATATGACATTCTTATGTACTTACTTATACACATCTACATATGTACGTTTATGGTACATACACACATATACTTATGGCTTATGCTTACGAAAATTGAAAATTTTCATTTAGGTTTAGTTAAGTTGTAAACATAAAAATCTATGAGAAGGATGTATGAAATGAGTTTTAAAGTATCTAACATCAGTAATGTTTTGTTATTATATGCTGACCGAACCTATATACGACATAATGTAATCTTTTATACAAATATTAGATAAAAACATAGATTGTTGCTCTCTTTATGTGTTTACAGTCGTATCAGGAACTCAATAAAGATTGGGTTGTTAACTCTAATTTTGATAGCTCCGAATCATCTCATTCAATCACTGAAATCGAAATACTAAGATCTTGACGAAATACTAAGACTTATAGTCCTATTGATCTGTATCTTACACCACATACGTGTGCCACAAATACAAGATCTTGGTTCAAGTTTGATATTGATACGACATATGTACTATAAAACGTCAAGAGTATTTTTCTGTGACCGAAACAAAACTCACACGGTGCGAGGTCCGGATTATACGTAGAGAACCGATTTGATGATATCGACAGCACGTTGCAGTAGTTCATAATGGAAAATTTCCTTTCAATCGGTAATTTTTTTCAGTTACGGTCATTTGTTCAACATTTCGGTGGGTGAGCCATTGTTTTTATAATAATCAAATAGACGCCGTTTCCAATTTCACCGAAACCGTTCTACATGGAATGAATATATATCCCATCATACTTTTCCAATCCCAATCCTAATTTAAAAATCTTTTCAAAAGAAGTCGCCAAAGCAGCCAGGCAAAATAAATCTGCTCACAAGAAATATAAACGCAACGAAATTTCTTTTGAAGAATACAAGGCCACACGTAACATCTGTACAAAAAACTGTGCTAAGCAAGTGAAAAGAGCTGACAATAAAACGCCGCTGTGGGTTCCGAGTTGAAAATCTGCGATCGCAACTTTTACCAGATGGTCACATCGGTTGCCAATATTTCTAAAACATCTATTTCAGCATTGAAATGTGCAGATGGTGCTTTGGTGGTGGATCCATATTTGCAGGCCGACTTACTGGCAAACGTCTTCACTTCGAACTCGACTTTAGTTGTCCCAGATGGAGTTACGCCTCCGTCAATTCCGCCCTGCACCCAGATAAAACAAAACACAATAAAAAATCCCACCAAACACTTAATATAACATTTTTTGGCGTTAAATTCCGGCGTTAAAGTCGTTTGTAAAAAATCACCAGAGGTTGGACATTAGCGTTTGATATTCTCGAATTCATTTTGCATAGCCTGTAATGATTTGCTTTAAAATTGGTTCGATTTTGTTGCATTTCATCAGTAGTTCACTGATGTCATTTCGGTTTATCAAATTTTTTTGCGGTAATTCATGTGGCACCCAAACTATCGTTGCAATTTTTCATCAACTTTTCAGTTACTGGCCAGAGTGATGTGGATCTTTCTGCACGAAATCTATATGTTAACGATATTAGCATATAGTTCAAAGATCAGTATTCGAAATAATAAAACACAGTTTTGTAAAGGACAGCAGTGCTGGCTCGGATCGAAGTAATTTGGGGCGGAACGTATATCGGCCCAAATTAGCTATATCTTGATCTGTTGTTCCTGTAACTAAAGACTACTTTTCAATTTCAGATTCGCATGGCACACATACCTATATAGTGTGGCGAACGTAATACAGTAGTGTTAAAGTACATACTTCATATTGCTGAATTTAAAATTGTTAATAATTTACATTCCACTTATGTCGCGGTTTTTAATACAAAACAGTAGCACAAATGGGATCTCGAAATAATAAATTTTATCAATCATTTGGTTGACAATTTAATTACAATTCAAATTATAATTTTTTTTTTCAGGAAAATCCTCTCACTTTACACTCCCCGCGAAATATTTTTTATAGAAATGTTTAATTATTAATAATAGAGCTTTTAATTATCAACAAAAAGCAAATGAGGGTGATTTTTGTGCCGACACACACACACACACTAGCAACAATAACACAAAATTATAATTCGAGAACAGTGGAAAACACAAATTGTTGGCTGTTTTGTGAAGTGAAAACTTTGTATTAAAATTAATTGATTTGTGTTGAAAAAAAAATGAATCAAAAATCGAGAAATGTGTTAAATCCAGCGCGGGGAACTTCTACACACAAAACAACAAAGAATAGGGCGACGCACATAGGCAACTTAATTTGACACTGATTGGGATTAATGAATTGTACTTTTACTGCTGGTGGTGCGGTTTTTTTTCTCGAATCGAATGAGGATTGTTAAGATTAAAAAAATAATAATCTTAAGAAAGTATTTCTAATTATTTTGTAAATAATAATTAATGACACAGTATAAATATATATTTATATATGTATATACAGTCAGCGAAATCAAATGTGTTATATCTCGATATAAAATACCTCCAACCGAGTATATGTGTCACAAATCAGAATATATGTTTACCAAAAGTAATGTGAGGAGGCAACCACACATAATACTTTTGATTAAAAATATATTTCGATAATCTCAGAAACAGCATAAAATTAACAAGAAATATGTACTCGTGTATATATGGGAGATATATAATTGAATTTTATCTATTATACATATATAACAGACACAACATGTTAAGGGTGTGTCATTGTATATATGTCATATGTTAAGACAACATATAGAGAACACCATCTAACAATAACCAGTGTAGAAAATATATTTTTTGTCTTAAATTGATTAAAAACTATAAAGAAAAGAATTTATCCGAATATATCGTCTTATCTATATACTATGTGAAGGAGATGAGCTCCCGTTGATTGTCTACCCGGCGGTTCATGATGATGATACTCGATTTATAATATTTGGTTTTTTCTGTTTTGCGTAGATATTTCGAACGAAAATCCAATAATACGAAGGTGATAATTTATTTTTTTTTCTATCATTTTCATCCGGGGATCCGCCGATGAATCTTATTTTCTTATTAATTTTTGCCTTCTTTTACGTATATCAATATAACATCTTAAGAAGAATGTTAAAAGGAAAATAAATCAAATTGATGTTGAAAATGGTATTTGTACACCCGATGAGATATATGAACTTTCGTATATAGATGAGGGGTGGATAAATGCTTTTGTTTATTATTTTAATCAATCTGTACCATATCCGGATCTTGTTTGAAGCCAGAGAAGTTTATTAAACTATTATGTATTGTCATTATGATATTAATTTTGGGAAACTGTTCTTCCTGATTAAAGTTCTACACAGCATGAATTTTATACAATCTTGTCATTAATGTCATATATGCTCTTACTAACTATGATGAAATAACAACTATTTTAGAACTTAAGATCCTTAAAGAATTATTATTGAAATCTTTAATCAACTATACAAATCTATACAAAAAATTTTATTACAAAAGCAAGCGGATCGTCTCCAATATATACTTGAGATTTAGGAAGACATCTCTGTACACTAGCAGAGTGAACAATTTACAAAGTAAAAGTCGAAGAAAAACATTTGAAACATATTAATCATTTTTAGGGTTCCAGACACTTCCGTCTCCCTTACACCAATATAGTCAAATCAGAATAGAGGACATAAAACCGATTTACATAGAACCATATGCACATTGCATAGCTCTTACCACCCTTATAGTACTGACATAGACGATGGGTTGGCCCATGAATTATGCACTCCAACAGAGATCATAGATGCGTTACCTCTTTAAAATAAGCTTTGTGCAGTTTTATAATTTCATTTGTTTCGACCAGTTATTGTCTCTCTCTTATATTGACTTCTTTTTTTACATGTTGTTTAGGCTTTTGATTTACATAATTTACATTAAAATGTAAAAAACGTTTGTTTACTTGTAAAATTCAACTGTGGGTACAATAATATTTTGGTATAAGGCATTATCGAATACGCTTCATACAGGATGTCTTAAACAAGTAGTCAATTAACTGAGACAACATAAATTATCTTCTTGTGAACGATGGATTTTTAAAAAGATATGCATGTCACAATGTGAAAATAAAAGTGCCCAAAAGTTATCCAAAAACAAGAAAAAATATACAAAATGGTGACTATAGGTCCTGATCAACTATTTAAACCCCGATCGGCATTTTCTGGAAAAAAAATGCCGGTCCGCACTAATTTATTGCTAAATCGGCCAAAACTGCAAGTGGTTTTTAAGCAGCTAAAGATCGTGTCAAGTTTTTATTGGGCAGTAACGCTCCTGATGATCGAACTTAAAAAGCCACTAGTAATCAACCGTACATAACATGTGCGATCAAGGGTAAACATTTGCAACAGTTTTCAGTTCATTGGGTGTCAAATAAAAAGGCTTGGATGACGGTCGATTTATTTGCCAAGTGGTTTAATCAGTACTTCGTTTAATATTTAGAGCAAAACAGGCTTGAATTCAAAGTCCTTTTACTTGTTGGTAATACACCTGGTCACTCTGCTGTGGAAAATCCAAATGTCAAACTCGAATTTTTGCCTCGGAATACAACTTGCCTGATACAAACATTAGAACAAGGTATTATTGCCTTGAAGATTTATTATATAAAACAAGCATTTCTACTTATTTTGAATAAAGTTATTTTGGATGCGAGAATCAACATTAAATCTCCGCATGCGTCCAGACTGGAAATTTGGTACCAGAACAAAATGTGGGATGTTCAGAAATTATAATATTGGCACAAGAAATGAGTGGCGACGGGTTTGAAATTATGAAAACTGAAGACGATCGAGTCCCCACTAGACGACGAGGATCTAGTCGAGATTTTGTCAGTTGATGTTTATAATGAAAACAAAAAAATTGACAATGAATTTGAAGTACCAGTTCAACAATTGACAGCTAAAAACATAGACAATTTTTTAACGAACGTTCCGTATCTAGAACGAGCTTTCAAGCACGACATACAAACACGGTTTTTGAAAAACAAGGATTACATCCTTCATTTTAAAATGCGCCGCTTGATTTTTTTACACGATTTTGGATTACACTATTTTCCTGGAACGTATCTACCGTGTAAAAAGAGGTTTGGTTGTTCAAGTGTAGCAAAATTAAAAAGCTTTTTGGGTAGCATCTGCATATAGAGCACCACCGCTTTTGGCACTAGTGCACGCATATACACCATATATAGACAGCATCCAATTGTAAAACAAATTCCCATAAATCTTAATCTCTCGTTTTATTATTTTCAATTTAAAAATAAATAATCAAGCAATTTCGTATTATTTATCCTTCAGCAGATACAGATCGTTATTGTATTTCGCGCGAGCGGTGTCTATTCCAAATGACGGTTGTGTATCGTTTGTTTGCTCCTTAAACACCCAAACCCAAAAAATGACAAAACTGAAAAATTTTCACTCGATTTAATAATAATTTTTTCCAAATTTTACTCCTTGTCATGTATATACGTACACATTATACATGTAACAATATCTAATCCTATTGATGATAATTTTTTTTTTTTAAATTTTAGATTTTGTTAAGAAACAAAAATAAATTTATGATTCGGTTTCGTTTTTAAAAATCCATAAAATTATAATTTATTACTGTAAATGTTCCAAATTTTATGACTTTTTCGGGATCCTGTTGTTATCTTCCAAACTATATACACGATTCAATTGTACATATTATATAAATATTGGTGCAGGGGGTCGATTTTTATATGTCACATTTGTATTGTGTTCTGCAAATTATGTTCTTTTTTACGATAGTACAAGGATGAATCATGTATAGATGGAATTTTTTTCTATACGCCCATCGCGATAATTAGTTGGATGGCATTTGAATCCTGCCTATATAGCGAGAACCCATTTTTTATGCTATTTTTTATATGATGGGTATCCTTTAATGATAAACGGAACTCTAGTGATATGAATATAAATTTGAAACAGAATTTATTGTCCAGAAAAATGATATCATTTATGCTAATTTCTGCAAAGGATATCATTCAACCTCAACCAAGTTTGACGGAAATGATAAAATACCATGAGATAAATGGTTATTCAGATCTACACAATAAATAATCCTAGAAGGGGGAGTTTGTGTTTTAAATTTTGGTGTAGTGCAACATAGTGGTACTGGACATGTGTTTTGCTATCTCACAAATAGGTTTATCTCCCGTGTAGCCATAAACAAAATAGCACAATAAAATTAATTTATATAGACATGTCGTCGACATAGTTTTTATCACAATTTTTCGTGATCGTGAAAATATTTAATGTTCTATTCTATCGGAAAAACTATTTTCATTCATATATAATGCGAGTGACTGGAGTGAAAACGATAACGCACGAAGGTTTATTTATTTATCCGGTTTTTTATGTCTTTCAATTTTATATCCTCATTATCCAGGATAATACATTTTTTTTGTTATTTTATTGTTTACCCGAAAAACAACATATAACATATATGTATCCTTTTATATATATTATATGTATTTGCACCACGTATATACAAAATGGATTTAAATATCAGGATATTAAGGATATCATGACAATTTATTCGTATAAATCATATAATCACATATTTTCGAAAATAAAAAAATTGGTTGGGAATCAAAATTATATTTTTATATATTAATTCGTCTTCCTGATTGTTATTGTCCTGTGTGTGTTTGTATACATTTTTTAACGATTGAATACAAAATGTGAACAACAAAGGACTAATTTTTACGATTATGTGTTTTTACGATTTTGGATTCCTTTTTTATATTTGGTTATGCTTTGTGGTTCCAGGGCGCATACATATTTCAGTTTAAGGGGCTTGCGGAATTTTGGTAACGAATAAGGATAAATCTACTGTATGTTAAGTAATAAAACTTGAAAAATCTAGAGATGACGGAATTAATTTCGGTTTTATTGTTTTGTTTTATAGTTAAATTTCGCATTAATAAAATTTAATTGATTGTCCGGGGTAACAAGGATAATGACAGAGATATGTATTACCAAAGTTATGAAACAGTAATTCTAATAAATAAGTATTTTGTCTTCTTAAATTATACCTTAATTAAATCAGCGATCTACTGAGCTGACGACCCGCGTTCGTAAAAAAAACCATAAACAACAATGAACCACTCTTAAGTACCCGGACACGAGATTAAGGATCGGCATGTGGAAAGCACAGTCACTTAGAAAACTTGGCGCAAATGTCGGTAGAGTGGGACCTTGATTGATGTCTACGAATGAATTCTGTGATGGTACATACCTTTTCAATCACGAGATAAGAAATTAAATGCGAATTCCTGATATTATATGGATAAAATCAAGGGCCTGTCGAACCGGTAAAAAATCGAATGTTTCTTAGAGTATCAATAAGCTATATGGTATTTTAGAGCTGATGTTTCTGACCCCACTATAATTTCAATTCCATCAACTCAATACAATTGGTGTCATTTTACCTTAATTTTCATGTACATAGTCTCTATCTATAATTCTTCTACAATACAAATTAACAACAATTATTTCTTGCATAGAAAAACCATGCACTTGTTTCGTTTACGCTGGTTGACAGTATAAGCGACTTATTTGATGAATCCTTAGGTCGAATTTAGATAAATTCTTAGTTCCTTCAACTACTTCAGCGCAATCGCAATAAATAATTTGCATAATTGATTCCAATTTGTGTATTGATTATCGTATTATCTCATTAAATAATGGAGAATGATGTCACGACGGGATTTACTAGATATTGTGACTTCTGATTTGGAAGAATACGTTGGAACTACCAATAAGTAGGATCCACACCAAAAGTTTTAATCTTAAAAATTTATGATTTCTAATCCCAACCCAAAACTGATTATGATCCGAACAAAATGAACACTGTTAGCACTTAACTAATACATGAGTCGATGAGTCTAGTTATTTCGTTCAAATTTAGTCCACCAACGCAAATCCGAGTACATAAAGTTCCATTATCTTAATACAAGAATAAAATTATTCTTGTCTAAATCTCGTTATAGGTTGAATGACCTACACCTAAACAAGGATTATAATGAAATTTAATTTATTATTTTGGTTTAAGGAAGGAAAACATGAGACGGAAGAAAGGAATATTTAAATGTTTTTTTTAAGATAAACCAAAGAATAATAGATAATAAATAAAACACCTGGTGTACTTCTTATTAGGACTTAATTATTTTTGTCTATTTGGTCCAATGGCAATTACGGTTTACGAAAGGTAAACTAAAAAGGAAATCGATTTTGTATAATTTTAGGGTTGTTTAAGGTGCCTATATATACCAAATGCTGTAAACTATGCAAGTGAAAACTTTGCATATTTCTCTCACCTGATCAAAAAAGCCAAAACCAATTTAAATATCAAAAAGTTTTTTTTTGTATATCCTACATATAGTTTGCCAAAAAAACATGCACGCATAATATCTGCTAAGCTAAATAAATTTATATACAGTCATGCACAAAAGTATTTGGAAGTCAAGTTTTATTTTCACCAACACATGCTGTCCAGCAAATCTACAATTTTAGTCTGCTCCGATGAATTAAAAATACTTTTGCTAATGACTGTATATATGTACGGTAGTAGCTAGTAATCCGGAAGAACGAGAAGCAGACTATTTTATACACACTTTAAATAGAAATTAGTATTAAATATTAATTTAAAATTTATATCATATAATCATCTCATTTGAATAATACTCGATTTTCATAATACAACGTCACATATTATAACATAATATGTGTACTTATACGATATGAATAACAAGAACAACGCATGGTTAATAGTTATGACTAAATCTCTAACCCCTATATAGCTGCGAATTCTCGTATATACGATCTGGTTAATAATTTTGTGAAACGTATGAATATGTTAATTATAATTGACATAAAGTATTAAATTGTATATGTACATAGCGTACACATATCACCATTCCATCACACTATATATACATGGTGCAATCAAATCCATTTTCATTTCCATCATAATGAAAATTATCACTAAAATATTATCACCACATAACCCATCACCACCATTATCATCCATCGTTTTATCTAATTTTTGTGTCATTCGAGTCGCTTTCAAAATTAATTCATGACATATCCTCCTGACAAATATATATATATATATGTGTAATAATGAACCATTTGCATATTTTGTGTGCGTATGTTTTGAGTGAAACAGCGAAAATACATTTTATCGCCAAATGTTTTTTGCTCCTGCTTGGTTTTGTTATGCTGGATTCGATCGAAATACAACCCTTTTATGTATTTTGCCAGAATTTTTTTGTTATACGTTCGTTTACACATATATAGTCGCGTATATTTAATTTTAGAATTTACAATTATGCAAATAGCAAAGTATTTTTAGAGATATTATTCAGATTTTTTGTGTGTGATACGTTCATTTTTGAGTGGTGATGTTATTTTGGGTGTTATGATTTGTATTCTCCTTGGCACCAGAATACCAGAATAACAATTTTAATGGTGTTTTAGTTAAATGGATATTTCATAACCTGACTGCACGAAAGTTTTTGACCCTGATTTATATAATAGTATTTTGGTTGTATAGTTCTTATTTATTCCTATTTTGATGAGTATGTGAACGCACCATCGTTATCATGCCAAGAAACTAATTCAACCTCTATGAACGGAATGATATGCTGCGGTTGGTTGGAGGTCTTAGAAAACTAAACCATCACATAATATATTTTATTTGTTCCTTTATCGACAGCTTTACATTTCATGTTCAGCTATTAAAGTTGTTAATATTGCCCAATATATAACTAATAATCAAATATTTTAAAATACACTTGTTACAAAACAAAACAGTTGAAGCAGAGGAAGACACAAACAAACGCATAAATAAAGCCAACATATAACATAATGTCTATAGAATTGTTCTGCCCTTTTCCACTCGTGTGTGAAATCAGTACTACTTTATGGGTTTGAGATATGGAAACACACAACCAAGTGAGAAAAAACTATATAGGCATTCGTAAATAAGTGCCTTCGACGAATACTAAAATGCATCTTGGGGTTCGCAACTAAGTAATTGCGGATTTCACTCATCAGTTGAATTTTTAGGTTTGCAAACAGTTGACAATTCAGCTGTCAATCAGAAAAAAAAGTTTTATGAGGTTTCGTAGTTTTCGGTTGGCGTTCGTTGAAACATGGAAAATCAAAAGTAACATTTTCGTCATATTTTGCTTTTTTATTTCTGCAAAGGGAAAAACGCATCGCAAGCTCACAAAAGTTATGTGCTGTTTATGGTGACGAAGCCTTAAAAGAACGGCAGTATCAAAATTGGTTTTCCAAATTTCATTCTGTTGATTTTTCACTCAAAGATGAAAAACGCTCTGGTCGTCCAGTTGAAGTTGATGACAACCTAATCAAAACAATAATCGATTCGGATCGTCACAGTACAACACGTGAAATTGCAGAGAAGCTTCATGTATCACATACATGCATTGAAAATCACTTAAAACAACTTGGATATGTTCAAAAACTCGATACATGGGTTCCTTTCCTCACGACCTGAAATGCGTTTCATTTAACGCAACGTATTAACAGCTGCGATTTGCTAAAAAAACGAAATGAAAATGATCCATTTTTAAAACGACTGAGAACTGGCGATGAAAAATGGGTTGTTTACAACAATATCAAGCGGAAAAAATCGTGGAGCAGGCCAGGTAACCCAACTCAAACAACATCAAAAGCTGAAATTCATCAAAAGATGGTTTTGTTATCGGTTTGGTGGGATTAATTGTCTACTTTGAACTCTTACCACCCAACCGAACGATCAATTCTGATGTCTACATTGGACAACTAACGAAATTAAACAATGCAGTTGAAGAAAAGCGACCCGAATTGACAAATCGAATAAATGTTGTATTCCATCATGAGAATGCAAGGCCACACACATCTTTGGTCACTCGACAAAAATTATTGAAGCTTGGTTGAGATGTTTTGCCACCTCCACCATATAGTCCTGACCTTGCACTATCTGATTATTTTTTTTCGATCTTTACAAAACTCTTTGAATGGTAAAAATTTCAATAATGATGATGATGTCAAATCGTACCTGACTCAGTTTTTTTCTAATAAAAACCAGAAGTTTTATGAACGTGGCATTATGATGCTGCCTGCAAGATGGCAAAAGGTCATTGATCAAAATGGGCAATACATTACAGAATAAAGTTATTTGGTACCATGAAAAAATTTTCTTTTATTTTCTAAAAAAAATCCACAATTACTTAGTTGCCAACCCAATATAATACGAGTAAGGAAGCAAAACTGAAAAAAAATCGCCATACGATGAACAAATCACTAAATTATAAAACGAAGATGACATTGGACTGGGACCAGTAATGGAACGCTCTATGTTCCCAAAATTAAAGATACAGGAAAAAATGGTTACATTATACTGCATTTAGTAGATCGCAAGTACTATCGATCAATAAAACCTTGATCAGACGTTTGTTATATATATATATATATATATATATATGCATATTTTATAATTTTAAACAATTTAATTAATATTTATAGCCTTGATTTATCAACAATGTTCTTATCCAATCGACAGTACCCATTCCAATCATATATACAATTTCAAAATTCAACATACTCATAAAATACATTATATTAGAGCCTCTTTATCCCATTTAACAAGCGCACGGTATGAATGTTACTTAATTCGAATAATGTTTGTCGAAAAAATTTAATTATCTTTAATAATTAAATTATACGTCTGTACATAATGTCAGTTAGAGTATAAACATCATTTATAGTGACCATTACACTCCCATCGTACTCGTATACGAGTATATACAAAAAAAAATTTTTCTAATCTGGTAAAATCAAAATTTATGTTCCTTTTTCGTAATTTCATCGGTTGATTGCGGATGCGAGAGAAAGTGAAAATTTTCATTATCCCCCTTCGAATTATGTGAGTTTGAATGATACCAAAAACCATATATACTCGAACATGTATGGTACCCATTGTTTCGCCATATATAGAAAGACGAGTTGATTGTTAATGACACGTGTAATGCATTATGTCATGTTATTGTTATTATGTACATATTTTGATTTTATGTCCAGTTATGATTTTTTGCTATAAATTTTGTCCCACAATGCGTAGTTGTGCATGTATGTGTTTGATATGTTGCCACATAAATTTTTAATTAAATAAAAATTATGTTTTTGAGATGATGTCCACATTTAAATTATAAATTTAATAAGAGATGACGGGTTATCGAAATTTCCTTAATTTAATTAAAGTTATTGGTGAGTATAATTCGATTTCAGCTATAATATGATTGATTGATTTATGCGACTTAACCTTAAAAAATCTAGGTGCTAAAGCAACTCTTGATATGATATGATTGATACTAACAGGCGTCCATTTCGGAAATACCGGGTGTCCGCCGGGAAGGTACACTACTTTGTTTGTTTATAATTTTTGATTAAATGAAAGAGAATGGATCTTATATTGATAAATATTTTATTTAATGTCGGCAATTATGTATGGAATATAATATCAGATAAATGTCCGCCTCTGTTAGCCTCACAAATGCGGGCCCGTTTGAGCACATTTTCATTACATTCTCACACATTTCACGCGGTATTTCATTAATTTCATCACGAATATTTTGTTTGAGTTGCTCAAGCGTTTCTGGTTTGTTTGCATAAGCCTTGCTTTTCAGATATCTCGCCAAAAAGAAGTCCGAAGCAGTCAAATCAGGCGACTGTGGAGGCCAATCAACATCACTATTTTTTTAAATAACTTGTTGTGGAAAGAGGTCTCGCAGTAATTCCAATCTAATCCTGGCTGTATGCGATGTGGCAGCATGCAGTTGGGGCATTAAAAATTTTTCAATCATATCACGATATCGCTCTCCATTCACAGTTACCGTTACGCCGTTTTCATTTTCAAAGAAGTAAGGTCCAAAGATTCCTCCTGACCAAATTGTACACCAGACTATCACTTTTAACGGATGTAAAGGTGACTGAAGAATAATTTGAGGGTTTTCCATTGCCAAAAACCGACTATTCAAATGAAAATGTGCCTCGTCACTCATTATGATTTCTCATTATCGTCTTATGGAAGAACCTCTTGTGTCAACTGAATCTTATGAATGGAAACAAATGCAAATCCTTGTGCAAAATTGTGGCCAAACTTGTTCTTTGAAGAATAAGCTCTTGAGTACGGCGTCGAATAGAGGTTGATGGATTGTTTTGAAAACGTTCTTGAGCAGCAGTAATGTTTTCAGCTGATCTTGCAGTACGTTGTAGTCCATGCTTGGCCCATCACCTACAGACCTTCTTTCTTCGAAATCATTCACTACACGATAAATAGTGCGTTTGTTGGCACGTTGTTTCTCCCAAAAATTTCACGTATTTTTCTCATCGTCACAGTAATCGATGATTGATTTTGATAAAATGTTTTAACGATTAAAATCGAATATTTTTCCATAATAAATTTGCCACGTGTCTACTTCACGATTGCCAAATATGAACTGTCAAAACTAACGTTTACCAAAATGACGGCAAAACAAAGTAGTATACCTTCACGGCGGACACCCTGTAATTAATCAAAAAAGATCAATTCCTAATATACCAACCAACATATACTAAATCGAATCTTCAACACACTAACCAATTAAAATCTCTTCAATCAATAGGTAATTTCTACTGATCATATATCTTATTGTCAATATAATGTTCGTATACTCATCGCAACTGTGTGTGGTTACACATATACTAAAGTGGGTTTTGATGAAGAACGAAACAAAAACCGTGCTATACGAATCAAAACGAAATATACGTCATATACATAAACATAACGATGCTAACGGGATATTGAGACGTAGTATGCGTATTTTTAATAATCAAAATGATAGCGGTGTATATAAAACATACACAAATGGGAAAGCAGAAACCAAGTAAAATTGATAAAATGGACTTACCTACATACATATAACAGATCACTATATATTTATTCTTCTTTACAATTACTACTTTTATTTAACTAACACTTTAAACTATTTTTAAAGGGCAGACAAAACACGCCTGCTCTGTTTGACGATCAACACTCGTTTCCTAAACAAAATGATAACGTACTAGATAGAAAGAAATAACAACTAAGGTAGATTTTCAAAAGGTCACTAAGTTTTTAGTTTTTATATTTCAATTAATCAACAAATTATATACCGTAGCCTTATCTGGCGTTGGCAGTCAACTGATCGTCGTTTTTAATAATTGTATTGTGTTATTTTTGTATTATGCACTGCAGGAATAATTTGATCGATTTTAGAAGCAGTATGACCAAATTGTAGCTTTAAGTAGAATACGATATCAGTGCATATTATATCTAACTTTTTGTGGGGTTAATTGAACTAACTAGACCTCGAAGATATGATGTTTCAAAAGGGTGGGATTTATTTAATTTTTCAATTTGACAGTTATGAAATTATTTTAATGGAGGTTGAAAACTTGACCCATTGAACACTAAAAAATAAATAGTTACACCAGGGTTAAAGTGTAATTAAAGTTATATGAAGCTGTTCAGACTTAAAAGAATTGACAAAGTGAATGATAGAACATAAGTGATCTGATTCGATAAAAGCCGGGCACCTGCTGCTATAAGCTATCGATAGCATCCTTAAGACATTCATCACATACAATTAAGAAGACTTTTGAAACGGCCATGGCTAGTAAATATAGAAAAAGCCCCATCATATTTGTTCTAATTTTATAGTATTAGAAACTTGATACATTTCAGAAAACTGGTACAAGAAAAAACAGCTTCTGGTATAAAACTAAATTGTAATGTAGATTTTCATTCGGTGAAGTTCGAAATAAAAATTTATAATTGCAGCAAATATATTAATAATAAATCTAGAAGAGCTAAATTCATAAGTATCACAAGTTTAATATCAATTTAAGATATCATCTATTTTATTGCAGTACATACAACATATGAACTCATGAGGATTCATTATATGAATGATGATAAATGTCCACCAATAAAATTTTCTATATATACAACAACCTAAGACAAATTCAAGATATTTTTCTTGATTCTATTCTTCTACAAAAGCAACAACATCAAATTGGAAAAAAACACTGTTTGTCCATCGATGGCATATATAGAATCTAACATATTTTGTTTTAGGGGAGGGTAGACGGGAAGATGATATGGTATAGATGCGAGTAGATTAAATTTTGTGTATTACACAAAGCACCAGAGAAAGTTTTGTTCATTTATTTTTAATCCACACACTCGTATTATATAATTTGATAGAGGGTAAGATCTTGAGACTCTCGTATATGGTTTAAATGTATTCTTTCCGTTCTGTTATTACTATACGACTACTACTACTATTATTATTACTATTTCATATTATTGTTATTATTTTACAAATTGCTTACAATTTATTTTAACTGAATTTTTATTTTATTGTCAAGATATTATCTTACACAACACAATTCGTTTATATATAATTTTCTTCGATGACTTCCACTTCATCTTACTCTTATATATACGATGACTGGTTATTGTTATTATTTTTGTTTCATTATGATAAATTTTATAAACAATAAATTTGATATTGGTCCATCCGAGATGGTTTCAATGAAGATGATGATGATGATGATGGAAACAATGTGATAGAAAACTGATATGAAAAATTGTATACGTATAAATACTATTTGGCACTTGACATAATGGTTTATTCATTTTTTTTATTTGAAATAATATGATGGTGAGCACTATTCGTCCTCAAGTTCGTTACCCCAGTTTCCGGAACTAAACACATACTCTTATACACCCATTTCACAATATCAAAACATCAAAACAATTTTAATTTTAAAATAAACGTCTTCACAACTATACAGGAAGAAAATGAGATTAAAAGAACGATATAGGGATGAAAACCCCTCACCCCAAATGTGACCACACCAACTATATACACGATTTTCGTAATCTTAATATTTTCGTTTCTCAACAATCATTTTGGTTGGGAAGATTTATCCTTCCAGAAACCTTTTTCTCGTTTCGTTTATCATCTTCATAACAACTATATAGTAGTTATACGAGTACTTAGTCGTCATCGTATCTAGTATATAATCTAACCAGAATATAAATGGGATGAATGATTTTGATTTTATAGTGTAGAGAAGCAGAAAACTAAAAAGAAAATATATTTGGTTCGTCTTTTCAAAAATGGGAATATTAAAAATAAGAAGTTGAATTTATATATTTGCCCTCGAACGTCTCCCCCACTCAGTTAGTGTGTATAGCTATATGCTCTAAGGCACATTATGGTATTTTGATATGCTATTGCCAATGATGATGATGATGATGGTGAAACAAGAAGTATTTTATTCAAAGTAGTTTGGTTTTTTTTTGGTACAGCCTTATGTACTTCGTCTTTTTGTATTAAAAATTTATTAAGTATTTCAGTTTTACGAACTAATAATGGTTTTAGTCTAATGTTAATGTTTGGTTAGGAATATGTTTATATTTACGGGTACTTATGAAAAAGGATAATTTTCCATTTTTTGCTTGGTGTATACGATGTTTAACATAAAGTGACTTGAAATAATATGAAGATACACACTCGTTGTGTGATTGGTGCCTTTTATTGACTTTTATTGTTGTGGTTGTGGTATCAGATCGTATATCCTCATATCTCGTTATTAAACCTTTCGTATATATAAGACGTTTAGTATTGTTTGACATTTCATCATGGAAAGATTGAGCCCGACACAGCGTCTACAAAATCTCTTGAAAAGCTCGAAGAAGATCCACTTTTATCGAACGCTACGTTAACAAAGAAGAGGTTCGACAGGTACCATTACACGAGACAAATCAACGGTTTGGTGTCGTTTATGGGCTGATAGAATCATCGCTCCATATTTGTTCAATAATGAGGCCGACCGAAAAACGTATCTTCAAGCCATGATAACGGCCTGTTTACTGCCTGAAATTGAAGCCCGTGATCTAGACGACATTTGGTGCCAGCAAGACGTGCAACTTGCTACACAGCTAGTGAAACCATTATGGCGGGAACATTTGGATAAACTTTGAATTACATGCTTCGCACCAGTTAGATGGCCACCTAGATCATGTGATATCACGTCCAAAGTCTACATGGGTCAAGTCCAAAGTCTACATGGGTAAGTCGGTTACGATTGAGGAATTAAAGTACATTACTCGCTTCATTGGCCAAATACCACTCGAAATGCTCGTACGCGTCATCGAAAATTTAAACTTTGAAAAAAGTCCCTTAAAATGAGTCACCCATTTCGAGTTATCTCCATCGATAAATGGAAGACGTGACATAATAAGAATCAAATTTAACCACTTATTCGGCTTTTATTATTTATGATATGATTTTTAAGGACAAAAATTGGCTTTGAGTTTTGTTCCTAGCATTTATATGAAACTTCTGGGTTTTAAATGACTCCTAGTTTGTATCATATAAAGAGAAACACCTGGTTTTTTTTAGTTTGAGCGGAAAAATAAATATCTTATTTACTTGGTGAAGTATAGGAAATGTTCATATGCATGTTTTATAAATGTTGATTAAACTACCTCGATAATTATGAGGACGCGGCTAACGCTCAAATATTCTGACCTTTCTAATCTTTGAAACCATTTTTGAGAGTCAAAACACTCCCAACTCTTTCACAGTTCACACATTTATATCCTACTTTACGCCAAATCGAGGACGTATAGAACGCTAAGTCTAATTTATCTAGTATCATCTGGACACAACATAGCTTTATGCCAGCCTACAGAACTGAGATGGAAGATGACCCATCGTAAAATATATCAAGTATTATTGAAATATTTAACGCATTAGTCGGAGTCCAATACAAAACTCGATTGTTAAGTTGAAATAGTTCATTAAAAACGGATCCAGCAATTTGGGAAAGTGATACACTAGACGTGAAAATTTTTACAATCTCAAAATAAGTACCAATTTGCATCTGTGAAAATAATAACTTCCGTAATCGACAGAAACACCAAAATAAACGACACCTGCAATCTGAAGTGACTTGTTTCTTCAATTTGAGCCAAAGACGTGACTATGAGGATAAATCGGTGGATCCTTTCTTTAAGTTATAAAGGATTATAACAATTAAACAAAACCGATAAAGAAATAATTCAAATGCGATTAATTTAAAGACCATATTAATATCCAGCGGTATCAAATACTATAAGATTAAACAAAAGACCTGTTTTTTATTGCTCACAATTAAGATGAAAAAAAACTATTTAAAACCCATCTTTATGTTTAAATCAGATCACAATAATATAATTCACATCATTTTGTACCACTCCACTGTTATATAAGAATAATATCCATGCTCTACAAATAATCCCGTTTTGTTTTGTTTTCGTATATGTATTCTTGAGAATAAGGAGTACACAAACCCAACAATTGAATTTATTCATTGAAGAAAAATCTTATATATGTATATGTCTCCTTGTTGTTCCACTGTCAATCCTTGTATTTTGTATATCGAACATAAAACAAATAGAATCACAGCACAAGGAGATATTCTTTATATTAAGGATAAAATAAAAACAAAACGGTTTATTGTTTTGAAATATTTCCGGCTCACATAACAATACATTCCATCATCATCATCATAATCATAATCATGTATATCGCGTCATTTTATTCCATTTCAAACGATATAATGCCGTTGAGATAGTGTACGTACATTAAAACAAACAATATATGTATAAGGATGTAGCATAAGTAAACATAAATACATACATAAGATGTGTACACTGTACAGCAGTGAAAAAGATTTCGCAAAATGAATAAAACAATGAAAACCGCACCACACCGAAAAAAAACCAAATGATGATGAATTTCTAAAGACAAGGGTTTGTGGTACAATGGAGGAAAAGAAAACAAAAAGTTTTCTTTCACAAAACCAAATTTGTTTTCGCTGCTGCCTTTTTGTCATCCGCATGTTATATGTTGTTGCTGTAATGAAATTTGATGGCTGGAAATTGCACAAAACAAAAATAAGTTTTTGATTAAATCACTATATAGAAGAATAGTTTTCATTTGTTTTAGAGGGAAAAGTTTTCCGGTTTGTTATGTCTTGGGCGATGAATAAATTAAACAGTGAAATGATATCGTTATGGTTGTAAAGATCTATGTATATCTTGCTATGTAAACAATGCATGACATAATTTTTTTTTTCAAGACGTTGAACTTTCCAGCTGTTCAAAAAGGATGCGAAAAATCTACTTTTACGATACTAGTCGCGTTTCGTCGATTTCGTTGACAGAGATAGGACCCTCGGATTCGATCCCCATAGTGATTACTAAAAATCACGTTAGGGTATTCCTAATTTATATGTATGTGTGTGAATGTGCATTTAATTTTTTAATTCGGATCTCAATGATAGATTCTTAGGAACCTTTTAAATACGTATTACTTCACATTGTATAGGTAATAAGCCCAGTGAATGCTTATTTTGATTTTACAATCGATTTTTATGTCAACTGGTGCGAGTTGGTTTAAGGATCTCGGCCAAAATAGGACTATAATATTGCAGCCTAGTGAGAAACTCTCTTAATCGCTAAACTACAACAGAGAAAATATCTCTTTACTATTTCACTTTAAGAGTCTAATTATCTTGGATCGAGCTATATAACTAATAGCCATAATTTGCCAGCTTTCAGGCTTAGATATAATGTTATACAGGTACATGACGTTTTAATTGAAATGATCAATATTTTGCCTCCTCGATTCACTTAAACTTGGTGAGAAAGTTTCTAAGATCGTCATATCTTCTCCGAATAGGATAAAATTTTAGTATCATGACAATTCGAACATTTTTTGTGCTTTCATGAATTTGGTAAAATATTCATATGGAGAAGCTGACTTCAACCAGCTTTAGTATTCCAAACACATTTCAGCAACAGTTTCAAGTCTCATCTGAATAAATAATTTTTTCTGTGAATACCATTACCAACTATTACTGTGGAAAGCACAACACTAATTCTTCCATTAGGCGATGTATCGTATATTTTATCTTAAATCTATAAGACAGTATTTATGACAATTATTATGAGCTTTGAGATTATTAGGCCTCATTATTTAAATATTACAAATTTACAACTATTACAAAGTTTTATACCAAGTTGGTAAAGTCCGGTAAAGCTGCATCAGTTGGAGCGAAAGGTACTGGGTTTTAATTTCGACAGATACAAGGGCGATATTTCATCATTCGATTTCAATCGGTGATGTGGAATGACCATCTGTTGGAGTTGTAGAATATGATAAAGATGCTGGAAGTTGTAATCGTGACAGCTAATGATGAATGGGAGTTGAACTCGAAATCCACAGAGTGGCATTGATTGACAAGCTAAGGCGATGAATCAACCAGCCGATGAACACGTTTGTCTTGAAATGTATGGTATCTTATATGTGATTTGTAATGTTCGTTTCGCTAGGCCGGTTTCGATCTGATGACGTGATCGATTTGTTGTGTGATCGAAAAGATCAAATTCACCTCATCAGGCATATGCGACCGGACTTGAGGTTTGTTTCATTTTCATTTGTATTTATGCTGTGAGGTTTTGTTGCAACAGTGCTAGCGAATTACAGTTTTTGAATCGAAATCTTTTTTCGATTATTTTGTTTTTACTTCACTATTGTGGCGTGAATATTCGTCGAATTTGTAAACGCCACAGAGTACATAACTCATATTGTTTGACCCATCTCCCAAATCAGCACTTTAGACAGTATACAGATGGTCCACGCAAATCTAACCTCGCAAATTTACTAGTGCATCATCAGTAAAATTTTGAAGTCATACTTGAAAAGCAATTACAAAATATGGCGAATTGGCATCGTGACTGACTAAAATGATTTCTTTGTATTTTATGCTAATATTTATCATGATCCTCAATTACTATTATCTTAGAAGTATAGAAAGGACAAAATCTTCTGGAGCCAAAATAGGTTAATCTTCCATTAAAGTCAAAATACCATCACTGACTCCTTCATGCATGCACCCCAATCTAAAGCGAGAAAACTTCTTTTGTGCTTATAGTCACTCGATTAGGGTATATAGTATTCAGTATATTGTATAACCAATTGCCTGTGAGCATATTCAACAAACGTACACATATCGTCCACATACAGACCCCATGGATGAAAAAAAATTTTACATCATTAGCAGTCGTAATTTATGGTTCCATTCAGAGCACTAGGTTTAGAAACACTCCGTATATATATCTAAAGCGATGTTCCGACTTGAGTGTCTAGAAGCATGTAAAGTTAATGTGAATTTTGATTCACGTAAAGCCAACCTTAGAAGGTTGTCTCAATTCCTCACATACATTATTGAACACGACATGTTATCCCAATTCCCAAGCATTTCCGAATGACTATTTAAAATTTCCAGAAGGATCAATTTTATTCTGTTGTGTGTATAAACCTTTCAATACAGTTTATTGAAAATTATATTCCATTATTAACCTCTTGTATACCATTTAATAAATAATCACTCCTTATTCGAGGCACAGAAAGACAGCCAAAACTAAATTAAATATTAACCATATACGACTATCGTTTTGTTGAGAACGAGGGGTGGTACAATCACATAGCACAAATATACCACTTCAGTGTTTAAAATAGAAAAAAAAAATCTGTCATCATCATTTAATTTATATCATCGAAAGTGAAAGTGGGAAAAGTGAAAATTATTGTTTCAACATTAACATACATTGTCGAAATAAATAAAAAGCGGTTATGTTATTCCTATTGTTATTCTAATATCTAATATATTTTTTTTTTAGTAATATTTTAATAAAGAGCCAAGAGATGCGTGATACATTTTCTTCCTCTAATTGTTGTTTGATTAAATTATGTTTTCGTGGAAAATTTATCGAAATATATGGGGTAGCAAAATTCTACTTTCACATTTGCTGTTGTTGTTATTGTTGTTGCTGTTAAGGATATAAATAAATAATAAAAATTAACATTTTGTGTGATTTTATTGTATAACGCGTGTTTGTGAATGAACGCATAGTCGACCAAAAAAAAATATTTTAGAATTTTAAATGAATTTTCTCAAGATGAAATCCTTATATATACGAGTATAATACACGGGGTATATACACATTGTGGTAATGACAGTTTTGTTTTGCACTTTTTTCGGTTTGTTTCTGGGCAATAGTATTTGAAAATAATTTAAAAATTATTAACATTTGGGTGATATTTCAACTGTAAATCCATAAATTTTTATCATCTACTCGAGTTTAGATGTTGTGTTACGTTGTTTGTAGGAAAATTGGAAAATGATTTATATTCGGCCGTTTCTGGATACGTTGTTGTTTATAGTACAGATGAAGAAAGGGAGAATGATAATTTACGTTTTTGTTTTCAAATATGGTTCGTAGTTCTTGTTAAAGGAAGGCATGTTAATGGATTCATTTAAGTGCCTTTCTAAATATAAAAGAATTAATTAACTGGACTTAATTTGATTATAATTTATGAGTCGGACCATTTGGACATACAGAATAACTTTTTACTAGTGTTTAAGAAAATAGACTTTAATTTAATTTAATTATGATATTGGGACTGGAAAAATAGAAAAGATATATAGATATTAATAAAAATAATTGCTTAATGCGTTCTGCCCGATTAGTTACGGCCGATAGATTATTTAATATTTATAACACACCCGTAAATCTGTACAGATCGAAAATGCAACTTACAAGTGACCTCCCTTTAGTGAATAATTTAAAGCTTGGAAGAGCTCTAAATCAAAATTGACTTGAAAATTGTGTTAATCTTTTTGAATCATTCACTATACATTTATTCCAGTTAAACATGATTAATTTTAGATAAAATACATCTCAATTGTTAAATCGTAAATTAAATAAATTAAAGTATTTAACTGATTATTCAATGTTATCAAAAAACGCTGTTGTGAAAATGGAACGAATTAGGATATATAACTCAAATATTTAACATTAAAGATCAATTACACAATGCCAAAAGCTTAACCACTTTCACTGCTTTCGTTCAGTTAGGTAGTTTTACTAGAGTTGCGAGTTAATCTCCATAAAGCAATCTAGAGAAAAGTTACCTACAATACAGGGTCATTCAATAAGTCTGTAGAATGACGCAAAGATGGTGTTAATAAGTGGAAACCAAACAATGACTTGATCAATTTTATCCGAACTCTCTTCCATCGAGACAAATGGTACAGAAGTGGATTGTTGAATTTAAATGTGGTCGTACCAGCACAAATGATGCAGAGCGCAGTGGACCCCCAAATGAGACTGTTATTCCAGAAAACATCAAATAAATCCAAAAATTTGTTATGAACGATCGCAAATTGATGGTGCACGAGCTAGCTGACATTGTAAAGATATCAGATGATAGTGTTTTTACCGTCGATATGTGACAATGGATGAGACATGGCTTCACAATTACACACCAGAATCCAAAAGACAGTCAGCTGAGTGGAAAGCAGTCGACGAACCGAATTCAAAACGAGCAAAGACGCAACAGTCGGCCGGTAAGTTGCTGGCGTCTGTATTTTGGGATGTGACTATCTACAAAACGGAACTACCATCAACAGCGAATATTACCGTGAACTTAAGGATCGATTGAAGGCTAAAATCAGATAAACGACACATTTACAAAATAAGTTATATTGAACTTAGGATAAAAGTAACATTTCTGAACCTTGTTCAGCATAACGATATTTTTATTTATTATTTTTATATTACTTCAACATCGTATGACATGGTCCATTCTTGAAGTGTACAATTTAAATGTATTATTTGTAGTCATCGTTCATTTCCTCCACCAGAAGGGTAATTCTAGAGCTATCCGGCTATAGTTCCCTTCTTGAATATTAGGCTGCCAATTTCCATTCTTCAGGCATAACTTCATTTCACCGTACCAATCCAATAAGTATGGTTCGAATAAATATATTTCACCATACCAATCAAAAAAACACCATACCAATCGAATTAATGTAATGAACTTCAGGTGAACGATTTTCCTTTAATATCTGCATGGCCATGGTGACTTTCTCATAGGATGGATCCTTAATGAACATCTCTGCGGTCTGTATTTGAGGGTATTCAAATACAGCTTATGATACATGTGGAACAAGTATCGTGTGCCGCATCAACGTTAACACAGAGTTTTCCATCCTGGTTCCGAATGGCAGTTGACTGAGATCTATGGTGCAATCCGGTGACTACTTTAAGGAAACAACGCAAATTGCGCTCACTGCTAAATTATTGTACTTCTAAGACCTTAGTCTTCCACTATTCGCGCTTCTTCGGTCTACAAATTCGTTTAGGTTTAATATGATATTATCGAGATCTCGATAATATAGGGCTTCCTTACCGAAATAATCTATGGCTTACTTACCGCGTCTCAAATGAGACCTTACGAACCAATATTAACGATTGGTGCTCATTGTATAGGTGGTCTGCCAAACGAATGTTTTAACACACATACTTTTTATGTAATCCGGTTGCATGTTGAGAATCGCGGCGTGATGAGAAACTCTCTTAACCATTAAGCTGCAACCGGTGACAGAATTATGTTAGTCGTCTCAATTCATTGTATGGTGTCACCTAAGCAACACTCTTTTTTAATTTCCAATCAATTTTTATTTTACAAAAGTTATATTAAAATGTTGTAGATTGGTTTGTTTCATTTTTATTACCAGATATAAAATTGACTTAGTCAATAATTATTATGTCTGAAATCACACAACTATATGTTGATAAATCGGTTAGTTAAATCTCGCGTGTAAAAACTCAATTTTCCAGCGATGCAAACAACTAAAATAAAAAGTTTCGCTTGAAAAGCAATTTGGATTGTGTCAATTTTTAAACGGCATAATAAAAGTAATAAAATCAATAAACCAAACACAAAAATGACAAAAACTAATAATAATTTCAATTTTTAACACAATTAGTGTTAGATCAAATGTACTATCTCAAAAACTATAAAACAACTTATATATAAAATTTAATAAGACATAGAAAATGACTATTCTCCATGCTTCTTCTTCGTCGTCTCGTCTTTGTTTAAAGGAAAAGACATTCAAAAACTATGACACACTAACGACTATCTAACATACTACATATCTTTATAGCTAACTATTTTTTGTTTTATTTTACAAATATAAAACTAACTTTTTGCCTCCCTCACGGATATGCCCCAACCCTGTATATATGCATACACCTACATAATACATTCCATTGATATAATAAAACTGAAAGCACAATATGATTATAACAAAAGAATAGAAGAAAAGTTAAATAAAAAAAAGTTTTTCGGTTTTCCGTTTGGTATGTTGTGCTTTTAATTCTATATATGAATATGTATAAGAAAACTACAAAAACAACGAGCTAACGAAACGAAAAGAAAATTTCCTTATAGCGGGATACAATCGTAACGATATATATATAGAGGAAAACCGTTTAAAGCGACGACGACAACAACAACAAAAGTCAAAATTATTTTAAGTTTTTGTTCGTTGTTTGTACTGTTCGTATATGTATGTATGCTTAAGGATCTTCCATGTTTCCACCATAACAAAGTTAATGCATCCAAGTGGAAATGTACATAAATCAAATTGTGTATGTATGTCTGTTTATTTTTGTACTCTTTTCTGCGCTCAAGCATCCGAAAAACAGAATGTCTTCGATCGAAAATTTAATTTGTCTATTTGTCTAAAAAGCTCATTTCTGTGTATAGGTTTTAACTGTATGTTATATAAATAGTTTATGAAGATGATTTAGCTAAAATTGTATGTATATACGATGATAATTGAAGTGAGTTGGATCATTAATTTTAAAAATATGTGCTAAAGTGAAATATTACATAAGAATTCGTAAGGATGTCTTATATTATATAACAGCAAGTCTTTTCTGTATAAATAATATTGATGCCATCGATGACACACTAAAACAGATAAGATGAAATAGATAATCAAACCGTGTACTAAAGTAAGGTTGACCGTTGTTTTAAATAAGATATATCTAAAACAATTTCTCTTCTTTAAGCACTTATAGTCTTTTGGTGAAGATTTAAGGCTATCGATGGAATTTGATAGGACTGAACGATGTTTATTTCCACAGTGGATGGTAAATTGACTGATGACGTTTGCTGATCTTTATTTTGTGTAATTCGAATAATCTTTTATTGCAAGTTACTTATAATATATACTTCGAGCGTTCTAAAACTGTAGTGCAGTCATGCTATCTTACCAATTTTATTACACTACAAGTCTCAATTATATATCGAGGTGAACAAGCTAAACTTGAATTTTAATTTAGGGAAACCGATCTAGTTGCTAACTACTATAGTAAGAAAATCAATAGTGACGATGAGCTTCCGCGAAATTCCCCAAAAATATAGAAACTTTATAGAAAAGGATACTCGTGTGTAGGAGGTAAACAAAGTGGAAGAAATGATTCAGCAGCAATAAAATAACAACGGAACGACCAGTGCGGCAAATTTGCAAATAGCTCCAGGAAATTATCCTTACCAACTTACGGCTGGAGTTGCACTTTCAACAAATTACTTATACAAAGTGTAGAGACTTAAACTTTCTGGTGTGCTTAGTAAATACAAAATACATTTAAAAACCCTTAATCGAACCAATTAATCTAATTATTCCAAAAATAAACTTAACATTTTCAATTTACCTAATTGGAATTCATCTTAGATATAATAAATATAAATATTTTAAATTGAAAAGTGTCATCATGTTGATGGTATATCATTACATTATTTCCATTTAAAAAGAAAATTCAAATTTCAATGCTCATGTTTGTGAAATGTCCACAAAAATATATTTTATTTTCCAATACACATTTTATAAATCTTATCTGGTTTTTCTTCGTATTCTTCTTCTTCTCATTATTATGGTTATTTATGATTATTTGTTAATAAATAAGAATACCAAAACCAAATACCCCAAGAAACGATACTGGAAAATAACAATCAAAATAAAAATTATTGAAATTGATTGACAATTTCAAATTTGAATTAAATTTGTAAAATGGGTCGGGTGTAAACTGGAGACGTCGAGTAAACCAAAGAAATATTGTAATGGTGACACCCCATCTAGTCGACAATCATTGGTTATGAAATTTAATTTATCGATTTGAAATTATAGGACAAATATTTAGATTTGTATGCGGTTAAGTAGATAATTGTGTTATAATTCGTCAGGTGATTTGAATAAATGAAATTTAAATTCACAATCGCATCAGATTTATTCGAGGAAAAAAATTATCTCGCAATGATTATTCCGCATTTAGAATTGTGCAAAACTAGGGAAAGTTAAATTTGATTGATTGAATGGATATCCTGTTGGAATGTCATAAACAACTATAGATTGGTTGTGTCTATATATGAGGGGATAAAATTGACCGTTTATTGTCAAATCAATCGAAACGGAATAAAAATGATTATATTCTATTGAACAGTTAGTTGATACGATGAATATATTAGTAAAATCGGATTGAAATGGTTACTTCAATTTCATAATGGATTTTTATCATATTTTTATCAACGCTGACATGTTTTGATATAGGCGCATAATAGGCGAAATAACGAATCAATTATGGTTCAATGTTATATAAATAGCTTTAAAAAGTATATATTTACCACGTTTATAAGGAAGGGGTGGATTAAAATTGATATTTTAAGGCAATATCATGAATTTGTTATTTTATTGAAAAAAAAACGATGTCGATGAAGTAAGTCTGTCGAGATGCAAGATAAGCTTATACAGGAATAATTTATAATTATCTTCGAAACGAAGATAAACTTTGTGGAAAGCGTTCCAATCTGATACTAGTCTAATTATTCGTTTATAGTCTTTGTTAACCTTCTAGATATTGATACTAAAATTTTCAAGTAGAATTAAAATTATTTTAAATAATAATCATTAGAAATACATTTCTTAATTTACTATTGAGTTCAAAAGAAATAAAAATGACTAAAGAAACTTTTTGTTCTTTTTGTTGGCTAGAAGTACATTTTTGAGAAGTATTTTTGATAGAAGTAAAAACCCACTCAAATCACATGAAATCACTCAAAATCAGCTATCCAGATCTGCTGATTTTGAAAATATAGGCACATTCACATAATTTGTAGAAATAAGATTGCACGAACTTATACGATTAGTTATATAAAATATTAAATATTTATATAAAATAAAATATATTTCACACTTTCAACCTTATGAACAATAAACATTTGCTAAAAATCGAATAAAAAAGGATTATACTTTATTTCCCGCGGAAAGTGAAAGTTTGATTAAAAGCGCAACTACAGTTAAAAGCTACATCTACAGTTGAATAGCAAAAGCATTAAACATTTTTCAAACGAATGACTATTTAAACAAAACCACAAGTGACATCTACTAGAAATTTATACAACTGAGAATGTAAACAAGTCGAATTAAAAATTGGCTCGCGGAACCCGCCAAAAATTATAATAAAAACATAAATTGCAATTTTTTTTACTGTTTATTGAAAATTAATAAATGATTGGCTGCTTGCTTTTGTTGATTTACTTAACTTTATTTCTTACAATATTCAAATTTTTATATGTATATAATAAATTTATCTTTTCATTTATATCAGTATTATTTTTATTCATATTTATAATATAAAAAAATTATATAAAAAATAATAGTTTAGTAATTAAAATAAAGATCTGAATATGAACCAATTTTTTTTTACAACTTCAAAATAAATTGCTAATATATAGAGCACACGAAAAATAATACAAAATGTTTAATTAAAAATTTAATAAGTTTTATTATTGAGACACGAGGCTATCCATTACGTTCGAGGTTTTGTATATATTTGGATTTAATTAATCAAATTACCTCAAAAATCTGATTACTCATAAAAATTGTAAAACGTATTCTGTATTATTTAAATTTAAAAACAATTTTTCTTCTCTTTAAATATATAATATGTAATATAATAATTAATTAAATGAGGTATATCGTGTTATCAACATTTTTAACGCATTCTATAATGATTGGTTTCACTAACTTGTGATAATTTTCCATTAAATTGGATATCAATTTTAAAATCCAAATCACGGAAATTCCTACTGTTTGGTTTCATTGAAAATGTTCCATAAATATCTTCACCCTTTTTAACTGTGAGATATTCATCGAAATAGAATACGGTTTGTTTCCAATGAGTATAGGGTGCTTCGGGCGAAGTACTAAATCCAAGCCGTTTATGTGACTTTGTGAATTCAACATTGAAATATGTCACCAAAGCTTGAACAAAATCATCTCGACGAACGGTTAATTGAAATGGTGATGAGAATTCCAAATCAGCTTTTGTGGCGGTATACAAATCAATTTCTTTCATCAAATACGAATTGGTTACAATCTGCTTAGGATCGACGACATCAACAAGAGGTTCACTCAATGCAATTTTACGGAATAAACTCATATTAAAACCATATACATCATCCCACCAATTGATTTTCTCATCTTTATACTGACGATCTTCGATGGCTGTGATAAAGAATGTACACCGATCAGGGAACATAAGACCATCGGGTTTTAGCCACTTGTCACGAGCAAATAAAACAGTGTCCAACATGGCCTCATAAAATAAACAATATCCCATCCATTCAGAAATAATGATGTCAACACCATCGATACCTTCCGGTAGTTCCACCTCTTCGACTTTTCCTTTCACGACCGTGATCACATTATCCAAATTATTAGCTTCTATAATTTTTCGAGCATGTTCCACAATATTTGAATATTCAACTGCGATAACTTTAGATGCACCGGCCTTTGCCGCAAACATCGATAAAATTCCAGTCCCACATCCTACATCTAAGACAACCTAAGTAATAATACAATGTGATAAGACTAGTGTTCCAGTGAATATTGAATTGTCTAATTGTACTTACTTTCCCTTTAAATAAATGCCGATTGTGATACATTGAATTTCTATATGTTAATGTTCTTATTTCGTCCTTTAACATTTCCTCGTGAATTCCAAAATGAGCATACGAATCAAAATAATAATCTTTCGAGGTCATCTCATCTGGAGACACGGTTTTAGTTGGATCATTATCATTGGCATCCTCTGTTACTGGTAACACTCCATTCGATTTAATATCTGTAGTATCCATATGGACATCAATTGTTGAAGACTATTGAAATTAAGCAAATAAGATTCGTTAACAATAATTAGCGACAAATTTACTACAAACATTAAAAAAAAAAACCTGAAAATGCCGAGTTAACAAATCTAACCCTACTTTTTTTAGCCCGACCAAATTTTACGAAATTATAATATTTTTTAACATGATTAGCTATAATTTAATTTAGAATGTAAAATCCACAAAAAATTGTGTTATAAAATGCCATATAACAATGAAAAATATAATTTTTACATAAAAAAAACCTCACCATGTTTTTTCTCTTGCAGGCTAAACTCAAGTTGTGTAGTATAGTGTAGAGTAAATCGACTAAATTATTTTGATTAATTTATTTCGGCAATCTACACTTTCTAGTTAAAATACTTTTAATCAAAATTAAAAACTTTATGCTTCACAACAAAATTTTAGCTTTATATTATTTTAACATAAAAAATATAAATCTACTTAAAAAAAAGGCGAAACGCAAAATACACAATGCGTTTAGCTCTTAAAAGAAATCTTGTTCAAAGAAACATTCAAATGACTCTTTTTTATACCGCAACCGGTTATTTTGGCGTTTTGTTTTATTTTATTTACGAAAACCATGGTTTGCGCGAAATTTTATGGTCTATAGGGTTCTATTCGAAGATAAATTATTGACAGTAAATATTGATGATAAAAATTTTAAATAGGTGTATGAATTGATAATTCAACGGTTTAAAATTTGTAATTATCTTGTGGTGAGTAATAAACATAAAATTATAATTTAATTACATTTCAATTTTATATTCTACCAATTATAGCATTTACATATTTTTAATTATTGCTGTAAAACGCTTTACACAATTTTAAAACGTTACTGTTGTAATCGGTTAAAATCGGTCGACCGCTTTTGTATCTACACTCAGCGAATAAATCCAGCTTTGGAATTGTAAACCATCGGTTCTTTACCATATCTGATGGACTGAAATTAAGCGTATGCAATTGGAATACTCCAAAGTAAAATGATTTACCATCAGTTTCGATCGATTGAACTGCAATTGGTTTTGGAAGAGTTGTAATATCTTCTCCATAGAGTTGACGTGCTTTAGCTGCTGCAACGGTAAACGCTTTAAGCAGATTACGACTTTCGATTTGATCTTCAGTTACCGGCGTTTCGTGCAGCTGTTTTACATCGAGTGGTGAATAGTGAATGAATATTGTATGGGGATGACTGAATTTAGAAGTGGCCGAAATTGCTGGAAGTTTAAAATGTATAACTTAATAAAATTATATCATTATTTAATCTCTAAATTACTTACGATAAATATTTCGATGTTCATAAATATTAGTCGTGGGTATTGAAATAACAGGTTTCATTGGGGTCAAATTGGGTAAAGCAATATCATTGTAGTTTGCCTCATCCTCGAATTCGACTAGACTCTTTTTTGAACAGATCATAGTATCAACATTAAGTTCATACTGAATTAAATTATTTTCGACTTCACAAGGTACCACGAAATATACGTTATTCGCAATTGTTCGTGTGGAGGTATTCGTACGACCAGCCATTCTTTCAGTGTGAAACAATAATTTGGAAATAATGAGCTTGCTAAAAAGTGGATTTTTAAAATTATAAAAAATCTTCTAAACTTAATTTATAAACTCACTTTTTACGTGAATCAGTTATTCCATAATTCCTTGGGAACACGTAAGCAGGTCTTAGAGGATCCTTTATAATAGCCGTTTTTTCTTGTTCAGCATCTAATACATGTGACATGAGAACAGCCTGTCGCATTGATTTCTCCACATTGTCTGGAATTATTGTGCTGTCCAATAGTTCGTCAAGTCGTCTTGGAAGTTTACTTATTTTTACTGATTTTGTTAGGATTTGGGCTTGTTGAACACCACCAACTAAAACATTACTATCCCTATAGTTGTGAGCTGGCTTTGAGTGCCAATCCGGATGGGTTTCATCGTATTTTATTGGTTTCTCTTTGTAGCCGATGATATCTAATTTGGAGCTGATTTAATAAAAGTCAAATATTATAAACGCCTATTAATACCTGTTTCAATCACTTACAAATCATATTTAGGAAATTTCATAATATCTGTAGCTTCTGCAACTTTTATTCCAAGATCGGCTATTTCTTGTTGTGCTCCAGTTTCTATTGGTACTCGTTTCCCTTGAATTTGCCAATGTTTTTTAAACATGAAACCCAAGTGCTGGCGATTCAAAGTTTGAGTCAATCTCATTATGATTAATTTATATTATATTTAAACAAGTTTAATTTAAGATTAAAACTTTTAATTATTTTCTCAAGATTGTGGTTATGACACAAAAATTTTGACATGTTTAATTGGGTTTGACACTATCAGGGCTAAGCACTGTTAAAGTTTAAAAGCTAGAAAATTGAAGAAAATTTAAATGATGACAAATAACTAAACTATTATAATAATTATTAAAAGTTATTTGAATAATAACAATAAATACACAAAATTTTAGTTATAATTAATACATACCATAAATTTGCTTAAATAGCAAAACAATTTTGATATCAATCATAAAACGCACTCGTTTTTACCATAAATTTAAGCACAATAGAAGGCACAATTCATAAATTTGGCGGCAAATACATTCTGTTGTCATTTTCATTGCAAAGTACAATACACAAGTGTGGCGAATATTAAGTCAAACAAAATATAAATAAAATAAATTATACAATTCACATTCATTTTAAAATATAATTTTATTGAATTAATCTTAAATAATATTAAAACAAAACATAAAATGGAAGGATTTGATGAAGGAGGTATTTTCTATTCGGATAATTTTGGAGGCGATGGAGGCCAACAAAGTGGAAACCAAATTAACATGCAAGCACTTAAAAAGAAATATAAAGAGTTTATTCGAACTTTCAATGAAGATAATTTCTATTATAAATATAGGTATGTAAGAAATTTCTTTGTATATAATGTAAAATAAAAAATATGTGGTGTGCACTTAAAATTCTAGAGATAACTTAAAACGAAACTATCTGCTACGTCGCTATTATCTTGAAGTTGAAATTGAAGATGTGGCCGGGTATGATGAGACGCTAGCTGAAAAATTATATAAACAACCTACCGAACATCTAGCAATATTTGAAGAAGCTGCTAAAGAAGTTGCCGACGAAATAACAGCACCACGTCCCGATCACGAAGAAATAGTCAACGATATTCAAATACTTTTAACATCGGGTGCAAATCCCGTCAATATACGCGATTTGAAGTCCGAATCGGTCTCGAGATTAGTAAAAGTAGCTGGTATTATTGTTGCAGCGTCTGGAATTAAAGCAAAAGCAACAAAAATTTCAATACAATGCCGATCGTGTAACAATGTTATACCAAATATAGCGGTGAATCCTGGTTTCGAGGGTTATCAATTACCCAGAAAATGTAATACTGAACAAGCTGGATCAAAATGTCCATTAGATCCATTTTTCATCATGCCCGATAAATGTAAATGTGTGGACTTTCAAGTATTAAAACTACAAGAACTACCTGATTTTATACCACAGGGCGAAATGGCACGTCACATGCAACTGTTTTGTGATCGTAATTTATGTGAACGAGTTGTACCAGGTAATCGTGTATTTATTCATGGAATATTTTCCATCAAAACAATTAGCAAAGGCAAAAAACAGGATAGTCGTGAAAAATCAATTGTTGGTGTACGTGTTCCATATATGCGAGTGGTCGGAGTTACAGCAGATGCTGAAGGAATGGGTACTGTCTCTCATTTCAACAATATAACCGCAGAAGAAGAAGAATCATTTAGACGGTTAGCTGCAACTCAAGATATATATAAACGTCTCGTTAATAGTTTGGCACCGAGTATTTTCGGTTCAGAAGATATTAAGAAAGCGATTGTATGTTTATTATTTGGTGGATCGCGAAAACGTCTGCCTGATGGTTTGACGCGTCGAGGGGACATAAATATTTTACTATTGGGTGATCCAGGTACAGCCAAATCTCAATTGTTAAAGTTCGTTGAGAAAGTAGCACCAATTGGCGTTTATACATCAGGGAAAGGATCCAGCGCGGCGGGCTTAACAGCTTCAGTTATTCGTGATCCAGCTACCCGTAATTTTATTATGGAAGGTGGTGCGATGGTATTGGCCGACGGAGGAGTAGTGTGCATTGACGAATTTGATAAAATGAAGGAAGATGATCGTGTCGCTATCCACGAAGCAATGGAACAACAAACCATTTCGATAGCGAAAGCTGGTATAACTACAACATTAAATTCACGTTGTTCAGTATTTGCCGCAGCCAATTCCGTATTTGGTCGATGGGATGATACCAAAGGAGAAGAAAATATAGATTTCATGCCCACCATTCTCTCACGTTTCGATATGATATTCATTGTAAAAGATGTGCATGATGAAGCTCGCGATATAACACTCGCCAAACATATTATAAACGTGCATCTGTTTGCTAACAAAGCAATTCAGGAAACAAATGAAGGTGAAATTCCATTGGCCACACTCAAAAAGTTCATTCATTATTGCCGTACTCATTGTGGACCACGTTTAAGTGCCGAAGCTGGTGAAAAATTAAAGAGTCGCTACGTATTGATGCGCAGTGGTACACTCCAACACGAAAAGGACACAGATAAGCGAATAACTATTCCTATTACAGTGCGACAATTAGAAGCCATTATTCGAATATCAGAATCGTTAGCCAAAATGCAACTTCAACCATTCGCCACAGAGGTACATATCAACGAGGCGTTACGCTTGTTCCAAGTTTCAACTCTTGATGCAGCAATGTCGGGCACATTAGCCGGAGCTGAAGGATTCACGTCTGAAGAGGATCAAGAAATGTTGAACAGAATCGAGAAACAAATGAAACGTCGTTTTGCAATTGGATCACAAGTATCGACACAGAATATCATTAATGATTTTACACGACAGAAGTATCCCGAAAATTCGGTCGTTAAAGTAATTCACGCAATGATTCGGCGTGGTGAATTACAGCATCGAATGCAACGGAAGATGTTATATCGTCTTTGTTAATTTTTTTTGTATTGAAATCTTAAATAAAATATTATACTTGAATATCTATGGTTATTTTATAACATTCAAGAGAATGGGAAATAATATGCAAATCTTATTTATATTGAATAAATTTCGAAACAGAATATTGTGCAAAATTTGAATTTCTAAAGCATAAAAATTGACTGTGTATAAGTTAATAAATTTCCCAATAGATGCCACTACATTAACTTTTTTTCTACCATATTCCATTTTTGTCGTCACCCTTGTTCGTCTTGATTTCACTACTGCCATTTTATATTTTTCTGTACTTTAATGACTTTTTTTTTATAGTAGAGAAAACGAAAATGGAGCATAGCAAAATTTTTTTTATAGCATATTGATTTATAAAAATGAAATTTTTTTTGGTTAAAGGGAAAATTAAAATAAAAAAAAGAAAATCATTTCAGTTCAAGTATAATTATATTTAAAATTATAATTTTTTTTTTTATATTTTCTCGTGTATATTAAAAACTTGAATTCAAATTATTTTCTTATTCTTGTTTTTTTTTCTTTACTCTTACATAACTAATGAATTGATTGCTGCTCCTTGAATTGTAGTTGTGTTCGATTTTAATTGCGGGTTCATTTGATGGCTTAATGATGTCGATGGGAGATCTTTATCATGGCATTTTGAGATATGGGCCTGAAAAATTCGTAATAAATTACATTAATTCGTTAAATTAATTTGGTTATATTTTAAGTAATTAGAGATTAAATCCATTCAACTTCAGGTTGAGCATAAATTACCTTTAAATTGCTAATCTGATAAAATGCTTTATCACAAGTAACACATTTGTATGGCTTAATACCGGTGTGAATTCGTAAATGTGCCTATTGAACAACAACAAAAATGTCATTAAATTTTGCATGCAATCAAATAAGAAAAAAATTATTTATTAATTAAATTTAAAAATTAACAAGTTATTTTTATTATTAAAAATTTGTATTTAAATAACACACCCAAATTTTAAAAGACCCGTGTGGATTATTATTTTTATAATTTTTTTTTTCATTTAACTAATTTTCGACTAGAATAATCACTAAAGTCCGTCTAGATTACCAAAGACAATGTAGCTGTTTTCTTAATTATTTTTAATAAAAAAAAAGTTTTAAACAATGTATAATAATAAATTGCGCAACAATGTGTTAAATGGATTCATGTAGGTCTTAATAAAATTTTGTAATTTGTATAGAAAATTGATTATTAATTACCTTTAAGCTGCTACTTTGTAAAAATGCTTTATCACAATTATGGCATTTGTACGGCTTTTCACCTGTGTGAATTCTTAAGTGCGTCTATATCAACAACAAAAAAAATTGTATTTATTTACCATTTAGATTGTATAAATCAGACCCAATTTTAATATTTATTATGTATACAAAACTTTTTATTATTAATTATAAAAGGTCTGTGTTTTAGTATTTTATTAATATTTATATTATTTAACTCAACTACAGAAGAGGGCTAATAAAATTTGGGCCTGCTAAATATTTTCATGGCGAATGAATTATTTTATTTGTTCTTAATATTTTTTTAGAACGCTCTAAACTCTAAAACGAAACGTGAGAGCTGCCATATTTATGGTATTATTGGATGATATTGATCCATATGTTAGAGGCTGCCACCTTTTCTTTAAATGATCACCTGTTTTGACGACATCACGCTATAGTTTGTTAAAAAAAATATTTTAGATCTCAATAGAAGCTATCAATTAAAAACGAAACAACACATATTCAGACTAGTTGAAGCCTTGTAACCCTTAATAGACAACCTAGCAATTATTAAGTTGACTAGCAACAGAATATACTGAGACTGGAATCATTCTTAATGCAAACAATGATTGAAATCCTTATAACATTACAGCACGTCAAAATTAATTTTTAGCGTACTAGTTAACTGTCACCTGCCAACTGCTGTAATAACTTAAGATTATTATTTTTAATTTTATATTATTACAAAATTTCAATCAAATTTGACCAAATTAAACTTGGTTCACAGTGAGTTAATGTTAAGTAAGTGTTATATTAAGTCCCCAGTTTTCTAAAGATTAGTAAATTAATATTGGAAGATCAAAACTTTCAGAAGCTTCTGAATAATTGAAATTATTACTTAATAACTACTTATTTTATATTTTTTGTATGTTTCATATATACAGTACTCTCAACTTAATATGCAATCTTTTCTATATCCACCACGTCTCTATACTAAACTATATTGACTATTTTAAAAAAAGTACTAGGAGAGTAAACTTCTGAGTAAATGTTAGAATATTTATTACTTATAACTACAAATTTTGAAACATAACGTTTTAAAAATATATACTACGTTTATCAATATGTATTAATAAGATTCAATTAATATTAATTTCAAAGGGTTGAAACGAGCTCCATAGTAAAGAATTATAACGGTTTGGATTTATAATATAAATGCTTATGAAGGTGGCAGCCTACATCTATATGGTTAAATGATTAATTTATCGTCAATCTATAAACTTAAACCTAACTTTAAATATGAACAGTTTTACTGTGTTAAAAAAAATAAAATTATTTATAAAATCCTTGCGCAAAAACATACATAATAATTGTTTTACTAAGTTTATGTACGAAAATTATTTAAGTCACAAAACAATAGCTAAAATTATTTACCTTTAAATTGCTACTTTGATAAAATGCTTTATCACAATTATTACATTTGAATGGTTTTTCACCAGTGTGGACTCTTGAGTGTGTCTAGCAATTATAACAACAAAAAGAAAAAAATTCTCTTTGAAACTAAAAACATATTTTTTTTGTTTAATATTTATAATTATTGTTAATAACTATTTTGTCATATTAGTTTTATTAATAAAATTATATTTTCTAACGGCTAATTGTTCTTTGAGTAATTTTTTGTTTTCGTATATTTTCAATTTTGTCGATTTATCGAGTTTAGAGTCATTCTATGTCGAAAAAATGTGTTTTATATAAATATATCCTATATGCCATGCATGATGTACTATCTTAAATACAGTATAATTCAATTACATACCTTCAATCCACCCTTTTGAGAAAATCCCTTGGTGCATATGGTACATTTAAAAGGTTTCTCAGTGGCATGAATATTCAAATGAGTCTGAATAAAATAATTAAATGATTTATTAATAAATAATTAGTATATTCTAAAATGCAATACATACCTTCCATGCACCTTTAACATAAAACGCTTTAGTACAAAATGAACATTTGAATGGTCGCTCTCCAGTATGAGTTCTCATATGCGCTTCCAAAAAACTTTTTTCCAAAAATGCCTTGGGACAAACAGAACATTTGAATTGCCTTTCATCGGTATGAATTCGCAAATGGGACTACAATAATATAAGTTAATTTAAGATATAGATATGTATATTGAACTAGAAACTTACCTTCAGTATAAATTTGTCGAAGAATGCTTTTGGACAAAATGTACATTTGAATGTTCGCTCATCCGTATGCATTTTAAAATGTTTCTAGAAATATATAAAAAATGTTCTAATGTAAGTAAGACAGGCGATTATTACCGGATTTGAATTTTTAATAAACCACGAACATATTAGACATTAAAACTGAAACTAGAATAGTTTAAGTGCACATTAAACTACTTATTTTTTTTTTTGATCAAGTAGACTTTAGTGTACCAACACTACAATTATGGGATGATTTTTTTGTAGAAGTATATGTTTACTTGTTATTAAGTTGTAGATCAAGAGTTTTTGTATCAGTTAAGTATAACACAAAGTCAGGATTCACCGAATAATAGTTGTGATAAAATTAATGACCTAGTAAAACGAAAATTTAGTTTTTCTAACAATTGTGCAATCAAAAGTTGCAACAAAATGTCAGTTTTATTGAATCGTCTAATACAAACGTGTTAGAAAAATTCAAATAATTCCATAAATACACAGAAATATACACAAACATCCAGTTAAAACTACCATACGATTAACATCAAGATTTTGTTATAAAAACAACAAAATTGAAATTAAAACCAAAAAATAATTAAAGAAAAATTTAAGTGGGTCATCCTTGTTTATACTGCTCTCACACGCCAAATACCACCGATGAGCCATGCAAAAATGTATGAGAATATTCTCAAACGTATTTCTCAAATTTATATAAAATTATAATTTATGATAAAATGACTGTTAAAATGATAATAATTTTAGTTAAATTGATAATACAACAAAAAATAATTTTAAAAAGGCATGACCCACCGGTGGTACAAGTGGCGTGTGAGAGCAGATTTTTGTGTATGTGTGTATGAAAAACAACAAAATGGAATATGAAAAATAGAAATCTGAACAAGATAATATTAAAAAGAAGGATGACCCACCGGTATATAAAAAAATATTAGAGAATTTTTTATGAAATTTTTTACTCACAAGTAAGTTTCTATGTTTTTTAAATCCTTTTGCACAGACATTACATTTAAATGGCTTGTCGCCCATGTGTAAACCTATATGTTTCTAAAGAAATATAAAATTTCGTTTTATCGTTTTAACAACCATTTTTCGAAAATTTTAACGTTTTTTTATGTTTTAGGATATTGGCTTTGTAAACAGATTTATATTTTACTTACCTTTAAATTTCCACGTCGATGAAATGCTTTCGGGCAAAATGTACATTTGAATGGTTTATCATCGGTATGAATATTCATATGAGTCTATAAAAAGAAAACACATATAAATAAAAAAATTCAATTCAAATTCATTTCAAATTCAATTCAATTCAAATTCAACTCAAATTCCAATTCAATTTAAATTCAATTCAAATTCATTTCAAATTCGATTCAAATTCAATTCAATTCAAATTTAATTCAAATTCAATTCAATTCAAATTCAAATCAAATTCAATTAAATAACATATTTGATATAAATTAATACATAAATTAAACATATAATGACATATATTAAGTAAACATTCAAACCTAAATCAATATTTTTAAGCGCAAAATTTAGGAATGTATGCAATATAATATGAAGCATATTTCCTAGGATTCAAAGCATGAATTCAGAATACATATTTGAAAGTATGTATATTTTAGATCACACTGTTTCGTATTGGAAGATGTATAGCCTTGAACATCAAGGTTTTTTACAATCCTCCTATCTAAAGTTTAAGACTGTTTTTAAATGAAACTTGTTAAAATTTGGTTTTGCAACCTAAAGCATTCCAAATTAATAATTTAGCTATTAATTATACTACTCATAAATAAAAAGTAAAAAAATGTCTGTGGGACGAAGTACATTATTAATTTATGTAGTTTGCTGTATGACTTGACTGTCAAAATGGCTTGCTAATAAGAAATGGTAGATGTACATACCTGCAAAGCTTCGTTTGTTGATAAAATTTTATTACAGACATTGCATTGATATATTCCAAAAAATACTTTATTTTCAGTTAAATCGGTTAAATTCATATTAGTTGGATCGCTCAATTGGACCTGATGATGGTTCACCGCATTATCGAGGGCTTTTATTATTATATTTGTACCGTGAGTCAATGGCATATCATTTTTAATCTCACCATAATTTTGTTTATAAATTATATTGTTATCTGTTGTATATATATCATTTTCACATTTTAAAGTTGTATTTAAGATTTCACTAATATTTAAATCCTTCGTATAAGTGACTTGATACGTTTGCGGACTAACAACTACGTTATATGGGTTTTGATGTATCAGAGTTGCTGTTTGTGGTAAAATTTTTGTGTCCTTCCCCATATTGAGATTATCTATTTTATTAACTATTGTATGAGTTATCATAGGATTATTCATGGTTTTAGTGTTTATATTCAATAAGTTAGACTTTATACTTGTTTTTATTATAATTTTTTAAGAATATCTTGTTTTGTTTACTCAACACACTAATCTCGCTTATACACAAAACTTGGCTTGTCAAATTTGTGTCAAAAAAGCAACAAAAAGACAATTAATAAAGAGGAATAAATTATTTTTTTTTATTGTCCAATTTTTAATATTCTAACAGTGTAAATATAAAGGTATCAACTATTTTTCAGAGATGTCGCGCAAGTCAGTTTAGACGTACATAATTTTAGAAAAAAATCGTTAATTTATGATTTTAAGATTATTCTTAATCAGTTAAATTTCTAATAGTTTAATTTTTCGTATTTAATAGAATTATTAGAACTTACTTTCTTTCAAGAAATTGATAATATATGATTGAACAAGATTTAGTTGGTTTTATCGCTTTTACTATAGAAGTATACCTATCACTGCGTCGTCTCCATCCAGTGATAAACAAGCAAGCAGCGAAAGTTTTCTTTACATGGTTTAAAATAGTTATTAAGAATGGTAAGAATGCAGTTCATGTCAACGCTCTTTGATAAGCATTATAACTCGTTTAAATTTGTAAATCAATAGTTAAACATGTATTTACATCTTCTGACCAATTACTTTGATTTTAACTCTAATGTACATAGGAAAAAACATTGTTTTTCAAATAAACTTACGTTCTTATTGTTTAGGATTTTTATATATATTTTAAAATTTAAAATAAAAACAAAAAATTTTAAACAAAAACGAAATAATAATAATGTAATTTACATATTAAATATCAACAAAAAATTGATATAAACATTTTTTTAAATTGCACTAGTTGCACTAGAACCGATACAAATAAAACTCTATCCAAAACATATACATATTACTTATTCAATTTAATTAAATTAAATTATAGAATTGTATAAATTAAAATCTACTTGTAATATAATATAAAAATTTGTATACTACATCTTAGTTTTTAAAATAAAATTTTTGTTATAACACTTAAACATTACAAATGTTTATTTTTAGAAGTAATATCATTTAATCAGATTTTAATTATAATTTTATAATTAATTATTTAATAGTAATTATTATTCACTTAAAATGTATAGGTTTTGTTTGTCCTTAAAATTAGTTTTTTTCAAATTACATTCACTGTTTGAATTAAAATTTTACAATTTCTTTTGACTTTTTAGAGTTACATAATTCGTTACTTAAAATTAATAAATTTACAGTTGTGTGTTTCTATTGCCTTTACATTTTGGAATATGAACCTGAAATAACAATAATAAAAAATCATAAATAATTACTGAAAATTACGAGTTTTTATTTTAAAATATGTAATCAATTTTACTAGTCATGCAAATGAGTAATTTGAAATCAATAGTTTTCCAGAAATTAAACTTACTTTTAGATTACCCTTCTGATTAAACGCCCGCGTACATGTTGTACATTTCCAAGGTTTTTCGCCCGTGTGAATTCGAAAATGTGTCTGAAAGAAAAAAATAAACCACAATATATATTTATTGTAAAACTAACATTTAACATTTTAATAATATTATTAAATAAAATACAATTCATAAAACCCAATAAAGACCTTTAAAGCGCCCTTCTCCGTAAATGCCTTATAACATACAGTACATACATATGGCTTTTCATCTGAATGAGTACGTAAATGAGTCTAACCAAGAATAAATAAAAATAAAAACAGCGTAAGAGACTACATATTGCAAATATACTTAAATATATTTAAGTATTAAGTTATATATAATAGTATAATTCACTCAAAACTTTTTCATTCAAATGAATTACCTTTAATGCACCTTTATCAAAAAATGCTTTAGCACAAATTGTGCATACGTGCGGCTTTTCATCTGTATGAATTATTAAATGTCTCTATAATTAAATATTAGATAAAGGTTATTAAAATTTAATTCGTGTTTAAATTACTACATATTTTTATATTTTTAATTTAACTTTTTGATAAAGGCTATTATTTTCCAAATATAAACAAATAACGTTCCATTTCAAATACGTAATTTTATAATTGCAAGAAAATATTTTTAAATTTTGTAAAAATATATCGTAACTAAGTCAAAGCCAAATTTCGAAAAAGTATAATTCCTAGATAATTTTGATATGGAACGTGTTACATTCCAATTTATGTTCAATTCATAATGTTTGTTTGATTTTTAAAAAGTAAATATATCTAATTACCTTCCAAGCACCTTTAACAAAAAAAGCTTTCGGGCATATTGTGCATTTAAATGGTCTTTCACCAGTGTGAATCCGTAAATGTGTCTAAATTTATTAAATATACAAAATTTACAAAACTACTGTTGAATATGAACATTATACTTAAAACTTATAAAATCAAGTATTAATTTATTAATTAATGTATTATGTTTTTTCTTATGTCGTTCATATTGTAGGTTAAGGCTGTATGCTACTGATATTAGCAAAATAAGGATAAAAATCAATTTGTCGTTACAAAAAATCAGTGATTGACGTAATTCATCATGAAAGACAAACCTTAAAGTTTACAATTTATTCATAATTTTGATTCCAAATTGATGAGCTTCTAATTTTAAACAATTTTTATATTGATTTTAGGCAGAAATTTTAATTCAAAATTTTAATTATAAATATAACCAAATCTTGGCTATTTTCTGATTTTGTTTCGAACGATATTTTCTGATCGACAGAAGAAAAAATCATTTAGGGCTAGCGATCGTAGCGTAAGTGCCTTAACGGTCAAGGTTATAGGTCGATGTTTACTGTTTTGGGGATGACTGTTTTTAAGTAGTCATTAGTTATATTCCAATATAATGTACTCTTCATAGAATATTTATAAGTAAATGGTTTGAAATTTGATCTTCAAATAGTCAGAATAAAAAAAACGTTCGTTTCTCTATATTACTGTGCGATTTTAGTTAATTTATACATAATTGCTTCATGAAACTATTTTAATACATTCAAAATATATTAAAACTTGTAAAATATAAATGAGGAGATATACGTTAAATAATTTATATATCATCCAAATACGTAATATAGTTAGTTTAAGCCTCGAATATTTAGAAATAAACATATAGACTTGAGATAGTATCCAAAAATTATACGGTCATACAATAAATTTGTGCTTTGGGGGCTTTATCAATTCCAACAATTATTTGTTTTGGAATTACATGTTCTAATATATACGACAAATTAAAATTCAAAAACTCGGATAGTATTATAAATTAGATTTATATTCTAACCCAGGAGTTATTACACTTATCAAAATGTTGTTAAAATCAAATAATAACAAGTGTTATTACCTTCCAAGCTGCCTTAACTAGAAATGATCGAGGACAGATATTACATTTATATGGTCGTTCACCGGTATGAATCCTTAAATGCGTCTAGTAAATACAAAATATATACACGAAACTTATCAGATTTATAAAACTATTAGTATTAATGGTCATTATCTTCATGTATGTACATCGGTTTCACACTTAAATAAAAAATTACTGAAGATATATCGTGTTTAAGTGCCATAAAATAATTTTCGTAACAATGTTTAATTTGGAAAAATTCAAAAGCTTTTAAAAAATAACAACAAACTCAATACGTTTACCTTCCATGCTCCTTTACCTAGAAATGATCTTGGACACATTGGGCACTTAAACGGTCTTTCACCAGTATGTATTCTTAAATGTGTCTAGTAAATATTTAAAAGAAAACTATTATTGTTACAACATAAAGATCTTTACAGCGAAAAGCTGATTCAGTACGTAAAGTTTTCTTTGGTTGGTGTAGTGGAAATATTTTTATAATTTAATAATTTTAATCAGTTTATGACTTATTAGCCACATACATTTGAGGAAAAACTTTAGTTGAAGAACCAATTAGTTTAAGATGATACTAAATTTAGTAAATTAATATTAATATCATTTACAACTAAATAACAATGCTTTACCTTCCATGCTCCTTTAACGAGAAATGCTCGTGTGCACATGGTGCATTTATACGGTCTTTCACCAGTGTGAATCCTTAAATGTGTCTATATTAAAATAGATAAAAATACAATCGATACACTAAATTACTACAAAAAAATTATTTATTGTCAGTACTGAGTCCAATTTCATCCATAATATAATCTACAACCGGGCCAATACAATATACAAATATATATTGTTAAAAGCTTTATTCTATGGTTAAGAGTACAAAAATTGGAAATGTCATAAAAATTTAATTCGATACTGGAAATTGATAACGATTATCTTCTTTGAATTATGTAATTTATTTTTATTTAAAAACCAAAAAAGTAATTTTACATGACAACAATTTTTTACCTTCCATGCTCCTTTAACAAAAAATGATTTTGGGCACACAGAACATTTAAACGGTCTTTCACCCGTGTGAATTCGTATATGAGTCTGTAAATAAGAAATACAAACATCGAATTAAATATGCATTTCCACAAGTGATCATCATAGTCTAGGTTCTGTTAGGATGTCGATGAAGACCGTTTTCTTTATAACATTTTGTTTTGTCATAACATTCGAAACGTGTGTTTCTTAACCGTTTACATAGGCAGGAAATTCTTTAACGTAAATTCACAAATTTGACAAACTTCTATCGAATTTAAAGTACACACTATCTCACACAATTTTGACAAGAATTGATCTGAGTTTTTTTTAAATATGATAAATTTCATTATTTCATAAGATCTTCATTTTAGAAAATTAACAAAATGAAAACTTTTGATGGAATTTAAATTAAATTATATTTTGTTAATAATTTTAGTAATTTTATGTATATTGATTAAATATTTAAATCGAAATTGATTCCAGTTTTTAATTCAATCCTTGTAGATAGCTTAATTTTATTTCAGATTTTTATCAAATACTAATAGTTCCGCAGAGCAACGGTTAAGAATCAGCGATAGAGACATTTAATAACAAAAGGTGTAAAATAAAGACAACCAAAAACACTCCGTCAAAGCAATTTGTATATTGTATTATTTACAATTAAAAATATAACTTAAATTAGAAAAGTTTTAATGCACTTACCTTCCATGCACCTTTCTCCAAAAATGCTTTGTAACACACAGGACATTTGTACGGTCTCTCGTTCGTATGCGTTTTTAAATGAGTCTAAGAAATCAAAATAAAATTGAATACTAGAGAGCTTACAAAAAAATAACTTTAATCTAACCTTAAGTACACCTTTCTCTAAAAACTTTTTATCACAAACTGGACATTGAAACGGTCGGTCATCCGTATGAATTCGTTGATGTTTCTGCCAGACATAAAATATCACATATTTAATTCTTTAGCAGATATTTATTTGTGATGCAATCACTTACCTGAAGATATTCATATTTTTTAAACGCTTTGAAACAAATATTACATATATGGGTCTTATCCATACTGTGCAAACTCATATGGGCCTGTAACAAATTAAAAAATTTAAATAAAATTCACGAAATCATTTAATGGCAGTAATTTCTAATTAGGGAAACAACTATCTTTAGTAACAGGTCAAAACAAACATTCATCACATCTAAATGAAATAGAAAATTACTTACATTTAGTAATTTTTCTTTTTTAAATTGCTTAGGGCATTGATTACATTTGAATGGTTTTTCAATACTATGTGAATTAATGTGTTTCTGAAATAAATTGAAAATTGGAGTTTTCATTATATCAAAGATGATTGATATTGGAATTGATAAATACAAAAAGGATTAGAGGAAAAAACATTTTTCGGTCAAACTTGAATGCAATTAAAGATTAAGATAATAGTTTTAATGAAACGGATATAATAATATAATAGTTTTAATGAAACGGATATAAATAATGAATATAACATAATTTAAATCAATTTTTATTAATATGCTTATTAAATGCTATAGAATCAATCAATATGCCAGAATTTATGTTGGAAATCTAAAACACTCAATGATACTATAAAATAATGTTATGACGACAGAAGAACTATTTTGTTAAATTTTTAAAAAACTTAAATGGATTTGAAAGTCATTTAAACAAAAGATTTAACTGCATATTTGACAAATTAAATAAAACGATAATCATATTCGAAATTAAAATGTTTTCCAAATCATTCGCAATCGTAGTAAATCTCATGAAAACTAATTTATTATAAACAATAACGACATTTTCATTTTCCATCAATCTTGTTTTCATTACAAATAGCTTTGAATTTAATTTCATAATTGCTGGTCGTATATGGCCGCCGATTAAGTGATAGTGAAAAAATTTAAAGTGAAGTCATCATGCATAAAATTGTATAAAATACAAGACTTACATACCTGTAATGCTTCCTTAGATGGCAAATTCTTATTACAAATGTAACATAGATAACATATAAGTACTTTATTATTTTCGGTTAGATCAGCTAAACTGATATTTGGCGTTGCAGTTGGAAGAGGAATTTGAACTGTTGGTACCGGCACCCGAATACCATTTTTAAAACTGGTATCCAAAATATATTGTTGCGTCTGTTGTTCCTGGGGTTGTTGCTGCTGCTTTTTAGATGTAACATCGGAAGGATAATTATTACGATACAGTAGAATATAACTTGGATCTATTTCGATTTCATTTTTATTATTAATTGTGGTATGAAGAATTTCACTGATGTTATATTCCTTATTGCCATATGTAATTTGATTTGGCTGAGCGGTGGCTGTGATATTATAGACCTGATGTTGTTGCGTTTGGACCTGCTGGATAATTTGTTGTTGTTGCTGTTGTTGTTGAAGTACAAGTTGTTGTTGCTTTGATTTAGCTGATTTTTTAGATGTACCCTTCCCACTATTCCTAACACTATGCTCCATTATAAAATTATTATTATCTGTACAATACTTATATTATATTCAGTAACTATTTAAGTAACTATTATTTCTTAGAAATTATGTTTGCATCGTTCAACGATTTCAAAATATTGTCTATATTAAAATTGAATTGTTTTGTTATTATTTGAATTTAATTGCCCATACACACAACTATAAATTGGTTTGTCAATTTAGTATTTGTCAAAAAAATAAAAATAAAGAAAAGAAAAAGTTAAACAAAAAAAAATCCGGTTTTACAAAACAAAGTTTTTTTTGTTAATTTCAGGTTTTTTACGCACAATTATTTTTCACATATAACTTTATCACAATTTAAATTATATTTGGAAATTTGATTTTAAAATTATTAGCATATAATAATTTTTTAAATTTTGGGTTCCATTTTAATACAGTATTTAATTTTTTTTAAATTATTTTTGTTTTTGGAATATTTTTATGAAATAATATTTTCATGGCGTTTCTTTTGTGATGAATAATTATTTTTATTTAACTGTGTACTGGTTCAATATGTTTAGTAGAGATGGCATTAGCTGCTAGTAAAATGCATTTATTATAAATACGTATGGCAGCACTATAATTTGTATAGGAGTTTTCACATTCATAAGCAATTAATTAATTGATCGTTTGTCATTTAAAGTCCATTAAAATAAATCAACTTTTCTTAAAGAAGAATTTTACAAACGACTCTTTTTTCCTAAAGCTTTGATTCGTGGCGCTACATTATGTTTTGTTTTCAATTTATTCATTGTTCATATCACATATTCGCACTTTTATGGTTGTTTTTATGATGTATGAACTAACATAGTTGTTTCTATGATCACTTAGTTTTCAAAATTCAAAACCAGTGGTTAACTATATAATACAAACAATCTATTTATCAGCCTGATTAACCGTTTTCCCTGTACATATTTGTTCTAAACATTAGCGATTCCTAGTCAAAATTAACTTCAAGTATGAGATTATAGCCCAACATGATTCTATTTCTCTGACGGGAACAGTACTTTACTTTTATATCAAATTCGCTCTCTTTTACGAACAGAATAAATTACATAATAAATTACTCCTTTTAATACTATATAATATAATTTTGATAAATATATTTGCCGTCTGAAGAACTAAAACAAACTATGTACATAATTTTTCCTAACTTTTATACTACGTAACTTACCCTGTGAGTGGGGGCCATCCATGTTTCGTAAATATCTCAAACGAAACATGAGACCCATGGAATACCACCACAGTAGCCAGAGCTTGTCGTATGAGGCGACTAAATCTGGTTAGATCGCTGGGCTGACGACTCGCATCCGTAGAAAAAGTGAAAATGTTAAAAATGTCAACAAAAATCAAAAAAAAATCGGATACCGCCAAAACAACACAAAAAAGGAACCCCCGCTTAGGTACCCGGACACGAGATTAAAGATCGGCACGTGAAACGTGCAGTCATTTTCAATCACGAGATCAGGAATTTAATGCAAATTTTTCTCGTTTATTATTTTATACTAGTCATAATATTGTATAACGCAATCATCACTGATGGACCTCTCAGATGTGCAATTAGACATTCAGGCATTTAGAATTACAATATCAAGAATTTCGGTTCCGTCTCTCTGGTGTATGCATGTATATTTATTTTTTAAAAAATATTTTTAATAAATCAACATTAAACAAGATCACTCAAATTGGTTGATTTCAACGCGTAAATTATATCCATTTTTAGAGGAAACCACTAACTATTTTATTTATTTCTTATCATAAATACCAAAATACTGTTTGAATCTAATTTATATGGTTTGTACCTAGTTATTAGGTATAGTAAATATCTCTTATAACACATGTGTAATTGTATTAATTCGATTGAAACTTAAAATTATATAATTTTAGCTTTTGCGCACTAATAATCGTACATGTTTTATGTCTTATCAAAAACCCATAATAAATTTTGATTTGTAGCGAAGACAATAAATTTTAATTAATTTTAAACTTCAGTCCCTGACAACGGTCAGGCAGTTAGTTTTAAGTATTTCATTCCAACTTGTGCTTAATTAGTTTTGCACACGGTACAAATTAATTGATTGATATACTAGTGATAAGCACAAATTTTGCAGACGGCACACTTATTATTTTCGCTCAGGTATAAAAGGAATGATTTGGTACGATACTTGATAGGTAATAATTGTTTCAGTCAAACAATAAACAAATACTTCTTTTAATAAATTTTTATTTTAATCAAGTTTTAATAATATACTTTTAATCAATATTGATAAGATCTTGTCACTGTGTTAGCCAGTTAAATGAAAAATGGATAATGACGTTAAAGTTTTGATTGATAACATTTGTGAATTTATATTTTTTGGTGTATTTGTTCTAACGTTTGACTCAAGTTTCAGTGCGAATGTTCAATTTGTCTTTTACTCTGATCTTATACTATGGAATTAAAGAATTATTATACTCAAGATATAACTATCGTCGAATCAAGTAGAATTGACATAATAAAACTATTTCAAAACCAATATAATATATACTGGGGATATCATTGTATAATGAACACATATAGTAAGACAACAAATGATTGTGAACGGTTTTGATTTTTCATAATGTTCCAAAAATTCCTATATGACAAATTTGAATGGTATGCATTTGCTCACAGTAGATATATCGTCTTAATTCAATAAACTGCTCTAACTGGAACTTTGTAACATATACATATGTTTGTAATCGAACTAATTGGTTATTGGTTATCTCTGTGGTGCTTGACTGATCAGCAAAGAGTAATTAATCAGTCACTAAACTTTGAATTTATGTGACGCAGACTGTGGTTTTATATATATCTATTGCCACGTATTTGATATATGCATATTATTTATGCCAAAATGCCAGTTTGGGCATCAATTATTAATAAAGAACTTCCAAATTTAAAACCGTACAAGTGGTGATGCGGAGGAAGGTTATTAATTAAATACATATACTTCAATTAAAGCTTACCATTACAGCTTTAATTTTTGAAATTAGTTCTGGTTCAATTACAGCTAACCATTACAACCATTAGTTCATTACAGCTTTAATTTTTGAAATTAGTTCTAGTGGTCGTAAAGTGTTGCTCTCTTACCAATTTTCATTATTCAAATTGATTTTTCACCATCGATCGTTTGCACGGTTCGATCGGTGGTGTGAATGATAGGCCGTCATATCGTCCATGTCAGCACTATACACTGACATGGAGCTATGCAATGCGCAGATGGTTCTACGTAAATCGGACCTATGGCCGTACATATAGTGGTATCACAACGGACCATCGCCGGTCTAAGTGTGTAATATGTATTAATAATCGAATTATTAATCTTCACATATTTGAAGCTTTAATTCAACTTTCAGTGGTCAACATGAAAAATCTCCCAAAACTATCAGCTATATAAAAAACACAGATACATTATTTTCATAACTAATGTTATATTTTATACTCAACAAAATAATTTCAATAAAATTTAAAAAATATAATGATTTATCAAATATTTAACATCTTACTAACTAAAAGTGGAGAATTGATCTCTTTGAAGCGAATAACTCATAAAAAGTTTATGTACATAGTGAATAACAAATACGTTCGTTATTTAGTGGCAGTGTTCGGTAAAATTAGTACAAGACGTTGATTTAATCCAACCAAAAAGAAAATAGCCTGTCCCCGCACCAAGTATAATCGCCAAAAATAACCAGACGTTGTATGTCATTGCGACTAGCATTAGAAGATACGAAACAGTTACTTGGATTAGATGAAGTACGGTTTGGATCAAATGATACTTGTTGGTGATTCCCTCACGGAAGTTTCGTTTAGGCATAATAATTGGATTTTCTTCTTTATTTTGTTGCATACAGGCGATTTGTTGACGCGCATCAGTAGCGTATATAACTTCACGATAGTATTTTAGTCCTTCATACAGTATGGATGCAATAAAAATGACAAATGTTGACCCGATGAATGGCCAGATTTGTTTTGGTGTCCAATCGGAAAACAAAATTGATTCACAATGTCCTCCATGGAACTTATAAATAAAATAAATATGATTACAATAATTTCAAGATATATATTTTTAAATATATGCGGTTGATGCTTACAATCATCATCATACTACATGATTCGCCATCCTCATCCGCGTCATGTACATGTACGTGATCACTCATTTGTATAACGAATATTTTAATATATTATATGCTCGAACAGGTGAACAATTTAATACTAAATAATGCTCAGTTTTCGACAATCTAATATAACGTATTGTAATCTTATAGAAAACTAAGTTACACTCGTACTTGTCGACTGCGGTGCAATACTATATAGATTAGTTTAAGTAATTGTATTTGTATACATATTTCATACATAAAAAAATTAAACGCTAATGTTACCAAATATTAGTACATATGTCACTGTACAACCTAATAAACAAATATTTTACTATAGTATTCTTATTTCGAACTTTCATTATAAAGTGCTTAACGTACGTAGTGATAATAATTTTATCATTGATTGATATTTACAAAAAAAATACACAGAATAAAGAAACATTATTAAGTTACACTTAACTATATTCTACATTTTCATATACATATACACAACCACATGACCTCATAAAAATAGATAAGTTTCTTGAAACTTGTTGTTTGTATTTGAATAACTTATAGTTATGAGGTTTTAACTGTATAGTAAATTTATCAATCACTCTGGGATTCTTTTAGTGGAAGAAGGAAATGAATTAATGGTGAGATAGTTAATAACACTTATTCGCCTTTTACAACACCATTGACTAGAAAAGATTTTGTTAAAGCTTCATTTTCAGTAAAATACATAAAATCTCATCAGAATGGGATGTGACGATTAATGATGCGATTAAATCTGCTATAATACAAATCCGAATTAATGCAGATTGAAGAGATTCTATGGAGTCCTAACTTGATCTTTATCATGACTAGAATAAGAGATATAATCGATTAAGCTTTCAAATTTGGTTTTATTAGATTTAAATTGATTTGGTTTTCATTGCACAGTTCTAATCTAAGAGTGGTTCTTGCTTTAATATCATCTGAGTAGTTAGACGGAAAAAACGGATGAGCTTTAAAATACCAACAAGAAGCATTTCAACTATTCACCAAAAACGCATCAGTCACCCCTTTTCAAAAATACAAAAGTCATAAACAAAATATATGATATCTTGACATTGACTGAAAGAAATTTGTCTAATATTTCGACTATTTTTATAAACTGTCTTAACACAATATAAAAGATGAAGATGAAAATCGTGTTCCGTTTATATAATATAATACATCCATATTTGCCTTTTGACATTTTTCTTTGCTTCATTCATCGTTTTGTTAACAAACTTAATCTTCTTTATATATTGTATAAATAACATAACACATTTTCTGGGTCAACAAAAAATTTTCAAAGTAGCCGAAAAATTATTATATGTTCAGTCGAGCCATGAAACAAACCCACTTCCTGTTGTAAACGCCCCATTTTATTTTGTATATATTTTCTGCTCGTACACTCCGTTTGTTTTTCACAAATTCGTTTGAAACTTTAAACCCAAAACAAAAACTGCAGCATCTTCATTTTACATATATACACAAGATCATCTTTATATATGTTTTACGATGATGATAGCTATGTAACTACTGGTATTGTATCTCTTTTGTATATCCATCGTCTCTTTGTATTTTATCGTTTGTTTGAGTCGATATATAGTTAAGCACATAAATTATGTGTATTTTGAATATAGTAGTGATCTGGTTACAACTGGGTCAAAATTCGAAAATGTTAGAAATTAGAATCCACAAAATAAGAAATGCGTCAAATTGCACAGATAATAAATTTTGAAACGAGTGACATTTTCAAATAAATTTAGATAAATTGCCATAGAGTCAAAATTTACCTTTGAAATATTAAATTGGACGAACATTCACGATATTTAATTTTTAATAAAAAATAAATTTTTCGCGGGACATAAATTAATAAAAAGATTATTAAAATTAAATGATGTGGACTAATGTGGTAACATCTTTATTTGTTCCCAATGTCTAAGGTTTTCAATTACGCTATTGATATTTGTGTTGGCGTACACTTATTAGGTACTCTTATATAAAATAATGTTTATAATTCTTAATTTTCAGGCTCCTTTCAATTTCCGTGGTGTAATGGTTATCATGTCCACATGAAGTTACCAAAACAGTTGGTATTTTAGCCAGCCTTCAGATTTTCCGTTTCAGATTTTCCGTTCCATTTTACTTAAATGTTTGTATTTTTATTAACCGCGAAACTCGTAACACATCAGCACCATACACCAGGAGTTCAATTAGAGACGCAGAAAAAATTATTATTTATCACATTTCTCTTGTTGTCGGCCCATATCATTAATCAAAAATATACTTTTTAACAGAATAACTTGACAGTTCATAATAATAGATAGCAATTACAACAATATTTTTCACATACAATACACACACGCCGAATAGTATAGATGAAACATAAATCTGAAACATTTTAAAGACACACAAAAATGTTTTAAATTAATAATAAAATTGACAAACCGTAGAATATTATGTCCAGATGTATTTGAAAGCAGTGAGTGATTTTTTTTATATGATGGCGAGGACCACACAGTTTGTTCAGGAAAATTTGTGTGTGTATGTCTTATTCGTTCGTTGTGCCAAATAACATAGAAAATATAACTACTAGATTTTAAACGTGGATCAAAGTGGATCGGTGTAATTAACACCTTCAGTGGGAGTAGATTAGAATGAAGGCTGATGGTGTTAAGTAGTTTTAATTGAATATTCTTTGATCAATTAGGTTCAATTTTATTATTGTTGTTCGTCATTTTTATTAATAATTTTTTCTCAATTACATAATTAGTTCTCTTTCGGTTAAACTATTATTTTCGATACTCTTGATGAAACAATACAACTCACGGAAAAGAAGTTAATCGGCCATTAACAAGACATCCAAGATATTTTACCAGAACACCACTATACTCACATATACAAATTGTTTCTACATAATTATACAAAATTATTTTTCAAATACTTGCTTCGTCACCATTGTATCCGAGGATATATGGGAAGCGAGTCGACCCAACTTTCTCCATATTTGGCAGTGCCCAAAAGGGGCAAATAAATTTTCCCTGCCTTGTAGGCTGCACACCCTTTCAATCAAGTGTTAGCAGCGTCTCAACCATCTCTAGAGCTACATTGAGTAGAGTCTGCATAGCTTCGAAAATACAAACAAATCAAACAAGTCTTTGAAAGCGATGTCTTTCTCCAACCCAACTCATTGTTCTTGGCCAACAAATAAGTACGGCAAACGGTCTGATGACCGAAATGTATAACCAAGCCCCTCACATTTTATCATATAATCATGTTGAAATAAGTTATAGTAATCCTTTTCGTTCGGAAATGTTGAGTAGCACATTTGATACACTATAGGCATGCATAAATTTGTATATAGTGGCGTGCTGGTAAAATCTCTTGGATGTCTTGTAACAGCCGATTAAGAAAATACTAACCGAATCTCACATTTTATCATGCATTCATTACTAAAAATTTATAGTATTCCACTCCATCTGGAAAAATTATTGATGTGTGGTAGTTACGTTAGCTATGTAGATAGGAAAAAGATGACAAGAAATAAGAACTTGCAATTTAATTAACTTTCTAATCTGAACCATAATCTCCACCCAGAAAATTTAATGGTAGTATGTCTGCGGAGATGTTGGCAGCCAAGCTAAAGAACCATCCATCTTTGTTTTAAAGTAATCTACCTGGTAGAAAAAGTGGTCCTATATTAAAGTATGATACCGCCAGCCATTAACACTGAAACGCTTTGGAAAATATATGTGCAGTGGCACTAGATTTGTTCTTACTAAATAAAAAACTGGTCCTTCCCCATTATATCATCTTGAACATTTCCAGAAATTTCTAGGATATGGTCCTCCTTTTACACAAACACTGTTTCATAAATGTAATTCAAACTGTTCATCTGGTGACTGGTTCGAGTAATGGATGTGATATGATACATAAACGCACCCATTAAAACGTCGTGTAGATTTACATACCATATTTCGATGAGCTGTTACTTATCTCGTAAACGCTGCAGTCAATTAAACATATATATTTATTTTTCAATATCATATCATCAAAAAAAATTTATTTTTTATATTTTTTACAATTAAATTTATATATGTATATGTATAATATAAATTAAATTAATTGATTCATAACCATACGTATATTATTAATTTATATATAATTTACATTTTAAAGGCATTAAGAAAATTAATTTTTTATTTTAACTCGATCCCAATCCCAAGAAAAATAATTTTTAGTAAAACTATTTATTTTTAAATACTATTCATAAACAATTGATTTTTATTTTTAATTATGCATTTCAATATCAATTAAAACTTGAATTACAATCAATTTTTCTATTTATAGACGAAATGTGTGTGTGTCACTAAAATCACTATGTTCTTGAATCAAATTGTAACCGGGAACTTAAAAAACTAAAACTTCTTAAATAATATAACAGAACGTAGTAATAATAGTAGTTTATATGTTTATTATAACTATATATTATATTATTTATAAATTTAAGTCACGTCTTACATATAATTATCGTTTGTTAAACAAAATACATTTTCTTTGACTTTAGTAAATGATTAAATTGTTTTATTATTATATTTTATGCGTGTACTGTGTAAACGAGTACATAACATACATTATTATTTATACAAAAAATATGATAAAAGTTAACATAAAATTAATCATAATATATAATAGTTGAAACTATTTGATATATATATATATATATATATATATATATATATATATATATATATATATATATATATATATATATATATATATATATATATACATTTCGAGAGAGGTCTTATATTTTAATATCTGATAAATATATGTTTCTAGTTTGTGTTTTTGTAATGTATAATTTATTGCGTTTCGTGATCTTACGTATCATCTTTACCAAGAAATCAGTTAAATAATATTTAGTAAACTATTATAACCATATTCGATTGATTCCCTATAATACCAGTGATTAAATATTATAAATTCGTTCAGAAGGAACTTGAACAAATTAATGATCCATATAAGGTACTAAAATACTGAAACAAATGTCATGGCAAGTAAAAGTCATACCGCAAAAGTCCAACCGGTGAGTCATGGCCCAACCAACTAGTCAGTCAGAAATATTAGTATCAAGATGACATCTATTATATGTAATAAAACTACGAATATACTCAACAATTTGCTTATAATGAAAGAAAAACGCATTTAAGATCTTAAAGTTCATGTATATGACGATAATGTGTGCTGTTTATAATACTGTATGATACATTATAACAAATTCAAAATTTTTATCTATTATGTATAAATATTGTCATATGTTCTAAATATACATATGTGACTGGCGCTTATTATTCTAATTTACAACGATTTGTTTATGCATGCATCTTAAGACAAAAAACTTCATTCATCATCTGTATCGCGTAAAGTTCACATGAACAAAAAAAATTGTCGAATGATTAAATGGATCAATGAAAATCTTTCTAAATTTGTTACCATAATTTATTTTAAACATACGTATACATTTGATAGAGATGATATTTTTCGATCACATCACAAAAACAAAATTTTCAAAGAAACCTGTCTTCAAACTTATTACAAACATTTAAATAAATTATAATATAATGTCATCCCGATTATTGTCGAATAAAGCTTAAAATTTAATATATTTACAAATTTATTTTAGAATTAATCACCTTACTATAGTATATGCATATTGTTCTAATTATAATCCACTAGCACTTGCTAGCCCACCATGATGATGCATACCACTATTTTGAAAATACATATAATAATTATACGATCCGGGTGTTGTTGCATTCGACGGATCAACCATTTGTGGTGAGGGCATAGAATGTGGTGGTGGAATATGTGTTTGCCCCGTCGGACTACCATTGCACGGTGATCGTAATGCGGCTAATGTGGCTTGATGATGTGCTCCCGCCAATATATCCGTTACAGAATGTGATGACGGCCAACAATGATTGCCCCGATAGCCGGCTGTTGATTGTGGTGGTGATGGACTGCCACTGCATCCATTTGGACTTTTTAGTGGTCCGGCGTATGAATACGATGGATAAATAGGATTGTACAAATGTGCATGGTGCCCCGTTTGCGATGAATGTGATAAATTTCCTAGTTTATTACGTAATATTCGTGATATGGAACTAACACTTGGTACATTATTTTTATCACAAACTCCGTCGGTGAGAAGTCGGTCACGAATTTCCCACGCAAAAATTCCGGGATCTTTTTGTTTAATTTCTCGTATATACGTTACCACTTTCGGTGTTGTGACTCGAGGTTTTGATCCCCCAATGGCACCGGGTAGTATTGAACCTGTTTCGTGATAACGCGCTAATATTTTCGAAACACAACCATGACTGACACGAAGCTGTCGTGATATATCACATGGTCGGATGCCAACGCGAGCTAATTCAACGATCCGTATTCTAGTTTGATTTGGTAGTGGTCGGCCGTTTACGAACACGCCACCCAATTGATTTACTTCGCCATATTGCTGAGATTGGGTATCTGGAAATAGAAACGAAAATTTAAATTTAGTTCAAATTTATTCGTTATATTCATAATGATAATTCATTAATTTGTGGCACGAATATACATATAATAATACTGCTGAAAATCGTAGACAGTATGGCGGCTTTTCAGATCCATACTTAAAAAAAATTAATACTCGTGTCACGATAATTAAAAACTTCAAAACTTATTTTTTTGAAATTATGGACCATACCGAATCTCCACCCACTCTCAAATAAAACGATTATACCGCCTTTATATACATAATATTATCTCTCCATTATATAGCTTAAAGACGAAAAACAACAATCTTTAAATAATTTCGGAATTTTAATTATTATTTACCTATAACTTCAATTTCACCTTTAAAATAATAATTTTTTAAATTATGTATGTATGTATATAGATATTCTTTATTAGAAAACTAATTATTTCTCAGGTTTAAAATATAATTATTCAATGTGCAATTTACTCGATCATGCATAGCTAAATCTGTATTTATTATGTTTTTTCTTTATATGATCTTCAAATACAGCGCCTAATTGTCTAACTTTATTCTTTCTTTTGTTTTATTTATTTGAAAATCATTAGCATATAGTATATACGTGTTTCAATGAATCTTACAGTGCTTTCTTTTACACATTGACATCAGTAAATGAAGTAATATATATTGCACCTGAACGAAATCTCGTACCAAAACGTGTTTTCGATCATAAAATACACTTGTCGCGTTTGAACAGAGTTTTGTGTCATCTATGGATACTTTAAGATTATATAATGGATTTCTACATTATCACACTACTCTATAGACTACTTCATAGGAAACCGAAAACCCCAAAATCCTTGCAAATTTACACTAACCCCGACTTCAATTTTGTTTCTTAATTTCAACTTAATTTTATCTTAATAATATAATATATTGTTTATACACAAATTTATGTGTGTTTACACGACATGTTATCGTAAATATGCATAAATCACTTTGATTTATAAAAAAATTTGTATATACTCAGCGACGACTCGACATGCAAGTATTTATATGTGCGAGACACATAACGATGAAATACCAAAAAAAAAGTCAAAGAGATGATCATCATCGCATCTTGAAGACATTTTACATGTGTATTCTCTGATACACGGATACACATAAAATGACACGAGATATATTTTGTTAAAGTTGAAAATAAACTACTTCAGTGGTTTAGTATATAATTATTTAGTTAAATGTGTAAAGTATTTTTTTGGTTTTGGTATAGCACAACGTGTTTAAGTTAACAAATTTCTGTCATCCGTGTTAATGGATTATAGTAATTTATCAAATATTTTGTCACCTTCCAATATTACTGAAAGTGTGCAAGATACTATGAACGTTTGGAATTATGCTTCCAAAAGGGTAGTAAATGTGAGTTTGGAGATTTTGGTCCAGTACAACATAAAGAAATATTATAGTTAATGGATTCGGAGTTTAGTTACCCCACAACCTATTTGGAAAATACCTAAGTGCAAAATCGTATTAATACTTCATCAACTTGTGCCGAAAATAACTTACATTACATAAATAATAAACGCCCAGGTGGTGCAGTGGTTAAAACTGCGGGAGGTACCGGGTTCGAATCCCGATAGGGGCAGGATGCAAAAGGAAATTTTCCCCATGAGATTACGATCTGTGGTATGAATGAACACAACTATGACCCCCGATTTTCTTAACCATAACAGATGGTTAAGAAAATCGGACCTATAGCCGTACGTCCTCGAATTGGGTGTAATGGCGTAAAAGTAAGGACGTAAATAAGCGAATCGCGAACAAGTAGGGAGTACCTCGAGCCCCAAAACAGATTAGTTATAAAAAAAAAAAATCATAAATAATGTGGCGAGTATCATGAAGACTTAAATTGTTTCAAAAGTGTTAATGCAAGATGGATCTTAAATTGACTTTTGCAATTTTTGATAACATTAATTCAAAAACGACACAAATTAAATTGTATCGGTGTTTGTTGAAACAACAGGTGTGACTTCACAAATCGTTTTCATGAATCTTTTCGACTTGTGGCATGTTGAAATACATTGAGGTAAAATTGGGCGAGGTACGAAATTTGTACGAGCAAAATCTGAGAAACCATTCTTAATGTTTGTTGTGAATACTCTAAAATTTTCAACGATCCCACAAACGAATAATGACGCCATTGTCATATAAATTAGTCCATAAATAAAACGCATGAAAGCGGCGCCTGCAAAGCAAAATTAATTTCTTAGAAATTTAAATTATCATGTTAATTAAAAATTTTACAAATTTAAAACAAATTATGATGACTGGTGCTATAAGGTATTGAAATTAATTTAAAGCAATATTCCAAAAACCATTTATCAAACTTTTCTTGTGCATTTTAATATTGTTCCAAACATATCATTCACATGTGACAAATTATTTAGAACAAATTTGTGAACATTTTTCATTTCGTTTCTGAACACACACACATACACTACCACAAACACCAACATTTCCTTGTTAACACTTTTTTTAATGTTTTATGTTCATGTCTTACGTACAAAAGAAATAATAATTCATAAAATCTGAAATTCTATAAATATCTGATAATTCGTTTTCTTAATTATCATCTATGTATATTTGTCATTTGTGTCTTAATTTAATTTTGACTGAGGGAAATTCATTTCTATAATAATATGGAAAACCCAAAAAGTAACAAAAACAAATTCTCTTCCGTTCTGTGAATACACTACATGTAACACATAAGTATAGATAGCTATAGCCAAACCCGATAATTGATTATTCGGAATTTTGTTTGATGTGCTTCAATTTATTATAAGAAAGTATCATAAGTCAAATTAAACGTTCCGTGATAACTTATATGGGGTCTTCTTGTGATTTAGTTCAGAATTTGATTTTTCCACATGTTGTGATTTTTGTATTTTTTAATTAAAATTAACATCATTAAAATGTATTGACTTATTTTAAATAGAAGAAAACAAATCTTGTCAAATTAGTTACCAAAAATATGTTATTATACTTTGCAATTCCATCATCGTCAAAAAATAGTTTGATGTTTTCCATTTCATCTATGTTACTATAGCAAAGAATAAATAAAGACAAAAAATATTTGTATGAAAGTTGGTCAAAACTATACGTGAACCATCGGATGGTATTTTTTAAAACTTATGTCACTGAAGAATAAGGCTAATACAAAAGTTTCAGGGACAAACGAGAGTTACAAAATTAAATTAACCGAACGTTAGTTTAACATCCAAGGCAGCTTTGTGAAGAAACTTCAAAAGAAAATGTCCTCCTAATTGTTTACTCACATTTATCTTGTGTTTCCGCATAATAGAGCTGCAATTGTCAAAAGTACAGTGTAATCAATTAAGGTTTAAGCAAAGTAACTGTTTTTTAAGTCTTGTATAGAAATACAAATTTAATTTGAATGAATTTTGGTTCTTAAAAGAAGACATTACACTATCGACCAGTGAGTATTAATGACTTATCGCTCAGATTCATTATATTCTATGTTTGTTAGTTAATAGTCCAAACGATTTTATTCATTTTTTTCACCTCAATTGACAAAAAACACATGACGGCATATAGTTATAAATTTTATGTCAATATTCAGTCGATTCAGTTTTGTGGAAGGTGTTGTACTGTATATATTGACGATCGTTATCAGTAAAAGACCAAATGATATAGTTTTTTCAAACAAATTCAAGACTGGTGGGGATAGAGCCGATCAAATGGTCGCCTATTATTCATCTCTATACGGGAAAACATACGATAATGCAAAAACATGATCTTCCATTTGATAGACTTACGCGTCGGGTGTTTGTAATCTGTAAGTGTATATGGGCTGAACCGTGGGTCCTAGTGACATTGAGTTTTGAAATGATTTCCACTTTGAACTCATACTTGTTATATAAAAAGTAGGTCAAGAAAATTAAATTTTTAGCCTACAGAGAACGACTTATAGAATCACTGTTAGAATTACCTCAAAAAAGGGCAAAATCTCGTTTCAAAATCTACAGTTCGCAGAAAAAAATTAAAACTTTAGGTTGTATAGCATCTTTAACATTGTTAAACAAAGATTTGTTCGCTTAAATTATACCGCATATTTCATGACAGTTATAGCCGTCATATGTCCTCTTTCAATATTTCATTATTAGACTTGGTCATAACGGCTACTGCCACCATCCAGAATAACCTTAATTTAGCCAAACTTGTCATAGAATGACATGGAAATGCTTTCAATATAAACCAAAATGTCAAAATGTGCATTAACATGGAAATTACAGCATTCGTCAAAATACTAAAGATCACCAAAAAAATTTTGTCCGCGAACGTCCCACAGTCAAAATCCGAAAACACTTTTGGCCCTAAAGCTCAATATTGATATATTCGAAAATTATAGGTGGATGATTAGTTAAATCACCCGATGGTGAAAGATTATTAAACCTTCCTAATCTAGATTAGAATTCAAATCCATTTTTTGATCCGAAAAACCGAAAGATATTTTGAACATCCGAAAGATATATATATATATATATATATATATATATATATATATATATATATATATATATATATATATATATATATATATATATACGTGGGAAATCATATTAATTTCATATATGCAACATAAAACCCAACAATGTTTTATTTGTAATTTTCCAATTTCCGATCTAATTTTTCGCAATTGACTTCCTATATTTATGCAATATTCTTTAAAAAAAAATAATAAACAATTATTTTTCTCACAAATCTCTGATCTAACCATCTGGATCTTAGAAATAAGTCTATATTCATAATTTTTAATTAGAAAACTATTAAAAAATTAAAAACAATAATAGTTTTATTACGTATACTGGTAATTTAATCCCACTTCATTCATAACACTACTTTCTTGAAATAAATAACAACAACAAATCAAAATACAAACTATAAAATATAACCACCAAGCCACTACTTTTCTGCTTATATATTGGCGGTGGATAAGATTCATACCGAATGTGGAACAGTAAAACAGTGTAACAAGTGTTGATCATTATTTTCAAGAAATTCATTAAATCATATTTATGTTTATTTATTTATGTTGTATTTTGGTTTTTATATGTTGTTTTCAAAACAAAACTACAACCATAAGATGTTATAATACAGTTTAAATCTCGTTAATCTTTCTTGTATATTGTAAAGTGTTTTCGTAAAGAAGGACTTTGTGATCTTTAACTATAAATACGTGTCATTTGTTACATTGTAATATAAGATTTGTTTTGTATATAAAGAGTATAAGAAGTAATTTAAGTACTATAAATATTAATGAATTGTGCTACATAGTTTTTAGGAGTACAGGTGGCGCTGGCATTATACATGGTTAATGTGGTGTAATAAAATCATAATCAAACTGGAATTACTATGTGTACTTAGTTTGAAAATAAAACTTTATCTGAAAACAACTAAAGTAAAAATGTCAAGTAGATTAATTGACTTTTGATTTTCAGCCTTATATATAGACGAGTAAGAATACAAATGACACAACAGTTTAGAACAAAATATTATAAACAGTATTCCAAATTTCACTGTTGGAGGTCTTTACTTATTATCTCGTGAAATAAAAGCGATACCATTGCAAAATATAAAATAATCACATCCTGTTGGAAAACTTCCAAAATATTTACAAAACCCTTGAAAATCACAATGTACATATAGTGAGTGCTATACACATGAATGCATTAATCATTCAGAAAAAACAAAATTTGAACTAAAATTTTAATTTTGAAACACTGAATAATTAGTATATAGAATTTAATTAATTTTATTTAATTCTATTTTCCGCCATTTCACAAAATGAATGTCAGATATCCCATAGAATTAAAATTGATCTCCTAATTTGACGTAGCATTCATCTGTAGCACACGGCGCATTCACCTGTTAAATTTCTATACATACTACACATAAAATAATTTTTCATGAAAACTAAAATCGGAATACTGTGTGTGTTAATTAATTAACGCTAATTAATTACCAACGAAAAAAATTATTATACAAGATCGTATATACCCATATGGTAAATTGATAATAACATTAGCACTAATAAGATTTGCGTGGTAAAGTGTTAAAATGTATGGTTTAATTAATTTCATTATCTTAAGACTTATAGATGAGTAAAAATTGAAAATTATATGCTAATTTTCAATCTGTTATTATCAATTACCTTTAGTTATGTGCGTCAATTCAGCTGCATTATTGACATAAGATAATGTAAATTCGATGTGATATTATATTATAGGTCCATAGATATTTTAATTAAATTATACTTAACAACATAAATATAATTAGTTCGCGACCACGCGAATATTTATCCCTCACATTTCTGTCGTCTTCCTCATTGGAGGCGTTGATTATGATCATCAATATAAATAAATTAATTTATGTTACAGATTTATGATTTATAAAATTTATTTAATCATAAAAAGTCATAAGTTTTTCCTACTTGCCTATTTGTTTTGCTCTACAAAAAAGAAATCTGTATACTCATCTGTTTTTACTACTTCCGGTAATTTATCTTATTTTTTTTTTGTAACTAACTTTAAGTACTTATTGTGTATACATTTAATAAAATTTCAACATCCAATTTGTATGGAAAGTAATTTTAAATTTAATTTATATTTTTAAATTCAGTGAAGTCGATCCTTAATTATGTTCGGTAAAAAAAATTATTTACATCCATACGAGAAGTATATACAACACATATTGTTGTCGTTAAAAATTAATTTCTCATCATCATATATGGGATATATACGAGATATTGGAATAGAAAATGGAAAAATTCTATTTAACAACAGTGAGTTTGAGTACGCGAGGACATACATCAAAAATTTGTCATGATTTGATTAATGACATGGCGTTACATCGACAAGGCGATATTTTTCGACTTCTTTCAGAACATTCAAATTTTTCTTGTACGGTATTCAAGCATTAGCCATGGATGGTATTGTTAATAACAATTCATAAACTACTTCAAAATTGTTTCAGTGAAGTAAATATTTAATTTCACTCATTCACTGGTATTTTGAACTTTCAATTATTTATATGAAACTGTAATAAATAAAAGCTCCGAACAATTAACAGAATTCGATTAAACATAGCAAGATGAAACCATTGCATTGTCAAACTGCTTACCATGAAGTAAGTTTAAAATATCTTACTATTAGCCAATATATCTTGCCTTGTTTTATTTTAAATTGCTCTACCTTTTGTCTAACGTTTTATTTCCAGTTGAATCTTGAATCAAGATTGATTCCGAGATGTTTAGTAGATTCAGCTTTGGGAATTTGTAACACGTTGAGAAATGTGTGTAATATATGTACTGATTTTAGCTCGTAAAGCTTTATTTTCCAATCCCTGATCCATTGGCTGATTATATCGAGTGCTTGCTGTAAGTATACTGCTTGATTCTTTGATTCACTTGATGTTAATACTGCTGTATCATCAGCAAAACTTGCGATGAAGGTTGTTTCCGTTGCCGCTATATCGGAAGTGTAAAGTAGATATAGGATTGGCCCTAATACGCTACCCTGGGGCACCCCACCATACCTGGGAAAAAAGTTGGAGTAGATTTCTTCATGAGATACTCTTAATTTTCGTTTGGAGAGCTACGACTCGAGCAATTGGCAGTAATTTTGTGGCAGTATTTTACTTATCTTGTAGATGAGATCCTCATGCCACACTCTCTCGAAAGTCTGTGATACATCTAGGAATACGGCAGGGCAATATTTCTTCTCTTCAAATGCTTGTTTTATATTGGCAGTCACGCGATGAATTTGATCAATTGTCCAATGTTTCTTTCTGAATCCAAACTAGAAGTCAGGTATAACGTTCATCGGTTTTAGTCATTTCAATATAATAACTTCTACAATTTTGAAATAGTCTGAAATAGAGATCGTCCTGTATGATGCAATCTGCTCAGCTGGTTTGTCTGTTTTTATTATCACATATGGCACATATTCAGGCACATATGGAAATCGAAATCAGGCATTTTTGATTCCTCCTTAAACAACCTTGGAGAAATTCATCAATTCCGGGTGACTCTTTGGGATTCAAATTCATATCTATTTCTTTCATAATTTCTAGTGGGATGACAAGCATGTCGTTGATACTTTTGTTCACTTATCAAATCGTATATAAACACATAACTCTTAAGTTATATAAAAAAAAATTTAAAATAATTAAACGAAATTTTATTGAACATGAAATCCTTGTCTTTCAATATGGTTCTCCTTTGAATGGGCGATACAGAGCGGTTATCACAATTTTCTGCAAAATAAGCTTAATCCGTCTATACATTTGTGCAATGTATATAAACCGCCCAAGTTCTATAAGCTTCCAAGTTCTATAAGCTTTCCTTTAAAATCCTTTGATCAGCATGTAACTCATATCTGCTGTCTTGGTTCTTGATTTCTCATCTAACGATAGTGCATCCACATGCCTCATAACACTTTGTTTTGAAAGTTTATCTACGGGTATAACATCAGTTTATATTCTATATAAAAGCTCGGATTGCTTCGTCCAGAGTTGCTAACCAGAAAAGGTTGAAGCAACCACATACAGTTTTTCTTTCACTATTTCCGTTGAAAAGTTAACTAAATATAATATATAATTTTATTTTATATTAAAAGAATGCATTTCAACTATTTGAGCACACTAACGACATACACATAAAATAAATAGTTTTGCTATATCCGCGTGGCCATATTAAATCATAATTTATGCGCGTCGACAAGTTATAGCTGATTACAAGCGAAATATGTTAAGATCGTGGCGTGGCTCAAATAAAAAATGTGATAAATTATATTTAAATGTGCGTCGTGTTTTGGTTGTAATTTAAATTTATTTTTGTATATTTCATGCCAAATTTATATATTTTCAAATTAACAACAAAACTCTGTACATACGAGTACATATATTATGAACAGGTATGTTACTCGCTTGTATAGAATATCAGTTGTGCACACTTCTTGATTTAATTAACAAATGCATTCTATACAATGCAGCTTATAATTAATTAGTCAAGCAAGGTGGTTCATAATATTAATTAAACATATTTGTACACAGTGGTCATTTAATATCATTTTATTATAAATATATCACAATGAATTATATGAGTGACTTCATTTTGATTTATTTGAACTGACCTGTACTATATAGATTGTCGACACATTGTATTGAAGCCCATGTATGAGTTTCGGTTAATTTTTTATTATTAAACCAACAAAAATTTTTGCGATAAGACGGATATATAAGTATGCAGCACGCAAATGTTGGCCTTCATAATTTATATTTTAATTTATAATCTTGCTATATATATTATTTTGTAATTCTATATAAATTATTTTTCGAACTTCAACTCTTAATTCTGATGATTTATATACAACTTGATGATACATATTTGTTGTGTTAATTTAAGTCCTTGGGCTAAATGCTATTTTAGCGCAACGAACGACATAGCCTCAATATTTTGCAAAGCTTATAAAATTTCTGTAAATTTCCATAAACGAATTATTTATTATCATTAAAGAATATTTGTATAAATAATTACGTAAATTATGAAAAATATAATAGTTTATTGGCAAATGTATTTTAATAAAAAACAAAATGCAAAATGTACTTGCATTCGTTAGTAAAAATATTGTCACAATGCCAAAAAATATAATTTTTCATATAATGTACTCGTATACAGTGAAGTGAAGTTAGCAACCAAACGTTATAAAACTGAGTTCTAATTTTATGCTGCATACATACATATATACACTATTACTTATAATTAATATTTTATGTACTAGTTATATACACGAAAAATATTGCTTTTGTTTTGGGTGGTTACCATCGGTCCGAATAGTTTTAAAACTACGGAAATATGGGGAGATGAAATGAATAAGAAACTACGAAACAACAAAAGAAAAGTAATGGAATTTTATGTATATATATACGCGCATACACAGCAAAAGAAGGTGGAGTTATTTTACATGGACAGGTAAGAGATAATAAGAAATTGCTTAGCCAGTTATGTTTGTTACGTTTGGATTTAATAATGTGGGCGATTTGATAATTAATTCTATAAATATATTTCATAAATTCTACAAACAATTTCCATTTGTATATAAACAACCACGAACGAAACTCTGAAACAAATCAAGTCCCCAGTGATGAAACAGTTGCTCATTTTCGCATTCTATGTGATTACAAACTACATACATGTTATGACCTAGACTCTATAGAGCTTTGGTTACACTTTTTAGTTACCCTGTTGTTGAGATTCCTTATTGCACGTCAAATAACTTTATAAAGGGTGACCAATAAAAGCTTCCGGAAGCTCTTATTGAATCTTATTTGTCACGTAAGTTCGGTTTGTATCATTTAATATTTGAAAATATTTTCTTTTAAATGTTGTTCGCGACTGGCTCTTAGATGATCCATTCTATGGGTCCAATTTTCTAGCACTCAAGTAATTTTTTAAAAATTTCGGCCAATATTCCGTTTATAACCCGTGTTATGTTCGCTTCTAATGCATGAATCGATTTTGGTTTATAAACATTTGCTTTCAGATACACCCATAAAAATTAATCTAACGAAGTCAGATAACAAAATCTTGGGGCCAATTCACGGACTCTTCCTTGATATGATGTTCTCTTTAAAATTTACTTTCAATAAATCGATGGTTTGTCCTGCTGTATGGCACTTTATACCACGTTGGTGTAGTCGACTTGTAGTTTCTTTTGAAACTAAAAGTCGACTACACCAATATCTTAAATTTTTGGCAAACAAATTCATTGATCATTGCTCTGTAGTCTGCGCCATTGACGTTTACACGCTGTCGTTCCGCATTTTAAAAGAAATATGGTCCGAATTATGATCTCTTCTGGCTGTTCATCTGCCCAAATACGACTTTGTTGACAACTCCATTCAACTAAAAATGAGCTTCTTCGTTGATCGATGACGCAAAGGAAGGTCAACAGGCTTCGATTCTTGAACAAGCTGTATTTTGTATGGTTTTAAACCACGATCTTTGTTTAAAATACACCACAATTTTCCATATAAGACCCAGAGCTTGAGACCGGCGTAGAATTGACTGATTGCGTTGTTCACGTACTTTTAGATATAGCAGCAAATTCACATAAGATCGACTTGAACTCACTCTAGGAGGGTGATGAGTATCCAATAATGAAAAGGTCGTGGAGTTGGACGATTTCGAACACCATTTTCAAAACCCATATATAGATGATTCTTTAAAGTCATATTGGTATATGTGTAAATATAAAATAATTTTGTTAATTTAAACATATTATCGTTAAATTGCTAGTGGTGCCATCTAAGAATCATAAACGGTATTACTTCATTTTGGAAGAATATCTAGTACCTCGTTTAATACAGATATTTCGTATTGTATTGAATTGTACATCGAAACTGTACATCCTATTTTGACCTTTAAGCTCATTGGTAATAAAATGTACAGATCACATTCGAGCTCACTTTTTGATCCATTCAAATATTTTGCTGCGGTTGTACATTTTAACGACCGGAAATTTTGGTGAAGTAAAACTGAAGGGGAAGATACGATTCAATTTATGCTTAAAAAAACACTCTACTTGACATGAAAGTCAAAGCCGATTCGATCAAGAATTGATCTTTTCGACCAAAAAGTTATTCAATGAGCATCTTTACACTTAGGTAACTTTTCTATCCGTAACTTTTTTTACACCCTTCACGTCCACACACATTTTATTTGTACCCGGTAATTTTTATAATTTTCTACCAACAAAAGTAAAGCTCAAAAACAAAATTAAACTAAAAATATACAACAAAATGTCCTTGAGAATATTTCTATTTCATATTTCTTTGTATTGGTATGTTACAATTATTTGAAACTACAAAAATTTTGGTTGAAAAATGAATCCGCAAAAAAAACCTATATTGTAGGTAAAGGGAGCAAAACGAAGTAGTTACCGGATAAAAGTTACCGTAGTGTGAAGATGCACAATGACGTATTCAGACAGAAAAAGGCCTACGCTAATAAGAAATTTACAGATAACTTATACAAGATATAAACTTTTCAAATCCTATATTATGGTTGGTTGAACATAAAAGCTTAAAATATGGGAAGATTAGTTTTTATTGTCAACTGCTGGTCTTACATCCGATACCCAAATTTGGTCACTCATCAATTTTAAAAGGAATTTAAAAGTTACTTGTAATCAATGTTTATTATTTTCTGTTTGCACCAACTTTAACATGCAAGCATACATACTCATAATAGTAGTAATATATTTCACAGTTCAATGCAATATATGACATTTATAACTTTAGTTTATATATATATATATATATATATATATATATATATATATATATATATATATATATATATATATATATATATATATATATATAATATAAGTGTGCATATAGGTACACTTATCTCACGACATGCTACAGCGGCATTAATTAACATCGCGCTTATAATGTTATTTCTTAATAAATTTCTTATCTTTTCTCTACATTAAAAATTATTTATTGTTTATTTATTTATTTTTATATAGAAAATGAAAAATAATGTATGTATTTTATATATATTAAAATTTTATAGTTCAATTGAAATATAATTTCTGTAACAGAATTTTTAATTTCTTCTTCTTAGACGCGAGTATTTATGATTCATAAGGTTTCTCATTAACAATTGTAATCAATGTTATATGTAACTACATTAATGGGAATAAAAGTACACTCGTAATTAAAAAATGTGGTTTCTTCTAATAAATAGTTTACACTCGAATGTACAATAAGTGGTATTGTTCAATATATTACGCATAGCTCAAGTTATGACGATACAGTTAATAAAAGCGATTTTTGATATCCTCGTTACATATATAAGGTAACACAACAGTATAACCCAATTTTTTAGCTCATACAGAATAAACAACGCCAAACTTGAACTATATTCGAGACTAAATATTTAGGTCACAATTTTTATATATTTTGCATTATATTTATTCACAGAATTATTGTTGTCATATTTTATTCATAAAAAAAAATATGTCAATGTGATAATCAAAAACACGAGTAAAAATATCGCGTATATAATGTCATGGCTATTTGAAAATTTGATACCCTCTCGCTCTGCATGTCTTATCAACCAAATAATTTACAAAACTTAAAAGTTTCATAAAACCAACTTTCGAGCTTCATTTATGTACAAGGAAATACTCTTATATATAAATATAAATAATATATATATATATATATATATATATATATATATATATATATATATATATATATATATATATATATGAACAATTAGAAATTTATTTATGCTGCGTGTTAATACATGTGCCGTTTGTTCTAATGCGTGTTATATAAGAGGTTATGAATAGGGTGAATAGGTTTTTGATAACGATAAGAATATGGCGTGTAATTGTTTTGGTCATACATGGTTTTGTACAAAAATGTTAGTAGAAAATAAATTAATTTATATTTTAAAAATTATTAATTATTGATGTATTCAAATTTAAGAACATAAGTAAATTTAAAAATAACAATAAGTCTTAAATTTAGACAACGCATTCTAATCTGAATTCAATATTTCTATCCGCCTTTATACCTGCAAAAGTTTTAATATTATTTGTTATCTGAGTTGCAGTAAAGGTGGCATAGTAATGTAATTGAAACTGGTGAATATCTCAATCACCTAAAAATAACTTAAGGAGCACCAGTCCTGCAGTTGTAAAGTATTGGCAGACCTTATGTTACTCTATCTGCATATTCGATAAGATCATTGTAAAAGTTATAAATTCTCATTTCGAAAGCTTCTTAAATTAATCTATTTTTTTCTCTGCATATCAATACGAAGAAAGAGAAAGTGCAAGAATGAAGGTGGTTCTTGTTAAATTAACCAACACGATATATTGCTTTAGATCGAAGAGAAGAGGTTCACTGTTTCTTGATTTTCAAAAGGAATTTGATCAGGAATCACATTTCAATAAAATATACTGCTCTAGATAATGTGCGGAGTGTCCTATTAAAGAATGCCAACAATATTTTAAACTTGATGAAATTAGTCCTTGATGTATATAGCGGAGTTTCACAATATGTTCAAGTATAATATCAAGCTTCAATATAAATAATATAGGTGGTTGATGGAGTTTAATTTGATATTAATTCAAATAATTATAGGAGTACCGTTTGACTCTCATATGTCTTGGGATATACTTAGATTTCCTCTAAAATTCAGTTAATATATCTCGTCAGTTTAAGAAAAATTAAAAAATTTACATTCGATAAATTTTACTCGTGGTGCTTAGACCACGAAGAATAAATAGACTAATCATTCTAGATTGGACTAGATGAAATTATCATAAACCATAACCATAAAATTATCGCTGGCTAGATGAAAACTATGAACACAATATGTTATATTGTGTTGTATAGTCATTCAGAAATGTGATTTAAATTGTTTAAAGAATTTTGTTTCTAAAACAATTGTAGAACATCAATGATCTTGATTAAATATGAAGGAACGTCAACATTTTGTAGTATAGAAATTTGTGGATCAATGGCAGAGGAACGATTTAAGAAGATAGAGAACAGTTTAAATAATTCTGCTGCAAAACTGAAATCACAACTTTAACGTTACGAGATGGTAGTCTTAGAATTAGACGATGACCAGATGTATAAGTAATATTTTGTGTAGAATAAATTTCATTAGTGAACTAACTGACAGTCAATTAATTCAGCTCTTAATTCACTATGAATTTATAACATTTATTTTTATCAATAATCAAATATATAACTCTAGTACAATATCATCTTTCAGATATAAGCATAATAAACCAACGCTTTCGATGATATTGGTTTAATAGAACACAACTATTGTTTGTTTGTTTTTATCTCTACAATCTGTTTCGAGCTCTTCTGCGGTTGGCTTATTTACGTCCTTACCTTACGCTATTACAGCCAAATCGAGGACGTACGGCTATAGGTCTGATTTACGCCTGAAAATCAACATTCGAAGAGTTGTTGGCGAAATACGGCCTCAAATTAGAGTAAATTGGTGTTCTAAATTGCACCTTGTACGCGCCAGCCGTGGTGGCCATTTGGCCGAAACATATTTAAAAATTTATGTCATAAAATTTTCTATCCAATAAATATTAAAAATATATTTCTTTGTTTTATTATATATGATTTAAACTTATGAATCTCTATAAAAACACCCTTTAGATGGATCACTTCTAAACCTGTAGATTCAGCAACAGACATAATTATAGAGTATATAGCACGGGTTTAGTCACAATCCAAAACAAAATGATCTCCATTTATGTATATTGTGTTTAACAGATAAAGGAAACGCCACACCCAAAGAAATGACTTTAAACCAAGTACCTGCATCATTTGGTCATCGTCAGCACATGCTAGTACAATATTGTTGTGAAATAAAATTAATTAATAAATTGGTAATATTTTAAATAGACCAAATAGTCTTATTTTCAGAAATATGAAACTTTCGCAATATTTCCAATCTTTTATCAATCTTAAGTCAACTGAAAAAATAATTCTAAGTCGACGATTGATGTTTACTTAAACCCGATATGGTGCCACCAAAAATTTATTGAGTAATTATAATTATGTATGTGTATGTAAATTCTAGTTTAATTGGTGTTCTAAATTGCACCTTGTACGCGCCAGCCGTGGTGGCCATTTGGCCGAAACATATTTAAAAATTTATGTCATAAAATTTTCTATCCAATAAATATTAAAAATATATTTCTTTGTTTTATTATATATGATTTAAACTTATGAATCTCTATAAAAACACCCTTTAGATGGATCACTTCTAAACCTGTAGATTCAGCAACAGACATAATTATAGAGTATATAGCACGGGTTTAGTCACAATCCAAAACAAAATGATCTCCATTTATGTATATTGTGTTTAACAGATAAAGGAAACGCCACACCCAAAGAAATGACTTTAAACCAAGTACCTGCATCATTTGGTCATCGTCAGCACATGCTAGTACAATATTGTTGTGAAATAAAATTAATTAATAAATTGGTAATATTTTAAATAGACCAAATAGTCTTATTTTCAGAAATATGAAACTTTCGCAATATTTCCAATCTTTTATCAATCTTAAGTCAACTGAAAAAATAATTCTAAGTCGACGATTGATGTTTACTTAAACCCGATATGGTGCCACCAAAAATTTATTGAGTAATTATAATTATGTATGTGTATGTAAATTCTAGTTTAATGATTTTATTTATGCGAAACGTGATTATTCTTAGATTTTTGTTTAGATGTAATTACTGTTATGAACAATATTAAACCGAAAACAAGAAGACGTATAGGCTTATACATACACACGAGTATGTAATAAAACATATTGCTCCTCAAAAACTTTAACGATTATGTGTGACCATATCGTATATACATAGATTGATATCGATCTTAATCATTTCTATTTTTAGATTATATATAGTCTACGATCGGCGTATAAATCCATTCAAAATCTAATTAAAATAGTTTTTAAACCAAAAGTATTTAAACTATTTAACCTTTTTCTGTTATAATAATTAACTGTGCAAGAATTTACCCTCTCTCAAAGATGTACATATACATGTTCGAATATATACATAAACCTTTGACATAACATCGACTTAAAAATGTCATAGAAAAAATATTTGATTATTTCCGGTACTTGATTTGTGTTGTATGATGCTCTATAATAAGAATAGCGCAGATAAATCACAGTAATGTCGCGTGCAGTATGTCAAATCAATTTAAATATATTTGTTCACGATTTTACGTTATACTTATTGATTGGTTTTATTCGACGATAATGTGGAAGGACATCGGTAATGATCATCAATGTCACTTTTTGCAAGACATATTTCCTTAGAAAAATATCGCGAAATATCAAAACAAAATATTTAAATTAATGTGTAATCTAATACTGTAGAAAATGTTTAAAAAGATGCACACACTTTGAAGATGCCCGAAAATTGACTCTGGTACCAAATACTATAAATTTTCTAAATTTCTGTATAAAAGTAGCAACTAAGGAAAAGAAACATCCCAAAACACATATGGCAATTAATCAATATGTACAAGTCGTTTGCAAAAAAAATCAAATCTTAAGTCTATATCATCTCCTTGTGTACCATATGATATGGTAATGTCTTTACTTCTTATTCTTTTTGCAGTATTAAGACAAAATGTTTAAATGCTTCCCTTTATCATAATCGTTATATATTTACTTACTTACTTAGACTTGTCTTATATAGATATTTTAGTATGCATAATTCTGGGAAATGATTTTAAACAAAGGCGGGCATTGTCTTATAAGCGTTGGCCCTTTGAATAATATTTCTTCGCTGTTGTTATACGGTTTCTATCTTTGTTGTAACATACGAATTTGACGGTTTAAACAAGATATGACTTTTTTTCATTGTATATGTGATTTGATATGAAGATTTGGATACAATACTTGGAATAAGAACAACGATGGTGGTAACCTGGAGCTGTTTGATAATTATCGCGGTCGTATGTTATTTAAGGTTACCAAATTTGTCACAAATAAATATTTCCTATTTTAGATTTATGTGCGAAATGTATTTATCAAAAAAATATTTATACATTATAGTCAATACGGCTTCTGAAGGAATGAATCAATGTATAGTTAATTATAGCTGAATTATCTATGCACGAATGATAAGACATACGTAAAACGGAATCAAGTTTACAACCTAATGCAAAAGAAGGTCCAACTCTATGTAGAACCAAAGATGATGTATTTATATACAAGGCAGAATGCATTTGTCACCTCATTTTGTCAATTTGACCAAATGTATCATCAACTTACCATCAGGTTATATGTGTAGTATGATCAAATATGCAGGGTAGTGACGGACAGCTGTATTATTTTATCGTAGACGTGTGCTATCGAAATTTAACACGAAGTGTAATTTAAACTGAAATTATGGCAAAAAGAGACATTACCTTGATCAAAAAATTCCTGGAATAACCACCGTGTGGCGCTCCCATCATTCCAATTTTAGTTCTGTTTTTTTATTAAGTTGGTACATCTGTTGTTGATATTCCTTCTAAATTAGGGACATAGCGTGATAGCTTGACATTTGCAAAAAAGTTACGTAGTCAAGAGTACATCTATCTCTGTGTGTGTTGACGATTATTTACAATTTTAGAAATGGATTTAAATTTGCAACAATGAACTTAATGGTGCGCGAACTTTGAAAATGTTATCATGATTGGCAACGATTCTCTATAAAGAAAACGAACGTTTACCGGTGGTACGAGCAGTTTAAAAGTGGTCGTGAGTCAATCGAAAATGATGAACGCAGTGATAGACCATCGACATCGAAAACCGTCGAAAACATTGATAAAGTAAAAGAAATGTTGGTCAATACCTGCAAATTAACCATCAGAGAAATAGCGAAGGACTTGAATATTGCCTATGGTTAATGATTTGGATTTCCATCGTGTAGCAGCAAAGTTGGTGCCAAAAAACCTCAATTTCAAGTAAAACAGAGACCTTGAATACCATCCAATAGCCACCGAATTTACCGGAGCTGGCTTCCTGCGACTTTTTGCTTTTCAATCGAGTTAAAAAAACATTACGGGGAACGCGTTCAGCAGCCGAGAGGAAATAATGGAAAATCTCTGATACCGAAAAAAATACAATAATATTCTTTTCGCATTTATTTCAATGCATTTCTTAAGCCTATAGATCGACTTCTCAAAACAGTCTTCAAAATCGTGCTTTTTATAAGCTTAATCAAGTTCAGCATTATAATTATTAACTTATCAATTATCGACGCGTTACTGTTAAAGTCTTTCGCTCTCAAATTTGTTTGGAGGAATATGGTGCTGGTCGTATTTCTTCAATGCCAAAGATCGCATCTCAATGCCAGAGATCATGATAAAAAAATTAGCGCCGCTAATCCTCTTTCTTTCGGTTCTCCAACAAATTGAAAGTTTTTGGTGAGCAGTCTTCAGAAAAATTGTGTTTAGGTACCATTTTGCAGTTACCGTCTGACCCTTTCCCAGCCTAAATTTTTGATCGGGTGAAGTAAACTGACATCATTACTTTTCTTGCTGAGGGTGGTTTGACTCTTATTGGGCTCCACACCGTGAACTGCTGTTTGGTTCCCGGATCGTACTTATAGAATCAAGATTAAATACTGGTGACGACTTTACTAAAGTTGCTTGAATGTCTTTTGTTCGAATTTATGTAGGTGAATTTAGCTAAATTAGTTTCTTTTTGGGCCTCATTTAAAATTCGTGAAACCTATACAGCGGATTTCTTCATGTATCTCAGATGATTCATTAATATTCGCGATACAGCCAGATTACTTAAGGCCAATTCATCAGCAATTCTTGTGTCAATTGTCAATTCTTGTGTCAATATTTCTTATCTCAATCGTCATATTATGATCTTCGGCAACTTTGGAGTTCACCAGAGCTTCGTCATCAATGGAAGATTTTAGTCGACCTTCTTGCAGTTTGTCCTCTACAGAATTATACTCTCGTCTGGAATCTTCGGAACCATTTGAAAATATTCTGTAGAGTCGGTACAAATGTACCATATTATGTAGTTTGATATTCAAAGCATATTTGTAGTGGCTTTAGTTAAAGGAGAAAATACCACCATTTGTTACGCCAGGACGGGTAACACGAGGAACGGTTAATGCGCATAGGTTTACGGTGAAGCTGCCGAAACCTCGAACTGAAGATGCAAAGTGCGAATTTATTTATCGACCATCTAAGAAGTGGAATTCGTTGACTGGTTTTCAATTTCCGTTGAAGTATAAAATGCACAAGTTTAAGGCAGCTATCAACCTTTACTTGAAGGATCGCGCGTTGGGTGCAGGAGCTCTGACAGTTACAAGGAGCTAGGTCAGTCTAAAAGTCCGCCCTGCACCCAACTAAAACAAATTAGTATATTTTTGAGTAATTTTGTTTAAATATATCTGAGCTATTCAAGACAAACGGATTATTCCCTTATCGCCTAACCTAACCGATGTTTAGCAAAATTGTGAACTTTTATTTACTGTAGATTTCCCAAGGATCGTTACATAACAAACATCTACGACAAAACAGCAAATGTACTATCGTTAAGTATTTATTATTAATATTGTAATTGCTAGAAAATGATTAATTAATATAATTAATTAAAAGAAATGTTTTTATGTTAACATATATTTATATAGTAAAATAATAAAAAATATTTATAATATATAAATTGAACGGTTCATAAATAATTACTAACTCGTTAAAAATTATACAACTATAATAACAACTATACAATTTATTCAAACCTCAAAACTATAATATAAGCGCTTATATATTGAATATAATTACATGGAATAGTGACTATCGATGAGCCTCAACTTGTTATTTTAAATAAATATAATCAGCTTAAAGTTGAATTAATTTAATCTGTCTGATTACGTATAGAGTACATATACAGTATAGTATAGTATGCCCAGTATACAAACCTAACATTTTCCATTTACCCTTCGTCTAAAGAATTTTATTTCACTACGATAATGTATATAGTCATGTAAAATATACTGATTAACGTCTTAATACACCAACATTTGTTGTTGTCGATATTGTGTATTAGTATTATACATCTACGAGTGTTACTTATACTATACAAAATATTCTGAGATTTTGTGAGACTCTAAAAGAAAACTTGTTGAAATAATATAATTTGAAATACTTTGACCCAGCGCATATTATTATCAAGACATTGAAAATGTGATAACCTCGTCCCGGGAGCACGATATAGAGTTATATATGGTATACATACATACATAAATATTCAATTCATAAGATAAAATGTTTTACATTGATGTGTATAGTATTGGATAGGAGAGAGATATGAGTGTTGTTTGGTTTAAAGTTTAGGATGCAATGACATACAATACAGACAAACGTATGTTTATGCTTGGATGTACGTACATTATGTTAAGAAATTAATTTATTGAATTTATATTTTATTGAGCTAAAATTCTTTGAATTTTATAGATTCAAAATGTTGTTGTTATTTCATAGTTGAAGACAATGTTCTATCTTGAGCCGCTAATGATGTTTGTACTATAGTTGAGAACTAATATGATACTTTCTATAAACTTGGATTATGTCATTTCCAAGTTAACCGTATATGTATTGAGTATTCTAGTATCGACCATCCAGAATTTGTCTTAGGTGAGTTTAAAAATCTAATTCGGAACAGATAAAACTCATTGGCTGGAAAGTCAAGGCGGACGACCCATCAATTAGATCGTTTGAGTGTTCAAACGCTCGCTTGTTTGAGCTCGCATTATCAATTTGTAGTCGCATGACCGGTATTCGTTATAGAAACCTTCTACCATTTACTTCCCCACGCTCCGTGCACAACTTTTCTTGGTTTTTCTTGGAGTTGAAAGACACAAACAGTCGATTGACATTTTTCTGTCGATCGTCACATGCCTCGATCTTGCATACGTTTTTGGAAGTTGCTCAAACTGTGTTACAAATGCTTATAGGCTTGCCCCGATTTTATGTGACGATAAGCTACATAACGATCCTCTTAAATCAGTTTTCTCACAACATCGATATTTCTGGCACAACCCCTATTTTTGGACGAACTTTACGAGGCTCGTCTTTGAATGCACGTCGTTTGTGTTCAAATTGTACCAATTATAAACACTATGAATGAAGTACTGCTGTTGATTTAGCCCCTTTCGAAAATCGCAAAAAATCATCATACGAATTTTTCACGACAGTTCCATATTTTCATTGAATTCAAGAAAATAAAAAACAATGTTGCGATGCTAACTGACAAATGGCTTTTGAGAAACATAACCTCCAAAACTGTTACACTTTTTGACTGACAAAGAGATTTGCATCGAAAAGAACTAGTATTACCATTGTCTAAAAACTTTTGTGGCAGCCCTCGTATTATAGGCTATATTTACTATACTCCAAAGACTTACCTTTAGATTTATTAAAATGAAGAGGACATTTCTTACCAATATTGAACTAGCCCGATTCTAGAAATAGCTACAAAAGTCATGACACTGGAAACATGTTTTAAAAAGAGGTTTATAAAGTTAATGATTATACACCAACACCTTGCTTTGCAACGTTTCACATTGCATCGTATAACATCTAAACTATATGATTGAAATTTCATATAATTTCAGAATTTTAGAAAACAAATTAGTTCAATCAACAATATTTCAGAATCGTGGAATGAACTCACACCAACTTGTATAAATGCTATAAAATATGACCAGAATATGTTCGTAAAAATCCTAACGCTAGTCATATCGATGTTCATGACATATCGGTAGTTTGTACAAAAATTCTTAATCTGGCAAAAAAAATTAATTTGAGGGAATGGACAAAGCTGGTATGAAACAACTTATTACAACACAAACAAAATAAAGATATGACCAATAATGATTTGCATAAAACGAAAATTCAATAGAAAAGTAAATGGAAACTCCTAAGTAAATGGAAAAATCTTACGTCAAAATAAATTAGAAAAGCTATCTGTCGCTTCTATTTTTACACAATAGTGTTGCACCTAACTGATTCATCCTTTACTGATTTCGTAAGTTGCCATAAGAAGATTAATTTGGAAAAAAAAGAAAACGATCCAGGAAACATGGAGAAATATTTTCAGCCATCAACATCTAGCAACTACTGCACCGTCCGATACAGATGTATGTTTATATATATAAATATATATATATATATATATATATATATATATATATATATATATATATATATATATATATATATATATATATATATGTATATATATATATACATATATATACATATATACATATATAGACATATATACATATATATATATATATAAATATATATATATATATATATATATATATATATATATATATATATATATATATATATATATACATTTATCATATATCTGATGATAAGGGTACTCTATCTGACCATTTATACTATCAGTCTAGTATAAATGGTTCGAGTTTGAATCCATTTAATATGAGTTTGTGCCAGAGATTAAATAACCAAATAGAGACATGAAATACAGTTTGGTTAAAAATTAAGCGGCGCTGATGGATTAGTTGAATTTATTAACAAATATGCGAAACATGATTTATGTCAATATATAACCGAAAACGACTGATTGTTTGTAAAACAACATTTAAATGTCTCCATATACATATACTAAACGGCATATAGTAACATTATATTTTATTTTAAACAAATTTTAAGTCCAAAAATAATATTTGCAAATGCATTAAAAAACATTTCTTTTTTGCGCTCATCTCTGTATATACATATGTACATATATACTCGTATATTTACCTATTTATGTTGTTTAAAGATTTTCTAAACTAAAATTCCAATTAGCTGATCATCTCTCTCAATGCGACGACAAAACTAATGATCTATTAGCATGGTAATGCTGATCATCGTTGTATTTTCTAATTCAGGAAGTTTAACCATTTATGCTTATACGAGTATATATGGCTGTTTGTGTTATATGTAGACATTATAGTGTTTTGTATTTACTAACCTGAAAAAAAAAAGATAAAATAAATTGTAATCTCCATGAAAGAAATGTTTTGTTTACACTTCGAAACCACAAAAAAATGGTAAGCAAATTTGCAGATGGATCGAATAAAGCTGCTGGTAATGATGATGTGATGATGGATTTTATAACAATTTTTGCAAATATTTTTTTATTCGAATTTTTGGTTCAATATTTGATAATCGATTAAAAACTACATTTTATAGTGGTTTGGTTATAACACAAAAATTTCTATATAAATTTATTTTTAATTCATTATCCAATGTATTCAACCAAACAAACGAATAACAAAAAAATCTCGTGCTTAAATAATTAAATATTTAAATAATTAATAGTTTAAAAACTATCGTCTTCTTCTTATATCTGTACAGATATATGGTATATGTATGTGCGCTCGCACCAAAAATACAGAAGCTAACATATTTCAAGTTAACCGTGAATTTACACTAACAACGTAATGCATACACAATGTATATTATTTATTTATTTATTTACTTTTTTATAATAACAATAAGAAAATGTAAAGATTTTTAATTGAATCTATATACATACATACATATATGTAGAATATAGTAATAGAATTTCGAAATCATAAATAGACGAGAAAATACCTAACGTAATTTCGACGAGAGCACCTTAATATAAACGATAGATAGATTTGAACATCTTCAACATAGAAATAAAAGGAACCGACTATTTGACAATTAGAAGATTTTTTTTTAAATATTTATTTACTTAACAATTTTCATTTGTTCTTTAAATGCGTGTATGGCCTATATATGTTTTCATCTTTACCATGATAGATATTATGTCTGTTAAGGGTTCTTAAGATCTTTCGAGGTTCAATCATACAAAAGAATTATATTTGGAGATGTTGGACCACCGTAATTGATTTATGTTAAATGTATAAATCATTTAAAACGTTCCTCGTTTTTGGTAACCAAAATATTTAGTATACCAAAGGACCAATGTTACAAAAATAGAAACAGAATGATTGCTTTCTGTAATGTAATCTAATAAGAAAAGAATAAGATTTATGAAACAGTTTTGGGTGAATTTGCTTGTACAGGGTTAATCCGATTATGACTAACTAAGAGTCGTAACATTTTTGTATTTGGTAAACATACCTTATATAAAACTTGAGCCAAGATCTTATATTTGTGCCATATACGTACGTGGTTAAGATACAGATCAATAGGAGTTATAGTTAAGATTTTACTATTTCGATTTTAGTGATCAAAAAATTAAACCAAAAACTTTACCTGCAAACAACTCGGTATCTACTGCCAACTCTATGCGTGACTACTAGATCGTATATGACTGGTTTATGTTCTTATGATTGAATTCAATGTATTCAATGTTTATTCTAGGTTGAACGTGTATGAATGTTAGTTTTAAATGAATATCTTAGCAGAACTGACCGGTTAACAGAGTGTGATGATATTAGATACAAACGATGGAAGTTGAATTAAAAAATTATTACATCTCAAATTCCTAATAATTTAAACATTTTATTGCTGCGGACCATCTTAGAATACAAAGCTCGAACGAGAAACTATTAATGGACTATTTTTTTAAATCTATTAGAAAAATTAGCACGTTTAATTTTTAACAGACATGTCACTCGAAAATAATATTTTAAACAATGTGACCAATAATAATATAGTTAATAATTTACATAATCGTTACAAGGTGTTGAAATTTTAGAAATTATTATTACTGTTTTATTTGACGTTAAATACAAATTGACAACACGAATGGTTTCAAAAAGTCATTTTCATTCATATACATATATAATTGTGATGCTGTGAAGATGTTAAATTATGAAACACTAAAATATTTGTGAAATCATAATTAAATTAAAATTAGAAAAGAAGCTCCATGCTATTATGAAATATTGATTAGGTTTATTCGTTTTGAAATTAAGAGTTTGATTAACACCTGCATGCGGATCACAACGTTTTGGATGAATTCGAAAACACAAGTAAATCCATTCATAGAAATGATTTTAAATTTTTCTGTTTTACGAGTAATTTATGAATGCGTTAAGAATTTGATCGTGGTTAATTAACATATTGTATTATTGTTAAAATTAGGATGCCTTTAATTTCACAGAATATACAGGTCTTGTGGCGCAATGGATAACGCGTCTGACTACGGATCAGAAGATTCCAGGTTCGACTCCTGGCAAGATCGTTGTAAATTTTTTTCGTTATTAATGAAACATTTATTGTATATAATATTCGAAATTTTTAATGGAAATTATCAGCATGCACTCAATTAAAAATGCAGCTCATTTAGACTCCAGGAGTAATCGGTTGGATCAAAGGTTTAACTCAATTCTCCAATGCTTTCATCTATAACATTTAAAAACTCTATAAATCTACTTTTCTTTGATGCTAATTAGAATTGGTTAACGAATGTATTTCAAATATTCGTAAAGTTTCGCCATCATAGTGTTTACTCATTAGTTAAGAAACAGGGAAATATTTTGCCATTTCCAATATAAAAGCTCTCTAATTTTAAAAATGGATTCCTTCACCATCAGTCATCATGTGATGCCATTTATTACATATAATCAATTCATTTACTCTACAAATCGTATTTTTATCGGTACCTGTGCAGTGTTTTTTTTATAAACATAAATAACATTGTAGCGCCCACCATATGGATCATCTAAACTTTTACCAATTATGATAAAGTTTAAAGTCAAAAAATTTTATGTTTAGAACAAATAGCGGGGAAATCTGGAAATTAATCTATTCCAATTCTATCCAAACATGTATTTTTCATTAAAAAAGTAATATTGTTAAAATTATATCTGATGGTGTCCCTATTCGAAAATCATATTTTTTCAGAGATAAATCTATAATCCTTGACCATCTTTGGTTAACAAGTAAAGTAAGCCCTCGTTTAAACGAAAATAGGATATCGTTAAACTAGGGCCAACGGTTCAACAGTTACACTTAAAACACCCAACCGTGAATTACTTTGCAAACAGGCTACTTTCTCTGCCACGAGGATGACAGTTTGAGCTTTAAGCGGAAAACAAAATTAATCTGCGAAATGGGTCCAAAACTTATATACACGGATAGCATCAACATTTAAAAAAAAACGTTACAATTTTAAATCTCTAGCACTGATTATCACCAAATATTCCATCCAACCCTCCATATATTTCTGGTTCTTATTTTAGACAATATTCCCGCGCCAGTCTGTATATAATATTTAATTTTTAACCTGTTAATTTACTTAGCACTTACACCAAAGCATTTTTGTCTCTATATAAGTACTATATGCTTGTCCCACAAGTGGAAACAATAAAAGAAAGTGTAAGAATGCCGCTGAGTCGATTAATTTACATAATTCAAGTGTTTATCGGCGAAACAAAATTTTAGCATTCGAGTGGTTTAGCGATACACATATTCACGAGTCTTTAATATCTGACGCCTCAAATTTCACCGCTCTTCACATTACAATATATACTATATAATAGTTTACCATAAATTTCTCACACATCACATTTTTTACTTTAGTTCAATTTAATAGTTTTTGTTAATTTTTTATTATTTATTTATAACATCTCTATTTTATTTTCATAAACAATATTTTTTTGTTTTATTATTTATCTAATCATTTATCCCCCCAAAGACAAAAACCTAAAGAAAAGAATCGAAGTTAAATAAAAACACCAAATAATAGTTTTTTGATTTATCTGCCACTGTGTTTAGTGTTTACTTTACGTATTTCGGTAGCTTTTGGGTTTTTAACATTTAAAACTATTTTGTTAGGTGTTGTATAGTTATATTTATTTTTGTATAATATTATCATATTTGACATTATAAAACATAAATCGACAGTTTATATATATATATATATATATATATATATATATATATATATATATATATATATATATATATATATATATATATATATATATATATATATACATGGTAATAAAGTATTTTGAAACTATTAAAAAATTATGAAATGATTTTAGATGAACCAAACTAGTTATAGTGCTTTACAGGTATGTACATATAGGTATTTTCAATAATTATATATAATTTGTAAAGGTTAAATAAGCTTTTGTTTATAGTTGGATAGATTTTACGTTGATTGAGTGAAAATTGTTCGACAAAATAAGTTTTCAGTCAATTGGCAGAAAATTTTTATATGGAGTTGATAAAACATAATAAAATGGTATTGGCTTTTCTCAAACATAGGTGTTAAATCGAAATCGTTTTAGGCATAATTTATGACGAATGTACTATAATTAAGCTATAGATCTAAAGAAATATTTTAAAGGTCAATATAAAACATCAGCTTTGATATCATCAAAATTATTTCGAGGAATATTCAATTTAGTTCCCAAATTAATTATATGCTATACTACGTTAGCCTTCGACCATCGAGGAATATAATTTCACTGCCGCCTAAAAATGAGTATTTGCCATATCGTTCAAACTTGATTATTAACACGATTTACGCTAAACAAGAAAATACCACTTTTTAGTAGGATTTTAGCAGACAACTTTACTGCCTCGTTTTAGGATCTGGATAGAATATTTATATGCTTATAATTTGGATTAGAAGGAAAAGCGCATATGGAAGCATGATGTAAACATTTATTACTTTCATTAGGCATAAAAACCTCATAAATTGTTTACACATCCCATTTACATTGGGATGAGCAGCAACGAGCAGACAAAATTTAACAAAATTTTACAGAATTGCATAGAGAAAAACCAGTAACAAAAAATGACGAATTCAAAGACCTAGAATAATAACGACAATCAAAGATTGGCGTAATGCGATCTGCTAAATAGTAACTTCTTGAATAGATACTTTGGTTCTTTAGCTAGAGTAGCTTCTTAATAAAAGAACAGATCTGAAACTCATAAAAACTAGTTAAACTTCAACCAAGAACAAGTGTAGGTTAAAATATAATCAAATTGCCTAATTCCACGATAAGTTTCTTATAAAGAATGTCGTGATTTAAAGAATCAAAGGCCTTTGAAAAATCTCAATTCACTGTTTTCCATATTATACCGAATATCATCGCTGGATTCAAAAACGCAGTATTTGTACCATAGAACTTTATAACCCCAGCTTGAAAGACATTGAGTAAACTATTATTATGGACTGAATTTGGTTTTTTATAATACTATCTCAAAGGCTTTGAAAATGGAACTTAAAATACTGACAGATCTTAACTTTAATAACTCAACAGGATTACTAATTTTTGGAATTGGAATTTTGAGTTTCCCTTGTTCGGGAACCAAAGAAAAGGTTAAAATTTTGGGACTAAACAGTCCCAAAAAAATTCGTTTCACCAATTTTAACTCTACCAAGACCAGAAGATTCTGATTTAACTTTCCAAATAGCAGACTGTAACTCCACATAGGAAATATTTGAAAATGAAAGTGGATTAAAGCACTCATCCTCATACTAAAATACCATTATTTCTACACCAGCTTAGATCTACTAGTTTGTAAAATAAAAACCTCTCACTATCTCCGAATCTTTTCAATAAGCAAAATTTATCAACCCTAAATTGTACAATAATTTCTCAGATATCCATGGAGGAGATTTAGGTTTAATTATCACTGATCTAAGAGGAACACAACTATCGAAACCCGAATTACTAAATTCATTGAAAAGCTGGATTTGACTTGTAGGGGAATCAAGAGATGAAATGCTATCCCAAGGAATCGAAGGTGGGTTTATTAAATACAAGATCGGTTAGATCAATGTTTGTTTATTATTGTTGCTTCAGAACAGACTTGTTAAAGTAGAGATCAATTTTTTATATCGAGTAATTCATTGAGAGAGCTTTTGATTGACTATTGAAAGCTTTACCATATACTTCTTTTTCTCAAAGATATTGATATCTTTTTAGACATAATTTATGACGAATGTACTAAAAGCTATAAATTTACAGATAGATAAGCAAGAAACATTTTAAAGATTAATATCAAACAACACTATAGCTCTGATTTCATCAAAATTATAATTCGAACAATATTCCATCGCGAAATTTTAATTCCACTGCCATCTAAAATGTATATTTGATATATCGTCATTGTCAACATTGGTAATTCATTTCTCATATAAACATTATAAACACGATCTACGCTAAAAAAGACAAAATGCCTTTCTTAATAAATCTCACCAAATTTTAGTAGGATCTCACTATATTATTTTTGAAATCAAAAGGAGATATGGTTCGAAGCTCAACAGAAAGAAACCAATTTTATCGGACTCGAAAACAACAATCAGTCAACCACAAACCAATAAATCGACTAAGCACTTTACTGCCTCGCTTTAGAATCATGATAGAACAAGGAAGATGGTACACAAACTCCAGTAATTTCCAGAGCTTTTCGTTGACGACTGAAAGCCTTACCAAATACGTCTTTTATAACATGTCTACGAAAGAAAAAAATAAACTATAATTGTCTGCCACCACGTCTGTAAACATCTCGTAATTCATAACAAAAAATAATTAAATATCTTTAAAATTAAGCGCCATTTCGAAACACTCACAAACAACCTTAACATCTTTCAATATTAATATCCAGTTAATATGTAGTCGCCACTCTGCGTATTAAATATAGAATTTTCACTTAAAATGTACGTAGAAACAATAGACACATTAAAACTAAAATAAATAAATCTTATCCAAAAAAAAAACAAGAAGGTAAATTACCTATCTGTAATACGCGACGACTGACTATACTTACTGTTGTCTTTCCGATTTTTTTTTTTTTTGTTATAATTCAATTAAGCGTATTACACATTTTATTTTCAGTAGCATTTATAAATATTTTTATTTTATTTAAATAAACAATATTTTCCCTCGTCTTGTGTCGTTTACGCGATTAAACCAAAAGATCAGCAGAGTATAGAAACATCGTCTTCCTTGTGTCTTCGTTTTATACTTCTTCTGCTTCTGTATACGACGTTACAAACGTCTCAATATTTATCCTCATTTAAATAAATATTTTTTGATTTTAAAACTCTTCAACTATATAAGGTCGATATATTTTCTTATATGTGCATACGGACAACAAATAAACATGCATATAAGATGATTTTAAGAACTGTACAAAAAAAATCTGAAAAGAAAGCGCCGCTTTATCTTAATATATACAAGTATATGATATACGTACACGTAGTGTATGTACTTACAGGTTTCAAGTTCAATTTTCATTCGAACATACGATTTTTCGTTTATGTGATCAGAATTGATTTGTTTTTTGGTAAACTTACATCTTTAAACAGTGCAGCGTTTAAACTATTTGTTTTATCTTAAAATATTTTTTAAATTGATTTCTTCTGTTGAGAAAAACGGTATAGATAATAGAAAAACAATCGGCGTTAGCATTTTCAATTAGACTAATTATGATGGTGTTAAAAATTCGTTATGAATACAGGAATTATATAGAGAAGATGAATGCAACAGGTTAATACACAAAATGAAATACCTATTAATTATTAAGTTTTTCACGTTGATTTAAGACTAGTAAAAGAAATTGCCAAATTTTTGGATTGTAAACTGCATGCCGTCATTTAAATTCTTCGAAATGTTTGTGTTTTATTAATTTATTGCAGGTTTAATGTAGTATTTAATGAATTTATGAATATATTACTACACACACTTAGTAGCAATAAGCCATGAGAATATAGTTTTTAAAAGAGTAGCTCAAGGCATTGGATTAAATGGACAACTAATGAATATATGATTATGTGGTCAGTTAACATAACCAAATATCAAACATTTTTACGTAGCACCGTAATTGCAAAACTCCAGTGTGTTACCTGTGAATTTTTGACAATTATAAATTTGTGAAAGACCATTGTGCGGTAAACCATAAATAACCGATAAATATATTAGCACTAAACTGTAGCCCCATAACTGAAAAGCTAGGGTCCAATATTACATAATTATACAATTTAGCCTGAATGTAGACCATTTTCTAATTAACTACATTATTTTCAATCTTTCCAGCATTCTGGATTTAGTCTGCTTTGTCCAGATGAGATTTGTAATCTTAATTTTGATCGACATATTTTTATTTGTTTGTAGAGCCTGGATGTAATGTGAGCTGATTTACTCTTATTTAAAGTGTCTTCATTTATTTAATCACTTGCCTTTCTGTTCTCATAGATTTCTCAATTGATGGTTAATCGATCAGGTCTAAGCTAACTTAAGTAAATTTCTGAACGATGTAAGTTTAATTTTATTTTATATTGCTTGAATGAATGAGTTAACAGAGAATTTTGCATGATGCAAATGGAATATTTTGCTTCTTGGAAGTGTATACCGTTGCTAGTATGAATAATAACCGAGTGGATGTTGGAGTTTGCATTCCACCATTAAAATACGGTGAAAATTATAGCATCTATATAATAAATGCCAAAATGATTGGGATTATTAGAAAAATTAAGTTGGCAATGAATCATCTCAGAAGGAAAGTTTATTTACTATCCCAAGCTGTGGCTGGTTCAAAACTAATTAGTAAGGAAAGGAGTGCTCAGGGCAACGTCTAATAGAATTCGTTTTGAATATTTTCGATCTTTTGTTAGGAGATAAATGAATATAATTTTATGAATGCGAAACTAATGATAATTTCATTAGTTTCGAGAGAATCTGTGGAGAAAATGAGAGAGTGATTTTGTTCAGAAATGTCAAATAAAAGGAAATAAGTCGTTAGAATGATGTAGTGTTCCTTTGAGCGTTTCTTTAAGGAAATCAAAGAAGACACTACAATGATTCGAACAATAAAGCGAGTCAAATTGAATCATGGAAATGTCTGCATAAACGTCATTTGAGTGTGTGATACTTGTAGTGTTGTAGAGCTTCTTAAGTGCAACAAATATGGTCAGAACTGAGTAAACTTCCTTGTTCTCATATGATTGCATGGATTGTAACTGTAATATTAAAAAGGGGTAGAAGTGGATATAAGACTATGTATGAGTTTATTATAATGACCGGTATTGAAGTATGAGAGCGGATCGTTGCGTGACATGGTAATTGGTAGAAAACGGACCAAATGGCTCCTATATAGGTATTGGAACTAGTGCGTTATAAAAAAAGTTTGCTTGGACTTAGACTCAGTGTAATTCGGGAAGTTTCTCAGGTTTCTAATTTTAAGAATTATATATTACTTGAATATTTATTAATTTTAGCTCATAAACCAAACGAAACGAAGAAACTAGTCAACTATATATATTGTGCCTAATAGACAATAAAATTATCAGTACTTTCACCACTTATGAACAACTTTAACCCTATTTAAACTTAATCATAACCTTTTTGTACAGTCACGTGAAGAAATCTACCATACTAACGCTGTTGGTGTTAAGAAATTTCAACCACGTGATTTTACATATATAGGTACTAGCAATACGCACATATACATTTAAGATCTGATGATATCGGCACCTCGTATCGACCAAAGGTAAAATGGTCTTATCTAACCAATAATTAGGACGCTTCAATTAAACACTATCTGATAAGCGTTCCTATATTATATGCAATAAAAGCTTCGATCATAGTCACCTCTCAAACTATTTTATTTTTGTGTCTTGATTTTTGAAAAAAAATTGTTCAGGTTCTCAAAATAAATATTATTTTTAAGAAATGTTAACAACATGCAGCCGATGTACAAATTCAACTCTCGAATCCTCTTGTTCCTCCACTGTTTGTTCTAGCACAACGCCTAAAACCGGTAGGTCTGGTTCACTTCAGCTTTTGGACGATCTAATCGAATGCAGTCACGAATGCGATGGCGTAACAATAATGTGCAATCGTTATTGTACGATAAATTCTTCTGTATCGAAAGTAGAAGAGGACATCAGACGGTATACATTTGTGACAATGAATAATTTGGAATTGTCGATTATAACTTTTGGTGCGCGTATTATTTCGTTGAAAGTTCCTGGCAATATTAAAGGGCCAGAAGACGTTATACTCGGTTTTAGTACACTCGAAGATTATGCTAAAAATGAGGATTATAATATTGGCGGCTTAGTTGCTAAACTAAAACGAACCGAACTTGATTTCAGCGAGATAAATTTTGAGTCGTATGTGAGTAGCACATGTCAACTGGTCTTGTCATGTGTGTTACGAGAAGAGCCCGAAGTGTGTCCATGTGATTTGTTTTTACAAATAAAATACACTGTATGCAAAAATAATACAATAACGATTGATTATTTGGCCCGAGTTGCTCGACCCGTTTTATTTAATATTGGTCACATGCTATATATGAATTTGAATGGTTTCAATTCGGAAAAGGAAGATATCAAACATCATGTGATATTTATAAATGCGGATAAATTTTACGACGAGGACAGTAAGATAATGGAAAGTGTAGACGATACAATATATGATTTGCGTATACCGGTTAATTTTGAAACAATTTTGGATACGGATAACGACTTTCAACAATGTTACATGGTGAACAAAGATCCAAACGAGGAGCTTACATTTGTCTCACGAATTATAGAACCAGATTCGGGTCGTGCCTTCGAAATATATACAAATCAACCGTCAGTATTTTTCAAATCAACTTTGTATTTACCACCATGTAAAGCAACCGAAGAAAGCGAGGAGAATGAAACCGAAGAAGTACCAATTGCGTATGAAGCTCGAGACTGTGAAGATTGCGAGGAAGTTGTACCTCCGACAATCATTAAGCATAGTAACTTTCCTCATTGTTTTCTCAAACATAAAGCAGTTATTAGTCCAGATGACGATGTTGTAACTCGAAGAGGCAAAGGTAAAAAAACGGCTGACTCGTGTACCATAAATAGTGCATCTACTGCAGAATTAAGTAGCGAAAGCAGTATTTGCGATTATGAAAACTCTGGATTTTATTTTAAGTCATTTGGTATGCCCCCAAAAGGTTCAATTTTGAAACCTGGCGATGAATACCATCACACGGTTTTGTATAAGTTTGGCTACTATTGTCCATTGGAACAACCAGAAGACGATAGTTGCTGCAGTGAGGCTAGTACAACTGATTCGAATACAAATAAATAAAAAAAAATTCTTAAATGAACTCCTGGGTTTTATTTTATCCAATCGTTGACACCATCAAACCGTTTTGTCAACAAATTTATTAAGCATTCAAGCACTCAACAAAATTGAAACTGAGGCGACATTAAACAAGATCGTCAGTAAACTTTCAGCCAACTTCTTTATACACACATACATAAACATACGTACATCTTAGGTATTGTCAATTGATATAATCACAAACTCGGTTTACGTACCTAAATTAAGCCAAAGAGTTAATTTCGAAATGTATAAGACATCAAATACGTTCAAGTGGTTTTGGATAATGTGTATATTTAACATTTTTAAGATCACAACAACAATAAAATATCATTTCTTATATAGACAGATATTTTCTATATACCTTAATACTTGGTTTTTAAGCCGCGATGCTAACAAATTTTAAATAAATAAAAACGGGCTACCGCTTTTAAAATTTCTTAAACAAACTTTAAATTTTTTTTTTTAAAGACGAACACAACGAAAAATATGATATTTGGTTTGAAAGAAGATCGAGAAAAAATGTTTTGTTTACCTTTGATGTGCATTTGGCTTAAACTTTATTGTCTTAAATGGTTTTTTATTGTTCGGGAATATGATCGAAAAATTATAAATCAATGTAATTTTAAGATCCTAATATCGATTAACACTAATCTGCAAGTAATCCTTGACATAGTGTTTAAGCAGGATCATTTGGTATTGCAATAAGATTGTTGTTTTTTAATGGTAGGAACGTAAACATTGATGGCCGTACGAAATCAAGATGTATAAGCAGCTTAAAATTATATTGAAATTAACGCAGGATTTCAAAAGAGTTAAACTGTTTAGAAAATAGAGAATTAACCAAGAAATAAAGTTAAAGCCAAACTTATTGGATTAAGCTCGAGTAAGTCTTCATATAGCTACAGACCTTTAAAGTCTTCCGTCGACAACTCTTACTTTTGCATTATGCTAGAGTGGCAGGGAGATGCATGCATCTTTGATTCCAAAATTTTAAGGAGCAAAATCACATTAATAGATTTCATCAAACAAATTATTAGTTAATTAAACTACAGTTACCAAATAAAATTAAGCAAGTTTATGTGAACTACAAAGCACATTATTGCTAACTTGACACATGATTGCTAACGGATTTGTCGATATCGGGAAAAATCCGATATCAGATTATTTCATAATAGCCCGTCTGTTGTTGATTATCACTAATCTGCAAGTAATCATTGGCATGGTATGTTTCCGCAGGATAATCAGTTGGTGTTGAAATAAGGTCGTGTTTTATTTTATCGACTCAAAACTTTGGGTTTAGACCTACTGTATGAACATAGCAGTTCATAATATGGATAGTAATGTTAACATCGATGGACGTACGAAACCTAAGATATATAAGCAGCTTACAATTATATTGGATTTCAAAAGAGACAAGTTGATTAACTTATTTTACCAAGAAACAAATTTAAAGCCAGTTCAAACTTAGTGGATTAAGCTCGAGTAAGTCTCGGACTTCCACAGACTTAAAAGTCTTCAATCTTCAGCTCTTACTTTTTCATTATGCTAATAGTCAGTGGGCACATGCAAGCATCCCATCACGATAAAATCAAGTTAAAAATTTTAAAAATCATTGGATATTGCTGATTAACAAATGTAACATGAATTCTACGATCGATCATTCTACATGTAATTTTCTAACTGAATTTTATTGCTATATCTGGAAAAAACTCGATAAGTTATGGATAATTCGAAAACACGTTTCCCTTAAAATCCTGTATTTTTCTACAGAAGCCTTTCTAGTTTTGATAATACAACACTTAAACTTAAATATTAAAAGTATGAAAATTTGCTCGCACTCGAAGACAGACAATTTCTATCTTGTGCCGCCGGTTGTGGTTTTAAAGCGTTAGGCGATTATTTTCGGAAAGCTTATTGTCACACAATCCAATCTTTGGAAATTATGAATCATTATAGGATAAGCACTTTATAAAACCTTTTAAACAGAGCCCAACTGACATTACCGAGTAACAAATATAATGTTTGTCGTTTTTTACTACACCAAATAATTATTTCGGTTAAACTACGATTGGAGCTTTTGGACAGTTGAGTCAAACTAATTTTGGACAAACGATATTTTTATAAGAATTACACCCGTCACAATATTCGGTAAATTAAATTCCGGAAAACACATTATAAACAAATTAAAATTACCTGGATCCATTTCGTAGTTAAAGACCATCAATTTTATCAAATCTCGATCGTATCAATATTATCCTTTTTCGTAAATTTATTAAATCACTTTTCACTTTAATTTAATTTCACACTTTAAATTTAAATCACCAAAATATTTTTTTATGTATTCACTATAAATATCACTTATATATAAATTGATTATATTTATATTGATATCAGCTAACAGCACGCGCGCCACACAATAATTTTTTTCACACTTTAATCGATCGTTTTGAATCGATCATGTATGCAATTTAATTAGCATAAAATTTAAATTAACCGAAATATTTCAAAAATCAAACGTCGACTAATAATACAATATACAAATTTCTTATAAGAACTACTAACTGATTCAAAGATCTGTCGTGAATTGACGATCGTAACAGTAAGTATAAGAAACATGATTGTTCATCTCTTTTCTGTTTTTAAATGAAAAAGGATAGAAAATAATTTTTTGTTTCTTACGCTTATGTTTTCTTAAATGAAATTGATCATGCATATGTACTATACACGGGTACCGAGACGAGAAGAAGAAGATAAAACAAAAACTTATTTAAACATCATATTTTATAAAGAAAAAAAAATCATAAAGCGAATAAGAAACAAATCTCTTATGTAAACACAAATTTTGTTTCATGATTTGTGGGATGATCGTGTAAATTAAATCGATCGCTTTAAGTTTTGATTTGATCAATTAAAAATTATATACTTGAAGTTGTGTTACATACATATATACTTATGGTTATGCAATCGTTTTGTTGTACAAATGCAAATACAAAATGAAACAAGTTGATCGTGTACATGATCTATATCGTCAGTATTATATTGTTAAAATCAAAATAAAAATATTTAAGAAAATGGGAGGAGTTTTGCTTCAAGACGGGAAAACTACATTTTTGTAACGGCCAATCTAAACTAAAAAACCGTATGATAAATGGGCGTGGATTATTAAAATATGGAGGAACCGTGAAATAAATAACAAGAAGATGTACAGCTTAGATTTTTTTATGAATCGATCTTATTTATCTTATGTTTCTAATTTGATGATTGCGTAAATCTTTTAGATTGATACAGTATTCGTTTTGATTTGATTAGTTTTAATGAATGGTGCAACTTATTTTTATTATGATATATGTAGTAGAGCTGGTTAAATATTGAATGTTCTGTTTCAGGTTTGATTTATTGTTTTGGTTGCAGTTAGCGTTTAACGACTTGTTAATATATTTAATTGTTAGTAAAAGAATCTGTAAAGTACATGATTGTATGAAATTCATTTTTAGAAAATAAAATTGGGTTCATTAATTTGGTGGGACCGTTAACTTTTGCCTTAAGAAAAGTTGTGACTGATGTAATTTTAAGAAGTTTTTATAAATCATTTTAAAACACGAAGTAATTTATGATACAATAAATATTTAAAAATTGTAATGTGATTTTTATTTTCTACTAGTAAACTACAACCTTAACCTAAATATTTAAATTCAATAATGTTTTTTATTTTGAAAATAATATTTTTAAAAATTATTTAATTATTTATATATCTACAATAATTTTGTGAACTGCGCACATCTCAATTTGAGCTTATAAGCTTATTCGTAATGAGGATGTAACTTATTAAAATATTTAGTTAACCATAGAATTTATTTTCAAAACCGGCCATCATATTATAACACCAGTTGCTTCGATCGATTGTTAAATCACTGGTAATAATAATCTATGGCTTATTTTAACGTATTGGTGCACATTTTAAATGGTCCGTCCAACCAATGTTCTTACGCACAAATGCATTTTGTGTCATCCGGTGCATGTTAATTTTTGGTCAACGGCGAGAATCGAGGTGAAGAAACACTTTCTTAACCATTAAGCTACAATCGACGTCATTAAGCTGCTACGTGAGCTCTATCTGCGACGAATCACTGGTACGTCACAGGTAAAGCTCACGTTTTTTGGTACTTTTTAATTTTTCTACTCATATACCGTGACATGATAGGATATTTTCAGATCGTTATGTAGATGATCGCTATGGGGCAGCACATGGTAGTACAGAAATACAATATTTGAATATCTGGAGTGTTGCTACGACAAATGATATTATTAGGTCCAATATATAATTAAGCGACTATAGATGATAGTGTAGCTTTTTAAAATTCTGATGCCGCTGCAGGATAAATCTGGATCGATGATTTACATTATGATGCTGCTTATAGAATTTGGAGAATTTTAAAATTAAATTATGTATAACATAAAAAAATTAACTAATTTTATTGAAATCGTCATTTTCATTTTTAATTTTCATTTAAACATTAAGAACCGAGCAATGATCATAACGAACAAATAATAAAAAATATGGACAACTCTTTACCATGAGACTTAATACCAACTTAAGAGGTTTGGTAAACGAAAATGTATGTAAATTTTGACATCTAACATTTTCGCCAGTTAATTTTTTTTTTGACACAATAACCAAACACTGTTAAGAATTTTCAATTTTGGTGTTCAAATAAAAATTAATTGTCTTTAAATATTTACATACTGTAGCTGGAATACGTATAGTTGAAGGTTGATGAGCTTTCTATGTATCAATTATTTAAATTCCATTTATTCGCATACGAATACCTACGGATCATTTTTAATGATTTGCCAGCTAACCCACATCGTGTACCAGGAACAAATAAAAGACAGAGTAAATGATTCCACAGTGGTAAGCTTTTTCTCACAAATCAATAACAATTTATTTTACAAAACCTACGAGGTCCCCGATTCTAGGCGTTCACAGACTCAAATTCGGGTTTGGCTACATAAAAATGTCTTAGCTATGATTATTTTAAAGTCTGCGACTATTTATCAGTATCGGGGGTGAATTTGTGGTATTACCCAATATGGTCAATATGGTTTGTTCGAAAATCGAAGAACATAAGCTTCAACGCGATTAGAGTTTTGGTCGTGATTTAGCATAGTACAGTCCCAATAAATCGTTTTACTCCTTTGCAGTTTAATTCACACACTCAGTTATTGTTTGCACCCATATGGTTCGATTGAAGGTAACAGACGCTGAATAAGGTGTTTCATTATTATTATGAATGATGCACCATCTGAAGTGAATATTTCCACAACTACTGATCTTCTCAATGAGTCATTGTACACTTAAGGAGTAATTCGAAAATTTCTTTGATTATTTCTAAATTTATTAATGTTTATGTGATCTAAAGCAATTCTCCGGACTTAAGTCGCCAGTATTTCGTGACGCAACCGCGTTTTAGCGCCCCTACGATTGTGTAACTAACATAATACAATCTTCGGGTTTCTGTATTTAAAATACTTTCGCCTTTAAAGATCCAAACTTACTATATAAACCTATAAAATCAACAAAATAAACTTTAATCTTTCACCGAATTATTTTTAACCTCAAATCACATAAAACTAATTAAATTAAAATGAAAATTAATTATTTTTTTAATGTCATTTTAATTAAACATTGAGTTAATTTATAGCTAAGTGCTCAGCATTAGTATAATACTACATATATATTTGGGATTGAATCAGTGCGTAACTAATATTTTCCAAATTTCCAAATGTTGTTTTTATTTTCCCCAAAAACGGGAAATGTTCTTAATTGTATTGTACGGGATGAAACCACACAACTTTAATACTCGTAATTTTACATGGAATCCAGTAAATTGTCATCAACTTGTTAAATATGATCCGTATATAAATACTTGGTTGTTTTTGTTGTTCCTAATATTGAAATATGAATAGACAATCTGTCTGAAATTAACTAATATTTGAGAATTTCAGATTTTTCGTTACGCACTGTGTCGGTTTGATCAAATGAAAATTTATGACATTTTTTTCGTGCTGTCGAAATTATTTGTTTTTATTTTGAATAAGGGTGACTTACCGAAACAAGAAAAAAATGTATCTTAGATCTCTTACAAAAAGATGCGTAACCCTGACAAATGAAAACATGTGTAATCATTATATCATTCATAGAAATTATTTGTTTTATTGAAAGTGATAGATTTGTGCGTCTTTATAAATGGGAAATCGATTGCTGATGTGGATAAAAATAGATTTTAATTAGCAGGTTAGATAGTCCAAGTCATGGTGTTATACACTTGTCGAGGGGATTTATAAAACAGAAACTCTTCGAGTAAGGTTTGTATCTATAAACAGATCTCGTTATACTATTCCTATAAGAGATAACAATTATTGGTCTTATATAGGTTGGTTACAACAAAAATACTGCACACATAAGTTTGAGCGGAAAGAATCGAGTTAGAAACGCAACAGGAATGAAAAGGACTTTTAATGATCTAAATAAGATCGTTGTGTGATACACAAATAAATGCAAATTTGATCATCTTTCATGTCACTACTATATAATAGGCAAGTTTTGCATGTGATTTATCATTTCATGATCGTGAAAAATAATTGCGCCAGATGATTCATACTTTGGAAACTCATACTGCTTCAAAAGGTTTGGGAATGATCCAATATATTAAATCTTTTGTTGTTACTGGTTTGTATATCTTTTGACAGTTATTAATCTCTAGATTTTCACCCCATTAAAATGTTCTCGAATATCTACACCAAACAGTTACTTGACAAATTTAAAAGCCTTTTCCACATTTCTTGTTGATAATGTTCATTCTACAGATTAGCCATAGCGATGATTTGGTCAAAACGTTAGATCATCAAACGTTGTAGGCTTTTTATCATAAACAAACAAAGGTACTGGCATAGTAAATTTCCAAAGTTTTCCCACTTCTGGAAATCGTTCAATAAAATATAGAAATTCCTGTAGCAACATAGATTCAATCGCATGTATAGCGATTAAATATATTCTGCTTTCAGATACTAGGAATATTTAAATACGCCATTAGCTTGCACCTTCCATATACTAGTACATACTAAGATTTTAAGTATCTTAAAAATGTTAACTATAAAGTTAATTTATATTTACTGCAAACTACAAAATTTTCATATAAAATATTGGTTATGGTTATGGATACATTAAGTGATATTGTATATTCGAATATCGCACTGAATCAATCAACAACCTCCATGAATGAAACATATACCATATATTTCGGATATATAAACGAAACGCGCTTACAAATTTATAAAATTATCTATTCAAAGACACACATCTTAACGTAAATAAAAAATGGCGTTCGATTTAATCCATGCATTTAATAAATATTGAATAAATATTTATTTTAATCCGTCTACGAGGTATTAAAGTGTCGCACTCGACTATGCAGTGAGAATAGTAAGTACCATTGAACTACCTTAAAATGATATGTGTACGTCTTTATTACATCTCAACCTCTAAAATTATCTATAACTATATATATGTAAGTATGTATATGTATGCAATTAAACGACAAATACTGATGACACATAGCACAAAATAAATTTAATTAAATTTTACTATGGTTCGTTTATAATAAATATTTAATTTTTAATTCATTCATTATTATATTAATAGTATAACCGAGGAAGATACTCGTAGTACCATACGTTTATAATGGGAACGTACATAAATAAATTTACCGGAATAATGTCTCAATTACAGTTTATGTAGTAATATATGGTATGTTCTCATTATATATAAGACAGTTTTTTATTGTTTTTAATCATTATTGTTGTTAATGTTATATTATATAAAATGAGTTCAACCGGGATTTGAACCCGGGACCTCTCACACCCAAAGCGAGAATCTAACAATTAGACCATTGAGCCGGTTGCTTACTTCTGGGTAAGTCCGTTCTCTGTGGATAAACAGGGTGAGTTTCCTAATAAATGCAGGGCTTTTATCTCGAGAACGGTGATAGGAGAAAATTACTTAAAATGCAATTTATTAAGAGTCAAGGGGGACGTCTAGTGGTGATCTTCAATGACCTTGAAACTCATTAGTTTCGGAGATATAGGCTAATGTTAGGTTTTTTAAAATTAGAACCTATACTTTTGAGTGTTTGTTTTTATTAAGCAATTAAAAGTAAACACTTTTTGCTCACACATCATTTTTGTAAAGTGTATGATTTTAGAGATATGAGCAAAAATTGATATTGACTTAAGCAATCGAATTTTCCCTAAGTTCTACAAATTAAAATAGAAAATATCAAATGTTCTTTGACTTATTACTTATTTTACTATATATTTTACTATATTTACTATATTTTACTTATAATTTATTTACTATATTTTAAAATTTTTTACTGTATTTACTTATTTTACTATATTTTTATAATTGCAGTTCATTTCCCAAAAAGTTTCGGTACATTTGACCATTCACGTTGCCTTCAATTTTATTTCAAAAGTATTGCAGAATCGAATGCGTGTGTTCTAAGAAGAGAAATTGAAAATATTGAATTTCGTCGATTACAACGCCATCTATCATGCACCGAACAAAATATTTCATTCAAATCATACGTACGTAGAATCCGTATCTGCAATAAAAAAATATATCTTCCTATCTTAGTGTTAAAGTTACCACCCCCCCCCCCCTCCCCACCTACAAAGCGTGGGGTTGGGGACCATTTTTTTTGCACTAATGTATTTCCCCGCGGTATGATTAAATTTTGATTATGGACATTTTTTCCGTAGAGTGGCTATTTTTCGAGATATTTCATCGTCTCAGTTTAAAAGAAACACCCGGTATACATATATATATATATATATATATATATATATATATATATATATATATATATATATATATATATATATCGTTCATTAATCATATCATTAATTCTGAATACGAATTCGTACAATAATTGTACGAAAACGTGTAATTGGAATTTTTGAATACAAAAACGTATAATTTCTAATACGAATTCGAGTGCTACGATACGATGAAATATTTCCCTTAATACGATCCCTTAGTTTTTATACGATCACGACCGACTATATGTTCGTTGTGTACGGTATCGAAAGGAAGCAAAATAAAAATTATTAAATATGTAAGTAATTTATTATTAATTAATATGAATTATAATAGTATTAATATGAATTATTTTGTGATATCATTTCGAAAGGCCGTTTAAAATTATAAATGCTATACAAAGGTAGAAAGAAACTATAGGTGTTCGTAAACAGGTGTCTTCGATGAATACTGAAATGTTTCTGGCCTAACAGCATTACTAATATTGAACTGCATAGAAAAACATATCAGATAGATATAGAAACCGAAATAAAGAGGTGAAAGTGAAAATGGATTGGCCATATACTGAGGAAATCACCAAGGGATATAAGGAGGATATCACTGGATTGAAACTCACAAGGAAAAAGGAAAGTAAGAGTACCAGTGAAGGCATGGAAGATAACAATGCTAAGTAAAAGCTAAATAACTTGTAATAAATCATGTAAAGATATGAAAGATTTAGTTCCCCTCAGAGTAAGATGGCCCTGCCTATATAGTAGACACTTTATGCTACAAAAATAGGAGAAACAGAATAAAATAGAAGCATCTCGATCAATCAATGAAATTTGTAAATGTTTTTGTACTATAATTTTATAAATTATGATTTTTTTAATTGGCACAACGGCTAAACAATACTAGCTATGCAACCATTCATGTAGGAGCACCCCGCTTTAGCTAGAGATTATAGCGCAACGGCAGAAGCCCGATTATTATCAAAATCATTATGGGTTGAAATAACCAGTCGGTTAAATACAAATTTAGAAATTCAGATCTCTGGAAGAAAGTATGGTCTGATTTCAAATTCCATATTAAAAAAAGACTTAGATAGAATAAAATTATTATTAATAATAAAAAATATTATTATTATTATTATATTAATATATGTTATTATTATTAATATAAAAACGTAAAAGAACATCCCGCCGTGATTGATTTGTTTACCGAAACTAAATGTCAAGAAGTGACATTTATCACAGATACACTCCGTTATTTTAAAGGAAATTTCAAAAAAGGAAATTTCCCTATCCCTACACTTCAAAAATTAAAAACTGTTGTACGTTCGTATACAGAAATACTATTTCATTTTCGTAACGTATTGAATTTTCGTAAAGATTCATATCGTATACAGAAATAGGGCCCCAGATGATATAGAGATGATAGTGTGTGTGGAACCAAACTTGGTGTTGGAGTATATGTTCAAGATGTGAAAATTCAAAAATATTTTCGACTTGATGACAGCATCTGCATAATGAATGCTGAACTGATAGATATGTAAGAAGGAATTGAGTTGGACATGAGGAGAAGAAGAAAATAGCTATATTGCGATGGTGGTCGCGAAGGAAATGTATATGCGAATACGATTTTGAATGTGTAGTCCTAGTCATTACGAGGTTATCATCTAGTGGTTACTCTCCCATAGGCATATCGAAGTTAATAAAACGACTGATATGCTTGTTAAACGGGAGAGAGCGAGTGATACAGTGAAAGTGGTTGTTAAAATTGATATAAGAGATATAATTCGAGTGTTGCAGGTGAATTTGTGGAATAAATGGATGTATGAATTTCAAAGTTTTAGTTTAATGAAAGGAAAGACGATTGTAGTGTCTCTTTGGAAGCCTCTTTTATAAGGTATTCCAAGGGTGATACAAGAATGGTACGAACAATTAAAAGAATAAGGATGAATCATTAGGAAAGCGTGAGTGAGATTTGTAATGTTCTCAGGATATTGAAAATTTTCTGTTGCACTGTAAGTAACAAATGTCTACATTATAGATCGGGGTTGGATATCTTTAAGAATACAAATGAGTAGTGTTATGAAAGTAAGTGTATTTAATGATATATTCGAGTTTGTGAAGGAAAAGTGAAATAAATGTATTAAAATTATATATATATATATATATATATATATATATATATATATATATATATATATATATATATATATATATACATAAATAATAAAATAAATTAAAGTAGATCAATACACAAAAATCAAGAAGTTCAAGGACTTAATATAAATTTAATTCTTAGAGATGAGCTTTGAAGCTTAATTTTACCTTCCTGCCTAAACGAACAATGCTTAACTAAATATTTATAATTAAAACGAATTCAGTTTATACCTGACGAAGTCAGAAGCTACGAATTCGTTTATTCGGTTAAATGAGGTGAAATTGCAGTGAGTGTTTGATCGAACTGGCACCATGGTATAGAACAATAAACACTTGCACAATTTTTCCCATAACCAAATGTTTCCATAAAATTACCCAATTTATCATTCTCATTTGATTTATATGAAGCTAACTAAAATCTAAAGTCTGAAAATTTTGATGAAAAATACCAAATTTCATTCGTTTGATGATGGGTACTACAAACACACCATAACAAATGTGGTAGAGTAGAAATGGAAATTAAACGAAAATCTAATTATTTTTTGTCAATGCGGCGTAAAGGAATTGCCCCGTTAAAATGTAATTGCGCTTTTAAGATATTTTTCTTTTCTTATACGAGTATATATGCATGCCGTATGTCGTATCTCGAATCTATATGCGAACAACACGCAACGGCAGATGAAGATGAAAAGATATATAAAATTAAATTTATTCATTCAATTTTAATAAGTTTGATGACAAGATAATCCATCATCATCGCTTAGCCATGAGATTGATAATTATTTGCGTGTATGTGTATCAGTGTTTAAATATATTTGAATTTGAAAATATTTAAATAATTATTTTAATTAAATTAAACTTTTTTTTTAATTATTTGCGAATTGTTAATTAAAGAGGAAACGGATATATGGATGTCAGACGATCAGACAGACTGAGTCCCCTCAAAAAAATAAAAACCTAAATAATCTTCACATGTCATATTTTGTAACGTTTGTCGTGATATTATATCAAATCAAATGACACAAAAGGGATTGGCGCGCGGAATCTTCATTTTACTTATGTTTTCTTAAGTTAATGTTATTATAAAAGATAAAAAAAAAATAATCTTCAAAGGCAGAACAACAAACATTCTTTTTTATACATATGAAACACATCTTCTTTTCGCCCTGTTCTTAGATGCGTGTTATCTTCTTATAATGTTAAAACGATGAATACAATATTTATACTATACTGTGTTGATGGAAATACTTTTAATTTAAAATGAATTCCGCAAGTGATTTTAACACCGATTTTCTATATATTATATGTATATATGGAATGAACACCAACACCACGTCAGAATACATAATAATATTATGTTCCATTAAACATTTATGTTTTGCACATTAAACTGTATGTTTTTTTTTTGCTGTGCGATTTAATTGCGGATTTTTTTTTCTACTTTGATCTCGGAGTTACTTCGCTTAATGGCTTCCTGATTTTCAATTTTTTGCAATGTGCTGCGGATTTATTTATGTGATTAGTTTAATACCTCATTTCATTGCCTATTTATTTAACACATATGAAACAAGTATGTTGTCACTTTTTTCGATAGTTTTTTTTACAAATTCAAATATACGAGTATATACTGTTGAAATTAATCTATTGAAGGTAAATTGTAAATGTCACGTATATATAACTTGGATCATGTGACGGGTGTAAAACCTTAATAGGACATATTACTGGCCAAACAATTTTATAATCGAACGGCTTTTGGGTTCATCTGACAATTTAAGACTATAAATCAATTGCAAGGAGGGATCACGCAATTTCTTCTAACTGTCTCTGTTTCTTTTATATCAGCCTATAGTATACTGACCTGGAAGATGGGTTGGCTCATGAATTCTGCATTCCAACAGAGATTCATAGATGTGATCATACACACCACCGACTGTAATCAGATGGTGAAAAATACAGTTGCCGTAACCTTAAAAATGACCCGCAAAGTAATATAATAGTCCGCAAGTCCCGCATTCATATTCTTTATAAAAAAAATCAAGATATTGTCAGAAGTGCAACAACTCTCTTTATAAAGCAAAAAAATCTATATAAAACGAACTCATTAATGCACGTACAAAACTTATTCAATTTATGCAAGTCGGACAAGCACTGATTGATCTTAGGCTTAAACTTTACGAACGATATATGTCGAACTATATACCAATTTAAGTAAGATCTCAGTTAAACATATTAATTGAGAATGGAAACTGTAACGAAAGAAATTTTAAATGTGAGATGCAGCAGTTTTATTTAAATTACTGTAAATACTTGGATCGTTACACCCCACAGTTCGCTAGCATTAATTGTTTTTCATGGATGTCTTTAAAAGAGGAAGTTACATGGGAAAATGTGGAGAAGTCATTTGAATATGTCACCAAAATATTCCCAAAAATCAAAATTGAAAATAATGAATAATGAATGACGAAACTGCGTTATGTAAAAATTATGCAACTGCTGAAAAAATTGAAAATTGGAATGACAATGGACTTACAATTGATAAGAGATGGATCGAAATGTTTCAACATTTAAAAAATAATAATGTTACATTTTCCAATTTAAAGAAAAATAATAGAATTCGGTTTGTGTCTACCAGGAACAAATGCTTCTACAGAACGGATATTTTCCTTGGTTTACAATTTATGGACAGCAAATAGAAACCATCAAAGCCATGCTATTGATTAAAGGAAACCACGAAAGTTGCGAAAAGTTTTACGAAGACATTTCGAAATATGAAAAAATGTTGAAAAGTATCCATAGCTCCGAGAAATACTAGTAGAACTAGTAAAAATCAGTTTTTTTATAATTTTTATTTACGTTTTTATTATTTGAAATGATTCTGAGTTTTTTTATCTCTAATTTGTTTTGGAGCTCAAGGCACTCCCTACTTGTTCGCGGTTCGCTTATTTACGTCCTTACATTACAGCCAATTCGAGGACGTGCGGCTATTTTCCTTACCATTTGCACATTGCATAGTTCCATGCCAGCCTATAGTGCTGACATGGTAGATGGGTCGGCCCATGAGTTCTGCACTCCAACAGGGGGTCATAGTTGTGTTCATTCACACCACAGATCGTAATCTCATGGTGAAAATCCATTTTGCATCCTGCTCCTATCGGGATTCGAAACCGGTACCTACCGCTCCAACTGCCGCAGCTTTAACCACTGCGCCACCTGGGAGGTGTATTTTTTTCTTATTTTGAATAAAAACTGCAGAAAATAGAAATAATTTTATATTTTGTTTCAATTAATTTATCCGTATTATCTATCCGTCCTCCGTGCTATTATTAGCATACAATACAAATAAGGGAACGAATAAGACATTTAATTTTGGATTAATTTTTGATAAAGCACAAATGTCCTGTATTTGGGTCCGAAAATTTTGGTCACCGTAGGTAAAAGTAGGAGACTTATTCGATTATCAAGCGTATGAAATGTATTTTGCTGATAATCATCCTAGAACTAAGGTGGTCCAAAATCTGTAAGACTTAGGGACCTATTTGATCATGTTTGTGTAAAGCTTATGATACTTTTACAGAGGATACGTTTTAGTTTTACTTAATTTAGATGGATTTACTGCTAGTTATTTACCATTAATTATATATAGGGTAAGTTAGTGATGATGATAAATAAGATTTTCCTCTTATTTCTCATAACAAATTGGTAATATCAATGCTCGGCAATTTTAATGATAGTTCAGATATTTGATTTATGTTACCTTTGGACTACTTCACTTATTTTAAAGAAACAAGAGTACAACTTTACATCAGATATATCATCTTAGAGTATAAATACATAGTACGATATATATGGTCGGTGCCCATATCCGCAGGTTTTTGAATAAAATTCGATGCTTGTACGATAATTTTGGCCAGTAATTAAATTATAAGATGACTGTTGATACATTCAAAGTGCTTTGTTTTTCATTCGAAAATGTTTCCATTATTTTCTTGGAAAATTTATACTATGTATATCTAATTTTATAAGAAAATGAATTGGTTTTGAGTATATATGTATAGAATCAAATACAATATTCCTTCGAAGCATTCATCCGTTCAAACGTGACCATACAGCATCAGTAGTAAGTATAAAAGAAAAATTTATGATATTCAAAAGAAACAAAAATCAATTATTTACTTAAAATTTTAAAATATAAAATAATCTAGAATAAAAAATTATTTGTCTATCTATTAAAAAAATGTTTAATGTGTGGCTCACATTTTACAATTAAACTATTTTAAATTTATCTGCATATATATATATATATATATATATATATATATATATATATATATATATATATATATATATATATATATATATATATATATATATATATATATATATATATATATATATATATATATATATATATATATATATATATATATATATATATATATATATATATATATATATATATATATATATATATATATATATATATATATATATATATATATATATATATATATATATATATATATATATATATATATATATATATATATATATATATATATATATATATTTCGGCTACGAGCTATCGACTTCAATTAAACAAACACGTTACACAGTAAGGATTCACGGCTGGTTTCCGTTGATTGTTTAATTTATTTCATGACATTTCTCACATATCTATACGTACCCGACTTATCTAAAGGCCTCACAGAATTCCAATCTCTATATATGCGCAAGCAACAAATGACCGCACACTCCAATCATATATCATATAATTCCGCGGTTGCGTGCGTGTGTGTGTGTGTGTTTATTCATATATCGCGATCTTTATGAGATAAACTTAATTTTTCATACAAAAAATATTAAATGTTACGCCAAATTCATTGTTATTTATTTATATTGGCAATGGATAACTTAATTTTTCATCTTCTGTACATAGTGTTTGTACGTATGTTGCGTGCATCACCGACATAAAAAGATGATTTTTTTTTCTTATTAAAAACACAAATCTTTAAATATTACATCTATATGGATATACATATATATATATTTTTACATTGTATGTATGTACATATGTAACTTTTGATAAATGATTTTAATCAAAGAGGCGGTCGAGATACATCGTTAATCGAGCGAATTATATTTATTTACAACAAGTTGAAAGTCAGTTGTCGACACCCAATACTACCATAAATAAACAACAACAGGGAATTTATGTAGTTATATATGTACATTAAGCAAATGGATATCTTACAGTGAGTACATACTATTTTGTCTTAATAAGTTTTTAATTTATTTCTATTTTAGTCGAATACCAGTGCATATATACATACGAGTATATTCAGCAAAAAACAACATTTTTAATTTGTTACATATAATTTATTTTTATACTAACTATTATTATGTTTTAATTAAAATAAAATTATAATTATAATCTTAAGATTTATAATTGTACAGTATATATGAAAAATAACATTTGCTTCATCTTACAGTAGACACAATATACATTTACATCTAAAACAAAAGTTTGATTTAAAATTATATCAGCATATTAAAAATATTACGGGATTTATCACAACCATTCTAACGAAATGATCAACCGTGGCCGATCAGTTCAAGTCAGGAAAAAAATGTAAAGGCTTGTCTAATCTAACCTTAACTACACTACTGGCGTGAAATGCAACCAATCTATTGAAATTAAATCAACTTAAAGGAGTTCTTGATTGAATAACTATTTTTTGGACTTAGCCCTTTGGTGTGCCAGATGCACCAACAGTCACTATATATATGCGACCATTATAGCATTCATTATTTTTGTTTTTAGACAACCAAGTACACTGCTGTCCGTCAGAGTTTTATTTTACATTAAGTACAGCCTATGAGAATTATTTGATTCATTGGTAAGTATTAAGATGCAGATTTTTATATATTCTATAATTAATTCCACCATTAGAATGTATCTATTAATTAATTCGTATAGCCCAAATAGGACTGATGTAGTTTACAAGAGGGTTCTTCTTCAAATCCTATAAATAATTTAAAAATATTAATATCGATAATAGTATAAATATATAGGACCAAACTATAAAGAAATTCAAAACGTGTCGTGACCGCTAACCGATTCCGAGTAAGATCGAATTTAATCTTTTTTAACTATAAAACGATCGCAGTATAAATGAAAGAACATAAATTCTTAGATAGCTTTAATGAAACTTATTAAAATAGGGATTTCGTCGTTCAAAACCCAATGAGTTCTCTCGTGCTCGATCACAGTTCACTGTTAAAGTCTTACCCAAAACTAAGTGCATATAATATATAATAATCGTTGGTTTTACCTGTAAAGTTGTTACTATGCAAAATTGAAAACGAGCAGCTATAGACTGATCAATACAAATCACCAACAGATTGTATTCCTCAGCCAGTATTGAAATGGAAATATTGACTTTTGTACTTTAACAGAGGTGCCCATCACATGGCTTATATTTTCAAATAACGATTGATTAGAAACAAGAAGTTGGTGGATTCTGTAATTTTTTAATTCGTCAATATTTACTGTCATATAGCAGTATCACTGTCGCTACCTAACCTGATCCATCTATGTTTCGATAGCTAAACCATATAAGTTGTGTCAAAAACGTCTTTGTTTATTTTTAGAAATAAATGAACTGTCAGCTGTTCTATAATTTTTAGGTTATTTCATTCCGTCCACAAAATTTGCACCACATAATACATCGTTCGCATACAATAAAGATAATAATAAATTAATATAAATTACGAATTTATTAAAAGAAAAATTATACGTAAAACACAAAATATTTAAAAGACGGTATTTTATTTTCTAATTATGTATAAAAAAGATTAAAATTGTAAAGTGAATTTTCGTTAAAACAAGTAAAAAAAATTTTGTGCGGTTTCTCTACAATTATAAATAAATAATTTTATATTTAATACAATTATGTAATAATATAACGCATATATAAATATATATTCTATAATATGAGTTTGTTAGTTTTTTTTGTTGCAATCGCACATTTAGTATATACACCGTTTACAAAAGTTGAGGAGAGTTTCAATGTGCAAGCGGTGCACGATATACTGTATCATCGATTGAATTTGTCGGAGGTACGTGTCAGTTTGTTTCTATTTATAATAAATCATTGGGCTTGTATGTTTGTATGATTGTTTTGGAGACTTGGGCTGATGAAAATATGCGGTATGTGTAACGTATTTTTAGATATGTATTTTGTTCGATTTCAAATTTATTTTACATGGCACTTCCACTTGGTGATTTAGGTTCCTAGGCAACATGATCGATAACCAAAACAAATAACCAGGTCATGAGAAATCTAGCAGCATGTCATTTTAAATATTTACGAACATCGACTAGTTGGAAATCTAATTATGTATTTGTCCTCCAATAGTTACTTAAGTGAATATTGAAACGTAGTGCACTCCTAAAGTGCTTACGATTCGTATCACCAAACACTTTCCTATCTACTAACGTATATCTGATTTAATAGTCATGACTGTCCCGATTGATTCAATGAGTTTCGATGGTAGCAGAAGACTGTTTAAACGTGATTGACAACCATTTCTTATCTGGCTTGTGAGAACCATCGATTGGCTCATCATCGATCTCAATTAAATACAATATCAATAAGAGGTTCACGTACTGATCACACAATATATCTTAATTTTATAAATAAATCGAGTTGGAATTAATAAAATCGAGGAAGGTCAATGTAGTGAAATATACGCTGAAACATATATTTTCTTGAAAATCTTGATTTATTGTATTATTTCAAATAAATAATAAATTTATATTGTGCAATTTACTTTAATTTTTAATTTCATACAATCTACGCAATTATTTCAAATTACGTTTGTTGTTAACGTAAATAAACATACAAATGCTTTTCATCAAGTAGATATTTTCTATAGTAAACAGCATCGCTGTCTTCGGGATTATGGGGGTTTTATTAGTAAAAATCATGTCTATCTACCTACTCTGAATAGCCTTCAATAAATATCTGAGCCTGAAACAGGAATAATTCCACAATTCTTTTGTTTTATAGATATTACCGGCTCTTCCACATTTGATTAAATATCTGTTTAAATTTTTCAGTATGACCATCATGACTATCCCGGTGTTGTGCCAAGAACATTTGTCGGACCATTATTAATTGCCATACCAGTTGCGCCCCTGGTAGGACTTTTTGAATATCTAAACATACATAAATTTTGGACACAATACCTCGGTAAGTTAGTCTTAGTGTAACACTTCTATATAACTTTTGAATCTAAATCAGTTGTTCTTTTATATATATCCAGTTAGACTCGTACTAGCCGCCTACGTTACGTTTAGTTGGTCAAAATTATGTAAAACAATCGAAGAAAAATTTGGAATTCTAGTTTCCGTGTGGTACACGTTAATCACAATATCACAATTCCATTTTATGTTTTATATGAGTCGACCGTTACCGAATATAATGGCGTTGCCACTCGTATTATTGGCGGTAAATTATTGGCTAAATGAGAAAACCAAACGTTTTATTATACTTTCGGGTGCAGCAATAGTGATATTTCGAACAGAACTGACGATAATGCTTGGAATATTGGTGCTTTATGACTTAACATTTAAACGGATGACATTTACAACGCAAGTATTTTTATAATGTGCACTTCAGTCCCGATAGTTCTATATAAAAGAAATTTGGTTTTAAATAATTGTAGGTTCGTTAAAACAACGATACCAGCTGGTATTGTACTAGTTGTGCTCACCATTGCAATCGATACGGTATTTTGGAGGCGATTACTTTGGCCGGAAGCTGAAGTTTTTTGGTTTAATACAATTTTGAATAAGAGTTCCGAATGGGGGGTGAGTAACTAGCCAACTTCTTAGTACCCCAAATAAACTATTATATTATTTTAAAATTTTAGACCTCTCCTTTTTTGTGGTATTTCTATTCAGCGATTCCACGTGCAATGGGAACATCATTAATATTTGTACCACTTGGATTTCTACTAGAATCTCGCTGTCGTGCTCTCGTTATACCAGCACTAATTTTTATCGTTTGTTTCTCATTTCTACCTCACAAAGAATTGCGGTTCATTATTTATACATTTCCATTGTTAAATATAGCAGCTGCTTGTGGATGTCATCGACTCTGGATTAATCGAATGAAATCGTTTCTGCATGGAATTTTTGCACTTATTGCTGGTGGACATTTGTTTGTAAATTTTATATTTACTTTATTTTTACTAGTCGTATCAAATACCAATTATCCGGGTGGGGTGGCTATCTCAAGACTTCATCGGCTGGCTGTTAACGACATAAATGTAACGGTTCATATTGATAATTTGGCGGCGCAAAGTGGTGTTTCCAGATTTACAGCAATTAATTCGACATGGATGTAAGTATAATTGACTCATCAAGTACCTGTTATCATATATGAAGTTGAGACATGAACTTTATATTGTAGATACCGCAAAGACGAGCATCTCAAGCCAGGCGATCCTGAACTACATAAATTCTCTCATCTTTTACTCGAGGCACGAAATAAATATTCATCCGAAATGAAACTTTTGTCGCAGACACATGATATTCTCGAAATTGTTAAGTGTTTCAGCCAAATTGGAATTCAATACCAATCGCTATTACCAGTGAAGATCAGAACTAAGCCCTGTATTTTTATCATGCGACGAAAATCGAACGCCGATCAAATTCAACTCGATTTAGGTGTTACCGAATTAAGCCAAGACATTATAGATAAAATTGAATTACCTGATAATTTAGATCAATCGCTTGAAGAGCAACAAGATAAAATAGAAGAAATAAATGGAAATGTAACAGAAGAAATTGAACAAATGGTGGTTGATGATTTTACAGACGCTAAAATTGATCTAGTTGATGTAAATGATATCGTTATTGAGAAACCAATTAAAAATGATATTCAAAACGATCCGGTACATGAAACAATCCAAGAAATTCAAATTTTACCTGACGTTAAAGGAGAAGTGGAGGACGAACTTCTTACGAAACTTAAATCAAAGAAAAAACCATCTCGGGGCACTAAAGCGAAAATAAAGGAAATTATTGAGACACACTATCGTGAAAAAGATCATCACATAGTAGAAGAGTCAGTCCCATCAATCACATCGGATGAAAAAGAAATAGTTGAAGAGAAACCCACACTCGTGCTAGAGGAGGGTGTCAAAAGTAATATAAAAAAAATTATAAAACTTGAAAAAATTAAGGGGCTTGTGGACGAAATATCAAAACTAGATTTACACGACTTTTGTGATTTGACTGAACTGTCGGTAAAGGATTGTATAAAAAAAATTCTTGATGAATCAGCGGATACTGTAACCGCCAGCAAAGAAGACAACAGACCAATTGTGCTAAATGACATGAAATCGTGACATTTTCCTATTTGTAATTTTTAATAAAACGATTTGTTATGTTTAAGCAATGTTTAATTTATGATCACTTAGCCATTCCTGTTTTTCAATTTCTGGACATCATTTCTGAGTCGATCTCCATATACTAAGTCAGAATATGCAAATGGATTAGATCAAATGAAACTCAATTCCTTTAGTATGTATTGTTTTATCTTTTGCTTATTTATTTTTTTTAAATTTCTAAATGCTTACATGTCTTAAAATTAAACTGAAATTTTGGAAATGTTACGTTACAATGTATTAACCCGTCGAAATATGAAATTTCATTAAATGCTATGGAGGCCAAAAAAATAAAAATTTAAGGAGGAATTACATTACACTTTGACTACTTCAACATACAAAATCACTTACAAAGCGTCCTACGCTTCAATACTTAGAATAGAGAAATGTGTGATTTTTTAATTCTTTGGAACCGACAAGTCCCATATAAGTTTAACAATACCAGCTACACCAACTAAACTAAGTCCCATTGTAACGCGATATAAAACTTGATCAACGGGTCCACCTTTGATGTGGATTGGTTTGCCATCCTTAACCTGTAACCAAAGATAGAATGGAGAGAATTAATACGAGTGTGAGCTGCTTGACGTGTTCAGTACTTACTGAAAATTTTGCTTGAATTTCCTTTAATTGTAAATATCCTTCTGGGATATCTGCTTTGGCAGCTTGAGCTACTGGTGTTGTAGCAAATCGGCGGACGGATTGCCGTAAGATCTGGGTGGCCAGTGTCTGTAATATTTAGAGAACAACATTACGTAATGAGAAAATTTTTATCTGAGGTTATATTGTTAATTTCAAGACAAATTATATTATTCTAATTATATTATATTCTAATTTAACCACTATTAATATAATATATATACTATATGTAATAATAATATACTTACTGCACTCATTTTTTATAGATATTTTCTAATTAAATTAAATTCAAGGAAAATTACGGACTTTTAAATGTCTCGTTGTATAAAGTGTCAAATGATAGGGAAAAAAAGATGGCCGAATGACGTTATGATATAAACCCTGTAAACCATATTTATTAATTTTATACCAATTATTTGTACACTCATATTCAACGAGAAGCCAGCGAGATCTATGAAATGATAGTGAAAAGAATACAGTTGATTTGACAACTATCAAATTTGTAGTCTAATGTCAAAACAGTGAAAACAATAAATTTTGACTGTTTCATCGACCAGTTTTGTCAATTTTCCATCTGTTTTAATAAAATTTAATTTAATTAATTTAGTAAACGTATAAAATGGGTTTTTTAACAGTTTTAAAGAAGATGAGACAAAAAGAAAAGGAATTACGTATATTATTGTTGTAAGTATTTGTAATAAATAAATGCCGGCCTTTTGTTTTCATTCGTTTAATGACAAATTTGATGATTCTGTAAAGTTCTGGAATATTTTAAATTTTACTGCTTTTGTTTTACTTTTCAAATATCTCAATCTGTAATACAAATTATAAGAATACGTTCTTCATTTAAACCCCTCTCCTCTAAACCTAATCACCTTGTGTCTATTTTATATTTTTAGAGGTCTCGATAATGCTGGAAAAACGACAATATTGAAACGTTTTAATGGCGAATCCATCGATACAATATCACCAACACTCGGGTTCAATATAAAAACTCTTGAACATCGTGGCTACACGTTAAACATGTGGGATGTTGGTGGTCAAAAATCACTTCGTTCGTATTGGCGAAATTATTTTGAATGTACGGATGGCCTAGTGTGGGTTGTCGATTGTGCTGATCGAATGCGACTACAGGCGTGCAAAGAAGAATTAAATATTTTACTCGAAGAGGAACGTTTAGCTGGTGCCACATTACTTGTTTTGGCAAATAAACAAGACTTACCGGGAGCACTTAGTTCCCAAGAGATTAAGGAGGCATTAGATTTGGACTCGATTACAACTCACCATTGGAGTGTTGTCGGTGTTAGTGCTGTTACAGGTGAAAAACTTTTAGGTGCTGTTGACTGGCTCATCGACGACATTGCCAAAAGAATATTTACTTTAGATTAAGATGTCATCGTATTCCCAAGGATATTTATTATATTTCGCACATTCTAAATTGTATTTATGATTAATTTTATATTTGATTTTATATAAATAAATAATTAAAATAATGCTTTAAAAAACATTGGAAATAATTTTGTTTTTCATGGGTGTTCAATTTAAACAAACAAATAGAAATTTTATAAATAGTTTTAATGTATAAAAATCTTACAATTAGTGGTGGCTTAATCTACTTTTTTCATTAAATAAACGATTTTTATTTTTACGTTAATAACTTCGTCATAATACATAATAGATCCCACATTCATAATTTGACTATTCGTTGCATGTGTCTAGTATCCACTTGACGTATGGTGCTACTCTTGCATAAAGTCCAGGTACACCGTAATTAATACCACACTGTGATGCACCAGCTGATACAATACCGAATTGAACACTACGCGGTCCATAGCGTGTTGCAACTTGGGTCATAGCTGGCCCACCTGAGTCGCCTTGGCACGAATCACTTTCTTCGCCACCAGCGCACAAATGTATTGCACTAACTGTTACACGTCCTCGATATCGTGCTGTGTACCTTTGATTACATACATCGTTTGTAATTGTTTCAACGCGAGCCTGTAACAATTCATCAGATGATGAACCGTTTTCGGTTTTACCCCATCCTGTTACTATAACATACGGTAACGGTTCCCGTTGTGATTCAAGTGTAATTGGTAGGCAAATGGGATGCACAGCATCGTTTAATTCGGCTAACGATTGTAATCGTACCAAACCGACATCATTAGTAAACAATCGTTTATCATATGCTGGATGTGGTATAGAACGATCAACTAGAATAATTTGAATTGGTGGAGTGCATTCATCAGGACTGATACAATCGGGATCTGTCTTAGTGTTGTGCTCACCAAGAACCACCGAATGTAAAGTAATATCGCCGCGCAACAGTGTAATGCAATGAGCTGCGGTTAAAACAAAGCGACGTGTGATTAAGGAACCACCACAGTTCTGTTCAATGTCGTTATCTAAAACAAGACAAAAATAAATACAATTGTTATTAATTCGGTAACATAGTTAATAATTAATAAAACATACTTAAGTTTTTATACTGAAGAATCGCCATCCATACGAATTGGAAAGGTTCTGTTTTATTACCCTTAAAAATTTTATCATGGACTATATTTCCACAAGTTCGCAAATCAAAAATTCGTGCATTTGGATGATTTGTATAGTCGGTGGGTGTTAACGAAACCGCCGTGTTTGTTGAAGTTAGAGTTGGAGTCGGGGTTGATCGCGGACAGCATACTTTGTGCTACAAAATATAAAATATAAAATTATTTATCAGGCTTAATTCAAGTCTACTTCAGATAATCTAAGACTATAAGAATCTCGCTCAATCTACCAAGATCTAAAAAATATTTTAGTCACCGACCTATACTGATTATTACTACAACAGATATTTTCGATGGAATGCACCTGTTATTGTTCACATAAATTATTAGCGGTTGAAGGTTTCTAGTAATAATTGCAGAAGGGAGTAAGAACATTTATCTAATTTAATTTATTCATAGTTACATTCAGAATTTATCATTCTAAGTCATTCGAACAAGGACTTTAAACGAAACCTAGCGCTTGAGTTTGTTTTTATCGGTTTACCTTTTAGGCATAATTTGCGTAAACCATTACCATTGGACATGCCTGGGCTTATGTACTGAAAGAACAGTAAAAAATGTTTTCATCCACATCAGCTTTCGTAGTCGAATGATGAATTCTCTGCCATTTAGCCATATATTAATTAATAAGTAATACCACTTTTCACTTCTGTATGGTTTAATCTCATGAATCCTTGTTGGGGTCGAGACTCTCCCAGCTCTTACGCAAATCCTTTTAATATCCTGCTTTACGCCGAAATGAAATCATTAACGAACGACAAAAGGATCGATTTGCATAGACCATATAAACCATGGACTTAAATCAATTCGGGGACCTTGCATATCACTTAACATGAAGATAAAATCAAGATTTCGAATAACTTGATTGCAATCAAAATGGTATAGTTTAATTATCACTATATATGATAACGCGTGCATATATTAATATATAATACAAGTATACTAATCGAGCTTTAAAACATTTTATTTATTTTATATTTTAGATTGAGGGAATTCCATTTTCTAACATTAAAATGTTAACTATATTAGTCATCGTTCGCAGTTGAATATTTTTTTTATATGGTGATTATTCATTCAGCCTTGTACAACCTTTAAGCATTTCTTAAGCTTGTAGCTTTATTGATTTGTTTGCTAACAAATTATGAAGGTCAATGAATTGCTTTAGAGGAAAGCATCATGTGATTATTCTTGAACTAACATAGTATATGTAATTAAGTATATGTGTAGTTGTATACTTTGCTGTTTCAAATGCAAGGCTGAATTTTGAAGGTATAAGTTTCGCGAAACGCAATTTAATTGTTTTAAAGTTTGGTTTTAATTAGTGGCCAATTAGCATCTTCGTTTATATTCAGATGAAAAGTTACCACTCAATCTGTATAGTTGTAGTAGGATATGAAACTTCCGCTGTTGCTTTTGTCGAATGGAGCAATACATTTTCGTAGCTAAACTTTAAGACACTTTTGGCAAAAATAATTAGATTGCTTTAACCCAAATCAACATACCTGATTGTTTTCTGTTCCACACCAACTTCCTGATATCAATGTTCTTTGTTCAGGCGTCAGCTGTCCGCCCGATTGTAAAATTATATTATATAGCACTGTACAATTCCGCAGCAGTATACACTGGCCCACTTGCTGGCTAGGCGTTAAACAAGCTCCCTCTGAAATTATATATATATTTTATTCGAAATGGACTTCCAGTAATTTGAGTCACACAATATTAGTTATGAAGACATGCTCATGAGTAAAAAATTATGGTTACCTAATTTATAATTTCTTGACAAATAAAAATCTGGTTTCAAATCTGTTTATTGCTCATTTCCTATATTTTTGTCTTTTCTAGTTATTAAGTTAAAATAAAAAAATTCACCGCGTATATAGACTGCAGACAGACAATCAGCAGTTTCTTGGTATAAATCAAATTAAAATAAATCAAAAAATGTCAGAAGGTACATTACCTCGATGACGTAGTAAAATTTCCATAAAATTGTTTATTAATAAAATCACCGTCTGTGAAAATTGATATGTAATTTTGTTTAAACACTTCATATGAAACTAAGTTATGTAGGTTCTAATGTACATGTAAAAGATTTCTATAATCTAATTTTGCCGGTTTCTTTGTAAATTTGAAACTACTTGTATACACAAAAATTTAGAAATGATTAAATTGGGTCTCTCTATATATACAAAACGATATACAAAATAAATGTAAGACATTTTTTAATGTGTGAAACTTGACCTGCCCGAGGTCTTATAGCGATAATAGATTTTATTATTATTTAGTATTTTTACGAGTATATTAATAACTGTCACTGAATTTAAATATCGCATTGCGGCGAACAATTTTTAACGCATCCACCAATTGAACCTTTATCTACCAGGTAAACAAACCAGAAGAAATCACAAAGTCCCAGCAAAGTAAATTAGCCCACCACTACAGGAGTATTGAAAGCTCATACCAACATTTAACCAAATCGGAACAGATTTTTACTGTATAGACAAACAATTTTAAGAAGAAGTAAGGTCAGTAGAATCGACGATCCTCTTTAACAAGTATATTATAGCATTCTCATTTTTAATTTCTGTTTTAATGTTCTACTAGCGTTGCCAACATAATGGAAGACTTGTGGCCTATGTCCGAATAACGTAGAGTGTAGATTATCTAGTATATTGTACTTGTGTTTATACACTTTAGAAAATCCCTTTTGGATCCTGACTTTATCGAGATGCGAACTATCCGCTCCAACTGAAGCCTTAAACACTGCGCCATTATTATATGATATAGTATAATAGATCGTTATAATAGCGCGTATTTTCGTATTACCTATATACAATGACTTTTGAAAATATTTAATCGCGTGTGAGGTTAAACTTCCGCCTGATTAATTACTCCCACACAGTGTGTGTATAATGAAATAAACTGATAACATACAGTAGTTTTTAGAAAACCTTAAGAGATACATATACATATATAGCAATATAGCATACAAGTATAATTTAAGAAGAAATACAATTCTTTTGAAACCTTAACTTCCAATGTAATCAGTGGTGTTGCCGATTTTTGTCTACTGTCACATTTAAAATCCAGATAGTGTTAAACTCCTAACGATAATTACATGTGCTCAACCTATCGTCTCTATGACAATAAAAACATCTATGGTGTAAAAATTTATATACGTGATCTCTGCGATATTATACATCAGTTGAGAGTAATAACTAACCTATGTAGCTTCAATCTTCAACCTGATTAAAATTAGAAATTTAAAATATTAACCCGACAGTAATATATATGCGGAAAATACCAATAAGAAAAACGGGGTTTCCCTGTCTCACATATTTGTATTGGTAATATATAAAAGTTAATTGGTGTTAATCTGATAAAACATCCAACTAACCTGTTGTATAGAATTGCAGCTGAATAAGCGATAATATAAGTATCTCATCAGACTGGTTTTTTTAGAAAAAATCTTACCTCGAACATGTATCATAAATAATAAAATTATTTACTGTGATTATGTCGAAATGTCAACCTGATAGCATGATGAAAATCATAAACAATATTGGGAAGTTTCAAATGTGTATTAAAAATGTGGATTTTCCGCAGTTATCATCAATGTTCACAATCTATATAAGTTATCATTCACTAATTCATCTTATCTAATATGTTTCTCAATATATTCTCAGCAACGTTGAGATGAGCTTAAGTCTTATACGTTGAGTGATCACTATATAAAAATAGTATATATTGAAGGTTAACATATAAACTGGATTTGTTAATTTCTTTTTAAAAAATGTTAATTTTTATCAAAATTTCGGTTTCTTATATATTATTATACCTAATTGGCTTTATATTTAAATATCACTGGTTCGAATAACTTACGTGCATTTATGGAATTAATGTAGATTAATAGCAAAAATCCTGTTATAGTTAAAACTTTATTGGTAAACATCATTTCACTAGAAATTAACTTTTATAGCCACAACCACCGATAAGATATTCGTTAAGACCACTGATTATATTATAATATTATTAATTAAACTATTATAAATTTTTTTATCACTTTATTAAAATTTCAACACCGCATATAAATATTTTATTTACTGAACTGTGTTGTTCGAGTGGTTTGATGAAACTGAATAGTTAATGCAAACTGAGAAGTAACCAAGTAAGTTTTATATTTCTTATATAGAATTCTACACAAACAATAAGCTTTCAGAGTATAATATTTTAAACAGATTTGCGTCATCAGTTAAGAGATTTATTGTGGTTCAAATCTCTTTCTTATTTTCATTTCTTATACTGAGTGGATGTGTTGAGTGTAATTCGTTTACACAGAAGTGTGAGATAGCATAACACTACTGCACCTGTTACACACTTACCAAATATTAATTACTAAATATTGATAAACCTGAAAAAAGGTAAAATTTGATTCAATTAAAACATAACAATAAAAACTTGTTTAATTTATTTATGAAACATACAGTGGCTAAGATAAATGATATTAGACAACATAAATATAATAAAAGATATCTGTCGAAAGTTAAAATTTAGTGTATGATTTTATAATGTTTTAAAATCTTTGGATCTTCTTACTGAAACTGGGGGAGTTCCAAGGACACACTAAAACTCACTGTGTACAGTAGATATTATTAGCTCAGGCTTTAGACCATATAAACTACCAGAAGGAAATAATATTTCCTAGCTGGAAATTAGATATTGTATAGCTGATACATATTTCTAGAAAGTAAAGTAGGTGTTATGTTGTTTATTGTAAAGAGCTCACATGGAACGATCAGAGACCAATATAACTATATCTTCATATATTTTCTCAAAACTTATTATTAGACGTATATATACAATCTAAACCTAAGTTGATGAAAACAGTCTCAACATGGATAATGTAAATAAAAAGTCTATATGGATTTGCTATATGGACTCTGGTGTATACAAGTGAGTATAGCCACTCCTGTAATAGGTAATAATTCGATAAGAAAAGAACATTTAATTCATGGTCCATGAATTAAACTTACTAATCGTTCCTACATACGTCATTTGTTTCTGAACCGATTATGTTTGCACCCCCTGTAAGTATTCGTACGACCGTTTAAATTTTGTCGCTGTCTTAAAATCATTATACAGCGTCTTATCATTATTTTAGAGAAATTGGATACCAAACCAAGAATATTTATGTTGAACTTCCACCCATTTTGTTAAAGCCCATCAGTGTTCTTAAGACGAAGAGTATGATTAAAATGCAACACGTGTATATCTCTTTTCCCAAAATACACAAAATAACTTACTGCCCTTAACCGTTCAATTTAAGTGTAAAATAATTGCATTCCACAATGAACACTTCAACAGTTACTTCAACAAAACATTTAGGCGAATTAATTGTTAGTGATTAATTATTGTGATAATATTTTATAGCATACGATTTGCTTACAAAGCTTATACTAAACGCCGTGTAAAACTACACCAGGCGTTATGCTTTTTGCAGCATAATACCTGTATCAACTAGCTAATTTATTCTTTCTATAACTGTCGATTGCCAATTAAAATTATATTTTATTTGATATATGAACAAGTTGATTTGACACAATGTTGAGTAAGAGCTTTGTGTGTGACGGTGAATGAAAACTGTTTGCAGTTGAATGAAAATGAAATATTCAAGTTTTCAATACCAATTACTAATGATCTTGAATATGATTTACAAGCATTAAATTAGCTGACATGTTGATTTTGTATACAGAACAGGAAATAGTTTTATACAATTTTGTGTTTTAGAGTATGCGCATGCACGCAAATACTGACTTTAATATCCTCAATATTAGATGTGAGCCTACTTTTGTTATAGCTGCTGACAGAGAGGTGAATGACATCAGTTTGTGTTCTATGCCCTTAAATAAATTTATATTAAACTGGAGAGTGACGAATTAAATTTTTTACCTCCGCTCACAGGTGCATTTCCTTTAATATTAATCCTAATAGAACACCGTTTAAATATTACCGTAACCAGAAGCTTACCAACTGGAAAATATTCTCTCTTGGGCTTGTTTCCTTACTCGAATCATCTGTCAAAAGCGATGAGATTTCGTGTCCACTTATCGCTTACAAAATAACTAGGAACAAACCTTTCTGTTGGTTTGCTCTAAGCCAAATAAGGCCAGAAGATCTAATCTTCAGTTTAATTGGGATAGCTTCTTATTGCTCAAAAGGTGTACAAAAAAGAATTAAGAATATCACAGAGATCCTCCAGGTTAATCTTCTCTGTTCGTGAGCAGAAATAATAAATGTATACTTGATTCTCTTCGTTTACCCAATGCCAAACTTATACTTCCTGTTCTCTAAAAAGGAAGTAGGTGACCTTCTTTTCACTACTCCTTTCCGGCATTATATACAATTGCAAGCGACGATTTGGATGTAATTCCTAATAGGGAGATTAATTTTTGAACTCTTCAAAGTGATCGGTCATGATGAAGGCTAAGCTATTTATGCTTTATTACAGCATGGAATCCTGTCATTAAGGAATATTATCTTGGGGCCGAAGGTAATTTTTATTGCAAACGTTGATAAGTCGGAATATACCGGCTCCAAATCGTTTCGGCCTATATGTCTGTCATCAAACTTTTCTAAAATATTTAGAAAGGACAAACATTTAGTTACCTCTCCACTCAATAACATGCAACATTCTGATGCAACATTCCCTGAGACTACCTACCTTCTGGATAAAGACTCGATTCCAATGCATGTACTTAATTTGGTATCGAGCCCATCACCATCACGTGAATTGAGTTTAAGCTTGAATGTCACATTGTGGTATGCGATTTTGGAGATATACCTTTATTTCGGCCAAGGCTTTCACAGCGATTTGGTTATATTTACAAGGCATCATAGGAACACTGCAGCTTTTTCTGTCCCATCTCTTTTCGGATGTAAGATAAATAGCTACGCCTACCTGAAACACCTTAGTGTTTTCTCGATAATAAACATTCCTGAAATCATAATTTTAATCTACAAAAAGTCGCCGATAGATTTGGCAATGCTCCTCAAAATAATATATTTTATTTACAAATGACTCGTTCTACCAATTCTAACTTATGCATCTGTTGTTTGGTGTCCAGTGGTTAAAGTAAAATATTTAATTGGAAAACTTAACTGTTTCCAAAGTCGTGCTGTAACTGGAGCCATGTCTTCAACTCCACTCCTTTGTTATTGATCTAACGCTTTCGCTACTCCAATTACAATTCTTCATTCTCAGACCAGCTTGTTCGGCTGCCTTTCGTTTCAGAAATCGTGGAATACTTTAAGTGCACCACAACTAGCTCAACACAACGATCAATTCATAATAAATTTAAAAACGAAATGTTATGTGCTCCTGCCCTGTTTTTAATTTCCACAGATCTCATTTAAAAAAACGTGGTTTAATCCCCATCCAGCGGATATTTTGCGCTTAGAATCAGACCCGGGATGGGAGGATGTGCTGGGCCCTATTTTTACTCTCCATCGCATGATTTGAGGAATCTATTTATCAGTTTGCGGACATCCATTTTTATTCATCATATAATATAAGCGGAATTAAATTCGGGTTACTACTTCGTTGATTATCACGGCGAATTGATTTCATCTTTTAATCTCGCGTTACCGACGACAAGACAAGAAAAAGAAATTATATATTGTAACACCGCGTTATATTGGAAGTTTTCAATAATACTATATAGTATTATTTTGAGTTATTGTTGTTTGGTTGTTGTAATTCACTTGGTCGGTTTCGTTCTGATGTTGACGTCATTGAATGACTGTTCATCGAAAACCATCTCATCAGGCATATGCTACCGGACTTCATGTTAGTATGTGTAGTGTTTAATCGCGTTGCAACAGTACTAGCGAATTATGAGAACTCAACTCGAAATTTTCCATTTATTTGATTGTGGCGTTAATTGTACGAATCAATTATTTGGTGAATGTCACAAGTTTTGTGAGAGCAACAAAATCTCAGACTGGTATATAATTATGATTTGCGGATTTACATTAATATAAAAAATAATTATTTATTTTCACAAATTTATTAAAGTTACAATTTTACGTGCTGACTTACAGCATAACCACAAAACTCTATATCTACTACATGATTTTATTCTATTTATATTATTCTAAAATGCTTACTCGCTAAATTAATTATTTACTGTCTATATTAAATTACTTTTGGGTTAGGTTGTTGGCCTGTCTTCATTCTTCAATGCGCGTGGTGTTCAAGTTACATCCTATGTAATTATGTGCTCAGCATATTTTATTGAATATAACTATGCGCGTGGTGATGAATTGCATACACAGCATATTATGGTAACATAACTATATATATATATATTTATATATATATATATATATATATATATATATATATATATATATATATATATATATATATATATATCTGAGCTTTTCATTTATATGTAAATTAATCATAAATATAATATATGAATGACTCATTTGTTAATATGTACATTTCGAAGACTCAGTAATATTCTAATAAATAATCAGCAGGATATTTATGGCACTATTTACTTAGAACTATATAAACAATAATGCGCAAGGCATGGGAACTATAAATTATATACATATATAATATATATATATATATATATATATATATATATATATATATATATATATATATATATATATATATATATATATATATATATATATATATATATATATATATATATATATAAAAGCCTAATTAAAGTTTAGAAACTATGTACGGTTAAAAAGTTTTCTTTTTCTTGTTTGTATGCGCGATTAAGACTAATGTATGTATAAATCTTGTATAAATTCTTTCAAATCTCCAATGAGAAGAAAGAGAAACAATTCAACCAGTTTAACATCGCAACATGCCTCATCGCTAAAATATCAATATAAAAAAGAATATCATTTCAAAAGTGGTCTTCAGTCGATAAGCAATCGCGTTCAAAGTGTATAGTATGTTAACATTATCGTAGTATATTTATTTAAAATGTCTTCAAATCGTATACTTAGTTTTGGATTACTCTTGGTGATATACGTGCAATCAACTATTGGACGTAAGTATATTGCAGAAATATTATTACGAATAATATAATCAAATGATTTTACTCCTATATAGAGCAAAGATGTCGAACACCAAGCGGACCTATAGGACAATGTACTCCATTCCAATCGTGTGATTCACTATACAATCTCTCACAAAGTCCTCAGTTAACACAAGATGAGTATGATTTAATCGTGAGAAGTTGGTGTGATCCCTTACGTGGAGTTCAAATGATTTGTTGTCCAAAAACAGTGCAAACAGTATCGAAAAACAGAGACTCATCAATATCTGTTGCAGTTGATTTAACGAAACATCAAAATGTTAAATTAGTGGACTTCGGAGTGTGTGGCAAATCTTTTATTAATAAAATTGCACATGGAAATTTGACAGAACCATTCGAATTTCCATGGATGGCACTGCTCCGTTCAACTATTGGTAATAAATTAGAAGTTGTTTGTGGTGGATCGTTGATATCGAAACGGTATGTTTTAACGGCAGCACATTGTTTGCAAACAATACAGGGCCCATTGAAAATGTAAGTTATATTTTAAACAAAACAACAAATAAATATTAATATTTTATATCTTATATAATAGACATTCTGTTGTACTGGGTGAACATAATACCGCAACCGAAATGGATTGTATACTTAACGATTGTGCCGATCCAATTCAAGTTATTTCGATCGAACGGCAAATTCCGCATCCTCAATTTAGTTTAGCAACAGCTAAAAATGATATTGGTTTACTGCGCTTGAGACAAAATGCTCGTTTTTCGGATAGTGTATTGCCCGTATGTTTGCCATATACGCCCGATTCACAAATACAAACATTAACCAAAATTATTGTTACGGGATGGGGAACCACCGAGCTACAAGCCCCATCTACTGTACTATTAAAAGCTATATTAGATGTAACGCCGCAAAGTGAATGTTCATCTATATATAGAAGACGTTATTCAGATCGCATTACCATCGATTCGACGTCATTGTGTGCGTACGACGAACAGAGTGATTCATGCAGTGGCGATTCGGGTGGACCAGCAGTATATATAGCACCAGCAAATATATATGGACCGCGTGTTTTCCAGTATGGTATTGTGTCGGCTGGTTCAAGGACGTGTGGCAATAATTTTGGTATTCCCGGACTTTACACAAGTGTTACAAGCTACATGCAATGGATTCTAGATAATATTAGTGATTAAATAGTGTGACGTTAGATATAATTAGTACTATATATTTATTGTTATTATATATATATATATATATATATATATATATATATATATATATATATATATATATATATATATACATGTGTGTGTGTATGTGTATATGTACGAATATTCAAAACAAATACCTCTGCTGCACAAAGATACACTTGAAGATATAATTTATAGACATACCAAACTAGTTTTACTGCTTATTTTTATAAATTTTTAATTATACGACAAACCTTGTATACACGATGAAGCATCTATGCTCAAAAATAAATGTATACAAAATATGTGACTGTTTAAAAATTTTGCCATCTATTTGTGGGCTGGTTAATTAACTTTAAGAGTGCTAATTCACAGATTGAGTTGTTTACTCTTTATTTTATTCAAAGTCAAATAAAACGTTGTTCAGTGTCAGGTGTTTCGTCATCACTTAATTATACGCAATACGTTACTCATCTAAATTCAGCTCGTAATCAAGGTTCTCCCTAAGAACTACTATGTGGGAGTTCTCTAGAAAAATACTTAAATGTAACAAATTATGCTAACTAACAACTCGCCATACATGTTATACGTCTTTCACTTTCAAAATTTAAACTGACCCCCATTTTTAAGAAACTTTGACGTCAATACTGTTTTGTATATGAACGCATTGGAAACTTTAAATTAGCATATTTGTTAGTGATACATACCTATTCAAAATCATTTAGTTTATGTCTTCGATAGATCGATTATGGCCACCGTCATTTGATTAGATTAGTTTCAAAACAAATAACCAGTAACCATTCACCGAGATTCAACTATTTATATGAGGCTTGATATGAGCCACTATACTGGTTTTATTATGAGTTATAGAAATTTTATATTGTTGATTGTTGTCAAATTTTTGATGGCCTTACTATCCATACTCTAAAATTATTTCAACTGTTGTAAAATGTTAAAATTGAGAGCTGATATGGATTGAGAACTGCGGGAATGATAATGTCATTAATATGATGGTTATGTTGAAATAAAAAAATCTCATATGGCTTAAACAAATAACTTATAATAAGTCAAATCGTGTCAATTTCCATAGTAAATGCCAACAACAGCATGATTTCGTTAAATATTAGTTTCGGAGAAGATTTCTAGATGGCATACCAATACGTTTTAACGAGAACAAAAGATGGCATGCGAAGTAATTTTTTGATGAAATGACATAATTTAAGAAAAAACAAATTTTGTTTTATTTATTTATTATTATTTATTAATATAAGTCCATTTACTTCAATAATTTCCAATTTCAATTATAAAATTAAAATTTTTTTTTTAGATTTTAAATTTTGGTTTCGTTAATAATTCGTTGAATATAAAAAGCGGCAGTTAAAAAATGTAAACATTTCGTTCAACTACTACTAGTACCATCTTTTAATCTTCTCCGGAATTATATCATTTTGGCACATGATATCGACGCGATTTCCCTAATATAGTTATTTGGGCTTAAAGGACGTTGCCATCTCAAACCTTGTTTTAATCGAGACACTTAGAACCACTTTAAAGGTGAACGCTATGTGTTGTTAGAATCTCTCTAAATCATTGCTTCTCAAACAAGCTGAATTAATCATCGAAAATATCTGGATTTTAACTAAGATGAGTAACATTCAGTGTCTAAAGTTTCCATAGATGTTTTTGGTTTGTTGACATAAATGTATAGCTTTTTAGATATTCCCACTAAACGAAGTTCGAGCCTAACTATAATTTACAAGTCTCTGGTATTGTTATCATCTCCAGATACATAGAACATTGTTATTAGTTTTCTTAATAAGTTCCCACGACAATACTGAAAATCTATATGGTGCAGTATAAAAATGGGCTCGGTTTACAATTGCAAGAAGAAATAAACAGTTTTTGCTAGAAGGACAGCTAAACGCATTTGTGAACAGAAGAAGCGCGAATGGTGGAAGACTAAGGTCTTAAGTTCCATACATGCATCACTAGCAGTATTTGAATACCCCAAAATACAGACCGCAGAGGTGATGATAGAGGATCAGTCCTGTGAGGAATTCACCATAGCCATGCAGAGATTAAAGAAAAATCGTTCACCAGGAGTTGATTGCATTAATTCTGAGCTCTTGATATTCAGAGGGCGAACAACTTTTTGCATATGCTAATAATATCTGTGTATGATTGGATTACATGGCAACAGAGCGGAACAGTGTTCAGCTTCCGTTGGTTTCAAAATCAACAAGTTCAAAACCAATATCTCGGTTTTCAAGACGCAATTGTTTTCAGTAGTGGTAACCACACGTTTGAAGGAGTGATGAGATTCAAGGAGAGGATATCAAGGTTCACCTTGCCACTAGCAATCGGGCTTTATATCCTCTACGTCTACTTCTGAAATCAAAATATTTTGCAACTACGGATAAGCTAAAATTGTGCAGACTGTTGATAAGACCCGTTATCGTGTAAGGATGTGACAGTTGAATCATGCGTGTGATATATAGCCCAAAACGCGACGATTTTGGCACATACCGAGTTCTGTTTAATCACGAGATCAGATATTTGGTGCGAATTTCTGATATCGTTCATGAAATCAAAGGACAGCGAATACGCTGGCTCGGTCACGTTCTACGTGCTGATCCGAGCCGAATGATATACAGTGATCTTTGAAGGAAGAGCCGCCTTTCGGTAGGCGTCTAGAGTATAAAGGTCACTATCATTGCTGATGGCCTGTTAAAGCCGTAAAAAAAATCAAATGGTCATATAACATTTATGAATTAAACTTATTTACTACAAATGTACTCACTTTATCTTATATGGGGTTTTCACAGTTTATCAATATTCGCGAAGCACGATAGCAGTGCATTAAAAATTATACTTGTTTATGAATTCTCTGAATTACAGACCTAAACTTGGAATTTTACCCGATTGTGAGACCAACCCTTGAATGTGTGATGTATGATAAAATTAAATACGAATATACGAGTAGATTACCTGCACCTTTCTATTTATATAAAAGCCGCATGAGAGCAATGGAAAGTTATCAGTTGAATAGTAAACTTCTACAAAATTACTACAATGTCGGTTACCAGTTCTTTAATTAGTATATTAATGACCCTGGCTTGTATGAAGTCAACAGTAGGACGTAAGTGAATTATAAATTATTAAATTGTATTAATTTTGAAGTGGTTATTCATTTCATTTAAAATATTTAGAACTGAAATGCCAAACACCATCTAGCAGTGCAGGCCATTGTGTTAAATTACAGTCGTGCGAATCACTTTTCAATATACTTCAAAAGGATTGGGTATCACCAGACGAATACGACCTGATAAAACAAAGTTGGTGTCCTGCAACAGATAATGTACTGTTAATATGTTGTCCAATACAATCGGATAATACTTCGACTGAACTATCCAAAACAGTAATTGAACTATCGACACATCCTAATGCACACTTATTAACATTCGAACAATGTGGTAGAAAAACTCTTGATAGAATCGCTTTTGGGACTTTAACGGAACCATTTGAATTTCCATGGATGGCAATATTGCAAACGATAATTAGCGATCAAATAAAACCATTTTGTGGTGGTAGTATAATTTCAAGCCGATACATTCTAACAGCCGCTCACTGTTTACGTACGTTATTGGGTGACATAAACATGTAGGTATACACTGCATTAATATTTAAATAATTTATGAAATCTAATTTGGTTTTATACATACGCAGACATTCCGTTGTGGTTGGCGAACACGATACCGATACAAACCCTGATTGTATCGATAATTTTGATTGTGCTGAACCGATACAAGAAATTCCAGTTGAACATTCGATATCACATCCAAATTTTAGAATTTCTGATGCTCAAAATGACATCGGATTAGTTCGTTTGCAGTGGAGTATCCGATTTTCCGATAGTGTGATGCCTATATGTATACCGTATACGGATAATTTTGCAACTATCAGATATAATAGACTTATTATAACAGGATGGGGTCATACAGAAATTGGAACTGCATCTAAGGTGCTGTTAAAAACGACACTTAATGTAACATCAAACAGCGATTGTTCATCAATATATAGACGACATTTATCTCGTTTACAAATCAATGAAAATGTATTGTGTGCCCTTGGGGAGCAAACAGATACGTGCACCGGCGATTCAGGAGGACCAGCTGTATTTATGGAAGATATACCTCAACTTGGCCCACGTGTTTTCCAATATGGTATTGTTTCGACAGGAGCACGAACATGTGGAAAAAACAACGGTGTGCCAGGTGCTTATACACGAGTAACAAGTTATGTACAATGGATTTTAGATAATATAAGCTCATAAAAATCCATTAATATAATTAATTTTCGTTTAAACCAATTTAAATAAAAATATTTTTTAATAAATTTGAGAAACTGCAACATGTTTGACTGTCAATAACATACATATCCGCGGCAGTGAACAGCGACGGATTGGCACCTTTCATCACCATTTAAAATACTGTTCAGCTATGAGCAAAACTAAGTAACTTATTTTTTGAGTCAAGTGAGCCTGAGTCTTAGAAAGATTCTTCAGATCTATCTAAGTGAACGAGTGTTGTATCTCATGGCCCGGATTAAGACCCACTGCTCTGTTCACTGATGATTGAACATATTCTTTGTGAGGGTGGTATACTGATCAAGTAGGGCAGGAACAGCACCAATGAGGGTTTCTTATCATTTTAATAAATTAATATAAGAAAGGTTAGTAATAGACTGAACCAGAATTATATAACTAATCGAGAAAAGGCCTGACATTAAAATTGACATTAAAATAAATATTTATTTTTAAATTTTACAACAAACATATAATGTAACAATATTATTCACTTATATTATCTAAAATCCATTGCAGATAGCTCGTCACCCGTGTATAAGCCCCTGGTACACCATTATGTTGACCACAAGTTCGTGCACCTATCGATACAATACCATATTGGAACATTCTTGGCCCAATTGGACTAAATGCTATAAATGAAGCCGGACCACCTGAATCACCCGGGCATGTATCACTTTTAATATCTAGGGCGCATAAAAAGTTGTCTGTGATTTGCAACCGGCCGAAATAATGTCGTTGATAAATTTGAGAACAATCACTATTTGATGTAACATTTAGTATAGCTTTTAATAGTATTTTGGAAGTTTTTCCTTCTTCTGTACCACCCCATCCAGTTATAAAAACTTTCTGATAATCGTTTGTTTGCAAATCATCCGTATATGGTATACATATCGGTGCCACACTGTAAGTCAAGCGAGCCGCCCACTGCAAACGAACTAATCCAATATCATTTATATGGCGGGATACACTATAATTTGCATGCGTTATTGTCCGTTCAACAGGAATTACTTGTATCGGATCAGCACATTCATCATCTTCATTACAATCGGGATCCGTAGTTGTATCATACTCGCCAAGTACCACAGAATGTCTATACGTGTATAAAATTTTCATGAAATCGATTGGGTAATTGTATAAGTTCATATTACTTACATATTGATAGTTCCTGCTAGCGTGCGCAAACAGTGGGCCGCAGTTAAAACGTACCGGTTTGAAATTAATGTTCCACCACAGCTCAATGATAATTTATCGCCGGAAATTGTTTGCAATATCGCCATCCATGGAAAATCAAATAGTTCGGTTGTTTCCCCATTTACGATTTTATTAAAACCCGTTTTACCACAATTTTTCATTGGTAACAGTTTTATATTAGGATGCTGTTCAAAAATGTTGCCTGAAGGAAATTGTGTTGCGGGTGTAGTTGTTATTTCGTCGATGCCATCGATTGGACAACATATCATGTCTTCACCATTTATTTTGGGACACCAACTCTCTTCGATTAGAGAGTACTCGTCCGGAGTTAACAAATCATTTTTGAACAAGTTGTAAATCGGTCGACATGTTTTGAACTCAACACAATGTCCTATAGGACCGGAAGGTGTTCGGCATTTTTGTTCTATTGTACACGAATATTTTAAAGATACACAAAACCTATCAATTCCATCTAAATCACTTCAATCATAAAATATAAATTCACTTACGCCCTTCTATTGATTTGTACAATGAAACGGCCAGTAATCCCACAAGTACATATTTATCGATCGACATGCTACACAAATATATTTCACTTCACGATTGTGTATGTTTGATATAAAAATCAGATATTTCGATGGGTTGTTCGACTGAATCTTTTCGTTTGGAATCTAAATGCTTTTGTACATGATCACAAACATAAGCGTCAATTGGTTTATTTTTATCTGTCTTGAATTAATACGTAAACAGAAATAGATCGGATTGGTTGAATAAAACAAAACAAATAACACCAGGTTTACAACTCGCGAGCTTATATACGACTGTCATATGTACAGTGAAGGAAGTAAAATAGAAGCATTGTTTCTAGACTGCAAAAACTATAATTTTTTTTGCATTCTCAGAATTTAGTAATCAAGTATAAGCAACAACAAAATGTGAGTTATATACAAAAAAAACAAAGATTAATAAACGGAAGTCAAATCAACTGTTAAAGGCACTGTATAGGTATGGATCTTGGATTTTCCAGTCTGATAATTTATGGTCTACATATACATTCGTTCTCGATTTGACTATACACGTTGGACTTGTGCCCCGAAATAAAATACATATTATAATATCACCGACATGGAAGTAACCTACTTCATAAAATCTATATGTTAAATCTTGACATGATGAAATGTAATTTTTTATTCGCGGTTTTTGTATTCAAATCTATGCGCTATTTAAATGCTATTTTGTTGCATCATTTGATATAATATATGTTCAATATGTAGTCGAACTAGTTTATATGTAGACTAGTCACCAAACGATATTTTAAAATGTACAGTACAATCTCGCTTAATGCAACATTTGTCACTGCAAAACGATCAATAATAATGTCGAATGGTTAAGAGAGTTTCTCATCACTCCGCGGCCTAGAGTTCATTTCTCTCCGTTGACCTAAAACTTCGATGTGCACCACCAACACGTATTAATGGTTCGTAAGGTCTCAGCTGAGACGCGTTTAGGGCCGTTTACGCCCTTTAAGCAAAATATTATTATTACATATGATTTAATGATGTGTCTCTATTTTGCAAAGATCATTGCTCGTAATAATAGACTTTACAAATAAAAGTTTGATGTATTATTTTTTTTTAATTTATTCAAATAATAAATAATATAAATAATTAGCAAATACTTATAAATAAATTAATTTCTCATGTTATCTAAAATCCAATTAACATAACTAGATACTCGCGTATACAATCCCGGAACACCATTATTTCGACCACAATGTCGTGCACCACCCGATACTATACCAACTTGAACCATTTGAAGTCCAAATCCTACGTCAGCCATAAATCCAGCTGGGCCACCTGAATCACCAGGACAAGTGTCTTTCTGGTTGCCAATGCAGCATAAGAAATTGCCATCAATCTCAACCCTACCATAATATGTTTTTTGATAAATTGACGAGCACTCGCTATTCGCAGTAACACCGAGCTTCGCTTGTAGTAAAACATTTGACGATTTTTCATTTCCAGTACCGCCCCATCCAGTTACAATAACGTTTTTAAAATTAATATTTTGCGCGTCACGTGTAACCGGCAAACATATTGGGCGAATACTTTCCGAGAATTGAACATTTCGCCGCAATCGTAATAAACCGATATCATTTTTACCACTATCTAGCGAAAAATTTAAATGTGGTATGGTTTCTTGAACCAGTATTTCTTCAATCGGATTCAAACAGTCAGTTGCAATGCAGTCGGGATTGCTATTGGTATCATACTCACCTAGCACCACAGAATGTCTATAAATTATAAAACGGAACACAATATACTCATATTCTAAATAATTACATATACAATGGGATACTTACATTTTGATATTGCCTTGTACGCTACGCAAACAATGGGCCGCTGTTAAAACGTACCGATTTGAAATCAATGTTCCGCCACAAATTACGTATAACCGATTGTCAGACGATACTGTTCTCAACATTACCATCCATGGAAATTCCAATGGTTCAGTTGATTGTCCGCCAACGATTTTATTCGAAAATAAATAATTTATGCCGCATTGCTGTAAATCGAGTAATTTTGTATTTCGATGCGTCGACAAATCAGTGTTCGACGTAAATTTTGTATTCACATAATTAACACTACTAATGGGACAGCATATCGTGCCTGAATTGTATAATACGTTACATCGACTATTCTGGATTAAACTTAAATCTTCATTGGTGTACCATCCCTTTTGTTTCATTTGCATAAATGGTTTGCATGATTCAAATTGAATGCAATGTCCTGCGGCTCCGGATGGTGTTTGACATACTTGAACTATATGAATTGTAATATTAAAAATTAGTTGATTTAGACGCTTTACTAGAATATCTAATGGTTTTCTCACCCCCATCCGCCAACTTCATGAATACTATGGCGAGGAATCCTTTAAATATGAAATTATCAAGCAACATTTTTATTTATTTTACTTAAGATGTTGTTCGTAAGAAGTATTTAATTCTTTGATCTCGTTTGTTTGTTAAATATTTGTTTTATATACGATCAAAGAAATAATTTCATCAAGTTTCGCAAGAGGAGAAAATGTATCGTTTTTCACATGTACCACAAAACCGGAAATACGATGCCTATGCATAGTTTAATCAGATTGTGGTAGATGTATGTATGTTTTAACTCTAGCGTAATTATTTACATATTTCCTTAGAGCATGCAATATAAAGACGCTATATGGTATGTCTCGCCTCCTACTCAAAATTGATGGACAATCAAATAAAATAATTTAATTAGACATCGTTTGGTAATTTTTTCTTTGTGTTAAAAAATTCACAAAAGCTTTATTCTTAATTATTAACATTTCAATATCAAAACGCTCCCCATCTTATGTACAATAAGCAGTCGTTTTGTGATGTCATCTTATATGGACACGCATATGGTATATGTTGTTCGTTGTTATCGATCCCAAAACCATACCATATGTAAGGCTACTAAATCGCATCGCAAAATAGTTTACAACTTGATAAGACTATTAGATTTATTAATTATCTTAATGATTAATTAATATATTATCTATAAAAAAAGTACTACACTGTTATATTGTGAGTCTTAGCTACGTTAATTCGCATAGATTCGTATAGATAAAATCACCAATGTGTAGTGGCAGGACGAGCCCCGATGGTGTACGCCGATTGGACCTATCGGCATTCGGCTGCCTATGGTATCAGAGTGCCACATAACACATTACAGAGATAAAATAAGTTTTAAGAACATTAAATCAATTCATTTAAATGAACGTAACACTTTATATGATGATCAATGAGGGTGAAGTGAGAAGTCGGTTAAATTGCAAGAGAGAGAGCGCCACAATCGCAAATTCCACATGACATGTGACAATACTTTCTGTGGTTACTAAATGAACTAAAAATAAACATGTAAAAAAGTGATTTTTTCTTGGAAAAACCATTACACAAACCAAAAGAAAGCTTAATAAATATAACGTGGACTCTTCATCATCGATTAAACTGAATACTCGTACAAGCACAATTAATGCCGAACGTTCAGGACGCTCAAATGAAGTCACCACACTAATGGTTGACAAACTCCCTGATATGGTATTTTGGCCAAGAAAATGTTTCATGGCCAAAAACCATGAATTATAATCTTCGAATTACGCGACCATTTCCTGTTTCCTACCTTGACGATATCATCGATGCAACAAGCACTATTTTGAAGGATTAGAGAAATCTTATTATTCAGATGGGATCGACTACGTTGAGAGGTAATTTTTTGTTTGCCAAACATATTATTCCTTGTTTCATTTTTACCAGACTTCTACTCAGCCCGCGCATTTCACATTTCTTACAACACAAATAGAACCGATTTGGAGGTGACAACTTGCATGGTTAGCTTAAAAACTATAAAAACCTTATTATTGGATCGCTCGAAAACAGCCGACAGACGCAAATATAATAATATACTTCAATCCTCACATGCATCCCATAAAACGTTCAAATAAACCAAAGTATACATTAAAAATATTTTTTTTATTAAATTAATTAAGTCCATCATTTCTTAATACATACAAAAAAATAAATAAATAATTTAAAAATAAAATTATATCGATATATAAATTAAATTATTCGGCGATATTATCTAAAATCCATTGGGCATAGCTAGTCACCCGTGTATAAAGTCCGGGAATACCATTATTTCTTCCACAAGATCGGGCTCCGGCCGAAACAATACCATACTGAAACATTCGCGGTCCAAATCGAGGAATTGGTGCTATAAATGAGGCTGGTCCTCCTGAGTCACCAGCACAAGTATCAGTTTCTCCACCAAAGGCACACAAAAATTTTTCATTGATTTGCACTCTGTCATAGTAGTGTCGCCGATAAATAGTTGAACATTCACTATTCAATGTTATATTAAGTACAGCTTTCAACAACACGGGAGATGACGCTCCAAGCTCGGTACCACCCCATCCCGACACAATAATTTTTTTGTAATCGTTAGTTTGAGATTCTTGTGTATATGGAATACATATAGGCTTCACACTATCCGAAAGACGAGCACTACGCCGCAAACGAATTAATCCGATATCATTTTGGGCGTTCGAAAAACTAAAATTTGGATGTGGTATTGATCGTTCAACGGGAATCTCTTGTATTGGATCAGCACACTCATCATCAACACAATCTTGAATTGTGTTTGTATTGTGTTCGCCGAGCACTACGGAATGTCTGCAGGAAATAAAAAATATGGTTAAAAAAATCCGATGAAATATAATGACTATATACTTACAATTTTATTTCACCTTGGACTGTGCGTAAACAGTGTGCCGCTGTTAAAACATATCGGCTGGAAATTAATGAGCCACCGCAAATCACTGATAATTTATTATCAGACGAAATCGTTCGTAACATTACCATCCATGGAAATTCGAACGGCTCCGTTTTTTCACCAATCACAATTTTATCATTGATTCCTTGGCCACATTGTTCTAATGGTAACAATTTTGCATTAGGATGTGTCGATAAATCGACGATTGTATTAGGTTTAAGTCCTATTTCCGAATCAGGTTGTATTTTTGTTATTTCTTTTGTCTTATCAATTGGACAACATATCGTGCGCACACCATTAATTGTTCCACACCAACTTTTTTCTATCAAATTTAAATCGTGTGGGGTTATCCATTGCTGTTGTCCCATTTTATAAAAGGGTAAACATTTTTGAAATCCAACACATTGTCCTATTGAACCCGATGGTGTTCGACATTTTTGTTCTATGGTTTAAATAAATACAAAACAATGAATGCTTCAGACACTTACTTCAGACACTTTAATTTATTAATTTATTAATTTACTTACGGCCTTCTATTGATTTGGTCAATCCAATCGCCAATAACCCATACAGTATAAATTTGTTCATTGACATCTTTAAGAAATAATTTTCACTTAACTCTTTACTTTAATTATATTATGATTATATGATCTAATCACTTGACCGTTTACTGTTTGACTGTTGATAATACCTTCGATCTAGAATGTTTATATATCAAAAATGATCGTAACAACGACACAACAGGCGCCAATTGCTATACGTGTATGTATGTTATATTTTCTTCTCGTCTCTTTCTTATACTCGTATTTATTTCATGAATTATCTTAAGCGCCAATAGCACGTGAATTAGTTGCCTAAAAACACAAATAAGAAAATGTTAAATAAGCTAAGACTCACTTTTATTGTTTATGTGTTTCAGATATGTGTATGTATACATGCATTTTAATAAAGTTAGTAACCGTAAGATTACTAACTTTGCTACTCTTTAACTTCTGGTGTTTCTGCTTCGGGGAATTTAGTTATAAAATCGTATAACAATTTTGTGAATCGTATTAACGTTCATGGTGAAATAGTTTTTGATGAAACCACAAATGTACTATAATACCAGTTCGTTTAATGTCTAAGTCAAAGAAATAAGAAAAATTAATTAAATTTTAGAGAATGTTAAGCAAAGAAACGATGTATAGCGATGTATAATTTGTATAAATTCGAAAAGCGTTTTTGTTTGTAGTAACGTTAGCGTTTTTGCACAGAAAAGCTCGGTTTACTAACGCTAAGGATATAAATAATGAATTATGAGGATACCGCAAGGATATGAAATACCATGAATGAACACATCTGTGACCTCCTGTTGGATTGCAAAATTATGGACCAAACCATCGTCAGGGCTATATAGACTGGCATAAAGAAATGCAATGTGCAAATAATTTTACGTAAGTCGGACCTATAACCGTAGATCCTCGATTTGGCTCAATAATGGCGTAAAATAGGAAGTAAATAAATGAACCGTGAAAGAGTTCCAAGTTCCTTGAGTCCCGAAAAAAGATTGCAAAGAAAGAAACCAACTATAGTTTTACGGTTTTTTGGTTTTGCCAAGATAGTCTCTTGATTATGTGTTAGTTTTCTGTAGGCCTTCCCCTAAATTCTATTAATACACATTACATCATCTCATTACTATACTAAATTGTGTAATTTTATTAAAAGTCTTTTTTTATTAATGAGTAATCCTTTGAAAAGCATAAAGCTAAAACTTTTAAATTATTTAAAAAGTCACAAGTCGCGATTAAACTAATATGTCGTTAAATTTGAGTCCAAAATTCGCTTAACATATAAATTTTAAATCAAAACAAATACAGTAATAATTAACTTGAGAATTCTACTGTTTGAAAGAAAAATTACTTTACGATACACACTTTTTATGAATCATGTGACAAATACGCGCGTGAACGCTGATGATAAATAAACATGAGATATTATTGTATTACAACAACAATAATAGAATGAGAGTTAAACCAAACGATCTGCATATATATATTATTAGCATATCATCAATTATGACTAAATATATCAACAATCTCATTCATGTAAACTACCAAAATCATTACTATAGTCAACAATACGTTAACCGCAGAGTTCACCAAATTGATAGGAGCCACCATGTCTCAAACTATAAAAATATTTAATGATGTAAGTTTATTTATTTTGGCGCTTCATTCATCACGACTCAACACAAAACCATTTTATTCTTGGAACTATTTTATATTTTTCTGCAAAAAAATTATTTGTCTTAAGATATTGAATTGGATATAAGCGTGTCTCAAATTGTGGTGTTGAAATTAAAGTTCTTCTTACTTCTGAGAATATATTTTTAGTCACGAGTCAGAAACGCGTTTGTATATTAAGTTGAAAAAGTGGGATTCGTTTAAACAAGTCTTATCGTGGATTCTCTTGTAATTTTATATACCATCTTGTATAGATTAGACCAGAAGAATCGGAATCGGTATTTTATGAATCATATGAGAAGCAGTGAAAATTAGAACAAATTTCTTTGAAATGTTTACTATATAGACAGCAAATATTTATTACGTTGTTTACAACAATTCAGTTAATTGGGTAAGAAAACATTTCAAGGTACATGAGTAAGTATTTTATAAAAATTTCTTGTGATCTTGTGGACTGCAATATTATTTACTTAGTTGCAATTATATGCATTAATTAAAGCCTACTAGAGCACAAAATTCCAATTTATCTTCCACCACAATACTAGAAATAGATGATTATCGATGTAAGTTGTATCCGTTTTTGTTGTATGTGACTCAATATAAAATCAAACGCTATTGCGTAATATTAATATGAAAATCCGTTAAATGCATACTGTATATTAAACATTCCGATAAGTAGATAACTATTCTTAGGTCAAACGCAATAAAAACGTTTTAAATAACGAATAGTTAAAGGCAACAACTTCAATCATATGTGACAATAATTTTGTTAAATATATTTGACATCTAAGACTTAATTTTGTTAAATATATTTGACGCCAATATTCTCATTATCAAACAAAAATTGCTTGAACTATGCCTTTACTTGTAGTCCCATCTGGATATAATATGAAACGAGTACCAAGATATTCTGGTGTGGCTAGGCTGATTTGTAATAAAAAATGGTTAATAAGCTACCCAACTGAAGCAACAAGGCTTTCTACATGTTCTGGAAATAATTTTCACCATAAATAGTAAAATTCTAATCTAAGTTCAGTATATCATGTTTTCAGTTCTAGCACACAGTATTGATTGTATTATAACATTTTTAATAATTACGATAGAATAGGTACATATTTGAAGAAGTGAAAAATCTATAGTTATTCTATCAAAATAAAATTCTGGAAATTCATCCACGTTTTAACAAGCTTTTAATGTTTAAATGTAGATGTCTCGTCGCTACAGTAAGAATTTTAAATTCGATTTCGAAAAATAATTTGAAATGTCAAAAAGTGAAAATAAAAATACACATTCATTTTGGTTTGGAATTTCTGTGGTGTGTGTCAGATAAATAATATAATTACAAAAATAAAATCGAAGTAAAATAATTTGGTTAAATTTATAATAATGCGTATATAACAATATTGTTGTAAAACAATACGTAAAAGTTTATTTCTGGTGTCGATAAATTTTGATTAAAGTGTTGAAACGTCGTACGATTTTTTTTCCAAGTGGGTGACATCTCGAAGTTTTTCTTTTTGTTTCAGTTATTTACTCACAATTTCTAGTTTTGTTGTTTTTATTTTGAATGGATGGATGATGTAATTTTTGTGTGTGCCTGTCTAACTCAAATAATTAATATTTCCATAAATAAATAAACCTGTAGTAAATATATATATGTATAGTTGATTAGTTTAGTGTTTTTAGTCTGGCTTTTAAGTTGTCATATCTTTCGTGTATTCCATGCTACTTTGGTATTCATTTAGTCTTTACTATGCGTCTTAACAATTAATTATTAAAGAAAGTCTTATTATAAAGTGTAATTTTTTATAATTACTTATCTGATTGTTTTTATTTTATTTTTGTGTTTAGTCTTCGTTCTAGATAATAAAACAACGTAGAAAACGTATGTACATAATATTATGTTATTTGCATTCAGAGTTTTCGGACCATTGTTGTGTTTCACTGTATTCGTAGTTAAATGGTTCAATGTTTTCTATAATACACATTAATAATACTTAACAATAATAATTAAGTCCAGCTTAAATTTTGGACATCCGTTTAACATACTTCAGTTCGTTATTAATTCGTTGCTTGATGTCTTTTCGGCCTAATTATTGTATATTACTGATATCGAAAAAATTTCTAATAATTTATTTCAATCCTAATAAGCTAGCTGATGATAAACTACAAATCTACCAGAAGATTAAATCTAATTTTATGCATTTACAAATCTTATCGAGCTTATCTTATTGGAGTCAAAAAGATTATATCTATCGATATAATCTAAGACTTCCCTACATGTATATCGATTATTTAAATTATGATTAAATATGTAATACAATTTGCGTTGACCATCTATGTAGCCTAAATGGGTTGACACTTAAATCTGCACTTCAACAGAGTATCATAGTTGTGTTCATCCAACGGCACCGATCGTAAGCGAAAGATGAAAAATGCCTTCTGCCTCTATCGGGATTCGAATCCGATACCTCTCGTTCCAACCATTAACCGCATTAACCATTGAGCCATTTCGTCGGCAATCAATATTGTATTCACTTTCTCAACATTTCAAACTAAAACATTTAACCGATTCATATAATTAACTAATATTCTCTATTTCTAACTTTATTCCAGATAAATTTTATTTTATGTATTTGTCTCTGGGGAAGTAACTGTGTGTAAATATTCGAACAGAATAATTAACGTTGCATGTAAATTATAATTTGATGTGTTTTGCTGTTTTTTTCGTAATTTTTTCGTTAATATTTGTTTAGAAAATTTTTAAAATTCTAAAAACACCTAAATTATCCAAATTAAAAACGTAAACCATCATAAATTATGTACAGTGATAACAATGCTACCACTCACACTAACAATTTAGTTGCTACCAGCCAAAATGAATTAAACCTTAATAATAATAACCGTAGCTTAGACGAGCGAGCCGCATTTAATGATCACAACTCTGATTCCGTGGCTGCTGTGCATGTAACTCTAGCAACAACTTCAACAAATGAGGCCAGTTCATCATCGATGCTTGAGATGACAACACCATTACTACAGGAGATGAGTAATAATAATAGTAGTGATAATACTCCAAGTAATAATCGGGCCCTACCAATGTCGGCTCTACGATTTACTCGCGATATTATAGAGCGACGCACAAATGAGCACACAAGAAATTGGCGCGATAATTTAAATAATGTTTTTATGGAAATAAGACCACTTGTGCAACAGGCGCAAAGTGTTACTGTTAATAATTCAAATTTACTATCGTCATGGATATCGTCAAGTGGAATGAATAATCGTAATGTAGCACCTAATGTGGGTCGACAAAATAGTCACGAAAGTGTTATTATAAACTTTGATGGTTCAACCGTTGGTGGTGGAGCGACTGCAGGTTTACCAAATCCACATCAAATTCCACTTTTTCAACAGCAAACGACACAAGGTCATAGTGGTGGAGGAATGCAACAACCATTTCAATATCAGAACTTTTATCACAGTCACAATAATATGCATTTAAATCATCCGTATCAAAATAATGGTAATAGTTTGGTATCTCATCAAGCCCATATCTATAATATTAATAGTCATAATAATATGAGTGATAATGTTATTAATAGTAGTAATAATATGAATTTGAATAATGTTAATGGGCCCGGGATAAATACAGATGGTAATGTTATAAATAATTATGATAATGGTGGTAATGGAGGTCGAGCTAATCCACATAATCCACACCATCATCATCACCACCACCATCATCATCATGAGAATGGTAATGGTGAAAACGAAGGACCTGTCACTGAAGCTCTTGCTCAAGTAAGTAAAACAATATCTAATCGATAAGTTTATTGTAAAAATCAACGAATCCTTAACTAACATCAGATTTGTTATCATTCTGTATCATATTTTCTGTAGATACCAGAAGCTCGTGCTATTTTATCAACGCTGAATCGATACACGCCATACGTTTGCATATTATTAGTCAAATCGTGTTACGATCATCTAGATGGAATATTAGATTTTTTTGCGTTTTTTGTTACATTTTCACATGCGAATTGGGTGGTTCGGCAGGAGATTGCGAAACAGGTAATATATCTTCTAGCTTGGAGATTCGTTCATTTATTCTAATTAATATTTTATTTTTAGCATCAGAAACGAGCTCTTCCGCTACTCCGCGAATTGGTCTACATAATCCTTGTGATCTCTATAATAGGTTTTGTTTTAGAAAAAAAAAGTATTTTTATAAGTTTAATATTTACGACAACATTTGCGGAACCGTTTACGTTAAAAAATTTGTTGTTTTCTGTGGGTATTACGGATTTGATACTGAAACTTATAACGGTGGCTATAAAAATAATAATAACCTTACTGCCACCAACAATTATCGAGTATAAAGGTCGGGGACGAATATACCTGATGGCTGAATCAATTTCACAGCTATACCGTGCTCTTGCTCCAATTCAACCATGGCTCGTTTACTTGATGGATTCGTATCAAGGTTCGGAAAAAGTGATGGGAGTGATTTTATCTGCCGCTTATATGGTAGCGAAAGGAACCGATTTACTTAATCGTGCCAAATTTTGTAAAAAATCTTTTATTAAATTACTTCAGAAAGTTGTAAGTGTATACATAAATTACGCTCACCTCAAACTAATTAAATAAAATTTTATGTTTATTCATTTTCTTCTTGTAAATACAATTTTTTAGAGCTTTGGTGTAACACCTAGTAAGGAACAATTACAAACAGCTGGTAGTCAATGTCCAATATGCCATGATGAATTTACTTGTCCCGTGGTACTTGAATGCAATCACATATTTTGCGAATCGTGTGTTGGTACATGGTTCGATCGGGAGCAAACATGTCCTCTATGTCGTGCCAAAGTAGTTGATGATCCTTCATGGCGTGATGGATCTACGACATTTTTTGTACAATTTTACTAACCACAAGACAAGCCTGTTATATAAAAAAAATTTCTTTAGTGTTAAAATTGCTTTGTGACTAGAGACAAAAATAAAAAAAACATATTTTTTCTATACAAACATAAAATGTAAAATTATTATAAAATATGAAAAGCATTTAAGACTGCTCAATTTATGGATTATTTTAGCAATTTAGGAAATTATAAATCATTTATTTTGTTATTAATTTTAGTTTTAATTTAGTTGAAAAAAAAAGGAATAAAATTATTTAAATATATAACTTGGCAGTACTTAAATTTATTACTTAAAAGCATGTAAGGAAAGCTATTGTGATGGTTAAGGTAAGCTGAAATCTACTTATTAGTTCATAAGAAATACAGACATTTACTAAATCGAATCATTTTTACGTAAATATTAACCAATTTTAACGTTCTACAAGTTCAAGAACTGCAGGCCATTAGATTACGTAGCCCATTATCTTAATTTTTGTAGCATTTTTTTAAATGGTGAACTCTGAGGTAATTTCTTAATTAAACAATGAAAAATAAATTTAATGCGTGTGTATTAATAGTTAGGCTAGGTATCTAATAATTTAAATTAAATTGTTTTATATAGTTTGATCCTGTAGTAAACGTGGTGATGGTAAACTTTCATATGATTTCGATCTTCGAGCACTTTCAATACCGTGATGTGATCGCAAATACACTAATCGTAAACTATTCACTTTACGTATACCACGGGATTTTCGAGCTCTCCCGCTTTGCTGCAAATAGTAGTAATCATGCAACGTGAGCAATTGTTGCATGTCACGACTTGGTGGAAAACGTAAAAAGAATGCTGATCGTCCAATTTCATTGTTATGTTCATCATGAAAGTGTATTTGGGTATACCTGCGGATAATATAGAGAATTTTTAATTAGCCGATTGTGTTTTCATCCTCTTCTTTCGAATCAATTTCCTCGTCGCAATCAGCCAAGCAAAATAATCTGGAAATGTCGCGTCTCAGGAAAACAAATTTCATAAATAAAATTGAATATACTTACATCCATAGTCGATTAGCTCCTGTAAACTTTTTCAGGATGTAGTTAATTAAGATGGGTGTGATCGAGAAGAAATACATTAAAAATATTTTAAAGTGATCTGGATTTAAATCAGCCGTTTCTGTAAAATTATGATTATGAAGTATGGATCCTACACTAGAGGCCTGTAAATAATAAATAGATGTACTATAAAGAGTCGATAAACAAATCGAATTGTTCATACCCAATTTGCATGACATCTATTAACTAGCATTACGCATGCAATCCAAACCACCCATAGATTTAACAGGCAAGTGATAAATAAAATCTCCTGTACCAAAAAGTTTGTGATACTTCGATGCCTTATCGAACGTATAAATATATTTCGCGTCAACTTTGAACAATATAATGCACATAATCCCATAAATATAAATGTTGCGGTCAAATTAACCACAGTCAAATCTTGATCTTCAGGTGTTCCGGTGAACCCTTTCAAGTAGGGTATTATTGAATTACTAATGGCGTCCTTTGTACTTATTAATTTATCCATATTTCAACCAAAATATTTTCATAATATTATAAAAGTTAAATGTATTTAAATAATGCAGACAAACAAAAATTTGATTATAATTTTTCAAAATAATTTAATTTTTTTAGTTTTTAAATTTTAATTTGGATACACAAAAATTTATTGGAAATTTTTGAAAACAAATACCAAATGGACGATTTGGTTGGCATTTCACCGGAAATATTTGAATAATACTATGATTACTTGGATGCAAGGAGCTAATGACAAATCAAAAAAGAAGTTCATTCATAGACAAATTTCTTCGCGGCTAAATAAAGTAGATACTAAAAGTATGATTCAGGTAAATAGTTTGTCACGACGTATTTCCAAAGGATGTAGCTCGGGAAGATGTGGTAAGGATTGAACATGCTTAACACCTACTAAATGTAAATCTAAATTTTTATTTTAGGTAAGTACTAAATAACAAACCAATCTTTCTCTATCAACATCCGAATAATCTGACTTCTCGTTTGCGTTTGATAAATGTAGTGCAGGTAAACTAGCTAACCATGGTACGGTTAAAAACGAATTCTTATGGACAAACACTTTCATTTTTCAAAACGCTCTTAGAAATAATTACCTAAGACATTCCAGTAGAACATGTAGTTAGGTAACTACGAGATTTCATCGGTTACAGCTTAATGGTTAAGAGAGTTGCTGATCACGCCGGGTCTGAAGTTCGTTTCTCGCCATTGACAAAAAATTAGCATGCACCAGATGAAAGCACATTCGTTTTAAGGCTAACCATCTGCACTGTGCACGAATACGTATAAATGGTTTGTAAGGTTTTAATTGAACAGTGGTTAGGCCTTTAAGCCATAGATTATTATTAGTAGATTTAAATGGATTTTCTTAATTGTATGGACTAGAGATCAGTGGAATCTCAAGTTACAATTGAAAATGCTAAAAGTATTATCTAACAGAAATCGGGTTGATCAAAGCTTCAATTTCCATCAATGTTAAACTCGGAAGGTAAACTTCATAAAAATATATTATAAACGATTCATAAATATAAAACGTAACTACGTAATAACATATCCCACTTTGATTGCATCCATCTGCAAAAATTATATATGAGCAAGTCTCAAAACTAATACCTAGTTCAACACTTAGCATACAACGTTTGCCGTTTTTTTGAATGAACTTTAGCGTATGTTGAAAAATAAGTGTTTCTGTTTCAAGATTTAATAAATAAAAAATTGTTTATCTAGTATAAATATGGACAAATTGTGGTTAAACTCTTGTACATTGTATATATTTATATTGTTCATGGAATTATGAATTTAAATATCGAATTTTTAAATGCCCAACTGCAAATTTTAACGTCGAAAAATGCTATAAACTACGATTTGAAAAATATTTTTTATCGCAGTTTCTATAAAAAATATTTACGTTCAAATAGCGACCACCCCTTTTATAAATAATGGTAACATCCAAATTTATTTAATATTTTTTCCCGTTCCTCTAGTGTACCACTCGAGAATCGAAATTATATACAAAAATTCTACTACTACCAATACTATTACATAAAAGAAACAAATTACGATTTGTGTTTATTTATTTTTACCCAATATTTATTTATTCATTTATATAAAATTACATAAAAATGATTGAAGTTAATTAGGTTTAAATTTTGTGACCGATTGTAATTATGTTTGTAATAAATTTCGACTGTTTTAATTGAAAAATACAAAAATATTTTAACATAATACACAAATACAACCACATAATTTTACCGGTATCATACACAAAACAAAAACATTTCGAGCCGACAAAACCAACCATTTTGAAAATTTTGTCCCGGCAAAATTGGTGTCAAAAAATATCGCAGTTGTATTCTTTGTTGATGTAGTAGTGTAACAATAAAGTAAAAAAGTAAAAATCAATAAGTTGATAACAATTTATGTATAAGTGATTGATTAATTTAATTAATAATGATAGAACAACATAAATTATAGTACAAATTAATTGCGTTTTAAATTTAAAAATGAGATAAAACAAAATATTGTTTTGGTTGCATAAAATATTTTAAAAAATTTTTCTATTCTACTACTTTACTGTTTCTCCCCTGTTTCTTTTTATTTCGATAATAAAAACGAAACAAAAAACATTTTATTTTATATATACAATATTGAAACCAATGAAATTTGTTAAAACTAATCACATGGTATACATTTAACCAATCAAAACATAATATTTGAAATTTGAGCGTTTTCTTTGTGTTGCGCGGTTTTGTTGTTCGAAGTGAAGAGCCAGTCGAGTTTTGTATGGAGTGTGTAGTGCGTGTGTAGTGTTATTCATCTGTCAAGAAAAATTTTTTCATATAAAAAAAACAAAAAAAAATTAATTAAACTACAAAATTTATTTATTTTAAATTAAATTATTTAAATATAAACATAAAAATGTATGAATTTGAGGATATAAGTTCTGGGTTTCATGATGTTTTTTTAAATAAATATTCGGTAAGTTAGTTTGTATAAAATAAAAAAAATAAAAGTACAATTTTCAAAATATTTATTAATTTGTGCGCCAATGTGCTTGCCGGGTGTTGGCCTTGAATGATGAAAAACTAAAATGGATTATTCCATTTAAAAAGAAATTGCGCTAAATTTATTTCGTTCTCGGTAACAATTTATTCCAAAATAATTTAATTTTATAAATGTATTTTTGGATTTAAATTTTCGTAATATTTAAATCCATAAATACATTTTATTTAATAATTTTTCGGTTTTTGACACATCACTAAAAAAATTCTTTCATAAATTTCGTTTATTCATTGTATGTATATGATCGTACGTACACACAAGAAGAATCGAAATCAAAAACAAATAAGAGTAATTTTTTATGAGCGGGAAAGAATTTTTTTTTATTTTACTTTTAATTCAGTGATAGTGGTGTTCAACCTTTTATTAATCACTTTTGTTTAATTTGTGGGTAATACTATTAAAATATAATCCCTATTGTGGTATTTTACTAAATATAATAAATAACCACATGGCTTTCTTTAAGTTGATTTGTACCCACCCGCAATTTTAATTTTGTTTTATTATATAGTACCGCTAAGAAAGATTTAAGAAACTTATTAACATGATCGCGCGCCAAAAACAACTTCATTCGTAGAAAGATTTCAACAGTTTAAAAATACATTGATAAATTACGATTCGACTAGTTTGTTTTATTTATTTTCCTAAATGTTCCTGTTTATATAAGTGCTGTCATTGTTCATTAGTTTATTTTTGCTACCTTTGATATAGAAATTTATAAATTAATTTTTGTAACGTTGCATTATTTTTAATTATTAAATTTAATAATTAGGTGATATCTTAAAAAGTTAAAATGTTTAATAGTAAATATACGTTTAAATTGTTTTGATTATGAAGAATTAACAAAATATATGAGATTCAAAACAAACTTATTAACCTTCTGTTACAATTACAACAATATGATAAATTAATATCTTATCTTTTAAGTATATTTCCCTGAAATATAAAACATTAAAATTACTTCATTTTTAAAATAAGATTTCTATTTATTAGATAATTTCACTATTATTACTTAGTAAAGGATTTATAAATACTAACTCGACAAATGATTTTAGAATTTTACTTGTTGAGTTTTATTTTCTTCGAAATATCACCTCAAAATTGAATAAATATTATAACACAATATCTTATATTCATCTTCAAGTAATTTAATGTTGTCAAGAAATTTGAAGTAAAAGATAATAAAAATAATTTATAAATAAATTACATTGTATTATTGCATATTATGTATAATTTACTCGAAATAACCAATCCACTTTCTTTGTTGTATTGTCGGAATCGGATATGATAAATATTAAATCGGTTCATAAATAGTATTGATTAATTATTTAATGAATAAAACTCTTTTGTATTGAAAAAAATCCAATATAAGAAAAAAACCGCGAAAGAAATACATAAGTTAGTCAGACATAAAAATCTAGGACCTAGGTCAATAATTCAAAATAAATATGTATATATACACACAATATATAGATATAACACATATATTTTCCGTTCTCTTATATTTATTATATACATGCACACCATAAATATATAAGACACTATACACATAAAATAAAATTCTGGTTGGATTTTAAAAATTTAAAAAGTAAAAAAAAGTATTATCGATTTGTTTTCATTTGAGTTCGTTGTTATTGTAGTTATTTACGTTACGCAATGTATGTGTACATACGTATCGTATGTATATACCACACTACATTGAACACTTTTAATTGATAAATAAAAATATGTATGTATATAGCTCTTTCTATTGTATTTACTGAAGAGCCCAAAGAGAAGTGTATACATACAGAAATTAATTTGTTGTTGTTTGGGTTGAAATCTCATATTTTGATTTTTGTAGTTGTTTCTTATCCTCTAAAATGTGTACATATAATGTATTTTTTATCGTGTTTCTTAAAACAATGAAAGAATAAAAATTTCGAATTGCTTATTTCAGTGGTGTGGAACATAATCATTTTGAACGTGAATTTATTGAAGTGTGTTTGATTGATGAAGGAGAAAATTTCAATTGCATTACAACAGTCTGATATTTATAATTATTTAAATTATATAGATTTGTCTTAGATTCATCAAATTGTTAAGTAAATTTAATAAATCAAATCATTTCTCAAAAAAAATCGTTCACTGACCTATTTACTTATACTACATCGGTAAACCTTAGAATTAATTTGATAAGATTTATTGTTCGGAACTACACTTAATCCCATAAGTTTATTGCTGAAAAACTGATGTAATACATTTAATAAAAGATAAATCTAAACAGGTTATTGTTGGTTGAGTATAAATGCAGGAAATTTGATTAACTTTATTGAAGACAGTTTGTTAAAATTTCTTGATATAAAGGAATTCATCTTTGCTTCAAACTCCTATATTTCTTAGAAAAAAATGATTTTAAATGCATGTTTAAAACTGAACGATTAGTTGTGGGCTGGAAAAAGTATGGGTTCGTCGTTATACAATATCGTTATAATATAATCCTCCCTTAATTATTCACAGTATCCCGGCCTTTGTCCCTTTTCTATTGTTTTATTTATTAACAATAAATGGCGCTAAAAAAATAAATGTGCACATTGTAAAATTTACATCTTTCTAATATTTTCTACCCATATAGTTCTTTTCATTCTACTAATTACTTTCTCAGAAAACTTGTACCAAATTAAGACAATTGAAGAAATATTTTGTACCCTTCACGATATGGGGCACTAATAATTTACAACTCTGCTCTCTATCCCAGGTAACAAAACGTCGTCAAAAATGTCCTTATAACGTATGTACATACAAATTTTTAAAATTATTGAAAAAAGTTCTCAATGATTTAATTAATTAAAAAAAGAAACTAAAATTAAAATCGAAGAAACAGCAAAGAAAATTAAATTCCATATAATTTGCAAAATTAAAGCAACAACAAAACAACATCATAGAAGAAATAAGAATATATATACGTTCATGGCCGGTTAAAAGAATAAAATTAAAACACGATTCACAATTTTATAAATATTGCTGTTGATTCTCATACTTTATGCTAGTCGCTATATACTACATACTACAGACTGAATATCAAAGTGGTTCGCTAATATATGTTTTTACATATAAATAGGACCAAGTTTCAATATATATGCAATCAATTCTGCAATCATTTTATCAATATGTAATATGTTAAAAGCACGTGTATATAGAAATAAACAATATACATAAACGAAAGCAATACAGCAAAATCGGAAAACTAATTAACGATATACCACATGGATCACACCAAAACTTTTCTGTATCTTCTCGTATAGAATACATATACAGATTACAGAGTATTCATTTTATGTTTAGTGTGTAATTTAATAGTTTGTGAATTTTTTAATTATTTGTTTGCATAAAAAATTTCCTCATTTTAAACTGTTTGAGTCGGCAATTTTTTTTTTGCTGTTGTTTTCGTAGTATTCGACTCACATAGTGATAGTGACTTTTTCAAGGTGAAACCAACTAGAACATTGGTTTAATGTTTAATTATTATAATTGGACAGTTTATTTGTAAACATTTAATATGTCACATTAAGCAAGTAATGAGGAAAGAAAAATATTGAATAATTTATATTTGACGGAATAGTAATCTTTAAGTAACTGTGGTCCTTAGTTAAATTGCAAGACTGATATACGAAAATAACGTAACAAAGAAATACTTATTTAGAATTATTAATCCGGATTCATTATGAAAATCGTTTTCGCGCATTCTTCAGTATTTGTTTAGTTAAGGAGACTTGAATTTTCCATAACTAAGAATCATAGAAAGATTACAGTGATTAATCAAATAGAGAAGTCATGTTTTACTAATGCACACTGGAGATAAAATGTTGCTACTATTTTACTCGAAAATTCAAAAAGCCTGTTGTGGAACTATTTAATTTTGGTACATTGATTACGAATAATCGCAAAACCTTGGGTGTGCAGAATTGTTAATAAATGGTCCTAATTACTTTGAAGCAAAAACGAACCTAATCGATAAACCTGATGACTTGAACTAGTTTTTTGAAACTTCTAGACGCTAATAAAAATGGTTACTAGTTACATGTAAAAATGTATTTACGTTGTCTTACGATTATCTTGACGCGTACTAATTCGTAGATTATCCAATATTTATACATTTTATTAGTATTTCTGAAACCTTACAAAAATTGGAAATTCTTCCGTATGACCATCTAATTTCCATTTGCTGCCGATTACTATTACGTAACAAATTCGATATTAATTGACCGCGCTATGTTGTAAACACAAAAGTTACACTTGTGTTTTATAGTCAAATCTGCAGGTTACGATCTATTCTTTAATTTTTCTTAGCTATTATTTTTGTTTTTGGAAGATTTCTATGCCTAATCATCCAGCTAAACTAACGAAATTCTGTTATATGTATATATTTCTTGATCGTTATTTGGTCTTAGAAGATTCCAATTTCTATTTAAACCATCTCACCACTTTGATATGTTGGTAACAAAAACCCATACCGAAAATAAGTCTGGAAAGATTATCTCTGTATCTTCTATTTTTTTTTCATAATTTCTTCATTTAATTATTGTCATTTTCTCAATGCACATATAAATTTAATCAATACAATTGCTGTCCCATTCTGTTAAACAGAATTATTCGTGCTTTTTATTTTATGCCACCCAACAACCACATACATTTATCCAAATTGTTCCAAATTCCCGCGTTTTTCTGTTTTCAAAATGTAAACAAATCAACGACGAAATAAAATTCCAATCCAGTTTCTTGTTATGTTTTGTTTATGCCTTTAAAGAACTCACGTTTTTTGTTTTTGTTTTAAACCTCCCTAAATTCACCAACATACATAATTTCTCATTTAAATGCCCAAATTGTATATAATATATATACATATAGTATGTTATTGTATATAAATGCTAGACACAACAAAACTTTAATTCATTCAAACTAGAAAATTGTTTTGAATTTCTCTTTCTTGCTACATGTACTAAATATATATAACAACGCTATTATATAATAGAAATTGCATATAAAACCTATGTTTTATATAAACAAAATTCACGTGACATACAAATTGTTATATAATAAGTAAATAATGTCCTATGTATTTGGTTTCCCTTTTGTTCATTGATGACGATTATATTGTATATAAGACAAATCCATAGTTTATTGTTTGTTGTGCGTTTTTTAATACATAGTCAAGAGTTTTTACAATAAGGTTATATACATTTTATATAATGCATTCAGCATGTTGTTTTTATAAAATAAAAAATGTTTTTACATACAGCTCCACATTATGTATAAAAAGTAATAATAAGAATACCAAAGAATCTAATAAGATATGGTTTCCCGCCCGATTTTTTTTTAATTGAAATCTACTATATACAAGATTCGTGTGTATGGTTTTGTTTGAAGCAAAACAATAGAAATATTTCATTTCAGTATTTTGTTTCTTAAGATCTTGGTTTGGTCTCTTTATTTTTTACTTTTTGTTTTTTAAAAACCGGTTTTAATGTTTTCTTTGTAAAGTTGTAAAAACGAAATATTTTTCTCCCTTTTTATTATTATATATAATATATACGTATATAATACACAATATACAATTTTATGAGAGTGTGTAGGTTTTTTACTACACACCATAATGCAGGGATGGAATGGATGCGGATGAAAAAAAAAACTATAAAGACCTAGAAAATATATTTTATATATAAAACATGGAGGGGATGGAGAAACAAATTTTTTTATTGTTTATCGTATATATAATACATTAGATTTTTATTATGTTTTGTACATAATATCAAGGTATATATAATTTTCTTCTATAAATTTATTATGTTAGGAAAAATCTATAAATATTAATTTATCAAATACAACAAAAAATATTGTAAAATAAAAAACGCGCGCACTTTTTTTAACTAATTTTTTATTCTAGTCGATACTTTTGTTGTTGTTGCTTTTATTTTTCTCCAATAAGAGAATATTATTTTTTGTATACATATAACAAATACAACAATATTTCAAACGCCGGTGCAGTATAAAAAAATTGTTTATTGATTTTTTCTCTACGAGTTTTGTATACATATAAATGTATGTACAATTTACAAGAGCAGAACTGAATTGTTTCGGTTTTTTTATATGCTATAGTAGTGTGTACTCTGAATATATGTTTTGAACAGGGGTTTAGAACTAGGTGTGTCACGTATTTCTTATAACATTGTTTTTATGTAGTTGATATATTGACACATAATATTATATGTATTCGATTTTTAACTGTATGCCTGCAAATATATTTGGTGAAATTCTTTTTTTGGGAGAAGAAAATTCTAAGCTTAGCAAATATATATTTAATTTTTGTGAACTATAGTCACAAGGGGAGTGTATTTTAGATTTTGCGCAGTTTGTACTATACATGATTTGAATATTTTACATATAGCAGCAGTCCTACAAAATCATGATATTTTGAGGGTGGTGGGATTTCTTGTTCCAACTCTAGAACGTTGGTATTTTAGGTATACAAATATTACAGACGAATAATAATAAACTTCATTGGAATTTAAAAATGAATTTGTTTATATATTCGAATTGGATTTTTCTTTGACTGTAGAGTTTGTTTTGATAATTTTCAGATTGTTCAAATGCGTACGGGGTAAACAAAGCTCCTGGATTCATATTTAAAATATGAAAAGTTACTTTGCTCGTTTCGAATTTTTTATGAGGTTGATATAGGGATTGAGACATTCTAAGTATCTTTATTGAATAAAAAGCCCGTCATGGATCCTTGTTCAAAAATATACTGTTGATTTATTTCTATTTAGTATCTCGTCATTAGAATCCTTAATTTACCTTTCTTAAAATTTATTAATTTCGAGAAATTTTACCTTATATTCTCTGCACTATAATATAACCATAATAATATGAATTTATGTAGAATACAGGTCGAATCTTAATTGTAATTACATACAATATATTCGAGTATTGTTCGGAGGACACTAATTTGAACAATATAAAACAAGATAATCAAGCTCTTAATAAATAATTTTTAAATTTTATAAATGTTTACCTTTAATTTCGAATTTTTTTAACTATACTGTTCTTGTGCACAACTAACTGATTTGAGGTTCTCTACGATACTGTTTGATATTTGTAATTGTTTTGTCTACACCTTAAAAAAACTGGAAAGTTTCATAATAATTTCTGAATAAGAAAATAATATCTGTCTTTGCAATCGTTTTAAAGGCTTATCAAGGCTCTCCCAACTCTTTACATCGACATTACATCGCCAAGTCGATGACGTACATAGCTAAATCTATGACGTACATAGTCAAATCGATATGGCCGATTTACGTAGAACCATCTGCAAATTGCATAGCCCCTTGCCAGACTACAGAGTACTGACTATAGAGTAAGGTGGGTGGTAAACCGATTGTGGAAATCGCTTTTGAATCCTGCTTCTATCGGGATTCGAACCAGGTATCTTTCCAGTTCCCCCGCTCCAATTGATGCACGTTTAACCACTGCGCTATTTAGTTGGTCAAATATAATTTCACAATAGTTATTAATTGTATTTTTATATAAACGAGACAGTGAACTTAAACAAAAAATCGCTTACATTCTGTTACGCTTTACCGGTATATCAATATTACATTTTTAAATAGCTCCAACTTAAATTTGGATGCAACAACTCTCTTTAATTTAGATTGTGTAATACTGGCGGTTTACAAAGGCAATAATACATAGTTCACCAAACTAAAAAAGATCCAATAAATTTGTACGACTTTTAAGTAGTAGTTATTATATTTAAGTCACTTGTAACTAAGACAAAAACTAAGTATTAAAGATAACTTCAACAAATAAATTGCATACTACCTAGTATTTCTTGCAACACATTATTGTATATTTGTTTTATTGAAAACGTTTATCGCGCGAATTAGCAAATATAACTGTTAAAATCACCTAATAAAATGGTTTTCGTGTATGCTCAACTACAAGAAAAGAAATAAAAAAGTTTACATTGGCGGAAATTTTTTTTTGGAGATAACCGCGCACACTACTATGAGAAATTAATGCAAAAAATTACTATTGTGTTAAAATACACACGATTTAATGTTTAAAGACACAACAACAAAATGTTTCTTCCCCACAATGTCATTGATCTCGAATATTTTGTTTTTAATTACGTATTTATAGCGAGATGAATATAAATGTAAATAAAAATTATTATTATATACATCAGTAATTTTTTTTAGTTTACATAAACTGAAAAATTAGAATATTGAGAATTATACTAGAAAATAGATGTTTACTTTATTTAATATTTTTATTCGTTGGTGAGATGACGATCTTATGATATAAGAAGTCATTTGTTTTTGATATTCTTACGTCTTTCTGAGATTGATTTTGAGAGAGTTTCTTTTTAATTATTTACGTTGTACATAGTAGACAAGAAGGTATGATGTATGTTTAGTTCTGGTTGACAAATTTATTTGAATACAATGTGTTTTTTTATACTATTTCGTTGAGTAATTTAGAGATAGTTTCAGTTTTGAATATACAAAGTAAAACCTTGACCTCTAAAATAATAAATTTAAACTTTCGTTTAGTACGTTAGTTAGCGATTTTCTATTTTATATTTATAATAAATCTCTTACGATTTGAACGAATACACTTACATTTGTTACATTTTCGTATATATTAGTCGACATTAAAGAAATGCGCGGTAAATGTTCTACAATGTTATGTATCGTACATATATGATAGTAGATAAGACTGCATGGTGTTCGTGTGTCATTTTACTATTTACATTCCCCTGCCTATATTTGACTTGTTGCGCGCATCTTTCGTTATGAATAGATATCGTTATTTATTTTTAAACCAGTCTTATAAAAATATTAAATATATCAATACCACCTCCACCTTCTATGGTTCAGTATTACACAGTATTTGCGGGAAGTATTTACAAGTTTCAACTCATATTTTCTATTCACGGCTCCTGGAAAAAATAATGAATCGATCTTAGATAAATTCGTCTGACTTACCATGATTTGTCTAATGGTGTCTAGCACATTTTATAGGCACACTATAATTTTATCAATTAAATATAGTTACGCCGAATTTCCGTAATAAATTTATATTCATCAAGTGTTTTGTACTAGCTAGTTTTTCCTATTCCCCGATAGACTGACGATCTCTTCAACTCAACAAGTTCCAACTCATATTTTCTATTCACGGCTCCTGAAAAAAATAATGAATCGATCTTAGATAAATTCGTCTGACTTACCATGATTTGTCTAATGGTGTCTAGCACATTTTATAGGCACACTATAATTTTATCAATTAAATATAGTTACGCCGAATTTCCGTAATAAATTTATATTCATCAAGTGTTTTGTACTAGCTAGTTTTTCCTATTCCCCGATAGACTGACGATCTCTTTAGACATAGAAATCAGCTTAATATATATCGACATCTATAATACGGTGATCTGTACTAAATTATTTTTCAAACATTTTTTACAAAACGATAATCCAAGACACATTATAAAGTTTTTTTTACGCCTCCACTGGCTAAAATATAAAAGTACACAAGTATATTTATACCATATATGTATGAAATGAACATCTTTCTAAAAATGTTAACCAAAAAAATTTATGATAATATTCTTAATTCTGTATCTAGCTAAATAAAAATGTTAAGGAATTCATTTGCTATAATTTAAGACAACTTCCACAAAAGCAATATTTTTGTATTTTGCTTTTGCTGTTTATTTTCTTACAGAGTTCTTTCTTTCATAAAAGAACAACAAAAGTTAGCATTTGTTTTAAAATGTATTTCTTATATCACTTTTAAGGTTTGTGTTAAGACTTAAAAAAAAATGTAAAATGTACATCTGCTGTGTTAAATGTGTACAAAATATAAAAAAAACCTATTCGTTTCGTAGCCATTCTGTTTTATATGGTGTGTGATGATTAATTTAAACTAACGTAAAGAAATTAAATACATAGATAGGAAGACGACTATGGTTGAAGAGCGCCGCCATTAAAGGTATATTTTTTTGAAAGTACACACATAATTGTGATCACCACCTGTGATGTGATAGCGAAAATGTTCTCTTTGAACTGTAACGAAATGTGTATATGTATGCTTATCGTGTCCGTGGTATCGCGTATATTATGTATAATTTTAGTATGAAGGCAATTATTTAAATGTAAATTATTTTTTTTGCAATAAAACTATTTTCTTTTGAAATATTCATCCGTAATATATAAATAATATTTTATTATACCAATTAAGTTACGTCATTATTGATAGTCAGAACAGAACTGCATTCTATATTAATTTCTTGTATTTTTAGTTTTCAATATGAATTAAATTTTTTTGGCGGGATCGAAAAGTACAATTCTGTTTTGTGTTTAAGTTCCATTTTGTTTTTGTTGTACATACAAGAAATATGTTTTCACATGCCCGGTGTTTTATATAAATAAAAAGTAAGGGATAGAAATTGTGTTTCTTTGTGACGCACACACAGTACATTGAAAAAAAAAATGAAAACATTAATAAAAATAGGGGAATGAATGTGTGTGAGAAAAATAAATGAAATTTCATGCGTTTTATTTATACGTTGATTCAAGGGTGATGTTTTATTTCTGCAGACTTGAATAATCTATTGCTCGCGGGCCGTTTTTGAGATAGATTTGACTTGATTAGCAAAATGATTGGTTATGGTCTGAACTCGTATTCGTATGTTTTTCTTTTGATTGTAGATATATATGTTTGATTCTATTTATTATTATGTTAAATGTGTTAATAGGACTTATCGATATTTTATTTCTGTAATAAACATTTTTTATATTTGTATCACGTTTCAGGATTCATCCGGTCCAATTATGGATTTATATATATCCGACTCAATGCAGGATATGCTCGACATAGACATTAGATCTGAGGTCGCCACTGTTGTTGGTGGTGTAAACGAATTTACATCGCTTATGAATTACGACCTGCCCTCGCTTGAATTGGATACCAATTCAGATGATTGTGATATTTCGTGGTTGGGCGGACCAAAATGGTCAACCACGCATGATATATACGCTGATGTTGGTGCATGTGTAAATCCAAATTCTGTAATGCCCGTTATATCGTCATCAATACTAAATTCACCTAAAGGACAGATAAACTTAAATACAAATATAAATGCACATCCGCATGATGCACTACTTCCGAGTCCAAAAGAAAAGAAAAGTCATTTAACATTTTCACCGAGTACGATTAAGGTTCCGGTCGTGCAAGAGAATCGTAAATCGTCGAATTTCATTCAACCGCAGCGTGTAACCAGTATCGAATCGATTAAAAAAGATTTAAAAGATGAACTAGTCGAAGATAAGATAATAACGCACATAGTAACAACGTCGAATAATTCAGGGAACACGAGTAATTTAATAACCACAACGGGCAGCACAATAAAACTAGCGGCTGGAGTTGGTGGTCTAACATTTGCAAATAATATGGCATATACAAAACTCAAACAAAATAACATTAAATCAGCGTTGCATAATAATTTAAGTATTTTAAATAATAAACGTGAAAGAGAATCTAGTCCACAACAACAACAAAATAGTTTCAGTATAATTAGTAGTAATAATCATCATCATAATTCATATACTAGTAATAATAGTAATAATAGTAATAGCGGCCAAACGCATATCCATCATCATCATATACATCAGCAGCAGCATAAAATTATTAAAAACGGTATAATAACAAATCAAAAAATTTATACAACATCGATAGGTTCACCGAATACAACAAATCATAGTAATAATAATAATAATAATAGTTTAAATAGTAGTATAAATAATAATAATAATAAATCACAACCCCAACCGACTGGACAAGAATTTCCCAAACCAGCATATTCATATTCCTGTTTAATAGCCATGGCATTAAAAAATTCACGGACAGGTTCATTGCCCGTGTCCGAAATCTACTCATTTATGTGCGAACACTTTCCGTATTTTAAAACGGCACCAAATGGTTGGAAAAATAGCGTTCGTCATAATTTATCGCTGAATAAATGTTTTGAAAAAATTGAAAAACCCGCCACAAATGGTGGACAACGAAAGGGTTGCTTATGGGCAATGAATCCATCGAAAATATCAAAAATGGATGAAGAAGTACAGAAATGGTCGCGTAAAGATCCAATGGCAATTCGTAAAGCGATGGTATTTCCCGAACACTTAGAAGCATTGGAACGCGGTGAAATGAAACATGGTAGTACGGGAGATAGTGAGGGTGAAACAGAAGGCCCATCAGATGCAGAACAAAGTGATTCAGAAGCTGAACCGGAGATTGAAGAGAATATTATACACCGAACAAATTCAATTGGGGAAGAGGAAGAACCCGAAATTGATACGGAATTTGATGTTGAGGTGAGTAAATATTTTTAATTTTATTTATTGAATCTGGTTTAAAAATAGTTTTATTTTATATTTCAGGTGTCGGATTTATACGATGAAATAGATATAGAATGTTCGAAAGAGGCTTTACAATTAGCATTAAGTGAGAAAGGTATATTTAAATTTGAAGATCATATACCGATGGCGAAACGGGCACGCCTCGATGTAAATTATACGCTAACTCCGGCAACAATTAGTTTACATACAGCAACACAAAATCATCAGAATCGAAGGAAAATGCCGATAGTAAATCGAATAGCATGAACTACTATGACACATAGTATGAAAAACTAAAAGTTGTGAATTAAATTTTTTGTTTTTGTTTAATTATTTTATTATTATGTAGTATGGCAAATAGTATTGAAAAGAACGCTTTTTTTAAATACGAAATAAATTTGTACATAAAATTAATAATAATTACTATTTTCGTAATTTACTTAATTGTTTTCCATTATAACTTGATTTTAATAAAATTTATTTTTTGAGTTGTGTAAAATTTTCTAATGGAATTGTAAAAACAGTTTTTCTATAAAAAAAAAAAAAGACATGAATTGTGACGTGTTAAAAGTGCAATTTTCCTGCACCATTTTCGGTTGTACATAAATAATTGTAAAATAACATTTTATATAAAAAAATATTCAAAAATCTAGTTTTCCAGTGACAAATTTATTGAAAAACATTAATTTTAAGATATTTACACATACATCTCTCAATCACAGGTGAAATCCGAAATAAATTTTTATTTTATTATTGAACTCATTTTCGAGTTTATATTTTATTTTATAATTTTATTTAATTTTTATGGCAGAACATAAAGTTTAGAATTAAAAAACTATACGAGTAGACGATATTTGCGACTAGTTCGAGATGTGCCATTATATATTGAATTGTACATCAGATTAAATTGGATTCGATACGTAATAACATTTTGTCTTGGATTAAATTTAATCTAATAATTAGTATTTTTGATACGCCTCATCACCGAGGGGTAACAGGTTATGACTAATTTAGACGTTTATATTACATTAGCTGGGAACCATTTCTTTCCCAGCTAATGTAAGATTTGTGTAAAACACTTGTAACTTGCGACTCCTCACCAAATTTGCAAATATTATCTATTCTAACACAAAATCAAGTCAATTTTAATAAATTTTGTTTTTAAAAATAATATAACATATTTAAATATAATATATTCTATATTTTTTTTATAGTAAATTGGTATGAAACAAATTTATGTGTGTGTGTCAGGATAATTAAAGTGACCGTATGTCCGTATTTAAACGAAACAGAATCGTTAAAGTTAAATTTCGGCTCAAATTTTAACAATAAATAAAAACCTTGCCAGTTCAGTATTTTTGGATGTTGGTTTTGTCTCTTACATTAATTATATAAAATAAATAAATAAATGTAATAAATTAAAAAAAAAACTAATTCCAGGACTATTACTTATTATAAATTTATATAAACTTACCTACTTAGTTTTTTGAGATATAATCGTAATAAAACATAAAAATAAAAATCGTAACAAAATAAATAAAAATAATGAAACTAGTGTTAGCTTATTATATAAATACATTTCAATTTTTAATTAATTAGAACTTTAAATTATTTATAAGTAATACACATTCAAGATTTTTTGTTCTCAACATAAAAATATATAATTATTAGTAATATAAATAAATAAAAAATTTATATATTATATTAATTAAAATAAAACACAGTACAAATAAAAAAATTTACAAAAAATAAAACGTTTATTTAAATAAAATTATGAAATTGAGCAAATAACAGAAAAAACAAATTGAAATCGATCAAATTTCTCTACTTTACAAAAAAACGTCTCAAAATTAAAATCGGTTAAATGATAAATATATAAACATACGAAAAACAATTTTTTTGTTTTAGTTGATAAGATTTTTTGTAACAAAATTTTGTATGAAAATTTATTAAAAAAGAAAAATTAATAATAAAAAAAATTATGATAATTAATTTGTATTTATTATTTTAATAGGAAATTGCCTAGCAAAATTTAAATTCGATTCAAGATGGAAATACGTGAATATACAGCAAATTTAATATAACTTGTTAGTTCCTTATCTGGGCAATCTGGTTTGCTCGAAGCATGCCTCATTTTCCATGAGTGATTTATTTTCAACGTGATTTCTAGCCAACTTATAGGTTCACAATTTACGTTTAACATCTATAACATTGATTTGAACGTCTATCTATAGTATTGATTTGAACGTTGAATCGAGGCATACATGTTTTTACTAGGTTTATTTAGGGCCGTAATCTTGGATTACTTAGAAATTGATTTTGCTTGTCTAGTTAATAAATAAAAAATTATTTGTCGATCGATCTTGCCAGGAGTCGAACCTGGAATCTTCTGATCCGTAGTCAGACGCGTTATCCATTGCGCCACAAGACCTACATATTTCCTAAATATCTCACTGATTTTGATATTAATTCATTCTACGAAAATATATACAAAATCAAACAATTTATAAAATATATTTTATATCGTAATTTAAATAGATCATATAGTTCTACAAACTGAAAATAGATGTACAGTAAATTTTTGGAAACCTAACAATCTAAATAATTTACTACAACCTTATATAAATTTTTCCAATCTTGATCGGCACTTAAATTTTATTAGTCTGTCAAAAATTAGTAATACGTCAATGTTGTTGATTTGTTAATTTCAAGTCGAAATAATTCCTCTAAATAAAAACTATAAAATACTTATATTACATTAATTGTAAAACATTTCACCGATGCACATAATACCCGTATGTTAAACCATATGTTATATAAATCGGGTTTCATGTAACGTGTTAGTGGTGCAATCAGTGTACTAAACCAGCCCAATCTTATCAACAAATTGTAAATTATATTTTATTCCGGGGTATAAATCTATAAAATCATGGCACTTGCAGAAACATCATGTTATACAATTATAAATTGTCAAGATTCGGAACCATTCAATGAGATGCAACTCAAAGCTGATTTGGGTAAGTTATCAGTATAAAAACGTCATAGTTGGGTGATTATTTCACGGTTTCCTTGTTTATTGTATAGAAAAAGGAGAGCTAAATGTAAAAATTGATACACTTAAAAAAGTTATACAACTCTTACTGAATGGAGAACGGCTGTCGGGGCTTCTTATGACTATAATACGTTTCGTGATGCCCATTCAAAATCATACGATAAAGAAGCTGTTGCTTATCTATTGGGAGATTGTGCCAAAAACTTCGGCAGATGGTAAACTTTTACAGGAAATGATTTTGGTATGCGATGCATATCGTAAAGATTTACAACATCCCAACGAGTTTTTACGTGGCTCAACATTACGATTCTTATGCAAGTTAAAGGAACCGGAATTGTTGGAACCCTTAATGCCTACGATTCGAACATGTCTAGAACATCGACATTCGTATGTGCGTCGAAATGCTGTACTGGCAATATTTACGATCTATAAAAACTTTGAATGGCTCGTGCCTGATGGTCCAGAGTTAATTGCTAATTTCTTGGACACTCAACAGGACATGTCATGTAAACGGAATGCATTTCTAATGCTATTGCATGCAGATCAAGAACGGGCCTTAAACTATTTAGCGTCATGTTTAGATCAGGTAAATAATTTTGGCGATATACTACAGCTAGTCATTGTCGAGCTGATTTATAAAGTTTGCCATGCTAATCCTGCCGAGAGAACGCGATTTATACGCTGTATATATAATTTACTGAATTCATCGTCAAATGCTGTAAGATATGAAGCGGCCGGAACTCTAATTACTTTATCTACTGCACCAACAGCAATTAAAGCTGCAGCTTCGTGCTATATCGAACTCGTAATTAAAGAGAGCGACAATAATGTAAAACTCATCGTACTCGATCGTTTAATTCAGATGAAAGAAAATGACATTATGGAACGGGTTTTACAAGAATTAGTTATGGATATTCTCCGAGTTTTAACTGCAACAGATATTGAAGTTCGTCGAAAAACTCTTAACCTGGCACTAGACTTGGTTTCATCTAGAAATATCGAGGAAATGGTACTAGTATTAAAGAAAGAAGTGTCGAAGACCCACAATGTGGAACATGAAGATACAGGTAAATATCGACAACTTCTCGTTCGTACTTTACATACCTGCTGTATTAAATTTCCTGATGTGGCGGTCAGTGTTATACCAGTATTAGTAGAATTCTTATCTGACACAAACGAGCTTGCGGCCGCTGATGTATTAGTATTTATACGGGAAGCTGTGCAAAAATTCTCTTCGTTACGGGATTTAATTATTGAAAAGCTGGTTGAATCATTCCCTGTAATTAAATCTGCTAAAACCCATCGTGCCGCTTTATGGATCCTTGGTGAGTATTGTTTCGCAAGCAAAGACATCATCCAAACGTTTGACGTTATAAATCTTGCGCTTGGAGATATACCGATTGTCGAGGCAGAACAAAGACGATTGGCTGGTGAAAAAACTGAAGACGACCAATCGAACGCTATTATTCAAACAAATACCAGCACGCGCGTAACTTCGGACGGGACATATGCCACTCAGAGTGCTTTCAGTGTCCAGCCAATTTCAAAGAAAGAAAAATGGCCACCACTTCGTCAGTATTTAATGGATGGCGATTTCTTTATTGGGACCGCACTTGCCGCAACCGTAACTAAATTAGTGCTTAAATATTTCGACGTCGAATCGAATTTAACCAATACTAATCGTCTTTGCACACATGCCATGCTTATAATGAGCTCCGTACTACATTTAGGAAAATCAGGATTTACTGCTAAACAAATCACTAATGATGATTCCGATCGTATATTCCTCTGTTTGAAAACGCTTAGCGTACGAACTCCAGAAATTGTTGAAGTATTTAAAACTTCATGCCGTGATGCTCTGGCAAGTATGCTGATAGCGCATCATGAAGAAGAATGTCTTGCTATTAAAAATAAGCAAAAGAAAGCCGCTAAGGTGCAACCGGATGATCCGATTACTTTTTCCACACTGTCGAACGGTCGTAATGATCAACTTGGGGAAAATGTTTTCGAATCAAGTTTAAATCAAGCACTAGCTGGTACTAAGCCCACTAATTTATCCGATTCCGGTAATCCTAACAATAAACTCAATAAAATCACCCAACTTACTGGATTTTCGGATCCAGTATACGCTGAAGCATACGTACATGTAAATCAGTATGACATTGTACTCGATGTGCTCATTGTAAACCAAACAAGTGATACACTTCAGAATTGTACATTAGAATTGGCGACACTTGGTGATTTAAAATTGGTCGAACGTCCCCATTCGGTTGTATTAGCGCCTCATGATTTTTGTAACATAAAAGCAAATGTTAAAGTTTCATCGACAGAGAACGGTATTATATTTGGAAATATCGTCTACGATACATCGATAACTACGAATGTTGTTGTTTTAAATACAATTCACATTGATATCATGGACTATATAGTACCAGCATCATGTAATGATGCCGAATTCCGTCAAATGTGGCAAGATTTTGAGTGGGAGAATAAAGTATCGGTTAATACGTCGATAACAGATTTGCATGAATATCTCAGGCACTTACTCAATTCGACTAACTTAAAATGTCTTACTCCAGAGAAAGCTTTATCAGGGCAATGTGGATTTATGGCGGCTAATATGTATGCCAAATCTATATTCGGAGAAGACGCATTAGCCAATTTAAGTATTGAGAAGCCGATTGATCGACCTGATGCGCCGGTAATTGGGCATATACGCATCCGGGCGAAGAGTCAAGGTATGGCACTGAGTTTAGGTGACAAAATTAACATATCACAAAAGAATACCCAGAATAAGGTGGTTGCGGCCGCTTAAAGGATTTATCTTATCGTAACTATATTACATATATTATCTAATACATCTACTATCCAAATTATATATTTTATGTTAAAACCAATAAAGAAGATGTAAAATATTTTACGATATTTTATTTTCACTCTGCTTCGAAATTTCACTTTTAATTTAAAAGGTCTCAAAATGAAGATATTTGGTTAACTTTTGTTGTTGGTTTAACGAAATAATGAAAGAATACGCATGTTCAGCAAGATGTTGCGCTGTACAAAATTTAAATTGTTGCCCTAGTGACAATTTATTTCACTTTCGTGTTGGTGAGTAAATTTATTTGGAGGTTATATTTATTAGACTTAAATGTTTTTTTGAACGCAAGAGGGTTTTCTGATAAATGTCATTCATGAAACACAAATGTCATTCGTGAAACATCAGTCGTGGCATAACGTAAACTGAAACTCGACTTAGATCATTTTATCGTCCAACTCTACCATAAACAGATCAAGTCGTATAATTCACAAAGTATGCATAGCGTTAAGCAACACACATAAATTCAAATGAATTACAAAGCGGCATTGGCCATCGTTGGTGTGTTTGTAGGATGTTGCTCTAACGTGATTGTGCTCGAACTGCTAATAAAGTATGTATGAATTTTTAATATTATTTGTAAATGATATCAAGACCGAGATTTTTTTTTAGAGCCGATCCTGGATCAGGAAATTTAATAACATTTCTTCAATTTTTATTTATCGCTCTACAAGGTTTTATATTTACGGCGAATTTTGGTCGTAAGAAACCGAAAATTGGTCTGAAAGATTATTTTATTTTGGTTGTTATGTTCTACGTAGTGAGTGTGTGTAATAACTATGCGTTTGATTTTAACATTCCTATGCCGCTACACATGATATTTCGTGCGGGATCATTGATCGCCAACATGATAATGGGAATTGTGATCCTCAAAAAACAATACGAATTTCCAAAATATCTATCAGTGTTCATGATCTCGACTGGAATAGTTGTATGCACCATCGTTTCCGGATCGGAAGTGGTAAGTAATATTTGATACCTACTGTTTGATACCTACTGAGTTGATTTATAATTGTAGAAAGACACAAGTAATCCAGATATAGTAAATTCTAAGCCGCAGGACCCGGCTTTGGTGTTTTATTGGTGGACACTAGGAATAACGCTCTTAACAGTAGCTCTATTTATATCAGCACGCATGGGGATATACCAAGAAGTTCTTTATAAACGTTATGGGAAATACCCAAAAGAAGCACTCTACTATACACATTTGCTGCCTCTACCAGGATTTTTATTATTATATCGAAATATTGCGGAACACATGACTATCGCAACTAATTCTAGTCTATCGGTTATTCCAATACTAAACATTCCCATTCCAATACTATGGCTGTACCTATTATTAAATGTACTAACTCAATTTATATGTATTAGTTCCGTTTATATTCTAACAACAGAATGTACGTCACTTACCGTAACACTTGTGATTACATTAAGAAAATTTGCTTCGTTAATTTTCTCCATAATATATTTTAGCAATCCCTTTACCACATATCATTGGATAGGGACTGGATTAGTGTTTGTAGGTACTTGTATATTTACTGAAATTCCTAAGAAATTAAAAGAGTCTCTAGTTGTTAGTGTCCAAAAGAAGAAAGTTCAATAAATAAACTAATTTTAAACAATGTATTTTTGTGTTTAAACGATCGACAAATTAACCGGTTCTTAAATAAATGATTATTTCTTTTTCTAGTTGTTTTTACTTTGATATATAGTTTTTAATTATGGGGTCGCTTCCTCGATGAATTTGTCCATGATGCAAATCTACAACATCGCCGACTTAACAAAAGTTCCATTTTTTTTAATTATTAAAATACGAAATCAATTTTGATAAAGTACTAATATGGGCGCCCATCATGGGGCTGAAGAATCTATAACCGGGTTCTCTATAAGTTTTACATTATTGTACCAAAAATGTATAATAAAATATGTACATAAAATAGAACAATTATTTTAATTCATAACCAAATTAGTATGAACCACCAGTAAATTATCAGGATGCTCATTGCTCAGTAGTCTACGTCATGTATATGTTGTTACTTTTAATACAACACATGCGTCACAATTCAGTCTCTGGTCATCTCGCAGTAAAAGTAGATAGAAACCTGTTTATTCTTAGAAAATGTGAAAATTTTTGGTAGACTTTGCCATACTTTAAATACTAATGCATTATCAATATTTAATTATTAATCATCGTTCCTTAAACGATTTTTAATAATGGTTTTAAATTTACAAATTTTTCAAACAGAATTTGACTACTCAGGTAAAATTGTGCAAACTAACACCTAAACAGAACTTATCAGGATAGCGAAGAAATTTTATCAAATTTTAACGTTATTGAACCGAATTGCGGAAGATTCTCGTGTTTTATAAAGACCTCGTTAAATTGTTAAAATATTTCTTTTGACTTGATTTAATTCATTTAATTGAATACTGTAATCAGTCAGTAAGAAACACTAAATGCATTAACCAATTGGTGCTGATTAACTCCAGATATACATTTTTTTGTTAAGCTAAACTTTCCAATGATCGACTAAGAAAACGAACGTAATTATATAACAGTAAGGATTCATATGATGCATTGATATCCTTCATTAACATTTTAATTTCGTTTTTCCGATAAATCACTAACAACAATATTTATAACTGTAACAACCGTTTCCATTACACGATTTAATGAAATAATCTTTGCACATAAATAATTCAGATTAGTTTTTCATTTCAAATAGTTTTACATCCACGTGTATTGTCGATCATGCTTGGGCACCCATCCGTAGACATTGAATTTGTTTTAATACTGACGTCCTCGATTTTGCTTCGGCCAAAATTTAAAAAGGCCGAAACTCGAACTCGATATATAAAAAATAATGTATTAACATATAAAATAATATATTGTCACTATAAGTTAAAACTATAAACATTTATACAACAAATTAAAATAAAACATAGTTTTTCAGTTTTCAATCAATAGACCAGTATCTTAAACCTAAAATGGCTTGTGTCTTTTGTGTTTTATCTTTTAATGATTTAATCTTTTATTTACTCTCATAATCCTGGTTATATAACTATTTTTGTCATCAATTAAATAGTAGAAGGAAAATCAATAATTTTCTTCTATTTATAAGAACATAGATAATATGTAAAGTATATATGGTATATGAAAAGTTAAAATTCCAGATCTAGTCTCAATAAATGTCTATTCGTTTAAATAGTTTTTTTTCTTAAAATGATTATTTTCAACAAAAATCCTATATGCAAAAGATAAACAAACCAAATATAGAATTTTAATTTTAAATAATAAATAATAGCAATTCAAACAATATGTATTAATAATATTTTTACTCTCTACGCTCTCTCATTTGTCGCAGCGTCGCAGTTCTAGCATCATAACAATATTATACCCAAGATGAAAAGATATTTATTATATCCCCTGTCCCCGGTTAATCATTACATCCATATGACCATGTCCCTACACTATTTGAGTAAGAATGTCGTCTTGTTATCTACAGTAGCAATACATAATTTATTTATTCGTAGTATATGTGGTAGTCACAATATTTTTTTTAATTTAGCAAGGATTAATTACTGTTGTATGCTGCATCATTCATTTGCACTTTCATTTCTTTAGCCATAAAAGAGACTTTCTTCATGATATTCTGGAGTATTTATCACTTCCCAATCAATCTATTATTTTGAAGGACTTGTGGTATGGTATTGTGATTTTTGTGAAACAAAATATAGGCCTGCTCATTAATACATAGGTACAAAATCTTAATCTGGGACTTTCCTTAATGAAACAATGAGATAACAAAAATAATTGTAAAATTATTTTTTCAATAAACGTTTTACTGTATATTTCTTTAATAGTATGCTTTTTGATAGTATGTATGTTTGACTTGATTCACGAATAAATATAAAATCAAATAAATAAATAAAAACTAAACCAAGTAATAAAACAAAAATTAATACAAAAACGGGCATTCGCTTGCTTGTTCGTTTCTTGTCGTCTCATATTCTCAATCTCATTTGACGACTGATTATAATAAACGAAAACAAAACAATAGAAGAAAATTTTATTCTCTCTGGCGCACTTGAATTGAATTGAATCGACTCTAAAGTTTTGTATCTGTCGGTTTATTAAATTTATATTTAGAATATATTTAACCCAACGTTGATTAAATATAAAAATAAATAAATCAAATACTAAATCCACAAATAACATTTTTAATAATATAAAAAGCATAACAAACAATTATTTTAATTGCAATTAAAGTTAATTAACAAAAACAAAATGAATGAAATTTCATTAAGTTCGTGTCGAATATGTTCAAGTGAAAATGCTGTGGTATCAATATATGAACATAAAATGGATGAATTAACAATTATCGATATGTTAAATAATTTATTAAACTTTAGTGTAAGTATCATATTTGTATTATTATTGTTATGATTTTTTTTTCAATTGTTTGTTATATTTGTTTTTATTGTATTGTATATATTTTATTTGTATGATTTATTCGGTTGCGGAGAGTAAAATAAACTTTTTCATTTAATGACGTTTTCTGTTTTGTTTGTTTTGTTGCTCTTATTATCTTTTTTTTCTCAGCAATGGTATATTTTCTACTATGCCAGTGACGGGAAACCTTTTCTCAAATATTGCTAATAGTTTACATATTTATAATATTAAATAATAATAGTATGTCATTTATTTAAATAAGGCTAATTAACTACAGTTATTTAAATTTATTTGTACAAGGAATCAGTAGCAATCAAATTATGTTGTTGAACTATTAAATATGATTATTTTACTAGTTGGATTATATCACTGATGATCACTGAGCTATTTAGTATTCGTAAATTTGTTAACGATATTTTAGTTCCCTTTTTTAACGTTCTACAGTCTACTTAATCATAAAGTAAAAGCTATCGCGGTCCCTCATTTGCGTAGAGTTTTGCACATTGCTGGCTCCTTAGAAGATGGGTCGACCAATGTTATTTACACTCCAACAGCGGACTCGTAATATGTGTTAATGTTAATTCACATCATCACCGATTGTAAACTCTTCTGCCACTTATTTTCGTTCGAACGAACACAATATTATTGCTTTCGCACCAACGGAACCAAGATTTCTGAAATAAAACTCTCATAATTATCTAATTATGTATGTGCATTTGTTTCTTAATGATGCAAGGTGCTGTAATCATGACTATTGCTACAGCTAATGAAGGGAATTAAAACCAGAACTCCACAGAATGGCATTGATTGAGCTTATATATAATGTATGGGCTAATATCTTGCATATTTGTGATCTATAATGTTCTCGTTCGCTAGGCCGGTTTCGATCTGATGACGTCATTGATTTACTGTTTGATCGTAAAGATTATATCTATCTCATCAAGCATATACGACCATAGATTTGATGTTTGTTGCATTTTCGTTTGTATATGTGTTGTAATTTTCGTTTGTATATGTGTTACTTTGTTGCAACAGTGCTAGCGAATTACAGAGTTTTTGAATCGAAATCTGTTTTTGTTTATTTTGTTATACCTTACTATTGTGGCGTGACTATTCGTCGTATTTGTGAACGCCACAATGTTCACTTATGTGCATTGTGGACATCAAAATAATATTATTATATGTAACATGGTATTTGGTATTATCAAAGATTATTATATACTAAAAAGATAGTTCAATCAGAGTAACATTTTAAAATACAAAAATTATTATTCTGGGTTCCGCTAAATAGTGATGGGTCCCTCTGGTTCTATATTAAAACAAAACAAAATCGTTCATATTGTAAATTTTTGCTTTGGTTGAGTCATCTTTATGTAAAATAATCTTTGGTATTATTTAGTGAATTAATAAACAGATTAATAAAAAGTATGCGTATCAATCTTTGAACCCGTTGATTTCATTTCGCAATGTTTTAAATCGTTCGCAGACTTAACGTTGTCCGGTTCTGGAAATTATGAATCCTTTTTCTTATTTAAATAATATATAAATTTTCTCTCATTTATTCTCACTTACTTTCTTCATATCGCTAACGACGATTGTCTCGGTAATGTTTGTTCTTTGTTTTGTTTTATCCAAACGCGGTACTATTATTTCTTATTACAATTTTGTCGAAATTAGAATGGAAACTATACCAAGATTTGTAGAATTCGTCCTTTATCGTATTTGTATTCAATTTAAGATTTTACATATATGTATTGCATATAATAAATAAACTTTTATATCATCATTAAATTGATACAATAAAATAAATTGATACAGTAAAATAATTATTTTATTATGAGTAAAGAATAGTTAAAAATCTCTTAAAGATAATAAAGGGAAACTATAATTTTGGTTTGATGGTTGAATCAGAGTTTTTCGGTTTATGTCTTCTGAAAATGTAATCACGCCTTTATGCTAGATCCTTCATCCTCCTTAAACTTGATTGGACTCTTATGACAGAAACTGCACACTTATAACAGCAACAGCAAAATACCAGAGAAATCAATGTCTTTACTTTCTGATATTTTGCTGTTGGCATATGTGTCATGTGATCTACGTAATTTACGAGTTAAGGAATTATGATCATTTGTTATGGCTCAATTTTTAAATGTAATTTGAAGATCATATAAGATAGAAGGTTTATCGATTCGTTCTACATCGTTTAAACCTTGGTTTACTATAACTCAGAATGTAGTACTTTCGCAATAAAATCAGTATGATAATCCGCGAAGAAGTAATGTTAATTTTAATATGTAGTTGCTAATGCTAGGAGACTATACCAACAAGAATGCACCACAGATTTAAAATAATTACTGTTGGCGCTGATTCATACAAACCCAATTGTGAAATAAGGGTTTGTCGTCCTCTTACTTGAATTATCAACTTCAATAAACATATTTCAAATTTTTAATTAGTGTGATAACCTGGTTTATATAATTTTATTGATTATTATACTGATTTGTATGTGTATGCTGTTGAAAGCATCATACAAGAATGTATCTACGCTAAGCCTTTGATGTCCGAAATAAAACAGGAACTCTGGAACGAGAGACTTCAAAAATAATAAAATCTATTATGAATTGTTTACTTATTTCAGATCCGAGTCAGTGAAAAAGTTCCTTCGTGCATATGCAAACTATGCGACGAAAAACTAATGAGCGCATGTCAATTTAAACAAGATGTTGAAAAAATTGAAAAAAAATTTATTAAAATTATACCGCAATCTTCCGAATTGGTAATTAAAAAAGAAACGATTGAAGAGATTATAGACTCAAATAGCATTGAATGTTATGACTTACTATTAAAAGATGAGGACGACGAGGAAATGCTGGATAACAACAAAAGTGATAGTGATGAAGAATACGTTCCTAATGCATTAATTAGGGCACTTTGCAACACGGGCTCTTCTTCTAATAAACGTGTCAAACTTACGGCGAGCCTACGCTCATCAGGCACTAAAGAGGAAAATGAATCAAAAATTGGTAAATGTGATACAGTATGATTAAATGTTTAAAACACATGCTATAATAGTTCTTTTTTTGTATAAATACTACTTAGATGAATACGAAGCGAATGAAATTGATAGAGAGCGCTATGAAGAAGAGGTTAAACAGATTCGCGAGAATCTTGAAAGCGGCATTTTTAAAATATCGAAAAAGCGAGGTACAAGTCGTGCTTGGTCTGTATTCGGTTCTGTTATGGACAGCAACAATAAGATAATTAAAGGATATATCGTATGCCGCGTCTGCTATATGGTAGCAAAACATAATCCACTTGCAACGACAAATTTATTACGACACAAGTGTGTACTGGATTTTTATGAAAGACGAATTCCAACCATACCACAAGACAAAGAAGATATAAGTGGGGCTGTCATAAAATTTTGTATTAAAAATTGTATCCCTTTCAATGTAATTAATCGCAATGCTTTCGTCGAGTTGATCTCGGGTATTGTAAATTCAGTTAAAAAATATCGATCGATAACGAATCTGGAATATTTATTACCACAAAATGATATCATCACAAATGAAATAATTATGCTCCGGAACAAGTATATTGACTCTACACGGGAGAAAATCCAAAACATAAAAACATTTTCGGTAACCGCCGATTTTTGGACAATCCATTCAGGCAAAATTTGTATGTCCCTAAAAATTCACTACATCGATGAGAATACATTTAATGAGCGTTTATTAGGTGTACGCTCATTAGACGCGGGACAAAATATTAACGACAAAATCTCGGAAATGTTCACAGAATACAATATATCTAATCCGGAGAATGTTTATGTCGTCATCAATCCGAACGTGGCAATAGAAAATAAAATATCTAATTTTCCGGTTTGTACTACACTTGTATGCACGCATTATATAATCGATACGATTATCAATAATGCAATCACAATGTTTGAGCCAATTAATCGTATAATCTATCAATGTCAATGTTGTTTGGGCAATAAACCAAAATACAATACCAAGTGGCAATTCTCACTCGATATATTTAAAACGATGATTGGTGGTTGGAAGAAATATTCAAAATCGTCGCACACCAAAGATATTAACTTGAACGATTTGGTCGAAATTACAAAATTTCTCGATGAATTTAATCTAGCGACACTACAATTGCGTCGTTTTAATGTACCAACACTTCACGATGTTTATCCAATGTATTTAATGTTATTTGAATTGTGTAATGCAACTGAAAATTCATGCAATCTTTTATTGGCATTTAAAGCGTTGATAAGAAATAAAATGATTGAAATTTGGTGGCCCAACATAGGAATTGAACATAGAGTTGCCCTTTTTTTATTTCCTCTGTGTAAATCGCTTACGAATTTACAGCAACAAGAGAAAGAAGATATTTTTAATTTTATCGAACGTATTATAAATGTTGAGACTCCAACTGTAAAACCATCAGTACCTGTAACACCAACTTCATCATCGCGTCTTTCAAATCGATTTGCTCGATTTTTTGTCCAAAAGGAAGAAAAACCATCGAATGTCGTACGAGAAGAGATCACTAGTTATATGAACGAACCGATCGATCCATCGTTTATAAATGCTCTGGAATGGTGGAATGATCGAAAAAATACGTACAAATATTTGTATCGCATTGTTCAGCGTTTCATGTGTATACCGGCAACAAATAATTTAGTTTTTTGGCGTGACATATTTGGTCTTAATATAAGTGTGTTACAGGACACGGGAAGTATACGAGACGATCGGCTAGATTCAATACTTGTGCTTAATTCAAATATGCGAGCTGATAATACATATTCAACGTTGTTCAATGAGACCAAAGAAAAGAAAGAAGAGACGATTGTTGTCAATTAAATGTTAGTGTAATGAAAACATGTCGTTTTATTTATGATATATGTAATCCTTCTCCCCTCCCCACACTTATTATATTAATATGTTATGGATTATCAATAAGACTTTTGTCATCAATTTGTTTATTTCATTTATTTGCGAAAAAATAAAAATCATCGATCTTGCCAGGAGTCGAACCTGGAATCTTCTGATCCGTAGTCAGACGCGTTATCCATTGCGCCACAAGACCATGACGCATGAAGGAAATTTAATTAATTTCACTAATATTTGAATTAAACCATAAAAACAATTTTTACAGTGCAATAAAAGGTTCGGTATCCTAAAGATGAAGAATACATATAGCTTGACCGATGTTATGAAAACAGGTGGAGAAAAAGTGGAATCCTTTCAAAACAAAAACATTGAAAAATAACTGAAAAATTTGTATGCGTTAGATTAGAAATGGCTCCTAAGTCGTTAAAAAAAGTTCAAAGGATTAACTTCTTGATTAAGGAGTCCTCTTTCCATTTATACTCTAAAGACAAATAAATTTTGTGGCTCTCTCAATTTTTATTGATTTGATAAGTGATTCAAATACAGTTATAATAAAAAATAATCTTACAAATCGTAATCAGTTGTGTTAAATAATAAAACCTTTATTTAAACTGGTTTATAATCCAATTTACTTTCTAACTTCTTGTTATCAGAAATCTTTCTAACTGCCTTCATAAAATCTTCCTGAATAACGTATTCGCGTTCTGCCCGAATAGCAAAAAGACCTGCTTCAGTACACACGTTTCTTAAATCGGCACCATTGAAATTATCAGATAATTTGACAATTGCTTCATAATCGATTTCACCATGTTTGGCGATTGGTTGAGCATGAATTTTTAAAATTTCCAATCGTGCTTGCTCATTGGGAAGTGGAATTTCAATTTTACGATCTAAACGTCCCGGACGTAACAAGGCCGGATCTAAAGTATCTGGACGATTTGTGGCCATAATCATTTTCACTTGACCTAATGAATCGAAACCATCCATTTGGTTAAGCAATTCCATTAAAGTACGTTGAATTTCTCGATCGGCTGATGTACCCTCGGAAAAACGACGACCACCAATAGCATCAATTTCATCCATAAATATTATACAGGGTTGATGATCCCGCGCGTAATTAAACATTTCCCGAATTAAACGTGCACTTTCGCCGATATACTTATCGACGATAGCACTTGATACGACTTTTAAGAAATTTGCGTCTAGCTGTGATGCTACAGCTCGAGCGAGTAAAGTTTTTCCTGTACCGGGTGGTCCATACAATAAACAACCTTTTGGTGGTGTGATACCAACCCGCAAAAATAATTCAGGATTCATTAAAGGAAGTTCAATAACTTCACGAAGCTCACGAATTTGTTCGGATAGACCACCAATTGCGGAGTATGTTACATCCCCCGGATCTTCGTGCGACATATTATAAACGAGAGGATCAACTTCTCGAGGAAGATATCGCATTATTGTAAGTGTGGTCATATCTAGAGCTACCCGGGTTCCAGCCTTCAATTTTGTCTTGTCCAATTGTCGCCGACATCCTACAACATATCGAGGGCCATTTGTAGCTTTTACAATAACTGCAAATAAATTTGTATACAAATTAATATTGTGTTTACTACGATATAATACTAATTTATTGGGTCACTTACATTTATCTTCAGTCAATTGTTTGAGTACTTCGCCTACAATTTGGCCAACACTTTGTAATGCTTTCAAGTCATTTTCCGATTTATCAAATTGCTTAGTTAAATCTTTTAACTGTTCCCGCACTTAGTGAATATGAAAAAGGAAAGAAAATTTAAAACTAATTTCAATCTTTTAAGTTGGAATGATGTTGCTATTTTCTCATACATAAAGAGAGATACATAACCTCACAGTATTTAATTAACTTACTTTCTTTTAGACGAGATTCAACTTCTTTGTGTTCCAATAATTTTTTTCGATAATCTTGAAGGGATTTATCCCTAATTGGATCAGCAACTGCGGCACTCATATTTATTTTGATTTAATTTATGATTTACAATGAAAATGATTTTAATTCAATTTTCTGTTCTTTGATGTTTGATGATTTGACACAACTAAATAACCATGGCGGTTAATTTTATTGTAGGTTGAATAATACGTAAGTTATAGGTTTCATTGAAAGATGTCATTGTAAGTTTTATGAATAATTGTAGGGTATGGCATGTACGAAATCGTGATTATTTTTTATAAAATTCGTTATAATATTTATGATGCTGTGTGCGCAGTGTAACTTCTGATATTTTCTTAAAGTATTATTAATAAAAACGAAATTTTATTTATTAAAAATTTATTAATACGGCATAATTTAAATAATTACATGTTAAAATAAGTTACAACTAATAAGCTTACAAAACAAGAGCTAAAATGACTTAAAATTAAGACTACGTCGATGGTATTGGGGGTGTCAGCACTTCTGAGTTAGTTTTATTTTCCACGCCCGCTGTGAGCACACAAGTTATGGGATTTGAATAGTATGGCGTTAAAATTGGATGATAGTGTCCACCAAAATTAGTCAAATAATGGCCGGCGTACAATCCTTGCCGTTGTGCAATTTTTAACCGTGATGTTAATTGTTTCTTCCATTTGGTGCGACGATTTTGAAACCATGTCTTGATTTGCACCTCAGTTAAATTTAAACATTTTGACAGTTCCATTCGTTTGCTGACACTTAGATATTTGTCGTGCTTGAATTCGTTTTCAAGCCGCTCTAGCTGCTTGGCACTGTAGGCTTGGCGTGGTTTTCGGTCGACACCTGGTTTCCGAGATCGTTTTCCTTGAGGCTTTGGAGCTGAAATAGTAAGAAAAAAGAACTATTATAATAAAGCTGACGATTGAACATAAAAATACATAATAAATCCTATCCTACTGTCAATGCTAAATTCTATCCTGTCAATTACATACACTCTAAATCCTATCCTGAGTTATCTAACTAAATACAGCATCTATAAATAAATCATCTCTAACGATCTTAAAATATGTATATCAGTTGGTTAATTAGTTAACGTACGACTGTGATGTTGAAACTTAGCAATTATTCGAACTCATAACGTATTTAAAGTCGTTAAAATACTCAACTCGCTACCTACTCGAGCAACTGTTTATTGGAAAATTATGAAAAACTGTAACAGAATATTAACAGACAACTAGGCATTAGATTAATACTCAATATTTATCTAATATGTAAGAAAACGTGATTGAGAAACTAAACAGTTTATAATACTGTTCGATATGCATACAAATACAATTTAAACGCGCGTTATTTACTTTAACGGTTATATATTTCCACTTCATAAAAGTTGTACAGATCACAACGCGTTGTTTTCTTCACATCAGGTAATAACAAATGTAAATTACAGTTTCTCGTTCACAGTCATTATTGTATATTTATAAAGACATTAAATTAGACTAGAATCTCGCTGAAACAACATCGGTTTTTAAATGATGATCATCAAGATGTATGTGCAGAGAAAGAAGAAGAAGAAGACGTATTTTTTTAACAGATTTAATTATTCATAAAATATTTTGTTTATTTTATAATTTAACACATTCAAATGAACTATTATTGAAATGTTTTATTATGTACATACGAAGGTAAATGAAGAGATGTACATCAATTGTACACATATGAGAGATGACAATAATCATCAATATATTTTTTGATAAATGTTAACATTTAAATATCAATTTACATCGATTTTGGAATTATAATCAAATTGTATACACAAGTTTGTTAATAAGAAATGTGTACAGTTAGTATTTGCATTGCGTACCACGTCATTTTTTTTAGAGAATATCTCGCAGTTTTACAATCGTGGGACTTCTTCGTCAATCTATTATAAATAATTTGCGTGGTTGCGGTTGTTATGACTTAAAATGTTGTTCTTTCCTGAATTACGATAATTTTTTGGAAACTTTGTGATCGAGCCTCCACTACTATAATTTCATATATATTTGTAAAAAGTTAAATAAGTGTATCCAATGTGAAAGGCGTGGTTGATCGTAATCTTATAAGCATACACTATAGTTTCGCTAAACGATTTGTTTTTTATCTATTTTGCACGTACGAATTTTGATTACGTACGCGAATTGATGTGCAATTGTTGGAAGAGAAATTCCATTTTCATACACACTAAAGACTTATTGACTATTCTCTTCTCATTATATAGGACTGTCGTTTAATCATTATGTATCGACGAAATGTACATGTTGAACAAATGTATTAAGCTACTAAACATTATACATTAACGTATTTTAAACTGGAGTAGAAAGTGAAATTGTGATGTTTGGCGAACACCAAGGGCAAAGATAGGCTCGCTTTAAGTGCACATAACGTGTGCAATTCTTCAAATTTTAACTTCAGAAACGTTCAGCATATTACGTGAGTTTTATCGTCGCACTACAACCGTCCTGTTTTGTCATGTGGTTTTGCCTATTCAACGTATGGTGGCCAAACTAGAGTCAATCGGCTTGATAAATAAGAGTGCGTGCTTTTTGTGGCGTAAACTGTCACATTTGATTTTCTAGATTATACACGAGTGATTTGAGAGTATGGTCATTGAGATTGTGCGAGAGTGTCTCGGAAATCGATAAACGATGTATCAGCTATAGCTGATACATCGTTTATCGATTATATATAGTGGTGTAAGAAATATTGTAATAGTATGTTATGTGTGTGATCTGAAAATAATGGTTGAATATCTATAAGCCTGAGTCACGATTACATGAGAAATAATGAAACATTCGATAAATCAAGAAGAATGGTCCAAACAAATGAATTATTGTTTTTATCAAATTTCATGTATCTAATAAATGTTATTGCATTAAGCAATTGATACAATTGAGCAGACACAAATGGCACAGTACTTTAAACTTCGACAGTAAAAGTGCAAATTACCAGGTACGAATCCCAATATTGGCGGAATACAAAATGATTTTTGATCGTCTGAATACGATCGGTAGTTTAGATGAAGCATTGGAGTTGTGAAAACAATTGTGATGTATTGGGCAATCGGTTTAATCGATTATGTTGCAGTAAGTGAGAGATACTGGTATCATTATCTGTATTGCCTGTATCATTGTCTAAATTGATATGGTGTCCTTGAAACAGCAGACAAATGTTGGATTAACGAGAGTTAAAGTGCACGAAATTTGCACTTAAATATGTGATAGAAAATTTTGGGTTAAGCACGGGAAAAACACCTTTCAGTGTATGGAGTTAAAACGTAATTGCTTGTGACCCATGGCCAACCGCTTACTGACACAGTCTTAAGCAAATGTTGTGTTTCAGATAAAGTTGATTTAAAACATTAACACTTGCGTATTGATTAAATGTATTGGTATTGTTTACCGCAAGAACGACACAGGTTCTTCTCAAAAACCCAAAGACGATAAATAACACGCCCAACTTGTAAATATATTCGATATTATGTTTGGGTATGCGTTTGCATAAATTAATTCATAAATTTTGAATATATTTTTTAATTAAATTAAATAATTTAAATATTTAACAAAACAAACCAAAATTTTTAGAAAATAAATAATTAAACAAACCGATAAACTGAAGAAGGATGAAAAAACGTAATTCTAATAAAATAAAAACTTTGACATTAGAATGTTAATTTATAAAGAAACTAATATGCAAACTAAACATAATACCTATATCTACTTAGGTATTAGATTGGTCAATGTCAACAAGCGAGCATCAGATTCCAAACAGACAACAGATACACACTAAACTGTGTGTACAATTACAACTATGGTACAGATTTTGAGAAACGTGTTACTTTCTAAACAAACCGAAGAGGTATTTAAGGATAAACAGAAAATTCTCGGTAAATTTATTCTGAATAGAACTCCCTAAAATTAATTTTTAAATAAATATGTATTTAATATCGTTATTTATTTATAACTCAATTATGTATTTAAAATATCTTTATTATTCAAATGATTATGGCCATCATCGAGATGATTTCCGTATAATTTTGTATAATTTACCTTGAAGTCCCAGCAGATAATTTGGTTGCCCATTTGCTGTTTTCGCATGCAATCCAATCCAATTTGAGTATAGCAGATTATTTGTTGAGGCCAATTGTAATGCACTCGGTGTGTGTTGATAGTCTAGTGGATTTAATGAACTAGCTGTCGTGCGCTCGATGAAATTTGATGCACGCGATCCCAATATTTCGAGTATATTATGAGGCAGCTGTGGTGGTTGTAGAGTGGTAGATTTGTTCATTGCTGGAATGTGAAGAAAAATATTTTGTGTTTCATTAAAACACAATTTTTTGGTAATATTAAACATAATAAATGATGATCTGGAATACAAACTGAGACAAACATTACGTTGCGGTGAAATGAATCGGGAAGTTCTCATTAAAGACCGAATTTTCGTGATCTATGACTGTCTTTTAGGTGTAGAACAAATCAGATGGGAAAAAGGATGTTAAAATGGAAGCGCGAAAAAGTCAGGCACTCATTCTATAACATATTGGTATCAGGGTATATGTGCGTATTGATTGCGATTAAATCAACCGAAACCTTATATCCTGAGATAGACAATCTACCTATCAATTCCAAGGGAGAGTACGTCACAATAAAAAGAAACGGTACGATTGACAATTAGAAAGAAGGTCTTATTTGTCTAAACCAATATTTAGTCTTATATTTCAAACATCGGAAACTCTAATTCGAACCCTTTACCTAACAATATCTTCTTTGGGTATGGATTCGGCCGATTTTACTAAGGAAACGATTGAAATAATTATGATTGGTTATGAAGGCTATGTGAAATTTTAATCTCTATATTCTACATGAAATCGTAAATGAAATCGGCAGAGATGGAAAAACTTACCAAATGGTGTAGTATCACGTTCGAAACCCGATAGGGGACAGGATGTAAACATGGCAATTTTCACCATCTGATTAAGATTGGTAATCTAGGACCGTCTGGTGCAGTGTAGAATGCATATAGGCCGACCCATCTGTCATGTAAGTACTTAAGGCTCTGACATCAAGCTACGCTATGTGCAGATGGTTCACTTAAAATCATATGTCATCGATTTGGCTATGTAAGAATTCGTCCCGAATATTCATTCTAACAGATGATTATTCAGGGAGCAATATCCCGTTAGAATGCCCAGCTATAGATCCTTAAAGGGTGTTAATCAAAGTTTAAGAACGACTGAAACCTTTGTTGATTTATTAATTCAAAGAAGATTTTGCATAGTCGAGAAGAGATGAGGCTATCCCATCTCTTCTGGTGCAGATAACAAAAGTGATAGTCAATCTCTCGTTTCAGAATAATGACGTCTCACCTAAAGCAGGCTTAGGTCTCATCACCGAAAAAAATAATTGTGTATAGATAACGAATTATGGTGTTCATTAAACAAACTCGTCGTCTATATGCAGCCGACGAATAATTAATTAATTTTATGCAATTTTATTAATCAAACATCAAAAAATTAATCAACAACTATTAATTAATACAGTTATTTTAGAAATAAGAAATAATTAATGTTTGTTATCATGATGAATATTAGTGAAATCTGGATTTGATTTTAATATTAAATCATCTTAACATTAAGGAAGTTATTGTTAGTTTGATATTTTCAATTTAAAAAATATTAATTATATTAATTAACATTAATTTCATTATTTTAAAAGAAATTTAATTAAATGTAGTAGTATTAATAAAATACAGATATTTGAATTAAAGAATATTCGTTCCCACAAATATACCTTTCACGTGTGGCTGCGCCACGCGGGCGCTTTATATATATATATATATATATATATATATATATATATATATATATATATATATATATATATATATATATATATATATATATATATATATATATATATATATATATATATATATATATATATATATATATATATTAAAGAACTAAAAACAATCATATTCACAGTATATGATTGCTTAGTGCCAGTATAAGAAAATAAACTTGGGACTAGACTGAGACAGGTACTTGTTGTTTTCAATATCGTTGCAAATACCTATTTTGACAATTTAGCTTATAGGAATTATTTTAATATTATTATAATTTTTTGAACACTATCTGGCTGTTTCCAATTTCTTAATAGTTTACCAAAATAAATGTAAACTTCACAAGAATTAAGCACGTGTCAAATGTGGTTTTTTAAGTTGCATCTTTCCACATTGACTATCCAATTATGATTGAAAAATGTTAAACGGTAGATCTTAGTTGTATAATAAAATGTTTGCATTGAAATTAATTGTTTTAAAGAACTTTCATAAGTATTAGGAAAATTAGTCTAACTATATGAAATGTACTAGACCTAATTAAGCTTTATCAAAACAATTAATATTAATCCAAATATTATTATTATTTAACTGAGGTTTACCGTTTAACAGCCTGGTTTTTTATAAATGTTTTCAATTATTATTTTTTATTTAACAAATATTAATTAAATTAAAGAACATTACTTCTATACCAATTTTTTGAAAGAAAAATTATTAAATAAAGAAAAAATAGTACTACTTAGTACGATTAATTAAAAATTTTCAAACGTATTAACGAATCTTAATAAAAATTAATAATTTTAGTTTTGTTAATGAAAGTTCTTTGAACTGTCAAAATCTAATTCAATTAATCAAAGCATGTTCAGATAATGTGATTTTAATTGAATATCAAAATATAATTTAAAGAATTTTATATTAAGATAACAAAAATCTGTAACAATAATAAATTTGTCGTTTCATTAATGATTTCATTCGTTAGTTGTTTAACGAAGACTCTGTCGTTAATATTATACAATGTTTTTTTTCGGTGAAAAGTGGAAACTGCATCTAAACAGGTCAATTTACAAGCCAATATATTTCCCTTTGATACCCATATAAATATAGGTATCCAGTTAAGTCTATAACTTTATTCAGACTGCCTAGTCGATTTAAGGCAATCATCATCTCTAAAACAATTTTCGATGATACAGTATTAGATCGCTTTTAGAGCAGCCTGTCAGAAAGGCTGCAGATACGACGATATCTTTAGTTCACCTCCTTTGCAAAGGGTACTGGTTTCAACATTGCAGCAATTTCCACCTGAACGACAGTAGCGTACCTACCAAGGGAGATACATAATTCAACCTCAGGTGAATGTATGTATATCCCGGCAACAGCTATAGATTACAGCATACTGATCAGTATCGTCACCGGAGGGGTAGGATGTGAGTATAGTTGTGTGCCGGCCCACCTCCTTCCATATTTTACAGCGCCCAGAAGGGCTAGAAATATTGTCTTTGCCTTGGAAGCGAGTCTGTTTGCGCTGCACTCCTATCCTGATCCAAAGATCAAGTGGTAGCAGACCCACAGCCAACTCAAGAGCTGCAGAAGGAGTGATGAGCACAGCTCCATAAGTTGATTTAAAGGTCTCCATCCAATCTCGTTTATTGTTCTAGGCCAACAAATAAGTGCGGCAAACGAGATTATGCGTATGAACACTGACACTTTACGGAGATTTTAATCAATATAAATAATTTCGTATAGCTCGAAGTACCCACAACTATACTGTGTTTACTTTGATAAATCTTAAATAGTCGAGTTCGATATCTCGAAGTTATTTGAGAATCGAGATTGTTATTATAGTGTAATTTTGGAATAGTTTTATTACTAGGATCGAACTCCCCTGAATCTCGCTATATTCAAAAGTAAAATTATATTTAATATTTAACTATTAGTATGGACCACGGTCATCAAAGTGTTAATTATTTGTCACACCGGTTTAAGTTTTATTTGAATTCATTGAACATCAACGAAATTTGAAGTAATAAGGTCCGTTGGGATGGGGCGGTTCGAAACACGATATATACATAGATAAACGGTTGAATTCATTTATACGGGGGGTATATTTAAGCCACCCGACGGTCCCCCAAGCATCTTAACATAACAAAGGTAGAAAACATAAATTTATAGTATTTACCATTGGCCGGCGTTGAATTTTTCATAAAATATTCGTAATTCAGTTTCGACTGGACAAATTCATCGTTGATGATAATTTCTTCATCCTCGTCATCATCCTGATCCGTATTATTATCATCACCATCACTACTGTCGTTATTACTATTTTGGAGCGTATCACTATTACTACTGTTCACTTTATCACTATTATTTCTACCACTTGTATTATTGTTATTACTGTTATTGGCTAATCCTAATATTGTGTCAATGCTAAAATTTTTCTTTTGATTTGATGTTACATTTTTCACTATCATCTTATTATTATCATCACTATTGTTACTACTGTTACTGTGATTATGATCACTGGAACTTTTATTACGCCTATTAACACTTTTATTATTGTTATTGGCCACCATTTCATCACATGACGAGCACGAGGAGTTATTATGCTGCTCAGACAAATTCCCATTCATTTTATTCACAGGCGAATAGATCGATCTCACTTGCTGCGAACATTCACTTAACCATACAATTCATACACAAACGCGCTTTGTCGTCGACTATAAATAATAATATGTACGTGCTTTCGCTGATAGATAAATCTCAACTATTTCTTAAAATTTTATTGTTAGTAAAAAAAAAAACTTACGAGGTGGTGATGATTATGATGATGATTTTGCATCTTCTTTCGATACACGGCAACGAGAAGAAATAACAAAATAATAAAGTGATACGTTATTGGTGACGCCCATTTTCTATCAGCTGCGTATATTATTACAGATGCACCTATATAAGATATTAGAAATATATAGCATGTCCATCGCAACCATAAAAAGATACATATCTTAAAATTGGATAATAAAATAAAATTATTTGTGTTTTAATACTTAAATTGTTTGCTCTTTATCTCATGACTTGATGATAAATTGCGGAGATGATGCGAAAACCGAAAATATATTTTATCTCTGTACGGTAAATAAATAAACAATAAGAAGTTTTTAGTGGCTGTTAAAGATGTTTGTAATACATCTGAATGGTCGGCATACATTTTGATTTGAATGGTATTCGGAGTGCCTTTGAACATGTATTCGTACACATATATATCTGTATAGATAATTTATCCTCGTGTTTGTGTATGCCATTTTGTATCGACGGCACATAGTACGAATACTCGTTAAAGAATATAGAATTTCTACAACGGCCGCAAAAGGCTGTAAACGGCCCACTAACCACGTCCCAGCTGAGATCTTACAAACCATTTATACGTATTGGTGCACATTGTGGCCTAACAAATGTTTTTCATACATACACACAATCAATTTTTATGTCATCCGGAGCATGTTCATTTTTGGTCAACGGTGAGAATGGAACTCGAGACAACTTTTCTAACAATTAAGCTACAACCAGCGATCTTAATGTTTATAAAGATTGCACTATAACAACTCGTCTGATTATAATAACGCCAAAATCAGCAGCATCCAGATTCAACTGGTCGTAAGATCCGAATTTAAATCCATCGGATGTAAATGTATATATAGCATAAGACATTATGTACCAATCTTATATTTGACTGGTACAGTGAAAGTCATTGCAACATAAAAGTGAATTATGTATGAAAAATCGTTCATATTACCAACACGGGCACGTTTCGATTCGTTGCATCCAATTTTCGATTACTTATCGAGCACATTTTGTACTAAGTTACACGATTTAGGTGCAGCCAATCGACAGGACCATTTCTGGATCTAACACGTTCATCGAATTTAGCTATCAATAAGTCGATTGTTAGACCCGCTGTGTGGCATATCGCATACCGTCTTGTTGAAACCAGATATCATTAATGTGTAACTTATGCAATTGACCAAAGAAATAACCTTCCAACATGTCTCTGTAGCAGTCGGCATTGACTGTAATGTGACAGTCATTAAAAAAATCGAGAAAAAGTTTTAACGACACCACATACAGTTATTTTTTTGCATGAGGTGCGGTGTTTCTTGTGGCACATGAGAGAGGTTTCACCGGACCAATAACGTATATTCTGATTGTTGACGAAGTCGTTTAGCCAAAAATGCAATTCATCGCTGAATATGATTTTATATTGAAATTGGTCATCTTTTTCAAACATTTCCAGAGCCCAATCCAAGTACATACATCACTTCATGTGATTGAGTGGCTTTAGTTATTGTGCTAACTGGATCTTAGGATGCAAAGAACCTTGCAAAATTCACCAAAATGTGGTCTGAGCAACGCCCAATCCTTGAGAGCGCCATGGACTCGAATGTATTGGTTCGGTTGCAGTTAACGCAACCGAACCATGTATTGGTTCGGTTGCAGTTAAAGTTGCAGTCACCGACTCGAAATTTTTTAAATTTTTTTTAATTATTTTTAAACGTTGGTGGTTCGTGTACTTCATCTTGATGAAAATGATGATTGTATCTACTGAACGTTTTGACACTGACAGTTTGGTTGTTTGTTTAAGGTTCACAGTTAAAGATCAAAGTTGTCAAGACCCAAAGTTTGGAAACCGGAAATAGTCAAATGGGACTTAATATAGAAATTCGAACCGTAATTCATGGATTTTGGCCATGTGAACTACACACGTGCATTGTCTTGATGAAGGGGAACTTTTTTCTTCACCAAATACGATCGTTTTTCAAAACGTCGTTGAAACGGTCCAATAATTTGCAGTAATATTCGCCGTTGAGTGTTCCCCGCTTTGAAGGTACTCGACGTGAATTATGCCGTGTGCATCTCAAAACCTCTGGCCATTAATCCGCCTTAGCCTTCTTCGACGCAGATTAGCCAGTAGAAATCCACTCTGGTGGATATAGTGATGGATCTATGTTAGATACATAGAGTTGGTAAAGTTGTCACACGTTGCAAAATAATCAACTGTCTGTTTTCAGTGGCTCTTAAAACTGAACTAAATGACAGTCTAAGCTGATCTGTCTGAATATTTTAATTTGGTCTAGTGACTGATGGTATTGACACATCACCACATCTGGGATGTGCTATTGTGACACCTTCTGTTGGAATTTTTACCAGGTTTCCTGCCCTCGTATCATGCCGAAGTGAACGCACTTACATGTATTTTTATAAATCATGTTTTTAAACCCTTAAATGCGTATGATCGATAGTATTAAATTCTGTGATCACTATAACCTATTGAGTTATAAAGCCGCATCATGTAACCAGCAAGGGTTTATTGTGTAAAGTGTAAAGCAATCACCATGATGTAAAAAAGACTTTTATAACAAGATATAAATTACATCCCATGCACTGTATGTAAATATTTGTGATCTATTGTACCAACAAACTGTGCGATGGCAATTTTGATAGTGGTTCCTTTATAAACATTTTCATTTCATTATATTAAAAATACAATTAAATTGTACCCAAAAAAAAAGATGAAAATTAGAAAAAATTAGATGCGGTTGATTTTCAAATAAAAAAAAATTATCTTAATGGATTTTAATTTACCAAAACACCAAAAGGAAGAAATTCCACGGTTGATAATTGATTTTTAGTATACATTTACAATGTTTACTTCATGCGATGGTGCGATGATGATGGTGGGAAATTGAGCATACGGCATTGTATGAAAATATGAATATTTACATTTAGATTTTCCTCAAATATATATCTCACGTAAAAATAAGGTAAGATGATTTATTGTGATTGTTTGTATACGATTTCGTTTACATCCCCCGCACCTTCACCCCTTAAAACCTGTTAATACCATTTTAATTGCGAATAAGCGCTTTTCTTCGTAAACAATAACGACAAACGCGTATATAGGATTTATTTTATAAATATTTTGAGTCACCGCGCATAGGCTCCATTGGCACTTAACATAAATTATCCACTGTCTCGACTCGTGTGTATGTAACACAAACAAATATATATAGAGTCTTAGCAAATATCGATGAATTATATGAATTGGCATTTACTTTGTGTACAATATACAACGGTCGTGTACATCTATAAAGGTACAACAATAGTGTCTTGGCAATTTTTATCCATATGTTTAAAATGTATTTTAATAGGCACTTAAATGTTTAAATAGAATCAAATACCAATTGTCATCTTTTGCTTATATATTTGCTTCTTCAATTATCTCGATATTATACCCAATTTATCATAAGTCATGAGGCGAAATTACTTCATTTCGTTTCTTTTTAGAATATTCATTCCTTTCTACCTCCATATGTAGGTACATAATATGAATAAGATGTAAATTGAATCTGTTTATTTTCTTACGAATATGTATATGAGATGATTTGATGTATGATGATTATACAAAACGATAAAAATCGTAATCGTATTAAGAAAATGGGCGGTTACTTTAGACTTGATTAGCGTTCATTAGAGTATTTTGTACCATGTTAAATGTAGATCTTATATATATATATATATATATATATATATATATATATATATATATATATATATATATATATATATATATATATATATCGTAAGTATCATGTATTATTTATTAAGTGCATAAAGCACTGAGGAATTTGATCTCCTTCCTGTAAATTTGATTAATCAATTTTGTATTGAACTTGAACACTGTCGCAAGCATATATTCAATATTACCTGTTTGTTTGATGATTTTAGTTTTAAATCGGATGGAAACATAAATTATTAACTTAAATATTGAATTACGAAACCGAGAAAGCCAAGTTAAGTTTTATTTTTATACAGCCTGTTTGAAGTTGCTGGATTTGACATACGAGCTACGTAAAAAAAAATATTTTTTTCGAAAATTTATAGATACGGGTTATGGGTAATACATACAACTATTATTGGTTTTAGATACGGAATTTATTAACATTACATTACAGTTAGAAACTTAGAAAAAAAGAATGTCTTCCTCCTTCCGATAAATTCATATCGTCTGACTTCATTGTATATGCTTCAATAATGACATGATATTTCTCGAGAATCGGTAATCGTCTGATTCGAAACTGTATTTTTCAATTTAATTTTCTTAGAAATAAAATCATGGAGTTATGTCGAAATTCGGTTCGAATACATTCTGAAGTTATATTAATCCAACGCTTCCCATAATTACATACGTCTTCCGTAGGACGCACGTCTTATTTTTGATTTTGTAAATTTAAATGGATGTGCGAATGGATGCTGGTTGTGAACGCCATCGACATAAAATAATTAAAGACTTTGATTTGCAGAATGATACTTTTTGGCACCGCCAACCCGGTTTAAGGTCAATTCTTCCATAATTTCATCACTCATCCATCTGTTTTTCGTTATCGCCATTATACATTTATAATATCGTCAGTTGCGCAACATAAAATAACTGTAAAATTATTTTTTTCTGACTCGTTGTGGTCAGTATGATTCTGTCCCTATATAACGTCGACTGATATCGTGGCGGGCATTTAAAGGTGCCGGGTAGTCGGCAAATCTGCTAATTGTTAAACTTTGCTGACATATTTTTGAAATATAACCAACTAGTGGATGGCCCAAAGATTTCACTGTTCGTATGGACAGCTGATGTCTGCTCATGAAGCGGAACCATTAACACCAACTTTCAAGTTACTATTCAAATTATAAACTTAAATTTCGCGAAAAATTTTGTTTTAAGTTTGACTCATTCGAGAATATTAAATTAAGGATTAGAATTATATGATTTATTTCGTCATGGAGCAATGTAAAGTTCAGATTTCAGAATATGTCTACGCCCTTGCGACAACTATAGCTATACGCTTGCGATTTGGCTTCAACATAAGGAATGATCATTAAAACTCAAATCTGAAAGAGTTGGGAGTGCTTCGGCCCTAGAACAGATACAGTAGAGAAAAAAACAGTTTAGTAAGATATTCATTCAACTTAATATCGATCAGTTTGTTGTGGAAGTGCTTTAAGTTAAGATGGGCAACATATATATAAACCAAATTGAATTGTGAAAATATTATACCATCGATTGAAATGTTCTCTTTATGGTACTAATTATATTTATTGTGAATATATTAACCGATACCAACCATAAAATCGAAAAAAAAATTTTTTGATCGGTTTTGAAAAAACACACTCAAAAAAAAAAAGTAGTTAAATTCAGGAAATTAGTGATCATTTTCATAAAAAAACCATCAATATAGCGCCAATAAACTTTTTTATCATTTTGAAGAAAATTTAACAAAAGTTTGTTGAAATTTCTTCAAACACAACGTAAAAAATTTATTGAAATTAATGAAAAAACTATTTATTAAATGAAATAGTTTGTTAAATTGATAAAATAGTTAGTCTAATTGATAAAAACGATAAAGGTTTGATAATATATTTCATCAATATTAGAAAACGAGTTATCAATTTAAATGAGAATTTTTAATTTAACGGAAGGCTTCTTCAATCTAAGGAAATGTTTGTGAAATAAATAAATAAAATTTTTCAATATGATTAAACATTTTATTGATTTAACAACTTTTGATTTCAATTTCACAGAATTTAAATATATATATATATATATATATATATATATATATATATATATATATATATATATATATATATATATATATATATATATATATATATAAAATTAAATTTAAAGTTACAAAGTTTATACGATGCTATCTGGCAATCTTATCTTTGATTTGTCTTTCAAAAATACCGTATATACGTAGAGTCAATATCGAGAATTGTTCATCAAAGTTCTCCGTGCTTGAATACATAGTATTGAAATCTAATGAAAGAAAAGACAAAAGTAGAGGTTTATTAGTTTTAAACCGTATTCCATAAATATGCAAACATGTACAATAAACTTACTAATTTATAACCGAAAGGGCTGTTATATTGTACCCATTTACGCCCGGATTTTGTCAGGAGATTCAAATGTAGCAATATGTTGAATTGTCTACAATATTTGTTTCGATATTTACTATCGTGATCCCAATGTTTGTTGCTCTGTAATATTAACCGAACCACCTGTCTTCATTAGTCCAGTGGTATTATGAGGCTTTTTTTGAATAAAATAGTCTTTTGTCCTGGAAGTTTAGTAAAATGCAGATCCTGTAAATTAAAAATTGGTCACAATTTATTTCACAAACTATATTTTAAATTAAGAATTAAATTAAGTTACCGTATTTTCATTCGGGAACAAACTCGTCATCTAAATTGTTAGACCTCTCGCCACTTCAATCGATGTGCTCCTGAGATAAAAAGCACTTTGTTTCCGCTCGAGAAGACCAAATTGTTTTGATCACACTTGAAGATGATTTTACTATCAAGTTTCTTTGGAAAATATTCGAATTATAACACTTCACCACTATAATATATAAAAGTAAAAAATTAACTAGTATATATTTTAACATATTTAAATTAACCTACAAATATTGAAATACTTACTTTTTAATTACTTTGAAAATATATTAATACCCGGACTAAAGTTACACAATTTTTAATGCATAAATTCTAGATTTACCAATTAAACAAAAATAAGTGAAAAAACACATCCGCTTGGCTTAGATCATAACTATAAAATGCACAAAATGTTAGACAATTCTAACAGTAAATTATAATACAGTGAAATCAAATATCATCAATCTTACAATTGTTTATCAGAAATACTGATCAAATTCATCAAATTAAATAAATTTACATCAATAGTAAAAAATTTGATAAACAAATTATAAAATTAATGAAAATATGAGATTCAATTTAACAAAAATGCAGAAATATTATCAAAAACTTTAACGAAAAAAATGGATAGATTATATACTCATATTGATAACATATTTAGTATTTTGATGAAAGTTTTCATAAATTTGAATAAAACTTTGTTAATTTTACAATTTTTTCTTCAATGGATTTTTGATTTCGGATAATTTACAAAATATTTTATTTTTTATCAAATTCATAAAATTTTTATTTGATTTAAGGTTTTTTTTTATTTATTTGATAATATTTACTTAAATTAATAAATTTGGTTTGTTGGCGTTTTGTACCAAAAATTTTCTTCATTTGAATGACTTTTTTTTTTGAGTGCACAAAGGGGTTAGCCTATCTGTTTTTTTTGGCATAAAAATTTTTGATCTCCTATTACAATGAAATCCGGTACATACATGCGGTTCCACTTATAAACAAGCGCTGTGCAGTCAGTTTCATAATTTTATTTGTTTGACCTGTTTTTTGGTGATGTTTTGTTTGCCATTTTCTCTCATTGTGCTATTGCATTGGTATAACCTGCAATAATCGCCCCATGTTGGGCGCCAACATCAAAGTGAATAATTAATTGAAAATAAATCGGTTAATATTGATTGAATTAAACTGTTTAATGTGTTTTAATAATTTAACGTGAGAATGATTGATTTAACTCAATATTGTTTGTGTAAAATGTTGTTGATATCCGCACAAAAAGGCCAAGGCAAGGGACAACAAATAATCATTTCTTTTATATATAGTTTTAAATAATTTATGCTATAACTATATTTATTTATTAAATTAAGAATTTAGCAAACTTTTTACTTGCAATATTTGTAGTTTTACGTAATTCAATATTTTGAAAGATAATCTTCCGACAATTCGACTTTGATGTGATCTTTCCTTGTATAATGCGGGTGCTTCGATATTCAAGTTCGGCCCGCAGTATCTTGTATGCATGTATATATATATATATATATATATATATATATATATATATACACATATATATATATATATATATATATATATATATATATATATATATATATATATATTTATATATATATATATATATATATATATATATATATATATATATATATATATATATATATATATATATATATATATTATTGTAGTTACATATTTACCAAATATTAGCTCATTATTTGTTCGCCGAATGAAGTAATTTGATATTGGTTTACCGCGCGTATTATTAATGAACGCGACATTTGTATTCGGTTTTAATGAACGTGTTAAAATTTTATGGAACTTGCTAAATTAATTTTGTATAATTAAACCATAATACATGCACCAAAATTTGTTGGAATGATGTTCAATGTATTCTCGGTATAAAACATTGAATCACTTGCTGCCCGTGCCATTTATAACAGCACTTAACATATCTTGTATATTTATTTGTAATTTTCCAAATAAACAAGCCTTGACCGTTCTACGAACCATGACATTATTAAGCAGAATCATATTAGTAAAAATTAGTATACGAGTATGTTTAAAGGTGAGAAATTCTGTAAAAATTGGTTATATGTGAAATTTCATCGAGTGGATTTTATTGTTTGGTAAATATATATGTATATATATATATATATATATATATATATATATATATATATATATATATATATATATATATATATATATATATATATATACATATACATATTATGTATTTAGAAATAAAATTTTGACTAAACAATCATAAGAGTTAAAAATTTATGTGCATAAATAAACCTACTTAAAAATGTATAATATATGTATATATGGTTTATGGTAAACATATCTATGTACATATCTAACAACCAAATTTCATCAGTATCAATATGTTAAAAGAATATGTTGAGTAGCTCTGTATACCTTTTGTTCGAAACATAAAAAATAATTACTTTTATGTGTGAAAATCATTTAATCTGGTCATTATCTAATTTTTCATGTAACATCCTATTTCGTATATAATATAGGTGTTTTGAGAGGGGCGATAAAAAAATCATAAAATTGCCTAATTTTCGAATCACGCGATCATCAGACACTACTATCTAAAGGAACATCACTTTGTGTATATATTGTCTAATACTTTAAAAGTTTATATATTATATATATATATATATGTATATATATATATATATATATATATATATATATATATATATATATATATATATATATATATATATATACACACACACATACATATATATTATACTAACCACGCACCACTTTTTTATACAACGAACAATTCTTAATATATGATTTATCAATCATATTACGATTTGTTGAACAAAACGGATAATATATTATTTAATGTGTGTTTTATATACCAATGGAGATGAGTCGCATAGTATGTATGAGATCTAAACATATGTTACATCTATATATCGATCTGAAATTGTTTTTATTAAGTTTTTCTTCCTAAAATTAAACCTTTATACGGAAGCTGTATCTACCTTAGATTTTTGGCGTACTTGTCTAATGGACTCGTATATAGATGAGATTTTGATTCTACATATAATGCAGTCCGGAATATGTATGATTCAAGTGCAATTCTTCTGCAAACACAAGAATTAAACTCTTTTAAATTATACGGTATATTTCAACAGTTGATTGACGAAGCACTAGACAAGATGACCGCCAGGTCAGATCTGACAACCTTATTAGACATAAAAATAGGCAGGGACAGGAAATATATTTATTATTTGGGAAAAAATAATCCGGTTTGAGGCAGCAGCATTTTCTGCTTCCCAGCTGCTTTTGTTGATTAAGCTATATGTTATCATGGGTACAGGTACTTATTCGCTATAACCAATAATGTTTTTTCAAAATTATTTTCTCTGGCGGAGAGTTCCGCTTATTTATATGTCTTTGGTTAAAAAAGTTCATCCATCAAACAATTTCGATAATCGATAAAATTCATGAATGAGATTTTTGCATATATGAATTAAACAATTGGTCTCATTTTGCCACAAATCCTGTATGTCTAAACTATGAAGTAACAAAGTATAGCAAAGTGTTGATTCAGAATCGGCCGTGCAGAACAATCAACATCAATTGTATTTATTAGGACATCCAAAGTGTGTTGTTAAAATTTTAATTCAGATTCAAAGTCGTGAATATCGTTTGGCGCCCAACATGGGGAAATTATTGACTATACCAATAACACAATAGATACTTATTATCTCATATAAAAACTTCAATTAAAGATATATAAAACGTTAATATAATTCCCTTAAAACGAAAGTGTTTCACAATTTTTCGACCAAAACCAATATATAAAATTACTCTTATTGAATTGTTTAAATTATCTATATTAACATACACGTGTTCTGTCCCCACTTTTTTTTTTTTTTTTTTTTTTTTTTTTTTTTTGCGGTTTTTACAGGCCATTGTTGGCCCGTACCGTGTCAACAATCTGGCTCCAATAGTTTCGATCACGAGCCAGCTCTTCATACTGTTGTAAGCAGTTGGAAGATGCCAGATCGCTCTCTACGCCGTGGAGCCATCGTCGCCGACAGCGACCTCTTCGCCTACCGAAAGGCGGTTCTCCCTTTAAAGATCGCTGTATCATTCGTTTCGGATCAGCACGCAGAACGTGACCGAGCCAGCGTATTCGCTGTCCTTTGATTTCATGCACGATATCAGGAATTTGCATTAAATTCCTGATCTCGTGATTGAATAGAACTCGGTATGTGCCATCAACGTCGCGTTTTGGGCCATATATCACACGCATGATTCTTCTCTCGAATGTTAGAAGCCATTTTTCGTATTCATCCGTCAAGGTCCAACTCTCACATCCATACATGACAACGGGTCTGATCAACACTCTGTACAGCTTCAGCTTATCCGTATTTGCAAGATATTTTGATTTCAGCAGTGGCCTTAGAGGATACAAAGCCCGATTGCCAGCGGCAATGCGAACCTTAATATCCTCTCCCACACTATTATCGTGAGTAATGAGAGATCCAAGATACTTGAATCTCATTACTCCTTCAAACGTGTGGTTTCCACTACTGAAATCAATTGCGTCTTGGTCTCTAAAACCAGAGATCAGATATTTGGTTTTGGACTCATTGATTTTGAGACCAACGGAAGCTGAACACTGTTCCAGTGGATCAAGTATCTCTTTCACTCCGTTGCCATTTAATCCAATCACACAGATATCATCTGCATAAGCAAGAAGTTGATTGGATTGTCGGAATAAGATATTGTCCTGAGGTGTTTCACTTTTACGAAGGATGTATTCCAACATGAGATTAAAAAGTATCGGGGACAGCGCATCTCCTTGTCGAACACCAGAAGTAATTGCAAAAATTCTCGATAGCCTGTTCTCAACTTTGACACAGCATTGTGACTGCGTTACTGTCATTTTACACAAATGTACATATTTTTGTGGTATTCCTAAATATTCAAGCGCATACCATAGCCTCTCTCGATTGATCGAGTCATAGGCTTGCTTGAAATCTAGGAATACCTGGTGTACATTGCGAGATGTTTCGTAGTACTTGGAAAGAATCATCCGTAGCGAAAAAACTTGATCAGTGACTGACCGATTTGGACGGAATCCTCCTTGGTAGTCACCGACAATTTCCTCCGCTAGAGGAGTAATTCTTCCCAAGATTATGTAAGACAGTAACTTATATGCTGTGCAAAGGAGAGCTATACCGCGATAATTCTCGCATTTCATGCGATCACCCTTTTTGAATATTGGGCATAACGCGGCCACTTTCCATTCGTCAGGCATAACTTCATTTCGCCATACCAATCGAATAAGGTCGAAAAGACAGTTCCACAAAGTTAGCCCTCCGAATATCAAGAGCTCTGAATTAATGCAATCAACCCCTGGTGAACGATTTTTCTTTAATCTCTGCATGGCCATTGTGAATTCCTCATAGGATGGATCCTCAATGAACATCTCCGCGGTCTGTATTTGAGGGTATTCAAATACAGCTTGTGATACATGTGGAACATTAAGTAGATCAGAAAAATGTTCACGCCATATGTATCGAGTACCGCATCGACGTTAACACAGAGGTTTCCATCCTGGTCCCGAATGGCAGTTGACCGAGATCTTAAGGTATGGTGCAATTCGGTGATTCCTTTAAAGAAACCACGTGAATTGTGCTCATTGCTGAGTTGTTGTACTCTTAAGACCTTGGCCTTCCACCATTCGCGCTTCTTCTGTCTACAAATGCGTTTAGCTGTCCTCCTAGCAAGAACTGCCTTGTTTTTCCTTGCAATTGTAAACCGAGTCTGCGCTTCATTGTGGGCTATATTGCGTTGCTCAACAGCAAGACGACACTCCTCATCAAACCAATCATTTTTGGGCCTAGTTTTCACTATACCGAGAGTGTGCTGGGCAGCATCGACAACCGAGGTTTTCAATACTTCCCAGACACTGTTCACATCATCAGATTGGTAATTGGATCGTAAAATGCTATTGCTGACAAGATCTTGGTATTTTCGTTGCGTTTCTTCATTTATCAGACCTTCACAGGAGAATCGCGTTTTATATTCTCCTGTCCTCCTTGACTTGTACGAAAACTTCCATCGCAGCTTTGCAGCAACCATAAAATGGTCACTGCCTACGAATTTTGTTGACGACCGATACGATCTCACGTCTTGAACAACCCGAGCTCGGTCTTTTGAAATCAACACATGGTCAATTTGGCTTCGGGATGTTTTACGTGGATGTGTCCATGTTTCCAAATGGATGTTTTTATGGGGAAAGAATGTACTTGCCACTTTGAGATCATGAGCGATCGCAAAGTACATCATTCTTTCTCCATTTTCGGTCGCAGTTTCGTGTCGGGAGTACGGACCTATGTTATTACATAAGTCGGTCTGATTTCTGCCAGCTCTAGCATTAAAGTCACCAATCACCAATCTGATATCGTGCTCAGGTATAGAGGCCATCAGATTATCCAAATTATTGTAAAATGAGTCTTTATCTTGGGTTTGGCTTACATCAGTGGGCGCATGTACACAAACAATTGACAGGTTGGCTAATTTCATGTGCAAGCGAAGCTTACACATTCGATTATCGACTGCCTGGAAGTCCAAGACAGCCTTTTTTACCTGCGGCCCAATGAGATAGCCAACTCCAAGATTTCCGAGGTCATCTCCACTGTGTAGCAACGTATAGCCTTGGGACACATGGACTCCACTTTTAGGCCATCGAGTTTCTTGGAGCGCTACGAGTTCTAGCCGATACTCCTTCATACATGTGATAAGGCCGTCCAACGCGCCAGGTTTTCTTAGAGACTGCACGTTCCACGTGCTGATCCTCATTCTCGTATCCGGGTACTTAAGCGGGGGGTCATTGTTATTTAGGCGGTATCCGATTTTTTTGTTTTTGTTGACATTTTTAACTGTAATTGATTTTTACGGATGCGGGTCGTCAGCCCAGCGATCCAACCAGATTTAGTCGCCTCCTACGACAAGCTCTGGATACTGAGGTGGTATTCTATGGATCTCATGTTTCGTTCGAAATATTTACGAAACATGGTTGCCCCCAACCACGTCCCCACTTTTAGGGGGCCTAATATGAAAATTTTCGATTTTTTCGATATCGAGAAAATTCGCCCTATTATAAAGCTTTAAAAATCGATTTGAACGCACATGTTATCGAATAAATTCGGCTATTATGAAACTAAATGGAAAAAATGATAGCGAATTTTTCCGAACACACCGAAAAAATTCGACTGCTATTTAGTTGGCGATTTGGCGAATTTTATATTTTTAAACATAATGTGTTTAAATAATAATAATATAATTGGAAAATATTGGAAATATTGGAATATATTGGATATCCGATATTGGAAAATTTCGATGTAAATTTTATTCTTAATTATTCATGTTCATCAGTTTATGATTTTATGTTTAAATTGAATATATAACACAATTACTAAATATTTTTTAATGCAAATTGGTTTATCCAGGATTACGAACGCCAACCAATTTGATGTGCTGGTCTCGTTCATGAAGAGAAATGAGGATATAGCAAAAATTATTTAAATACCTTAAATGAAAGATACTACCAAAAATTATGGGAGGATTTAACAAAAAAAAGTTAAATGACGAAGGCCCTTCATATAATTTTTGACTCTATATAATAATTTTGAATATATTAAGGATCTTCGCAATTACTGCCGAAACTGTTGGTTGAGCCATTCCTATTAAAAATCTTGCCGGCTTGTTGGTAAGACTGTTTGGCTAAAAACCGTATGGTAGCCGTTAGTTTTAATAGAGGTAGTATTGCGTCTATTATTATTCGTTTGGTAAAGTGGGGCTCTACTTGTGAAGTTCTTTCGACAGCCGAAATAATTTCATAAATCTAAAAGTAATTGTACATCAATAAACAATGTTAATGATAAGAAACTTGAATTACCTTTTATTACTCATATCAAAATGGTTTGAATCTACTCGTAAACGTTTTCTCTGCTCGGATATCGATGCCACTTCATCTTAAGAATCCTAATCACTTGTACGAACAAAAATACCGATACTGTCCATCTTCAATCTTAAATAAAATTTCAAATGTTCAACACAAATCAAAGAGAATTTTTTTTTTAATAACTATTTTTAATTAATTGTATTAATCACCCTATAAGATACATATACAAAAACGAAATAGAATCAAATTAATATCAAAACCATTCTATTACGGTAAAACCACGATAAAATCAATTTTCATATTAGGACAAATCCGCATTGAATCGAATTTTTTCGATATCGGAAAAAATCGAAATCAAAAAATTTCATATTAGGCCCCGAGGAAGGCCCAATGAATATCAATTTGGTTGTGGTTGGTTGAGTTTCTAGGCAATCGGGTTCTTGAATAAATAGTCTTTCAAGAAGCCCTCATCTTTTAGTTTTCGGCATAAATTAAGCATCTTCAGCGTTTTTCGAAACAAATAGTGGTTTATATTAGCTGGAATCCGGTTTCCAAACAAAATTTGATTGCCAACCACACTAAATAATGATCAAAACACAAAAAATAATCAGCCCAACATTTTTAGTAAGTTGAATCGTTGAAAATTAAATTAATGTGATTCTTTTTTAATTATATCGGTTTTCATCTTTGGACATGGACGCAGCAGAAGTTATTATGGATGATACTGCGTTGGAAGCATGATAGAGACTGGGGATGCAAAAGAGATTTTCCATCATTCAATTATGGGTTTTGATGTGGATGAGCGCATATCTACAACCCTGTTGGAGTGCAACACACATCGGTTCACTTATGACAGTATACTAAAGGCTGGCATGAATCGAACCTACAATACATCGGTAAGTTCCCGATTTTACGCCAGCGTGTAGTTTTGATAATGACGATTATTTTGTATAAACAATACATGTTACGAGTATATCAGCAACATAACGTTTAGTAATAGGAATTAATGAGATAGAAATTTTTGATTTTATATAGAAAGCATATACCAAATATTTTAGAACTGCTGGAAGGATTTAAAGTATACAGTATAAAGAAAGTAACTCTTTACATACAAAATGTTAATACCAGAAGCTAAATTGGAACATTTCTATAATAATTCAAATTACGATGTACATACTTTCAACAAAACATTTCACTCTAATGTGAATAAATAAAAAAATAAAGTTCAATGGTGTTTCATCTATAAGATGTTAAATACACTGTAAAAAATATCTTATCCAATCAAATCGATTTGTTACAAAAAGAAAATAACAGATCTCGTAAAAGAGTATAAGTAAATAGGCGGAGATTAAATTACAAAAATGAAAGAATAAGACATATTTGGATAACTCATTCGCTTTAATGTACGCGCCAAGAGTAAAAAGAAAGCCATTCTATTGAACCTTTTATGCCCCAATGTTGTTGTTCTTTTGCAATATAAACATTTGAAAATGAAAAATGATAATAAAATGTAATATAATAATATAATGTAAATGTAATATATATCTTAAAGTATATGTATATATATATATATGTATGTACATATACGTCTTATTGTTGTAAATACGCTTTTATATTTAAGCTTTTATTTTTTTTGTTTATTTATTATAAATGTTTTATGAGATATTTAATGATGGTTTAATGGAAAGCAAGGTAACATTTTTACTCATTGTTGTTGGGTGAATTTGTTTTTGCCGATTTATTATACAATCCTCACTGAGTTCACTGATGATGTATGGCATAATATATTCGGCTGTCATATGCATATTTATATTATATAATCACATGCAAACTAAAATAGTTTATTTTTAAAACGATGATATTATTTAATATGAATAACATTTTGATTTGTCACACATTAAATTTGTATACACATAGAAATTTGTGACAATTTACAACTAAATTGATCCAATTTGTTAATTGATTAATAATATACATTTATATTTTGAAATAGTTAATATGTATAATTAATTAGCACTTTTGTTACGTTTTTCGTCATTTAAATACCTTTTTAAGAGAGAAACATTATTCCATTAGCAAGTGCTAAAACCAGATAATAGCCGAATCTATAAGCTTCTAACATTTGCGATTTATAAATACAATTAAAATTATTCAATAATAAGCTCGTGTGCTCTATTAATGTAAATTATGGTTATATATTAAACATATTCTGTTTAACATACATACATTTCTTATGTTAGTAAAACCTTTGGATGCTTGTTCTTTCTGTGAAAACTCAACAGTAGCACCTCTAGCACATTTTTATTGGTTTCCTCAAAATTGACTTTAACAATAAACCTTGTATTTTATGTCGTAATCAATTAAAAATGCAGAATCATGCGAATTGAGAAATCTATTAGTGTTGTGAGTGGCACAACAGATCAACCCTTACAATTAAACTAATGAAATAAAACGACTGCATAACATTTTTCCATTATTTCTTCTTTTTATTCAATTATTTACAAAAGCTTTTTGCATTTTTAATTTTTTTTTTAATTTTTGTTTCGTTTAAATGAGTTTGGTATAATTTAAATTAATTATTATTTTTTTTAAATTTCTTCATAATTGTTTGTCTTAAAAATTTATTTTCTCTTTCTTTTTTTATAATCATATAAGGTATAATAATTTTGCAATCCAATATAATATATATCTTTTATTTTTTTTTCTGTTCAAATAAACATTTAGTAATTTTTATATAATTAATTATTAATAAAATAAACAAATTAACTTGTTTTAATGTATATGTTTTATAATTAATTAATTTTTTTATAAGAATAAAAATATACATTTATTTATTTAATATATTTTTCTTGTGTAATAAAATAATTTATATAACTTTTATAATATTCTTTAAATATAATAATAATAGCAACATATTTATTATTATTTTAAAAAATAATGTTTTTTTATTTAAATTAAATTTTTAATTCAATTTAAACATTTAAAAAGATCAAAAAAAGAAAGAAATATATTCTTTATTTAAAAAAATGTTTTACATTTTTTCTTTAATTTAATATGTTAAAAAAATAAATATTTAAAGTTTTCATTTCTTATTACAGGCAAAAAAATCGGTGACCACACCATGTCAGATGGGACCTAATCATCATTATTTTTAATTATCCTCGAATATTTTAAATAATTTTTTTTTTTTTTTGGTGAATAATTAAATAATTAATCAGTACAACTATTAGGATGTTTGTATTTAAATAATAATAAATTGTTAGTTTTTTGTCGTTCGTTTAAAAAATTAATAAATTAAATCAAAACAAATGTAAAAAATATATATGTATATAAATATAATTAGTAATTATTATAAAATATATTTGGATGGAAAATAATATCTATACATATTTAAAAATAAATTAATATGGAACTGAATGGATAGTAGTGTAGGTTGTTTATTTTAACTACAATATAATAGAACGTTTAATCAATTTAGATACCCGCTAATCAAGTACTGCAAGTAGTTAGGCAGCATTAACACTAAACGGAAATACGATTTGTCAGTACTATAATGAATTAGACAAATTTAGTGTAACTCGCAATCCAGATTCACATTTAGCGTTAATACTAACTCATTGTGTTTCTGTTTAGTAATACAAATAAGGAGAAAATAAGTAAGTCTAAAATACTGCAGAGTTCTGTATTTATTATGTTAAATGATCAATTTTACTATTTATGACTAACAATACTGTTGAAATTATAATTTGTTTTTAAATTTATTACGTACTATGTTATTATTAATTGTAGTTAAATTATGTAATATAAATAAATAAATTAAACATTAATCAATTGCAGTACTAGAATAACGTTTATTTTGTGAATATAATTAGGATACTTGAGGTGAAAATTTAGATTAAATCGAATGATTATAAGATTATTAGGTATTACATATTCTAAATTACATACAATTTCCAGGATGTATCACTTGATCAAATTTTGTAGTTTTTAATAAGCAAAAAAAATTTAAACTCGATCATTCATTATCATGTGTGAAGCACATACGAAAACGTAAATTTACAGGAAATATTAAAACTGGAATAAATAAATTAAATAATGCAGTTTATTGAAACTAATTAAAAACACGATATAAATAATCACATAATTATAATCAACTACTAAATCTAAAAAATTCACCAAAAAACCTAATATTTGTTCTACTACATTTGTTGTAAATTGTTGATAGTTCAAAATTTTTTGTAATGCGTTGAGTGTCTGTATGTATATGCTAAATGCGGTTCGTATATATAAATTAAAATGTTTCGTGTTTAAAATAATATAAATATATATATTTTTTAAATTCGGAAATAATAAATAAATAATAATCATAAAAACAATAAAAAAAAAATATATATTCACCAAAAAAAGGGTCCACCTAATTTTTATTTTCATCATTACTACTTTTGGACAGTGTAGCTTCGGATTTCGATAATTGTAATCGTTTCTCGCAATACAAACTACCAGTTGGTGTTGTTATCGATGACGATAAACTTTTTGTAAACCCGGCCATAAATATACTACTACTACCGGCCAATAAAGTAGGTGAAAAATTTTTTCGCCGCTCCGTTATCGGAAATTTATTTTTTGTACAACTTAAATCAAATTCAAGCGTATGAAATCGGGGCCGACGATATTTATAATTTTCATTACGATTCATTAAACTATCATAATTATATAACTGTTTTTGATTACTATTTATATTATTATTACTATTACTATTTATTTTACAACTAGATTTTGTGTTGCCATCAATAGAGGCTTGTGCAACGAAAAAATTTACATTTTTTCCTGCTGCACCAAATGATTCACTTAGATTTTCGGCACTCGCCTCGTAGACACTTTCGAGTGGAGGTGATTTTATATGGGATTTAAATAAATTTAAATTTGTTTGGATCGATTGTGATATTTCGGCTACGTTCGAATCGTTCGCGTTTGTGATTTGCGTTTGGGATGACCCCGACGTAATACTATTGCAATCACTATCAAAATCGTTTATAGATAAATTATCCGTGTTAATAGTCGAATCTTTTCGAATTATTATTTCATTCGCTTCATTGAAAAAACTATCGAACTCGAGATCCAGGAACAGTTCCTGTAAAAATCGGCGCGCATTTAATCGGTATGTACATCTCCCAAGTAGTTTACAAACTTCAGAATATAGGCAAATATCTTGAAACGATTGAGGATGTTTCTGTTTAAGTTCGAGTAATGACATTTTTGATTGTTTGCTCCATACCGGATTTGACATACGTTGCACATGTCGTAATATATTAGCTGTAATTCTGTCGGGCATGCTCTCTTCACTAAATACACTTTCGGGCGAATTAAATGAAACGTCCGATAGTTGAATTGAGGAGCTATGATTTGATTTACGTCGCGGTATATTTATATCACTGTCTGTTCTCGGATGCATGCGATTCACTTTTGAACGACAACAATAGAGGCACGACATTCGATTATGTTTACCAGCCCATTTCGATTTTTTACTATTAGTCGATATGTCCGATAAGCTACTTACACAACTTTCGTCTCCCTCGATTATCGAATCATTGAAATATTGCTGTTGTTTGAATACGGATAAATTACCCGAATCAATTGTATCCAAATCTGGATTGCAACGAGAAATATATGAGATGTTCATATTGCGATGCGGAAATAAATCGAGAATGTTCTTTGGAAGACAAATTCCTGTGGAATAAATTACGTTAGTTGAATTTAAAATGCAACGGTAAAATAATATACTGACCTGTATAACACGGTCCTTTGGTTTCAGTTTTAAGCGTCTGCAAGCGTGAAGTTATATTCGGTGCAGTATTTGAATTCGACAACTGAAAATCATCAACTCTAGCTGATAATCCTGCTGATAAAAGTCGACCATGTCGGTCGAGACTTCGTACTTTAAGTTTCCGTTGTTGTTCAGTAGTTATTTGTTTTTTATTCCGTATAGTTATATTATCACTATCGATTATTTCTGCCAACTCATCCGCAGCCGACTCAGACAACTGAGGCCGACAATGACGCCGAAGTGAGCGCAATGTAGCATAGCCTTGCAAATCTTGTGGACTTAACATATTTTCACGCAAAGGAACTCCAGTTAGTGAAATACGTCGAAAACGTTCTTCACTAGGTTTTTTTAATTCTAGTAAATTAGAGGAACTTGGAATAGGACTAAGTGTTGTCTGTTGTAGATCAGAAATGAATATTTTCCCAAATATCGAATCACAACTACTAACACCGGATGTATTTGAATCAGTGCCCGAATTAACTCGTGTTCGGGCCGATGTATATTGAACGGTGGTTAATAAACTTAAACCATCTGTTGTTTTAGATTCCGATAACGAACCCGTGTGCCTCCGTTTTTGTGATATTGAACTCTCGGGAAGAGTTTTTGAACGTGCCGTACTCCCAATTTCACCATTATTCTTCTTTTCACATGAACTGCTAATATTGCCGACACTTTCGCGACTATTTTCGGCCACGGGTTCATCGAAATAGAATGAATTCGAACCATCACTGAATCCGAATTCCTCTTCAATTCCTGTATAGTTGTATGGTGGTACTTCACCTAATTGATGCCGCATCGGAGACAAATGTTTCGATAGCCAATCCTCGGGTTCACAAATGGGCCAATATGTATTTCGATCATGCCGTACACAAAACCAATCCAATTTATACAGAATATTAGCCCCAGCGTTTGTACTTCCTACCAAACCGAGTACATTAAGAGCTGTCGATCGAATCGAATAAATATCACAATGCTTAGCCATATAAATTATTTTCTCGTACACTCTAGACATTGGATCGTTCAAAAATTCAACTCCTTCTTGACTGGTAGATACGTGTCCTAGCGCCCACAAAGCTGATTTTAATATAAGACATTCAGTCTCATCTTGACATTTTCCGACATTTAAATATTCAATAAGTTGGAGTAGATTTCCGTATTTTTGCAATTCAGCCATACCCTGAGAAGTTTGTACTAGCTGCCCGTATAAATGAGGTAGTATATTTGGAGGGATAATAGTTGGCCGAGATGAACAACTCCGTCTATTATATGTGCCATCCTCGTTCTTATAATGAAGTGTCATACTAGCATGAGTATCAGCTTCAATAAGTAGCACGTAACGCCGATTATATTCGTTTCTCCATAATTCAATTTCATATTTTAAATTTGCTTTGGAATGAGCCAATCCTTTTGGGATCGAATAAAAGTGAGTCATAATTAATTTTCCCGCATCACCAACAACATCTAAATCGGGCCACATTCCAGTTAAATGTTCAAGATATTTTCGATCGTGGCATGCTTCATCCAAAATTTCGAGTGCAGAAATAACAACACTCTTCTCCTGATCTTTAAGCTGATTCACCAGGAGTGGAAAACCCCAAATTTCGAAGTTTGGTAATTTCGCTCGTAGCAGAATGAGTAAAAATTGTGTAGCGTACAATCGACCAGGTCGTATCGATTTGACTAATGCTTTTCTTAAAATTTCGCGCGGGAAAGAATCCAATGTATAGTCTAAACCGGAAACAGCTACCTTTATGTAGCAAACATGGCTGGTGCCTTCAATCACATCGTTCAACTGATTAAAAACATTAGTATTCTTAAGTATGTTAATTCCTTTTTCAGTTTTACACATTCGACCAATAAATAGAAAATATTGTTGACACATAGTGTTCGCCATATGCTGTGGACTAAATAAGCAATCATGGGCACTTCGAGCTGTCGAAATAGTTAGCAACTGGTTACTAATGTCAGTGAATAAATCAGTTAGTAGACGAAGAGACTCAAGTTCTTGATTCGATTGTAAAAGCCAATCGATTAGTTCAACTCCAGCGACTACAGTTGATGGAATATGTCTTCCATGTCCCAAATCCTGATGAGAAAATCTATTACTACTTGGCTTAAAAAAATGTACCAGCCTCTTGATGAATTTCACTTGGCTATCATCGAATTTATTCAAAATGTCAGACTTTAGGATCGCAATTATAATATCCCAATCCCATGCATCTTGGTTGATCAGTACATTCGATAATTTTAACATCCGTTCACTTTCCTTGAATCCATCAAAAATATGTAATATTTTCGTACGTTTAAAACTTGTTCGCTTGATTCCCGATAAAAAACTGCCTGAACTCATTTCTTCTCTAGGCTCGGGAGTCGTACCACCGGCTGACCCGACAGAATCATGACGAATCCGTTCGAATGTTCCGAATTTAATTGGAAAACTTTCTTGACAGTTCAATTCGCGACGAAATGTTTTCGAGTTTATAATTCGACCCGATTGTATTATATTATCCAGAAAGAGACTGCACGAAGCCGGTCGGTTTTTTAACATTTGATGAAAACTTTGTAAAGCGGCTACTGCTGCGCGTGCTTGATGATTTCCTTCAGTTGCTTTTGAAATTAGTGTTGGAAGTGCTGGGCTATTGCTGCATATATCTGCCGGTAGTAATGAGTGCATTAATTGGAGAAGTTTTCCAAGAAGAACGGTTGCTCGGACAGATATAAATGTATCGCTCGATACTATCACTTCAACTAGTGCATTTAATAATCCAGTTTCGATAAAACAATATAATAAAACTGCCAAATGTATTTCACAGACGTTAGGAACACGACTCGCTAAAGTTGGAAGTACAAAACGTCCTTCCATTGCTATAAATCCATCCGTTAATCGCCATGAATCTTGAAAATCAGCTGGATCAACAACTGATAAAGCTACAGTATATTCATCGGTCCAGACTGGTTGCGGTAATCCTAACAACTCGTATAATAAATCCAAAATAGCTTTACGCACTTCAAGCTGATTTAAATATAGCACGTCCACAATTGCTTTCAATCCAGATGGATGGTTAGGATTACAAAATTCTAATATACCAGCCCAACTTCTTAGAACCGATAGAAGAGCAAGCCTGCTGCATGTAAATCGCAAATCTCTAGCATCCTTATGCTTATCCATGATTCCAAGACGATAAGTAAAATCACAATACGGTGCGGCTAGACAGTCCAATCGAACGCCAGCAATATTTCTAGTGTGCGGCCATTCTAATAAATAAAGCAATACACCACATAAACTTTCCGCTATGCGAGGACTATGACATTCTAGCACATTCCGTGTAATAGCACCGACGCCACCACACATAATCATAAGTGTTGGATTTAGAACTCCAAATTCACAAAGTGTTGCGAGACATGCTCGCAACATTCGATCTCCATCTTCAACACCACTTTCTCCTAATGACACTAAACACCTCACAAGTACAGGACTTATAATATCTGGTGAAATAGCCAACATTCGACGAATCAACTTCAATGATTGAACCCGTTCTTCTTCATTTTTAAGCAAAATATCCAAACTTCGGCATAATAAATGGGGTAACTGAAGCCCATTAAATATTTGTATATCTCTCGGTGCTTTTATTAAATGTCGTAAAGTGCGCAATGATGCAGCTCTAATTTGAGTAAACTGATGTGTTAAACTAGCACTTATACTGAAATAAAATATTAATAAATATGTTATAATCATATGAACACATAGAGTGAGGTTATGTTTATAAGTACGTACCAATAAAAAAACTCTTCTGTTGTGAATCCAATTTGGATTTCTTTACTTTGTATAATTAACTTAACTAAACCATTTAATAAACTTAATCGCTTATTTTCGTTCGTCATTCGAGAGCTTAAACTTAGATAAATATCATATGCATTTTCGCTGGGACTCTTCGCCACATCAAGTCTATAACAATCTTCGGGTGGCGGGCGTCCTATAATGTGATAAATTGGATTAACCTCAATAAGAATATAATGAAATTATATCAATAGAAATTGATTTTCTCATCATTTAATCTATCTGATGGTGAAAATCGACTGTAGTTTGGTTTTTTACCTTTCGATCGTAAACTCCGATTCCGAATCATCCAACTTGACATTGCCATTATTTTACTTTGATTTCACAAAATACAAAATTTTATGCAATCACTTACCGAAATTTATTTGTTTTTTTAAGATATTTCCATTATATTAATATCATTGGGAAAATGGCATTTTTGGACATGATGAGATGTGATGTGATGAGGCGACGATGAGTTATTGCGATGCGTATGACATAGTGATTATTTAGCAAACGATCGTTTTATAAATTAAATAAAAAGAAGATATATGCACACGCGAATCAATAAATTATTAAAATTGCATATAGTTCGTAGGAAATTAGGAAATTTTTTCTTTTAATTTTCTTAATTAATTTAAATTTACAAAAAATTTTCTCAACTTTTTTCTTTTACATTTGTTTTGATTTGACATTTATCCAGTTTTGTATATGTGTGTGTGCATGAAATTCCTAAGACGATAAATTTCCTGTTTCGCCGGCGTTCTTGAGCAGGGTTGAATATTATTATTTATGTAACGTTAAATTGGGAAATTATTGTTTGAGTTAAAGATAGACACCTGGTGATAAGGCTTTATAACAATATTTTTTCAACTGAACATTGGGCATGTCGTGATAAACATCATATCACGCAAAAGGCGAATTCACAGCGAATTAATAACTAAATGAAAACAATTTCCATGACTGTATTCAGTTCATTCGTATTATTTTAACAAAACGTCAATTCAAAATCATATTTCATTTTTTGAATATTGTTTTTATTGTTGATTGACATAAGATAACTACTTAACAAATAGTACATTATCAAAAATAACCAGAGTAAACAGTCTAAATACAAATATGGGTTCGGAGGATGAGTATGAAAAGGTTGCAAAGGGTAAACTTAATTTAAAGATAAATTGTGATATTAAAAAGAAGAAGAAGAAGAAAAACGACAAAGAGAAGGAAAAAATTGAAAAGACTGTAAGTAATTTAGAAGAAATAGCACAGGATGTGAAAAAAGTTCCTGTTGGACGACCACTCACCAAGGCAGAAAAAACTTTTAAAGATATGCAAGAGAAAATGGTTTGAACACATTATTTTTTTTATCATATATGTTAATAATAATTGATTATGTTTCTTGGATTTTAGCAAAAGAAACGAATCTTAGAAAAAGCATCCATGACTCATAAACAACGGGTCGAGAAGTTTAACCAACATTTGGACAGTTTGACAGAACATTTTGATATACCAAAAGTATCATGGACAAAATAATAGATATCACGTGACATTTTGTTTAATGTTTAAATATTGTGATTCTATTGTATATAAATAAATGTTATCTATAAAATAAGAAAAATGTTTATTTGTTTACTATCATGACAAATGTATATTTACATCTGGCACCACTAACATGCATGTTAAAATAATAATATTATTTTGTTACTTTCTCGAAATCCATTTCATCGCACACAAGAGATATTAACTATTTATGTATGAAAGTACGATACTAAATAAGTTTCAAATGATTTATACCTATACTGAAGTAATTAACAATTTGAACCAATTCTCAAAGCAAATGAGAACTTGTGTTGATTTTGACACCTAAATCTATTGTGGTGCAATTTTAGTTTCGACTAATAATCTTTCGACAAAATAGCTTATTACTCATCAAACGCATTGAAAATATAAAAAACGAAAATCGATTACTCATCGTATTTTGTCGTGCTTAACCCAAACTAGAACACACAAAAACTTCGTATATAAAATACTCATCAGCTGTTGTGTTGATAATTAGTTTATAATTTTTATGTCGGTTGTGAAGTTGTGTGTTATTTCTGATTATAACTAAAAAAACGATATTTTATATTTATTTTTTTTTTTAAATTTACAACGACAACCATGAATCAAATAATAATACGAAACGTGTTTTAATTGAATTTAAAATTAAAACACCTCGGTCGCAGTAAAGAAAGTGAATTTTGTTTTTGTGCCGCGTATTGTACATAATTTTCGCTTTTCTGTTTTTGTGTTGTAAATAGTCATGATGGTGTTGTATATTTGTGATAAAATGAAAATGTCTTTGCTATGGTTGATTTTGACTGTTGTTGTATTCCCGAATTTTATTCAATGCAGTCATAGTACGCACAACACGAATAAAATTGGGAAAAATAAAAGGAGTGATAATGTTGCGGCTGAAGGATTGATTTTTGTTCACGTGGTAGGTGTAGATAATTTGCAGAGATATGAAAAAAAAACTTGTCATATAAGATAATTGCGTATCATCTTATTAAAATATTAATATTTTAATTTGTAGATATTCAGACATGGTGACCGTACACCAATAAATCCGTATCCCAATGATCCATGGGGTGATCCGAAATATTGGTCAACTGGTTGGGGACAATTGACAAATGTAAGTATTTTATTAGTTTCTAGAATGTGAAGGTCACATAATATTTATAAAACAAACTTTCTTTTAACGTATCGTATTATTCGCCCATTCGGTTTCTTATCAGCAAATTTGTGTTTACTTTACTATAATCTACAATTTTTGACTCTGTGTAAGAAACAGCGGTTGTGACCTGTAATTTGCTCTATAAATCTGAACCATATGTATGATGACGACGAAACTGATTAAATTTGGATTCTCATTCATCACAGTTGGTTGTCTTATCACAGTTAGATTGGATTGACTGTGATTATGTTATTAAATAGAATGTTTTATTAAGATAGATTTATTCGAGCAATTGTTAATGACTCATATAACTTGAGATTTGCTGTCAAAATCAATACTCAATATTGATCAATTAACCCAAAAGATGTCTATCTGAACTCACTATAGCATCGCTTCAATATGATTCCGGCACACACTATTCCCGGCCTAAGCAAACGATTATTTTCTTAAATGTTTGTACTACTTTTGCTTTATGTTCCTTATCTTGATAGTTTCACGAGCACCAGAAACAAGGAACACAAAGCAAAAATCGAATATAAATTAAAGCAAATAATCGTTTTTGTTCACGCTTATATAACTTAAAAGCCGGGGCTCATGTGACAGTTAAGTTATATTATGGAATGTAGTTTAGAAACATAAACCCAAGGTTTTCATAGGTGTTTTATGTGAACTTGGGTATAAATAAATATTAATTTTTACTTTCCACTCTTCAGTTTTTCATGAGATACCCTGTCCTAATTATAGTTTTTATATAATTCATACAGATTTATTTCTAAGATGATTTTGGTAGGTTTTACAACTTTAATCTGTTTGGGGGCTTTCATACTTTTATTTCTTAACTTTTTTCTTATGTTTAAAGATTTTTCTGGCGGTCCAAACAGTAGAGATATTTTAAAATTCGATCTTACCCTCTTTTAATCCCAGTAATCCACACTCCTTTAAACAAAGTCGTTAACTTTTCGCCTTAGATCATATTCTATTATTTATTTAATTTAAATATTTGGAATTATAAGTAAAAGTGGTATAAATACTTATAATAACCAATTCAAGGTCGCCCGTTAAATATTTATACAAAAAATGCAGAACTCACGATTATGGCTATAATCATTCAAGCGTTTATACTTCAATGAACTTGACCTAAATAAATCTTAAACCAGTAACAAGGTATAATATATACATACTTCGAAAGGTATATATTTCCAGAAAGCAATATTATTTATTTAGACTTATTTAGCAGTGGTGAACTGTGGGAGATTTCTTTATCCTCTTCATGTACTTTAATGTAATGTATTAAATCTTAAGTTCAAGAAAATCGAAATTGTTTTAATGAAGGATATTTTTGTATTATATAAAATGTAATCGAAATGAACTTATAAATAATAGTTGTATGTTGTAATAAATTTCATTTTAATTGAAATTTCGTTTCGTGTTGTAGCTGTACAAAGTTTTGTAACACGACAATTTATTAATAGTTTTTTGTTTTATTGCTATTTGATTAACCAAACTCGAATTCGAAATGTGCTATACTCTATTATAATTGGACTGTACAGTAGTTTTGTATTGCATATATTGGGGATTATTAATAAGTTAACAAGACGCATAAATTTCATATTCGTTATCGTTGTTTTTTTAAGAACGTATCGTATTATGGTGGGATCGTAAACACAATATAACCACAATTGGGATAGGTTTTTGTATTTTATTTTGTTTTAATATATTCATTCTTGAGGGGTTTGCTCTGCGACACTATAAATACATAATATAAATTTACGATTGTACTTAGTTAAAATTGATTGTAAATTACATTTTGTCTGATGGTAGTCTGCATCCGGTTCATTGTAGTTGATTATTATAAATCTTTTTGTTTTCTTGACAATCTGAAACTATAAACATATCCATAGTATTATCAAAACTATAGTCTTGCTGGGCAATAGAGCAATAGGTCATGCCTTATTATGTAAAATTTCGGAAACTAGATTGATTATTATGATTCTCATTTCACTAATTCAAGTCGTGTGAGTTAGATTTTTGTACTATGATTCTCGCACTTAGATGATTATTGCGCTAACACATTGTTTTTAAACTATGACCATTTTGGCGATGGTTTTTTATTTTATTTTAAAACATGAGAATTATGAATTTTTACTTAGTATATATATTGCCCCAAACAAAATTCAAGTGCATTAGCATTCAATGATCTGTGTGGCTATTTTAGTGCTTCATTACTTCGTCCTATTCAGTGGTAGCAATTAAAATATGCGGATAATTTCCAGCTACGAAAGTCCTTTCGTAAATTAAAGTCGAGAATTTAATGCATTAGAACACTAGATTTTAATACACCCTATGTAAGTTTAACCTATAAAATACAAGTTATTTACGTTTTCAATATGATAGCGAGAACCACATATTTAAATATTATTTTGGATACATATATGGTTACTGGACCTTATAGATTTTATATTTAAAACTTACGACTGTTTATCTTTTATATTTAATTTTCAGAAAGGTAAACAGCAACATTACGAATTGGGACAGTGGTTACGTAATCGATATAGAAATTTAATACGAGGAACATATTCGAAAGAAGATGTGCATATTCAATCGACTGATATTGATCGCACACTAATGAGTGCACAATCAAATTTGGCCGGCCTGTATCAACCAACCGGTGCAGATGTTTGGAATTCAGATATAAATTGGCAACCAATTCCAGTTCATACAATACCAGAAAAGGAGGACTATATTTTGGCTGCTAAAAAATTTTGTGAATCATACGATTATGCATTGAATAAACTAAAGAAATCTGATGAATTCCAACAGTTAAACAAACAGTTGAGTGGATTATACCAGTATTTAAGTGACAATACTGGGGTGGCGGTGAATACGCTAGAAGCCGCCCAAAATATATACAGTTGTTTGTATATAGAGTATATAAATAATAGAACGTGAGTATTGCGAGTTCAATAATTTCTGTTATCAGTGCACAGCACAAACATTACTTTACTGAAAATTGATTTAATAGCGTTATCATTATCAATAGGGTACATAAACTCGTATTCAATTCGTAGAATTCATTTTATATTTTATTAAAATGATTGGATTCCAAAAAATTGATATTTGAGTATAATTTAAATTTCTCTCCGTTTCACGATTTTATCTATCATATGCAATATGAATTATTATCTATTATTACATCTGTGAGAGACTATACGAGAAAATAAAAAGAAATAAAATCGTTGAAGTGAACGTAATTTAATTTTAAAGGTCGTTCCTCAATGAACATGTTCGACATTAACATGCTTTAGTGGGGGTAATTTTAATATTGTTGGTAAATAGAAAAGTTTTTTTTATCTTAACATTCTGTAAATATTACGTGCAAATGAAACGAAAACGAAGATGAATGTGTTAGATATTTAATTATTTATTCAACTAATCATAAATATTTTATTATATCGATTTTATTTTATTAAGGTATTTTGTATTAACTTAAATCTGAGCATATAAAGAATTGTGATTTTCATTGAATTCTATAATTGATAATGGAAACGATGATTATCGACATAAATATGGCGATATAGTCGAATGAATCATTTAATCAGTATAAGGACATTGACTTATTAAACAAATTTAAAAATATTTATTATGTATGTAAGTTTGTAACATTAATTTTCTTTTTTCTTTCAGTCTTCCAAATTGGACAAAAACCGTATTTCCAGATAAATTGGCGTGGGTCTCAGCAAGATCATTTGCTACCAATACATATACTCCAGAATTAGCACGGTTTAAATCCGGTCCATTGTTAAAAGAGATTTTAACACGTTTCCAGAAAAAATCAGAAGCCAAATCTAAACCAACACAAAAGCTATGGATCTACAGTGGCCACGATACAACAGTTGCCAATTTTTTGAATACACTAAGACTTTTCGAACAACACAATCCACCATTTACCGCTACAATTTTATTAGAATTGCATATGATAAATCAGGAGCCATTTGTACAAATATATTATAAAAATACGACTGAAGCAAGACTAATGACGATACCAAACTGTGGCACCATGTGTAAATTGAGCGATATGTTTAAATTGTACAAAGATGTATTACCCGAAGACTGGCATAGTGAGTGTAAACTGTCAATGTTATCGATGACATACGAAGAAGCAAATCTTCAACCAGCATTAGCGCTTATATTATGCGGTGCTCTAGTCATCCTTGTGGTGTTAGTGATTTTATCAGCTGTTACATTGTATCGCCGTCGTGATTATCAAGATCATCGATGGTATTTGCGAGAAGAGCTTTTAAGAAGTTAGAACACAGAATCAATATTTATTGATACTCGTATTTAATTTTACAATTTTATTTTTTATTTGTCAGTTGATTTTTAATTATTGATATTTGATAAGATTTTGATTAAAACTGTCGACTCAAAACTCAATTTGCATTCCAACTGTAAAAAAAATTAAGAATGCCAAATGTCCTTAATTTTATAAACATTTATTTTAGGATTAATCATCGGTTTGTTAAATGTGGCCAATTTTACAATTATGATCTTAACCATAAAAAGGTGTTTTACTTAAAAAATTATATCTTTACAACTTAATAAACAAAAACAGTTGATAATAACGCTCTAATCTTATCTCATACATATATATTTTTTTATCATAGATTGATTTTATCTTTTAGCAATTAACATATATTGTTTTGTTTGGTGTGCGATTCGTCACCATTTGTTTTGTTCTTTAAACTTATTACTTTCTTTTTATTTTAGTTTAAGATATCTATTTATAATCTTATTTCAAAGAAAATATGAAAATTTTATTTATAATGTAAATGAGTTTTTGTCCATATAAACGATTCTGATTATTCGGCATTACATCTGAAATTTACTGATTTGTCTTTAAAATCTATGTCATAAATAATATTTAAAATAAATTTGAAGAAAATTATTGTAAAATATTTCGAAGACTGTAAAAATAATATAAATGTTCAAAAAAAAATAATAATAATAATGAAATATATATTTAAATAATTATATTGGAAAATATTTTGTTAAATTTTTATTGGCTAATAAAATGGTTTGAGTATGAGCTATATACTTCTTTATCGACTCTATTGGAATTAAAACTAGGTATGTATCAAATGAATACAATTCCGTCAGGCATTTTATCATTTCTAGGTTTAAAAATTTAAAGGGTTTTAAAACAGATAGTCAGAAACTTTTATTTATTTATAGTTCACTTTTATTAACAACAAAATTAATACACTAAATTAATTTAAAACACTAAAAATTAGACCAAAGGCCATGTAACCATGTAACTAAAGATGTACCAACCAAAACAAAAATTTACAATACGAACGTAAAGATTTTTTATCAAATTTTACAATTTTGTTATTTTAAAATTTTAGTCATGTAAATTTAATCTTTGGTTGAATTCAATAAATTCAACGTACAAAGAACTTCTAACGTAATGTTTTAACCATATGTAATTGAAAAGTTTTAATGAAAACATTTTCGATGGATTAAGTAGTGTGAGGTCGTACAGTTTTTCTGATCTGTAAAATTATTCGTGTTAATATAAAAGGAATCTAGTTTGAATGTATATATGCACGAGACATCAGGAAGCAAACATAATCGAATATCTACCACATTTAAGGCTCAAACATAAAATGAAACTTACCAACACAGAACTGCTATGGCTAAACTCGACGACTTAATAGTGTTGGTTATGTGTTCCAAGATCTAAGAAATTTTGGAGTTGGATTCGATTTACCTGCAGGCGTTAGTAAATTGAATGTGAAAGCTACGGTTTTTTATGAGATAAGGCAACCTGTCAATCTTATGTGTGCATGAGCCCACTGATGTAACCCAAGGTAAATACTCATTTTACAATAATTTGATGATTATAGGTTCGAACTGGGATTGAAAATGGAGTAAGAATTATGACCACAAAGTAGCAAACACATATATATGGACATATCTTCATGAAATATTCGAAGCCAAATTGACGATATGTTTACTTCAAAAGGGTCTCGAGTTTTCCAAGACGTGAGATCGTATCGGTTTTTAAATAACCTGGTAATGAAACTTTTCGTACAAGGAATGGAAATCTATTTCAACAACGAGACATAGAGTGAATACTTAATTGACCTCTGTGCCACAAGCAAAGATGTTCGGTTACCTATAGTTGATTACTTTATTCCGAGCTCTTGATATTTATTCGAATTGTATCGTGACATGAAGTAACACCCAAAGAATGGAAAGCGACCTCATTATTCAGACGGCCAGCTAAGGCCTAAACCCAATTTATCAAATATGCAGGCAGGGTTACTCGAACAATAAAAATACATTTTAATCTATATTTTTAGTAATCAGTTTTATTCACGTAACAGAATAATAATAATAATTTAATAACAATTAATTTTTTGCAGCATTCAATGCTATTTTCAATAGAATATTTTATAACATAATCCAAAATATATTTATACTTTTTAATGTAGTATATTATTTAATAAGTATATAATTTTATAAAATAATGATATAAATATTTCGTGTTTTCTGTTTATTTTAATTTCATAACTACTTAATTCTTACCTATTGATTATTAACAATTATGTAAGATGCCCTTGTGAACCATAGAAAATGAGATTCGCCGAATGATTAATTTTAATTCATAATTGTTTAAGATCACAAAAAAAGATTATGAACCATTGCACACTTGTTTTTTTGAATACAAATAACTAAAACAGTTTCTTTAAAATTATCCAAAAATGGCTTTAAAAATTAATTAACATAATAATTAATACAAAATAATTATTTTTTTAATTAAAAAATGTTTTTTTAAGTGCATAAAAATTCTAAATATTATTTTTACTAACTAATCATTTAATAATTATTTACATATTAAAATTATAATATTTTAATTCTAAATAGTATTTGGCACCGATTGGTATTTTTTTTTACTTTTCATAATTTAATCATTATTAAAAAAAAATAATTTTATAATTTGATTTAAATGATATATAATCAAATTAAAATAAAATGCAAAATAAGAGATTCTGAAAAATTATTAAATTTGTTATTTCAACATAAAAGATATCACAAACACTGAAGAATAAAATAGATATTGTAATACCGTAGAGCTTATAAAGCTAAAATATAACTTTAAAATATACCTAAATTACATAATGATGATAATAATGATGATGTGTAAAATTATGGGTCTTAAAGGCTGGCCTACACAACGTACAACGAATGTATATCAGCATTTGTGATGTGATCACATTTGCAAATATCCTCTGTACACATGATGTGTTGAATGACATATTATGATGGCTAAAAGGTTGGTGACGTATTTCGTATAAATTTGTCATGTGAAAATCATTTACACAATGTAACAACAAATTAAATTATAATCGTCACATTTATACACATGTCACGTTGTATATCTTTATATCCTATATGTAAAGCAATCCGATTGACTTCAAAGAGTTTTAGTATACATAATTTTTGATTGGCAAGATTTGTGTGCAAAATTGATAGAAGAAAATGTTTTCTTATAGATTAGTAATCAGTTTTAAGTTAAACAACCTAGTTTAAAACGTATAAATCATATTTATCTGATCGATAGAGAAAGAATCAAAGTGCCAACAGCACTTCATGTTTGCATATACACTTTAATCCTTTTAATATATTATTAATCCTCCAACTATCTTTTTTTAAAAGATGGAATATAAATTTTAATAATTCTGTAAAGTTTCTTTTATTTAATGTTTCAATCTATGTAAAAGTAATCTAATTTTGATAATTTGAAAGTTTACTTTTACACAAAATTCAAAACATAATTTAACTATTTGGATATAAGAAATATTAAAATGTTTATTGCACAAGATCAAGATTAGTAGACTATGTAGCTATTCTATTGGCGATTTTAATACTGTAAAACTGGATTGATTATGTAAAAATTAAATTAAATTAAATATTTGGATTATTTAGAAACTATCTACATTTTTTGTACAACTATCAATTGTAAAATTAATAAATGTAACTCCTGGAAATTTTGTTAAATCATGTACTTTGTGTATTACATAGCCGCATACTTTAATTATTGCAAAACTGATTTAATTATACGTTATTCATTAAGCTCGATTTGATTATTTGTTAAAACAAACTTATTTTAAAATTATACAATTATTTTGTTATAGATATTATGATTCTAGTAAATTGCTATTTTCATGGCCTCGTGTGTTATGTGGTTCTTTATCGTCATTGCTTAAATTTTGGAATAAAATAGAATTGATCTTTCTTACCAATGGAAACCGATCTGGCTGGCTATTGTGCTCTGTTGATGATGATGTGGGCATAGCACAGTAGTCAACATGATCATCACAATTCAATGAAAATATCATAGCCCCACCGAAACCATTTGCTTTTATGTAGTTGGTCTAATTGTGATTAAAAGTAAAATAAATTAATAAATTAATTAAAAGTAACACAAATTAAAATATACCTTGCATTCCAAACTCAGTTCATTTTCATAAGAAATCCATTCCGTGCCCGCATATAAATATGGCGAACACGATTCAACATCGTATACTGTTGTAACATATATATTGTTTTGTTTAAACCAGCATACATCCGAATATGAAACAAAACCAAAACTACCCACATTACCAAAACCTTCGACGGGAGCTCGAACTGCCGTATTAAATGGATTAACTAGTTTAAACGAGTGTCCATACGTTGGAAGCCCAATCACAATTTTATGTTTACTCAATCCCTGTGCCACCCAATAATTTATCGTATAGTTAATATTTAGAGTTGCCAAAAATCCACCTTCATCGTGTCGTTGATATAAGGGCGCATTAAAACCAGTCATAGGCGTCACCCGTGTATAGTAATGATAATCATATGTCATGATATTTACATAATCTGCATAGCTATTGATTTCTCGTACATCATACGATTGATCGATTAATGATTTTGGTGATGCAACGGCAACACTTAATAGATATGTACGATGTTCACGTTGATATTCGCGTCGTATTTCATGTAGCAATTGTGAAAAATGCATACGTTCCTTGTGGAAGGCACTTGGAAATTCCCAATCGATATCGATTCCATCGAGACGATATTCTTCTAGAGTTGATTTTAAGGATTGGATAAATAGTTTTCGATTTGCATGGTTAACGACCATTTCAGAAAAGCCACTACCATCGGCTCCACCAACCTAAAATTAAAATTTACAACACCATTTAGCAAAGAGTAAGTAAATTTCTACTGTTGATCTGAGAGCTGGTTTGTTTATTTTGTATATTATAAATCGTGTAAGAAACTATCTATCATTCCTCACTATATCGCATGCTGGTTTCGTACATGCATGTTAGGTTATGATAATAATCAATATTCTACAAATATCTTTGTCGTGATTATTTGAATTAGTTGTTTTTCACAAATAAACAATCTATATATTTTATACTGTTAAATATTATTGTGTGACTTCAACTACGATAATGTTATTTTTATGTCTTGCATCATAGTAGTGTAATAATTTTAATCTCAGAAAGTTCGAAGCTATGAAATGGATTTCTTAAAGTTAAGTGATTTTATGGTAGACGTTAGAGTTCTAGTCAGTAAACTTTTAGTCAGTGTGTCATCTGTTTCTATTTTATTTGAACCTATAAACACGAAACAGCCAAAAAAGCGTAGTAAAGTGTTATGAACGTAAGTTGAATTTATTTGAAGTCAGATATCAATTAAATTTATTTACATTATGGAGCAATAATATTAAGATTCGATGATCATTTACATTATGTCCATTTAACAACTTACCCATAGTAAAACTTTTAAATTACTATTTGTCTTCTTCAAAAGCGTTGTCTGCCGGAAATACTCCTTCATATTATCATCGATGTACAATTGATGATTAGCTAGCGGGACAATTCCAACATTTATGTGAGTACATAAATGTGGATCAATATTTTTCGGATATAATTCGGTCGTTTGATTTAATTCACTTGGTGCCGCATAATAGCATACCAATTTTATTTCATTGCTATTTGCGGCCTGTTGTGAATATATAAAATTACCCAATTTTGATGGATAAATTTTCTCATTATCAATTTGTTTTATATTTTCATTATAAATAATTGACTGATTAGTATTATCCTTTGTTAACGTTGATAGTGTACCACCATCATCGCCTATTAGCAGAGATGATGCTAAATAATGATTTTGATTTGAATGAAATTCGGAAAATTTATTAGCACGGGTCACCCATAGTTCTGGAATCTCTGGAAAAGGTAAAAATAATTTAATAGAATAAATTTGTATTGACCGAATACCTCGACTGCATACCTATTGATTTTGGTGGATAATTAAAATTTTTCCTATAAATTACTGTCCACGTTGCATATACTACTAAACTGGACATAGCACATAGTGTGAACAGCAGACATACTTGCATGTACGTATGTTTTTGTCTATAATAGTAGTGGATTAAAAAAAAATGCTATAATTTAATAAATAATAAGATTCGTATCGATTTATTTATGTTTATTACAGTTACTAGTTATTTATTATTTATTTTAATTTCCCGTGAAGGAGAAATCTAAATATGTTTCATACTACTGTTTGTGTTTGCTACATAAGTATAAATTCAATATTATTTAGCGATGTGAAAAGTGCAAAGCCACAGATATGTATAACGAAATATTGTGAGACAGAAAATGATTAACAGCCACAAATAAATCTAGGATATGATTAAATGAAAAAATAAATGAATAAATGGCCCCACTTTGGGCGCCCCAAATTTAAATTACTTATATTGAAATGTGCAAAAGTTATAAAAGAGACGCACACTTTTATCACCTGTTTGTTATTATAATGTACATTTAATAAATTTTCATCACTTTAAAGTCGGTATTTTTCAAGTGTCATTGATCTTACCTTTTAATTAGATCTACATATGTTATTGAATAAAATTTATTTCAGCCCAAAAAACGATTAAAATCATAAGCAAGTTTCATCATAAGCAGTGAAAATTTAAAATGTGAAGTGAAAGAATTTAATTACGTGAACATATGTGAACGTTTTGTGATAAACTAAATAGTTGGATTATATGGCCGAGAAACGTGCAGTTCATGAATTTGGCATCGTGAATAGAAAAACGCCAAAATTTATTATTACCTGTATTCTTTCTCAAATGGTTGATTAAATCTGAAATTAAATGGAAATTATAAATATTAAAATAATGGATAAAAATCAGTTTATTGAAATCAAATATTTTTTGCGTGAAAAAACCACTACGCAAACCAAAGCAAAGCTTGATAAATATTATGGGGACTCTTCACCATCGATTAAAATTATTCACAAGTAGTTAACTGATTTTCGTTGTGGTCGTACAAGAAAGTGGGCGATATAACTGAGATGGTCTAGACATTTCAGATGAACGTGTGTGCAATATATTACACGAACATTTTAATATGAAAAAGCTATCCGCGCTATGGGTGCCGCGGTTGCTGGTCAAGCAAAATACAAAGTAGTTTTGCATCGTTCATAAATGTCGATGAAACATAGATCCATCACTATACGCCGGAGATAATCGATGCGACAAACGCATATTTTGAAGAATTGGAGAAATCGTGAGTGTATAGAGCCAGATGCGACTATGATAAAAAATATTTTTTTTTTGGCCGAATATATTATTCCTTGCTTCATTTTTACCAGACTTTTCTCTCCGCCATTGTCGGCATGTTTAAGATTAAGCTTTATTCGCGAGGTGAATGAATAAGAATAAAATGATTCAAATTTATAAGCATTTACAAACAAAGTCTAGAGGCACACAGAAAAATAAAGTTGGTTTCTTGTCATTATGAATTAAATTTTGTAATAAGCAGGATTATACACGATTAATGGCAAAGTTTTAACAAAACAACTTTTACATGAGTATTATACTATTAAATAAGTAAATAATGACTCTCTATGATATTGCTAATCTTTGACAATGATAGAAAAATGACCCTGGAACATTTTTATTGTAACAAAATGAAAATAATTTATAGAACTTATTGTACTATTATTATGTACAATTCGAGATAAAATATTTTATGTTACATATACATATTACATATAGTATTACGAGATATAATCTTAACTCATCCTTTCCAAAACCATCAAAAAGGAAAAATTACCTTAAAAAAGGAAATTCCTTTTATATAATATGGAAATTCCTAAATTACTTCGACGTCATGGATATGTAATTTTTAGGTCGAATCAAATAGTTACATACTAACTATACAGCAATATATAAATTATTGATTATATTTTTTGCTGTACTCAGAACTTTTTTTTTAACCAAAACCCGCCTTGTAGATTCTGTTTATCTCAGATTTAGGTCAAAGAATATATTATAGTTTTATAAATAACTATTCCTACTACACCAATTGCTATGTAGATATTTGTGGTTTATATTGTACATATCATAGAGCCTTTGATGATCCATTTCATTGTCCGCTTAATCATATTATTTTAATGTATTAAACAAAACCAACAACTAAATGTAATAATGAGCTTATTTCACCCAAAACATGGTCTCTATGATGAACCAATCATATTTGATAAGACGTGACAACAAACAGTTAGGTTTATTAAGGTGTGATTGATGGTGATACAAGTTAATTGCATTTTGAATCATCAATACAACATGACATCACCAAAACTTTCCTCAAATTATTATTTGACATATCTTTAGCGCGAGATGGTATATGCTAGCTTTAAAACTTTATTTTCAATAAAGCAACCTACCCAGGCAAAGTAATTGTTATTTTTATGATAAACTGTATAAATATACAAACTGGCTGGAATAAAAAAACGTTGCGTGCAAAACTTTGGTGTACATACACACATATACGTGAGAAAAGTTTATAACGCAAATACAACACAAAAAAGCTATATAAAGTAACAACAACAAAAATTAAAGTAAATATATATGTAATAAAAAAAAAAAGGAAAATTAATTTAATTTTCATACGAAATTTGGTTTTTTCCAAAGAAGATGGGGGTTATACATGTAACTTAATATTTTCCTGTGTGGTGTTTTTGGGACAGTAACGTTTAGTGTGTTGTTACATTTTAGGAAAATTAAATCACCCATGTTGTTGTATAACATATGCTACAAATTTGGACTAATGGTATTTAGTTCATGACCAAATTATAATAATATGGATAAAAAAAGGCAAAATTAGACCATTGCTGGTATTTTTATTATTAAAAAGTACGTATAATCCCTTAATTCAGTTTAAATTTGTAACACGTTGCTAGTGATTAGAACGTTTACGGTTTTGGCTAGTGTTTAGATGCATTTAAATGATATTACCACGATATCTTAAATTATTACTACTAAAACGTTAAGGTTTTACTTCCTTAAGAACTTTGTGTTACTATAACCACCCACATTGTTGTTTAAATGATCGTTCGGCATTCGATTTTAGGACATTAATCAGCTTTAATTTCAGTTACGGACGTGTGAACAATAGATCGGTGTTCGGTATATACATAATGTTAGATCAACGATAATGCCATAATGGAGACAATGAATACTATTGAGGTGAAATATTAGAAAAATCAAGCCTAAAATTCAAATGAAATTATATGAACTCTACGTAATGTATATAATCAATCACCAACTTCAACTCACACTTTTACCATATAAAGAAAATTGTAAGGTTTTAAAATTTTAACTTATGGGAAATTGGGAAAGGGTATACGACTGTAGCTGTATATAGACAAGGCTCATTTGCACAAAACTTCATGCCATCCTATATTCCTATAGCTAATTTGTTTATAGATTCTGCATTCGTCAAATCGATGAAAATCAAAATTAGCCAGACCCAAATATTAAAATAAAAACTGTCCTTAACATGGCACGAGCTTAACATTTAGTAAATACGAGAAAAGAAACTGATATCCTGCGAATCATTAATTTAAAGTCTGTCCAATATATTTATAGAAAATTATAGTTTTTTCTTTCCAAATCGGAAGTAAAGCAACATCCTGTAAATCGATCAAAAATTCTGCTCATTTTTAAATTATACAAAAATTCCATAATTATGACCGAAACTGAGTTAACATTTTGCTATTCTACATTTTATATCAAATTTTGAATGATAGACAAAATATTTGCGTGTTTTGGCCTAATCTACTAGACTAGATATACATATATATGTTCTAGATAATATATTTGAAAACAGCTAATGATGGCCTAACAAACACACTGTGTTATGGAGTGGTGGGTAAATTATAGAATTAAATATAGAAAAACAGAAGAAAGAAAATTTATATGGCAGCTTTTTTCATTTTAGGGTTTGGCGAGCACGTCTATAATTTAATTTTTCACGAAATATTTGTAGCATAAAATGTTCAAAAATAATAACAAGACCAATGTCCTGCGGATGTATATTAGCGCAGTTTTATATATTATCGATTTGTCGTGATGGTTTTTCGAATATAATCATAATAATTCTAATATTATATTATCTAAATAAAATTAGAAAAATATTTTAAGTCAACATATATGTACTTAGCTTCTTATCACATTTGTGTGTATTTGGCATCGCTATTTGTTTACTGTAATACTAAGAATAATAGAGTAATGTCTTGAGAGCTATGTATACATACTCGTATGTATATAGTTTTCTGCTGTATATGCGTTACTGTTTATTATTACACATTCTTTGATCGAAACAATGAAAATCCTATATTTCTATTTTAAAAGCATGAACTTGTGAAAATTTTAATTAAGTTGTACACAATATACTTACTGATAAAATATAGTTTGTTTTTTCTTTATTATCGTACAATAAAAATTAGTTTATTGTTTTTGTATTCTAATCAATTAGTCAGGCTTGAATGTATTAAAATTAAACTAGAACCGTATACCGAACCGTTGGCAGTGACTTTTAGTGGCCAAGTACCTTTGCGTTTTGTTCAAAACTCAAAATTGATTATTGAGTTCGAAGACCTTAAATTGTTTGCCAACTAAAAGAAACAACTATCTCTAACTGAATCAAACTGATTGGGATTTATATTATATACGATATAAAGAAAGCTCTATACTAGTATATTAAGATAGGATATATAAAAATCATTATTGCGGTGCCTAGTTTACTTTCAATTTTTAAAACTTTTCATCCATTAATATCACAAAATGTCAAGCAATTTACAGTGTTTTCCAACCGAAAATTACATGACAACTATACATGTTAAAGAAATTAATTTCTTCAATTAAAATTTATATATGCCACTAAGTCTACTAAATATAGTACTACTTAGCGTGTATTATAATATTTAGTAAGTATGCAAAAAAAAATTGAATAAATTAAAGTCTATAATGTCTGTTTGTATATTGTATTTCTCATCCATAAGTATATATCTAAGAATTGCTATACACAGAACATATTTTTAAGATTTTCAGATAAGGAGATTACCATACCAAGCAAGTGTTTCAACCAATCAACCAACACGAATGAATACTGTTTCAAAGAGATGATTTGGATTTAAAATAAAATTAAAAATTTATGCCGTGATTTATAGCCACAATTACACAAATATATTTGTTAAATCGTAGCAGATTGTGACTCAACCTTGTGTTGATATACTTGTACATTTTTATCATATATAATTTGTTGTTGTTATTTATATACTCAAAATTAGGGTGACCGACCAGCTCTGATTGAATTTGTTTTGTTGTAATTTCAACCATACTCAAATTACGTAAATCAGTGCAAATTTGTAATATTATGGACATGACTCTGTACGTATATATAAAAAATTGGCATTGTGTGAAAAAAACTGTCCGGAAGTCACTTGCACCCTCTATATTGTTTAAAAGTTAGTTGGTTTCATAATGAATTAAAAACTTATCTCTGTGCATTAATCTTTACACTCACCATCAAAAGAACAGTCACAACATAAACTTAAAAAAGTTTAATATATTAGAGAAAGTACATGTATTTTATCTATCAAACACGATTAAGTTTACGTACAAATTAGAACGATATCCTTAATGTATTATATTTTTAATAGTCTTATATACTTAATGGCACAAACGGTTGAGGAGGATATAAACGACATAAGAAGCTTATCAAAATGCATAGTTTTACAAATTTTTTGAATTAATCAAAACATCATTAAATGATAAGCCTAAACTGATGAGGACTTAATCCACAAACACGTAACTAAGTATGTCCTACGAAGGTTAAAGGAGTTAGGAGATAAATTTGGCTCAAGATTTAAAATGTTATAAATTGTATCTTTAATTGATAAATTTTTAGATAATTTAAAATCCAGTTGAAATCATGTTTGCTCTATTGGTCAACAATTAATGTGATGCAATATTTCCATTAACTTATTCTGAACAAGTGTAAATAAACGTAAGTTGGAACCGGAGGTACCAAGTTCGAACCCCATCTGATTACAATCGGTGGTAAATACATCATTGACCCCTTGTTGGAGTGGACATTTCATGAATCGACCCATCTTCCATGTCTGTACTAGAAGCTGACAAATGACTAATCAATGTGCAGATAGTTCTGCGATAATCGTACATATAGCCGTACGTGCTCGATTCGGACGTAATGGCGAAAGATAGGACGTTAATAAGCAAACCATAATAGAGTTAAAGGTGTCTTGAACTTCAAAAAAAATTAAAAACAAATAAACAATTAAACTAGGGTTACATTAATAAAGTTCAAACTGAATGGCATCGAAAAAGCGTACGAAATGGTGTGGAGGCTTTGAATAATCCAGCAACTATAAAAATGGAACATTAAAGGACACATTTTACATTTTATATGAAATTATCTCAATGACCGCAGTCTTCCAAGTGTTATTAGAAAACGTTAGGTCACAAACTTTTGTTCAGGAGAATGGAGTTACAACTGGTTCATCTCTGGCAATCACTTTATTTCTGATCGCAATCGATTTCATTAGACATATATTTTATCGGTCTAAAGTAAGGTTCGTATTATTTGATGACGACTTAACAATATTTTACGGCGGACAAGATCTATCAAAACATAAACAAGAGATTACCAAATAACCGCCAAACTACAACTTTAATGCAAAGAAACCGAGTTCTCGTTTGCACCAACTAAAACAAAGTTAATGCACTTCAATAGGAAGCGAAGATGCATCCTTCTACAAATCACCCTCAATGGAAACACGCTAGAGCAGGTCGAATCACATTGGTTCTTGGGAATGACCCTAGATACCAGGATGACTTGGAAGTCTCATATAGAGAACACCAAGCAAGAATGTCATAAAATACAACTCACTAAAATGCTTGAAAGGAATACATCGTGGTGAGTAATAGGGCCACATTATTGCAAGTACTCCACAGTACCATCATATCCAAAATAGATTACGGCTAGGAATTTTATCAAAATGCGTCTAAATCGACACTCGGGATCCTCGCTCCTATTATTAACGAAAGCATAAGGAAAGCTACCGGAGCTTTTAGAACCTTCTTGTAGAAACAGGGATTTTAAATATATACGAGAGAAGCGAGCTAGCCCTCTTCAAGCTTTTTATCAAACAAATAACCAATCTTGACTCTTCTTGCTATACTTATCCAAACTTTTCAACCCTAAGCTTGAGAAACAAGAGATAAGAACTGTGTAATCGGTACATTTCCACAAATGTGTTAAGCAGACGAGCAACTACGCAACATCCTCTATAGATAAACACATAAACACAAAGCTACACCAGTTAATACCCCGCCTGCAGAATTAAAACTTGAAAACATCAGCTGGCTCTCAAAACTTCACTTCAACTCACATATTCAGTCCACCGACGGTTCCAAAACACGGAATAGAGCCGGATTCGAAGTTTTTAGCTTGGGAACATGTCCACTAAAAAACCGAGCGTCAACCGAGTGGAGCTATAAGTTTGGAGGCAGCCGCGCTATCCGAAGCGGTCAGAATCGCCGTTGATCATACCTTCGAAACCCAAGCAATATGCTCAGACTCCCTGGCAATACTCGAAGGTTTGACATCCAAAAAAAATCCAAAATTCCCTACTCTGCGATATTCGAGAGATGACGCAAATGAAGAAGCTGATTTTGAAGCCAAATCCGCAGCCCAAGCAAACGAAATAGCAATAGATTACACAACGAGGCAAGACTTGGCAAAACAAGCATCAATAGTCATTCGGCAAGCCAAGGCTATTCAATGGGTGACTATATGCATTCACAAAACCATCTGGCAGCAATAAAAAATCGGCCAGTAGCATGAACATTTTCGGACTTAGAATCAAGACGAGACAACATTATAATATGCCGGCTACAATAGGACACACCAACACCTCGCACATCCACAACATTCTTAAAACGGAGGCACACAGAGGTAATTTTTGCAACGCTCAGCTAACAGTCAGATATTTTCTTGACTTCTTGATGTGGGCAATTTTGACAACCAAAGGCAAAAACAGAGACACATTAACCAGAGTGATAAAATACCTGAGCGAGATAAAACTATACGATAACTAACACAAAACATAATTGTAATCTACCAAAGGCGAAAATGGCTTAATGCGATCGATGATTTATTAATATTTGAATAAAAAAAAAAACTGAATGGCGCAGTGGTAAAAGTTGCGGCAGTTGGAGCGGGAGGTACCGGGTCGAATCCCGATAGAGGTAGGATGCAAAAGAGAGTTTTTACCATCTGATTATCGGTGGTGTGTGAATGAATACATTTATAAAATAATGGTTGGAGTGCTGAATTCATGGGCCATCCCATCTTCTTTATCAGTACTATAGCTGGCATGGAGCTATGCAATGTGTGCAGATGGGTTCTAAGTAAATGGAATCTATAGCCGTAGGAGCTGAAATAACATAAAGTAGGGAGGTTAAATAAGCGAACCGCGAAAGAGTTGGGAATGCCCTTTTGAGCTCCAAAGCAGAGTTGGAAAGATAAAAACAAAGAAGAAGAAAACACAAATAACAAGTTGAAACTGGTAGAACCAGACTACATGAATAGTTTGAAATCCATTAGAAGTTAATTCTTTGAGCATTGGCATCTTCCGTGTTAAACCAACGCGTCATTTCTAAGTTGAGCGGGGGATTAATAAAAAATTATTTATATACAGCAATTTTGAAAACAACAATCACGTGTTGAGCAGACTTTTGTCATAACGTACACACTGTAAATTTTATCTAATAAGTGTACGCATTTGATTTAAGGTGAAAACATTCCAGATCAATGAAAAATTTAAACAAAAACACACACATAGCAGAATAGGTCGTTTGTACGTATAATCATTTTGTTTATCAGAAGTATAATTCCAAAATTTCAAGAACAAAGCGTTACATTGTATTGTGAATAATTCTTAAAACACTCGCATGTAAGGAAATTACAAAAACCATTAAGTAAGGCAAAACAACAAAACCTTGAAATCTATTTGCATATTAAATATTGTTATTATTAGTTCACAATTTACGAATTTTAATAATTCCAAAAGCGTAAATATTTTAGCGATTACATAAAAGTTATTACAAAATTTGATCCGAAATTAATAATATAAAAATATCGTATCGAAATGTATCACAATTTTTCACCTTCACTATTTATATTACACTATAAACACACACACACACACTCACACCATTCAAGCCTATCTTTACCTTAAATTATGTTTTTCATTTAATAACTCGTATTTTGCTTGTTGCATATGCATTTTAAATTTTATAACTACACCTAATTATTAAAAAAAACACTTTGAACTCGTATTTTTGAACGAGAAAATTAAAAAAACACTATTATTCACTCTTTTTAATGTACTCAACTACGTTGTTGTCTATGTTAATTCATCGACTGTCAACTTTAAACTGAATTGAAGGAAAAAGAAATTTTTGCACATAAAAACAAAACGAAAACAAAAATATCGAACGATTGATGACGTCATTAAATTTTGACAATAAAACTGAGTGCGTTTTGAGGTTATAAATTCTGATGTTACACTGTTAAATAATAATATTGGCTGGAAATCTATAAGGTGACCATAAAATTCACATTAATTGGTAACCAGCCTAAATATTATGTCAAAATTATATTTTCATGTTTCAGTTTACATAAAGAAAAATTTGTGCACAAAAAATTTCATTAAAATTAGTAAAAATGAATTAAAACTCCAAAACACTTGTTTTTATATTATATCAAAATGATCGGCCGATTATTTAAACTAATTACAATAGTACTATTCTCAATATTATGTGTTAATATCAATACATTAAAAGGTGAGTGAGAAATATCGATTTTTTGTGATGCTTGTGATTGAAATAGAAAGTGGAAAATCCTAAAATTTTTTATTATAGGCGAGCTGCATAAAAATTTACATTATTACGAGACTCTCCACGTGAATGATATAACACACAGAACTATAAAGCGTGGTACTAGACCGAGTAGCCATCCATTTAACACCATCAAGGAGGTTGAGTTTAAGACGCTAGGAAAACAATTTCGATTGATACTGCATCCGCACAAAGAGGTATTGCACAATAATTTCAAGGCATATAACATCGACCAAGATGGTAAAGAGTCGATTGTACATTTAGATCATGATAATTTTTATACGGGACGAGTGTTTGGTGAATCGAAATCCGCAGTGCGAGCACATATCGAAGATGGTGTGATAACGGCTTCGGTAGTACTCGACGATGAAACATATCACATTGAACCATCGTGGCGACATCTTACACACTTAAGTGATAAGCATATGGTTACGTATCGTGCATCAGATGTAAAGTTTAGTTGGAAGAATGCTGAACATGGTGGAATGGGATCCAGCTGCGGTTTCGTTAAAGAAGGACTAGAGTTGGAAGGGGATGATGAGGACGAAAACGAATTAAATTCTAGCACATCTATTCCGCACAGCATTGAACAATATTTTCCTATATCACCATGGAAACCAACTGATGCGTCGAATATATCACTGAATCTTAATCGTAACAAGCGTCAGGCTGACCAATATGAATATACTCCAACCAAAACTCGATGTCCCTTGCTTTTGGTCGCTGACTATCGATTTTTTCAAGAAATGGGAGGAAGCAATACTAAAACCACGATTAACTATCTTATAAGTCTTATCGATCGTGTACACAAGATTTATAACGATACTGTGTGGCAGGACCGGTCCGACCAAGAAGGATTTAAAGGAATGGGGTTTGTCATTAAGAAAATTGTTGTTCATTCCGAGCCGACACGAGTCCGGGGTGGTGAAGCTCATTACAACATGATTCGAGAAAAATGGGATGTGCGAAATCTATTAGAAGTAAGTTATCTGCTTTATATATTTGGTCTTCATCAAATCATATGTCTCTATTCGATTTCGAAGGTCTTTTCACGGGAATATAGTCATAAAGATTTTTGTTTAGCTCATTTATTTACAGATTTGAAATTTGAAGGCGGAATTTTAGGTCTTGCTTATGTCGGCTCACCGAGGCGGAATTCCGTTGGTGGAATTTGTACACCAGGTTTCTTAGTCCTGTTTCCCTTTTATATATTTTGTCATAATCCAGGATTAATCCCGTTGTATTAATTGTATTTTCAGAATACTTTAAAAACGGTTATACTCTATACTTGAATTCGGGACTCAGTAGTTCAAGGAATCACTATGGTCAGCGAGTAATTACACGTGAGGCTGATTTGGTAACAGCGCATGAGTTTGGTCATAATTGGGGTTCGGAGCATGATCCCGATATACCGGAGTGTTCACCAAGTGCCAGTCAAGGCGGAAGTTTTTTAATGTATACATATTCGGTAAGCGGATATGATGTCAACAATAAAAAGTTCTCGCCATGTTCGTTGCGTTCGATCCGCAAAGTTTTGCAAGCTAAATCGGGCCGATGCTTTTCTGAGCCGGAAGAATCATTCTGTGGAAATTTACGTGTGGAAGGAGATGAACAGTGTGATGCTGGGTTACTCGGAACCGAAGATAACGATGCCTGTTGCGACAAGAATTGTAAACTACGGAGAAATCAAGGAGCCGTCTGTAGTGATAAAAACTCACCATGTTGCCAAAATTGCCAGTACATGCCAGCCGGTGTAAAATGTCGTGAAGCACAGTACTCCACTTGCGAGCAAGAGGCTCGATGTACAGGTAGTCATGCTGAATGTCCAAAATCACCAGCAATGGACGATGGAACGATATGTCAAGAACGTGGTCAATGTCGAAATGGTAAATGTATTCCATATTGTGAAACACAGGGACTGCAGAGCTGCATGTGCGATATTATCAACGACGCGTGTAAACGATGCTGCCGTATGAGTATCAACGAAACATGTTTCCCGGTTGAACCACCGGATGTACTGCCAGATGGAACACCATGTATTCAAGGATTTTGTAATAAAGGCATGTGTGAAAAAACGATTCAAGACGTTGTCGAACGCTTTTGGGACATTATCGAAGAAATCAATATCAATAAAGTGCTCAAATTTCTTCGCGACAACATAGTTAGTAAGTTATAAAATATTTAGATAATCTCGATATATGTATTCTAATCGTTTAATTTTAGTGTCCGTTGTACTTCTAACCACGCTATTCTGGATTCCAGCTAGCTGTGTAATCTCATATTTCGATCGTAAGAATCGTAAACGTGAAATGAAACAACTTGACTGGAGCCAACAACTCGATTTGATACATCCAAGTGATCGGAGAAGGGTGATTCATATACGGGTACCTCGCCAAAAAATCACCGTTTCTCGAATGTGAAGCGTAACCGATATATTTAATGTTTGAAAATGTCAAGTATATAACTTAACAGAGTATATTTAACAGTGTACATGAGGAATAATTAACATGAAGCAAAACGTTTTGTGAAGTGGCGGTTCTTGGTATACATCTTGCATAGTTGTATCTTGTATGTAATTATATTAATATAGAAAATAATTTGCATTTTTATTTATTCTTGACGAAATATTATGATTTCTACTTGCTCTTGTTTAAATTTAATTGAATTAATATAATGAAAACGACGAGTCTTTTAAGTGCAAGTGTACCTAAATTATAACATGAAATTTAAAATAAAATTTTAACTTTTCGTGATAGTAATAGTACGCTATCGCGCTGAACGACTTATAAATAAGTACACCCCTATTCAGCACAATAATCTTTTTGCTGAAAGTTTTCATGCATTTTCTACTAAACAAAAACAAAGTCTTCATAGTATATAGAATGAATTTAAGGCTGAAAGACATATGTTGTGTATATAAATCGTAAATTTAATTAAATTTAAAAAGTAAGTCAAAATCGGAGTGTAAAAATGGTGTGGCTCCTTAGATATCTAGTTTCTGCAATCCGTCTAATTCCAATTAGGCGTGTGTAATTCGGTGTTTTGTAAAAATAAACTTCGAGTGGTTTATCTGTCAAAAAGTGAAAATTTCAACGCTCTCTGTATTTGCGAGATAGATATTTGTGAACTTGTGTATTTGAAACTGCAAAAATACTTAAATATTCAGTTCAATTTGATTTGACCTCAGTTAAATGTTTTTTTTTAGTTTTGTGCTTTAGTTATTATTTATAATTATTATATTGAAAGTGATAAACGTTTTAGTTGTATGTGCAAAGTATAGTGTGTGTATCTTGTGTATTTTATAACATAGAATAGTAGTGAAAAAATGAGTTACGATGTATTACCAAATCGATTGGGGGGAATACAACAACATGACATGATTACTACAAATACTACAACAGAATCAGCTGCTACTGTAGCAACAACACTAGTATCAGCAACAGCGTCCTCATCATCAGATGGCATTGTTCCAAAAAATAAATCACCTGAGAAAAAAATGTCTGTTGTATCCCCCTCATCGCCACACATAATTAGTGCAGGTGTTATTGGTACAGACGCACCAGATGGATTAACTCGTATACTATCCAGTAATAATTCTCGACCCCCTACTTCCAAATCAAGTACGCCCTCGCGTAAAATATCCGGAACAAAATTTACTATTCCATTTACATCTCATTTCTATTCGTCGAATGAACCGGTCAGTGATTCAAGTGATGTGATGAGTAGTCCGTGTAATAGTAGCGGATCGAAAAGTGCACGTACCAATGATGATTCGTTTCCTGAGCTCAAGGTTAAAATGGAAACGAAACTAATGTCAATGTGGCATAATGTAAAGTATGGTATGTGGTTCTTTTTATTTTTATTAGTACTATCACGACTTATCAATTATTTATTGTTTAGGACTAAAAACAAGACTGGCTAATTTAATTAGCGTGTGACAAACTGAAATCTCATTTGTACCTTATATGGAAACAGAAAACACGAATTAATAATTTATATAGTATGGGGAACTATTTGATATTTTTATATGATGATGATAATAATAATATAGGGCTTATGCAGGCCATTGCTTTCTGTTCGAGCCCATGGGTGGTTGATCTCGAAATAGCTTGATATGTCATCAACGTTTCGTTTTGAACAATATAACATGTATGTTCCTTCTCTCAAATGTTAAAAAGCCATTTATCGTACTCATTTGTCAAGATCCAAATCTAACGCCGATTTTCAGGAAGCTCAACTCACTTCTTCAAACAATTTTTACATGATATGAGTATTAAATATAATATCGATTCATTTTGAAAATATCGCCAAACCCATGTTTATTTCTAAAGTCAAAATTTTTATTGGCACGAATTTTGCTTATCTACACTAACGATAATATGTTCTATAAATTTTAATGAATAAAAAAATGTTTCGTATTTTACATGGGCTTAGTTTTATATGATTGCCTTTGTCGAGTGGTCTATGAATTTGTAAGATATGGATAGTAATATTGATGCTGTGTAAACGTGTGATACTAGAAACGCCGATGTGGCCTTGTTAGTCCGTCAAGCCGGGTTCGATCTAATGAAGTCATTGAATGGCTGTGTGCCATTGTGTTTGTATATATGTTGAGTCTTTGTTGTAACTGTACTGTAACTGTTTTCGATTTTGGTAATTTTCTACTGTGGCGTGACTGTTCATTGGATTTGTGTAAATCATAATTATTTTGTGTACTGTGCTGTGAACCCCACAAATTTAACATTGCATATGGTTAGACAGTATAATTCTTTCTCATAGAGCTTTAGATCATATTTAGTTCTGAAAATTCATAAATATCAGACACGCATCATTTGAATTATTTAATCGAAACTTTATTTTTATCTACGATGTAAAATTTTGCAATTTTGTTGTAAATTTAATAATCAAATGAACTAACATTTATAAAAATACTGCAACACAATAAATTTTTTGTTGCGAATAAATCAGAAAATAATTAGGGTATGTAGCAGATCACATCTATTTCACTTCTTATAACTACTTCTCAGCTTAAGCAAATGATATACATATGTATTTAGATTGTAGAGTATGTAGATTGCAAACTAAAAATTTCGATTAAATTAAGCATACTAACTTATCATTAGTAATATATTCTTTGATAGCAATTAATTTCATCTTTTACAATGTCAGCTGTGTGTTTATTTAAAAAAAAATCTATAAAAATATAAATAACTCATTGCTAGACGTTTATAGATTAATCATATGTTCAATAATGCTATAAATATAATTTTTTGTTATGGAGCTGTTATTTTGGGAACCTTGATTGCATTTATATACTTTGTAACTCGCTAATTATTAAAATAAATCACATGAACTCAAAAGTACAGTACTTTTGAGTACGTTGTAAAGGCGGATCCAATAGGTGGAAACTTTTTCCAATTAGGATTCTCATTGGGATGCGTGACAACTGTCATGTTATATTCAGTATTCATTGACATTTCACCATGAATAGACTTACGCGAGACCAAACGTTTACAAATTGTGGAAATTTATTTTTAAAATGTTCAGTGAAAAATAATTTTCGTGCTCTTCGACCGTTTTATGGTGTTCATAATGGTCCGTCCAATTGAACCTACTATTCGCGAAACAATTAATAAATTTCGAACTACTTTTTCATTATTCGTTATTCACACGACTAGAGTACATACAAATCGATCTAATGAATATTGCTACTATAACTGAATGTCTATGTGAAGACCTGCAATCAGTCAATTTGTCGCCGTTCTCAAGCTCGTGGTCTCATATAGCACATCTTGCCGTATTTTAAGGAAATTTTGGTTTGAAGGCCTACAAAATACAGTTTGTTCAACAATTGAATCCAGTTGGCCTTTCATCGATGAAGCTCATTTTGGCTGAATGGATACGTCAACAAACAAAATTGTCGTATTTGGGCTGATGAACAGCCAGAAGAGATTCAAGAGCTTCCAATATATCCTAAAAAATGCAAAGGCGGCATCAATGGCGGAAACTACATAGCACTGATCAATGAATTTTTATTGCCAAAAATTCAAGATATTGGTGTAGCCATTTATTGAAATAAAATTTTAATGAGAACATCAGATCAAGAAAGGGATCCGTAAATTGGCGTGCAACATCTTCTGATCTGTCGCCGCTAGATAGCTTTTTATAGGGGTATCTGAAATCACTTGTTTATATAGATAAACCACAATCGATTCTTGCATTAGAACCGAACATAACACGCGTAATTAACGGAATGCCGGCCGAAATGCATGAAAGAGTTCTGGAAAATTAGACCTATAGAATGGATCAATGCGATGCGATTTTTCCATTCTATGATCCAATATGATTTTAATACGTTTTAATTCAAAAAACTTTCAGAAGCTCTTATTGGATCATCCTTAAGATTGCTTATTTTATAAAATATTATTATAATTATTTTATAAATAAGTAACTATGTAAGTCAAACATACTTATTTCTTTCGAAACTGAGTTTTTAGTTCAGATTATTTCGATCGATTGAAAACCTTATTACTAAATTCAACTGAATGGCCGCGATACTATTAGTTCCGATGTCTTTAGAATGCATTAAAAATGTGAAACGAGCATGCTGAATCGACGATGGTATGTTACGAAAACCAATAAATCATTCTTTAAGGGATATCGTTCGATTTGAAAATTCAACTTGGGAATCAAGTATAGCATCGTATCGTTTTATTTAGAAACTAAAGTAATAAATTACTCAAGAATAAGTTATTTCAAGTATATGTATACGTTTTACAGCTCACGTGCGTTTACCAATCGAACCAGGAAAAAAACGCGACTTACGATAAACCTCAATATAAACAATAATTTATTGTGTATGTTCATTTAGATTACATACAGCTGGGCGTATGAGCTATAAAAAATATTATACCGCGCTTAAACGATGTGTTCAAATTAATGAATATAGAGGAATGATCACAAATTTCTCAGTGTTTTTTTTATATTTATAAACAATGATTATCTCGTGCACTTGTTCGAACGTATATCGCTATTTGCATTAATTATTTATATTTGGTTTCATTATTTATTTATATTGAATCCCATACCGTCTACAAAAATAATTTATCGCTGTTTTGCAATTTTCTTAGTACACACATAATAATCCATGCATGAATCATTCTCAAGGTAAGTAATATAATTTTAATGACGACATGTACTAGCATCCCGTTTTAGAATGTGTATGATACTTAGTGAAGTCTAATTATATTTAAAATATTGTCGTGTAATTTATATCAAATATTTAACTGATTCTAATATTTGTTCCGAAAAAATATACGTTCCATTAGTCACATGCCTATATAAGTATTTCACAATATAGTTCGTAAAAGGTCACGCGGTTTTTGTGTATCGCGAAATTTGTAAAGAGATAAGAAAATGTATATTTACTTGTTTAAAGAAAGATTGATTAAACTCGATAAATTGTGACTGTGTATAACTTTAATTATTGATTATGTTATAAGAAACTCAATCAATTAAGTGGTTACCGATTGGCGGCTTATGCGATTTATTAAGCATTAAGCTGACCAAACGTGCGAAGTCCCATATATTACGCACGACTTTACCATTTAATAGTAAGTTAAACAGTCAAATTATTTCTGCGCTTATCTACCGGAATTATGTTGTTCAATATTTCATATTATATTTAATATGTTCATATATTAGTGGATAATATAAATCGATAAAGTAAATAAATAGGTTGATGTTATCAAAATTTATCAGAATTCGACATTTTTTTTTGTAAATATTATTTCCTGCCCTGTAACTCAATCTAACAATGATTATGATAGATGAAATTAATACAAATTTCTAATTCAATACAGATATTTATAATCATTTGATCTATTAAAACCATCAAACGAAGTTTTTGATTCGATATATGAAGAGCGATTACACTGACTATATACTTAGTTGGGTTGCAAATTACATAATTTTAATTAAATCGCGAAAATCTTAATCTCTTATATAGTGTTGATTTTGCACTGTTGAAAAGGTTTCTAACAGTATTTGTATAACTTGTTTACATAAGATGGTACAGTATATTTTGCTTAATGAGCTGTATTTTGGATTCTTGGAGTCAAACGTTAGAATTTTATATGGGTTGCATATAAACTTTCAAAACAATATTTTATCGAAAAATACTTTCTAAACTTGAGACAGATTAAACAAAATGAGAATCACTAAACATTTTACATCTGTACTATTAGGCCTATATGTTATCTTCTAAACAGTTTTATTTTGAAACTTGGATTAACCCATTCGCGTTTGAATTGCGGAAGTATGATTGATTAGTCTTGTTTAAAACATTGATATAAAACCACTGTAGTTTTTATTTTCAGAATGGGAAATTTCCTTGATATTCAGCAGTAACGTATACCACATAGTTAGTGAAGAATAAATTATTCCGTAATTAACGGAATAATTACTCATAACAGTATTGATTGATTGGTCTGTAGGAAACTGTTTTGGTTTATTCCGACAGCCGTCTACATCAAACATAGGTAAGATTAGGGAGGTATGTTAGTTAGAAAAGAACGACCTAGTTACGTACACCTGGTTTTTCGTCACTTAACTACTGTTAGCACAAGACAATCACATTTCTAATCAATTAATCTGCAGTCGCCAATCCGCAGTCTTTATATTTTAAAATATTTCGCGCCAATCCGCAGTTTTTTGCGAGATTTTTTTTATATTTTAAAATATTTTTCGGTTTGTTCCGTACATACAACATTATAAATAAAGTTGAATTTCTTTATTATAGTATAATTATTAATTTTAAATATTAAATTCAACTATTTACTTATAAAATAGTATGTATGGAATGGAACAAAACGATAAATATTGTAAAATATAAAGTTTAAATTTTTACCGAAAAAAACGGTAAAAAATAATGAATTTACCGGTTTTTCGGTAATGAATTTTTTAGGAATTGATCGATTAACCGGTTAATCGGCCTTTCGGTAATGCAAGCCCTAATACATTCATTTTGATGATATAATAAATTGATAATTCGTTTATAGAGTAAATTATTTATATAATACTTAAATAATTGAATGTAAAATGTATACATAATATCTTAATTTATGGATTTAAAGAACTGAAACTCGATTAATGAGCAAGACAGAGCCTTACACACAGCTAGAAAATTTCTTAAAATATGTATAGTCTAACCACTACAGGTTGGTAGATGATTCCTACGTTAATATTTTTTTTACTACAAATGTATACATAAAATAACATTATTTGAACCTCACAATCTTCACTAGTGACAAATTGGAGAATACAATACAAAATCGATTTATTTATTTGATTTTTCAAATATCGACTGGTTATAATAATTTCTACTGGCACAATATAATCACACTTTGTATATGCACATCGAAATAATTTAAGAAGGACTAAATGATCGTAAAGTTTTATTGTTCGTTAAATTCAAGGTACACGCTTAACCTTAGAATGAATTTCTCACAAAAGTCAAATGAATATTCGTTTACCCGTTGTCTGTCATTCGTCTACTACAACGAGACAATTTGTTGATAGAAATTTTCGATTCTTCAAAACTAAAATTAATTAACAAAAACACGCATTTCACCAATAATCTCATAATCGATATCCGTTTTTACCAATATGTACTTATTCGAAATTGATTATAATCTCAATTTAGTTAAATATTTGTAATACGACAAAATTTCTATTTTATTAGACTAATATAGTTATTATTTTAGATGTACTCGGCGCTATATACTCTTGACACACTTTCATATTTAAAAAATATAATTAAATACAAATCTGTGGCATACAAAGTACATACTTTGTTTCTATAAAATAAGTTTTTCAATATAATATCCCCTATTCTGTGATAATCTGATACGTATAAGCATATGATCTTCGTATCTATACTTTGAAAATTCGACATACTTATTTATCAAATAAATAAATGAAACAACAAAGGAGAGTGGTTGTGGATTAAACATTAATAAAGTCATTTGGGTTTTATTTATAATAATTATAAGTTAAAATATCGACTTTTCGAAGCATTTAGTGCTTACTTCCTGTTTTTGCTCGTTAATAATCCACAATATACACGTTTTGTGATAACTGAAAATTAATTTATTTCTTTGATGTCTGACATCTACAGACTTGGTTCTAGATTTTTTCAGATTACAATTACTGATTTAATTTACAGGCCACTGTTGGTCCATACTGTTTCAACAAGCTAACTCCATTGGTTTCGATAAAGAGCCAGCTCTATAAATTGTTGTAAAAAATTAGAAGATTGCAGATCGCTCTTTACGACGTTAAACCATCGTCTCCGACAGCGATTATTCGGTCACCATAATTTGAAATCAATTTCGTTTTGAGTACGAAAACCAGAGATTTGATGTTCGGTTTTGAATAAGATATTGTCGAATATGTTGAAATACCACAATTTTACATTTACGAATACCGGAATTAATTCAACTTTTCAACTTTGACACAGCATTGTTACTGCGTTACTGCCATTTTACACAGATGTACGTATTTTTTGGTAATACTAAATATTCCAGCGCATATCCTAGCATCTATCGTTTGATCGAGTCATAGGTTTGCTTGAAATCTAGGAATACCTGGTGTTCAAATCTAGGAATACGCGATGTTTCATAGTACTAGGAAAGAATCATCCGTAGCGAACAAACTTAATCAGTGACTGGCCGATTTGGACGTAAACCTCATTAACGACGTAATCTCTGGTTATTTTCTCCGCCAGAGGAGTAATTCTACCCGAAATAGTGTACGACAGTAACTTGCAAGCTGTGCAAAGGAGAGCTATACCGCGTTATAATACGAGTATGTATATAAATCAAGATGTTGATTGCATTACGAAAGTATAAATATATTAGCTGGTGCCATGGTAAACAATTGATTTTGTTTATCAAAATAACTAAGTTTATCAAAATAAGATTTCGATCTCTCACCCTCTATCACAAATGATGTTTATTTTTATAAAATCCTTGAGATTTTGTTTTGTGCTAGAGTGTGCGGTTCTACAGCCAATAATTTAAAATATTCGTATTGTCAATCAATAACCAAAATATTAAAGCAATCTTAACAATAACACAAAGCTACATAATATTATTTAGATGGGTGTTGTTGCTTACGAGCAAATATGTAGAGATATCAGATACTATAAATAGAAATTTATTGTTGACACTTAAATAAACACTAACAATAACGTTTTAGAATAATAATAATTGTCTCTGTTATAAAATTTAATTACCGCTATAAAAATATTTTTATCTCATAAACAAACGAAAATTAAATCCAATTAATTGTTTATATTTTTAATAAAAATAGGCTGGAGTGGCAAAATGAGATCAAATTTTTCACGAGAACAACCCGTTTGGTTATTGGGGCGATGTTATCATCGAAAATTTTCACCTTCTTCATCGATGGAGAATTCAGCTGAGCTTTCGTCCAATTTAGAGAATAAACTTTTGTTAAACGATCCACCGCCTCTACCACCGGTTCAAAGTGAAATATCGCCACAACAACCGCCGCAGGTATTTCAATTAAATCAAGAACAACTAATTTATACCGGTGACGATGGAAATGTGACCACACCCGAAATGGGAACAGATGCTATAACCGATCAAGGAACGGAAAACGCATGGGAAGATGAGGGAATTGAAGGTTTTAAAAAAGACTTTAATAGTCGCATCTGGATGACATATCGGCGCGAATTTCCGATTATGAACGGATCAAATTACACCTCGGACTGCGGATGGGGATGTATGCTACGAAGTGGACAGATGATGTTGGCCCAAGCACTAGTTTGTCATTTTCTTGGACGCAGTTGGCGATATGATCCCGAAACACAAATTCATTCGACACACGAAGATAATATTCATCGCAAAATTGTTCGATGGTTTGGTGATTCGTCATCGAAAAACTGTCCATTTTCTATCCACACGCTCGTTAATTTGGGTACTGAAGCTGGCAAAAAACCAGGGGACTGGTATGGACCTTCATCCGTTTCACATCTTCTCAAGTAAAATTGTTTAATTACAGCAAATCACACCAAAAACTTAATAAAGATTTTTTGCAATTTCAGACAAGCTGTAAAATTGGCATCTCAGGAAATCAGCGATTTGGATGGACTAAGCGTATATGTTGCTCAAGATTGTACTGTATATCTAAACGATATAGCCGACGAATGTGAAGTACCTGATCCGTCAACAATTAGTATTGCACCGTGGCAACAAAATGCACCAAAATCAACAACATCGCCAATACATCAACCGAATGTAAATTGGAAATCGCTCGTACTGTTAGTACCGCTCCGATTAGGAACTGAAAAACTTAATCCCATTTATGCAAATAGTCTTAAATCATTACTGAGCACCGAATATTGTATCGGTATAATTGGGGGTCGACCAAAGCATTCGCTATTCTTTGTTGGTTTCCAAGAGGATAAACTCATTCATCTCGATCCACATTACTGCCAAGAAATGGTCGATGTTAATCAAGAAAATTTTCCCGTTCAATCGTTTCATTGTAAATCGCCTAGAAAAATAAAACTCTCGAAAATGGATCCGTGCTGTTGTATAGGATTTTATTGTCAAACAAAGAAAGATTTTGATAATTTTGTTGCCAGTGTACAGCCGGTAAATTGATTTTTGTTTTAATTTATTAATTTTATATAAACAAAGACATGAAGATAATATTACATTATGAGAAAATATGAATATATTTAAGACGTAAATGCGAAATTTGAGATATAGATAAGTCCAGTTTTCTATTATAATAAAGAATTTATGCATACAAACAAATACAAGAAAGACGATTCATTATATAATGCGAATGTATATTCTAGATTACATATATGTACATGTTATATAGCTGGACTTAGCAATAACAATGCTTCAGTCCAATTCCAGCATATCTTTAAACGTGATAGTATAATTATGTTTTTATTTGAATCTATTTTTGAGAAGTTTTGTTTTGAATACAATTAGAAGATTCTACCTTCTTTTTATGAATTAGGTTGCTCATAAATTATATTATTTTTAGTATGGGCTATTGTAGCTTCACAAAAAGGCTAGCACTTATAGATTTATGGCTTGATTAGTATTATTTACTGTTTATCATTTTTTAATTATAAATTTAAATATTTTACTTTAATACCGAAAATGTCTTTTTTATAATTATTCTAGTATCTAATGCCAATTCGTCAATCACCACAACATTCAGACCGTTTTGGTTCATCATCATCCAACAATGATATAAATTATCCAATGTTTGTGTTTTGTCGCGGCCGAAGTAGTGATCAATCGCGTGAGATGTCCAAACTTGTATATAATCCGCCACAAAATCAATACACAAGACAAAATTATCCATACGATGATGACGAGGATGACGAAACCGAAGAATTTGTTATAATCTAACTCTTGGGTAATTTTATTTAACTTATAAGTTTACATTTTTGAATTATTTGCATGCGTTTTATAACTAAAAATATGATTTTAATATTATTTACATTATTAGTCAGACTTCTTATTTATATGAATTTCTTAAATATTAAAATACCCTTATGAATATTATAGTTTTAAGCCCTTATCGCCCTTCCCGAATAAAATCCCCAATAGAATTACAAATAATAATTATATTGTTTCATTTTTATACAAGAATAAAAATAAAATTCAACAATCAAAAGTGCTTAACTACAATTAAATAAAATAATTATTTTTTATGATACTAAATTATAAGTCTCTTTAAATAAGTAATTAATAATTGGATTATACGTTTGTCTTGTTTTAGCTTTAAGATTTTATTTATAATTACTAGCATTATCCATTATGAAATATGATGATGAATTAAAGAAAAAACCTAACTAAACTTAAAATGCAGGTCGTTATTATAGATTAAAATAGTTTTTTATTTAATAAAATATGAGTTAGACTTATAATTATATATAATTTATTTTTATTAATGATTTGATTTGCTCTATTTCAGATTAGTCTACGATATCTGACTGTATAATTATAATTAATACTTACACTGTCTAAGTTAATTATTCTAAAATTTCAAATATTGAATTGAATTTTTCTTATTCTGCTATTTTAATAAGTCTATTAATTTTAGATACCAAATTGTGAGGCTTCCTTTGGAAAAAGACGGTATATCTATGAGTCCTTTAAGTTCAAGTTGTAATTAGAACTCAAGTTTGAAAATCACATGCATATATATATTGATGTCTTGAATATTTATTTTATTTATACTTAATTATATTTATATAAAATTAGTGGATTAATTTAAAAACTGGGGGATTCCAGTCATATGTGCGTGAATCTTTGAGTTAGCATTAGCAATCCAAAATTTACCATTGCTTTTGAAAGAAAGAAATTCGATTTATTTACATACTTTTTATTTAGTAACTACAATAGAATTTAATTTACATATTTATCTCGATTTTATTTGTAAAACTTAATCCTTTAGAAAACTTAAAATAAACGACCAAACATTTTAAGTTTTAGTTGTTCCAAAATTCTCGCCCCTTTTTAATTTATTATTATTTTAGCTGTGATTGATAACATAAATAATTCGGCAGAATATTAAGAAAAAATTAAAATATTAATTGTACTTATTAAAATAAATATATATATTAATAATAAAACAAAATATATAAATATAATTAAATTGGTTGTTTTTATTTAAATATAAATGTTCGTTATAAGATAGATTTAAACTCGATTCACTTGAATATGAAACTTACATGACGGCATAGTTTGTATTTCGGCCGTCACCGTACTCGCAATACCTAAATTAGATAAACTTCCTCGTACTAGACCGCATGTGAATGCTGCATATTTTGGTGCAAACTCTAGATACTGTGAACTAGCCGATATTCGAGTCAGAAATCGGAAACTGTTGTCTTGTAGTACATATACACCCTGGTGATTTGTACGCAAATTGTCGATTTGCTTTTTGTAAATAGCCGTCCAAAAATCGGTGCAAATAAATTTCATCGTTTCGAGTTCATCTTTGAAACGTGGCCAATCTTTGGTGAGTCGCTCGATTATTCGAAAACCAGTTGAATAGCCTATATATTCCAGTGCAGATAAATCGTTCTCCTACATTGGTAAAATAAAACCTATTCAAAGAAATATATATACACACACATACAATTTTTTGGGCATACTTTTTTCTCTCCCAATAAATATTCAACTATTTCGGAATGTAAATAGTCAAATAATGCATCGTCCGCCATTTATAATTCTTTATATACTATATGTTTAAAACTGTAATCACTATTTTCTAAATATTTAATATTGATTGCCTATTTTAAGATGATAAAATCCATTTGCATATTTTTCACACACAAAAATATAATCTTTTTGACATTTCATTGTTTTGACAGCTGGATCTTGACAAAATCTTATACGATTGGGCTGAAGTTTGTAGCGTAATAATGAAGAAAATATGTTTAACAATATCATTTATATTTTAAATTAATTCTCAATTACATAACTTTTTATTAAAATGTCTTCATCAATGTGAAATAATGAATATTTTGGACAATATTGCTATTTATAACAGATTCCTATCAACTAAGTAAATACGATATTTGCGAACTGTTCGAATGAAAGCTCGAGTATTCTCTTTCATTGATCGTTGCTAACTTCATTAGATAACTTAGTTTAGTCCAATGACACTGCCTCAGCGACATTAAAAAAAAATAAAAAAGGAAAAATTCGTACATTTTTTGCTTTAATTTTCGATATTATTACATTTTTCTCGAGTAAATTCGAATTTAATTCATTATCTATAGATTCCATATTTTCTTTAGAAAATGTGAAAAGTGAAAAAATTAATTTTTGTGTTCATAGCGTAGTGTTTAAGTACGAATAATACGGATAAGTCGCATCTCGTTTAGGTTAATTACGTGTAAAGGAAAGAAAAATAATTCGCGTCTCGAGAATAAAGAAAAATCTATAAAATCGCGTGCCTATAGCTTTATTATCCAATAGAGATATGTCTGATTCGGGCAATGATGGACAACGAGATTTATGGAATAGTGATTTTCATAATCAGCCACATCTCCTCTCCAATTTATATGCAAACCAAGAGAATTTATCGTCATACACGAATTTGTCACAACAACAACTAAATCATCCTTCACCTCCAACGACACAATCACCCGGAAGTAATTATACAATGTTGTCGGTTGGGCACGGAAATTATCTCAAAGTGTACCATAATACGGATGAACGAGATGATTTTACAAAGTACGAGTTATTTTCAAGTAAAACATTTATTCCACATTCTCATAACATCATCAAGCAATTGAACAGCAGTTCTAATAGTAATAGCACCAATGATGGAATAGGATGTGCGAATGGATCTGGCTCGTATACTGTTGGTCTAAATACAAATTCACTGTTAAATCAACTAGTAGGGAACTTCAGCGGTTCTCAAAATATATCCGGTACCTATTCGCCATTTGGTGAAGCGATGACAATTCCACAACAAAATCCAAATCCACCGTTGAGTATGAATCACCATACACATCATCACACTACATATATAAATGAACCGCAGAATATTGTACTCATCAATAATTCACCAACTGCGGTTCCATTGGTTTCGAATCCAAACAAATTGAATGATTATTTAGTGGATAATAAGATAAAAGTGCCACAAAAAAGTCAAGCCGAACCGATAAAGAAACCACGTATTGTAGCTGAGGTAAAACCAATGCGTATGTCATACTCCGATGTATTGAGCCAGAATGTTTCAATTAATCCAAATGATAATGTAGCCAATACCAATTCAGCAAATATTTCTACTAGTACACCTATTAAATCAACTACTGCTTCTAATAATACAGCCACTAATATTAAATCCGCTAAGATCACTAATTTTACGTACGATAAGAAGTCTGATGAAAATCGTAAAAAGTCAGGAGGTCCAAAAGCGGTTGGTGGTTCAGCTAGTGGTGTCCTGTCAGGTTTCGGTGCTAGCGTGATAAACGGAAATTCGATTAGTAATGACAATCAAGCACCGCAATTTCAATCTATTTCCACTGGCGAAAAGGATAAAAAAAACACTTCGGCAAGTAGCGGAATATCTGATAGTGATGCGAAATCAAAACGGAAGACAAATAAAGTTTCGAAATCGAATAAATTTGCTAACAATCCGCGGAACGATAATGTTCGTAAAACTGCTGCATTTAATATCAATAACAGTAATCCGGATGAAGATGATAATGAGGAGGAAGATGATGAAGATGAGGAGGATATTGATTCTATGAACGAAAATGAAATTAACGAGTACTATGGTGTTACAAAAACGATTGATTCGAATTCGAGTAATCCGAATATCGAAAAAATTCAAAATCCAATAAAGAAAAATCGTCTACCAAATCCTTCAAAGAATTTAAAAATGCAAACAAAAGTAACGACTTCGTCATCTTCATCAAAACGTTCGTATAAATCATCGTCGTCCATAAATCGTCGGTCCCATCAATATGTGTTCTTACAAAATTTGCTTGAAAAATGGATGGAATGGATGCTAAAATTTGTTAAATGGCTCTTCGTACTAATCTCTGATATTGTACTTCTTAGTTTTAGTATACTGTGGGATCATTTGAATTTTGTTGGAAAATATGTAATAAATATATGTTCCCATGCCCGAAATGAAATCAAAAATAATAAGAATAATATTTTCCGATTTACTCTGAATTGGTTTAAGAAAAGTTTCAAAAAATTTGATGCTCGATTTTCAAAGACATCGAATTGGGCGATATGGCGAAAAATTTTTATGAAGAAAAAGGTGATCGAGCCTGTATCGGATTTTTATAAGAATGGGCGGCTGCCTCAGACTGGAGATGAAGCAATGTACTCATTGTTGAATTGCAAAGGAAAGGATGCCTACAGGTGAGTGAAAATATAATGATAATCAAGTGTTTCAAACAAAATACAACGCATAATTCTGAAAATTAATTTCTATGCTCAGTTGGTTTAAGAAAAAGTTCAATAATTAGCTTAGCTTACAAATTACATGGTAAAAATGGCATGGTAAAACATCGGATTAAGATACCCACTTTGTTTGGGGCATGTCTTAAAGCTGCGGCAATTGGAGCGGAAGGTAACGGGTAAGAATGCCGATGCAAATGGAATTCTTCAACATTTGATTATGATCGGTGGGTGTGAATGAACATATTAATGACCCGCTATTGGAGTGCAGAATTCATGGGTCAACCCATCTTTCATGTCCGTACAATAACTATGCAATGTGCAGATGGTTCTACGTAAATTGGATCAGTAGCCGCACGTTCTCGATTTTGCTATGTAATGGCGTAAAGTAGGACGTAAATAAGCGAATCGCGAAAGAGTTAGGAGAGACTTGAGCTCCATAACATATTGATAGAAACAGAAAGACAGACCAAGACACTTCATGACTAGTTTGTACTGTACAGATTCAAGTACTCATATGATAAATGTTTATTGAACTGCGAAATTATTTTATTAGCTATTTAGAAAACCGCAACATTTCAAATTCTTTGATCATAGATACAATTACAGATAATTAATTTTAATCAAAGAAGCTATTTACTTTAATTATAAAATTAATCTATTACTTTCTATTACATTTTAATCTTATCTTTTGCAGTATTCTTGGGGTTTCGCCAGATTGTACACAAGAGCAAATACGAAAGCATTACAAAAAAATTGCTGTGTTAGTTCATCCGGACAAAAATAAGCAACCAGGTGCCGAGGAAGCATTTAAAATACTTCAACGTGCATTTGAATTAATTGGTGAACCAGAAAATCGCAAATCATATGATCAAAGTGTAGCCGAAGCGCTACATGCTGAAAAAGCGTGGTCAGAATTAAATGATTTACTAGCACAACTCCATACTAAGATTGCTGAAGCGGCTAATACAATACGGTAAGTTTGTGTTATTTTCTTTAGATGCAATTTTGTATGTACTTATATCTCTTTTCATTTAAAACATAGTTGTAGTAGTTGTGGTTTACGACATCCGAGAAAGCCAACTGGGCGTCCACACTATGCTGCCAGAGAATGTCATTCTTGTAAAATTCGACATTCAGCAAGAGAAGTAAAGACAATCAAGAAATATAACGTTACATTTTATATATTAAATACCTGCTCTATCTTTTTTATTAGGGTGATATATGGGCCGAAACAAGTTTCTTTGGATTACGCTGGAAATATTTAGCTTTAATGGAGGGCACTGTATATGACATAACGGAATGGGCAAATTGTCAAAAAAGTGCTTTGGCACATTTACAACCGAACTCTCACATTGTGCAATATCGTATTGTTTTGGGAGGGCAACAGCAACAAAATGAAAAGGATAAAATACGAAAAAATATTCCAACAAGGTGAGAAAAGAAAAATCTAAACACATCTACGAAGTTGATTTGATTTTATATTTATTATTTACAGTGAACCAAATTTAGATGACTTTTTAAATAATTTATATGGTAGCCCTAATCAATCAACTACATCTTCAAGGCGACGATCAAAGAAAAACTAAACAACAGAATTACCTAACTTCCACACTAAACTACATAAATTTTTTGTCGAATCGAATAATTAAAAATAAAATTAAATTTAAAAATATATTTTTTGTTCCATATAGTTAAATATTTTAATATTGTATATTTTTGCTAATATTGCTGATAAAATTAAACTAAACTAAAAATCTATCTAAATCGATTGATTATAAAAATCGAATCCACTAATCTTTCTGCTGATTCTCCTCGACTCTAATCCTAACACATTACACATATTATTTGTATGGATATGTATTTACGAGTATAATTCCGTGCGAGAGGAGTACGGTTAAATATTTTCAATGATATTTTGTAACAATAAACTATTTTTTATTTTTTTATTATAATTTATCGAAACACGATTATAAATATTAATAACAAATAATTACTACCTAAATATTTATATATATATATATAAATATATATATTTTTAAATACATTTTTAATTTGTGTTATAATATGAAATAAAATTTTTGAATTATCAAAATGTTGATTATTAATTTATTTTCATGATTGTGAAAAATATTTAAATGTAATACAAATAAAAACTTATTTAAATGAACAAACAAATATTAAAAATGAAAAATAATAAATAAAAAATCGTTGAAATCAAATTAAAATGGAAATTGTGTTTTGAAAAATGTTTATCATGAGTAGCGATTGTTTCAATAGTGTTTAAATGAGGAATCATCTTCAAGAGCCACTCATCAAATCGGTACGAAATAATTCATATACAAAACAATCTTAGATTACTTAATAAACCAATATCTTAATATAAATATACTTATCTCTAACTTACACGTGTCGAGTGATACGAGTGGAACATTAAGTAGGCGAGAAAAATGTCTATATCGAGCACCGCATCGACGTTAAGACAAAGGTTTCCATCCATGTTCCTAATGGCAGTTGAGCGAGATATTAAGGTATGGTGTAATCCGGTGATTACTTTAAAGAAATCAAGCAAATTGCGCTCATTGCTATTCTAGTAGGAACTAACTAAACTTTTTCGTTGGTTTGATTGCTATCATGGATTTCTCATGGAAAGTTAATTGATATGGGATAAAAAGGAAAATTCGATATATTTTTAAGATGAGGGAATTTTTAGTATCCTTAAAATTAATTACACTGATATCCTAGGATATTTTAATCAGTCCTATTAAGTAAACTGTTATAGATATCCCACAACGCATAACAGGTCTTGTGGCGCAATGGATAACGCGTCTGACTACGGATCAGAAGATTCCAGGTTCGACTCCTGGCAAGATCGGTAATTTTTATTAGTTGAATGTGAATATATTTCGTTTTAAGTAAAATAAAAATTTAATCACAAAGCAGTGATTCTAATGTTTTGTTTGTTCACTGGTTTTGTTTGTTGATTGAGTTTCTGTTTGCGTACATTTAAAAATGCAATGAATTCGTATGAAATGTAAAATCTATTATAAGTTGTTTCTGGTTTATTAATTATAAAATTATACGGAAATCAAACACGTGTTCAAGCTATATTATAATATATAAAATAAAAGATAAGAAATTCTATTTTTAAAAAATAATCGCATCTATTTATTCTTAGCCATCATACAATATCGGTACAAATCACAGATTTTTGCCCAAATTATTAAATCTAATTTACATTTTTTATAATTTATTAACTTTATTTGGATTAACGACTTTCCCAGCGTCATTTAAAACTTTGCCTCGTTTTAGGGCTTCCTGCCGTCCAATTTCTCTAAGTTCAGCTCGCTTCGTTCGTCTCTCCTTACGTGTTTCCTCGCCATGGTAAAAATATTTAGCACGAAAATCCATTTCTTTTCGCTGGCCATTGTCATCATAGTCTTCAGCAGGATCATATTCCTTGATCTTTTCGTATGTTAGTAGACGACGTGAACTAAATCCGCTTAGCACTTGTTCCGAATTTGAGATGACTTTTAGACAAACATGGGACGGCAGTTTCTCCTCTACGTAATCGTCACGATAGACAGGAATCCAGGACACTAGGCGACCATTTAGTTTTAAATGTTTAGCGGAAAATATAAGGAGATCGTTGAATAATTCGTCTAAATTGTATGATGAAGTTGAAGGGAAATGAGGTACATCTTCTTTAGGTTCGATAGCATTTTTACGTTTCGATTTTGTCTCAATTTTTTCTGTTGCCTCGCGAATCCCATACGGTGGATCAGTTATAATACTATCTAGTTTAAAGTGTTCACTCCAAACTTCTAGTGAAAAATCGGATACAAGCACATCAACATATTGACTGGCACAGTTGTACTGATCAAAATTAGCCGCGACACATTCATCGTCTTCACGAACTTTTTGTGTTATTCGACTTGGTTTGGTTCGGCCATGCAACATTAGAAAATCAATATCGGTCCCCATTACAAATCCACCGAATTTTGCTGCAGCCACGAGTAGTGACCCGGTGCCAACGAATGGATCAAATACTAAATCACCCGGTTTGACTAGTCCTTGGTTAGCCATGAGTAATGAAAGTTGGGGATCCATTGAAGTATTTCCTATAAATTTACGTCTTTTAAGAGATAACTCATTGATAAGAGATCTTTGTCCATCTGCAATCCATCGCCCAAATAGCGTGTACATTGGATCTGTTGGAACTTCTAGTGGATTTGTCCCATAATATTCTATATACCACCAATTAGTATTCGGCGTCTTCAAATTAACACCGCCCTTTACAGGCAGATAATCGAACTCTTCAATCTTTGCTACTTTTTGAGACTGTGAAAAGTGTTTGTTGTATGTTTCCACCGTGATCTTAAAAGTATTATTCTCATCAAAATGGTTTGATATTTGATTAAAGTTGTCTTTAATATAATTGTTAAGATCGCCATGAAACTGTTGGAAATTTGTTGAGTGTGTCCAGTATTCCAAAACACATCGTAGCGTTACCGAACGAGAAGCAATGCTACGAGCTGATTCTTCATCCGGAAGTTCCACGAGTAGAAATGGTTCATGTTCTTGTAAATTTATGACATGTCTCATACAAATATTTTTTAATTTTAGAATTGATTCAATTTCCTGAAATAAATAAGCAAAATTAAAATACTAAAAACCAGCGATAAGTTTACATTAATATACCGCTTTACGAAATTCAACATGCTCCTGTGCAAACCATAAAATATATTTACGCCATGTCATTTTCGACCATTCAATTAACTATTTTCAACTTATTGATAAAATTATTTCTATTTTTATAAATAAAATTTTTATTTATTCATTTTGTAAACAAAACACCGAATATATACTACACGTGCTATTTTATGTGCTATTTATTTATGGATTGATTTACCAATCTTGACAGATATGAAAGCTTTTACTGTATAACAGTTCATAAATGTTAGTACTTTTCTTTCATTGCATAATTATAATTATTTTATATAATTATTTGTATATATATATATATATATATATATATATATATATATATATATATATATATATATATATATATATATATATATATATATTATATATATATTAATATATATATATAAGGCGGTTCTCCCTTAAAGGTTCTCTGTATCATTCGGTTCGGATCAGCACGCAAAACGTGTCCGAGCTAGCGTACTCGCTGTCCTTTGATTTCATGCACCATATCAGGAATTTGCATTAAATTCCTGATATCGTGATTGAAAAGAACTCGGTATGTGCCATCGACGTCTCGTTTTGGGCCATATATCACACGCATGATTCTTCTCTCGAATGTTAGAAGCCATCTTTCGTACTCATCCGTCTAGGTCCAACTCTCACATCTATACATAACAACGGGTCTGATCAACACTCTGTACAGTTTCAGCTTATCCGCATTTGCAAGATATTTTGATTTCAGAAGTGGACGTATAGGATACAAAGCCCGATTGCCAGCGGCAAGGCGGATCTTGATATCCTCGCCCACACTATTATCGTGAGTGATGAGATATCCAAGATACTTGAATCTCATCACTCCTTCAAACGTGTGGTTACCACTAAACCACTAATGAAATCAATTGCATCTTAGTCTCTCAAACCAGAGATTAGATATTTGGTTTTGGACTCGTTGATTTTGAGATCAACGAAAGCTGAAAACTGTTCCAGTGGAGCAAGTATCTTTTTCACTCCGTTGCCATTTAATCCAATCACACAGATATCATCTGCATAAGCAAGAAATTGATTGGATTGTCGGAATAAGATTTTGTCCTGAGGTGTTGCATTTTTACGAAGGATGTATTCCACATGATATTAAAAAGTATCGGGGACAGCGCATCTCCTTGTCGAACATCGGAATTGATTGAAAAAGTTCTCGATAGCCTGTTCTCAACTTTGACACAGCATTGTGACTGCATCACTGTCATTTTACAGAGATGTACATATTTTTTCGGTATTGCTAAATATTCAAGCGCATACCATAGTCATCTAGGAATACCTGATATACATCGCGAGATGTTTCGTAGTACTTGGAAAGAATCATCCACAGCGAAGGTCGAAAAGACAGTTCCACAAAGTTAGCCCAAATCAAAAGCTATGAATTAATGCAATCAACTACTGGTGAACGATTTTTCTTTAACTTCTGCATGGCCATTGTGAATTCCTCATAGGATGGATCCTCAATGAACATCTCTGCGGCGTGTATTTGAGGGTATTCAAATATAGCTTGTGATACACGTGGAACATTAAGTACATCAGAAAAATGTCCACGCCATGTATCGAGTATCGCATCGACGTCAACACAGAGGTTTCCATCCTGGTCTCGAATGGCAGTTGATCGAGATCTTAAGGTATGGGAATACTCATTATTAAATAAATCAAATTAAATTGTAATAAAGCTAGTTTTAATGTTTATAAAGCGCTTTTAAAAATTTAAAAAAATAGTTCGACACATTTTAACATTTTGCAATGAAAAATAGCCGCTATAATTCCATAACGCCACATTTGTGCCTCTTTTGAGAAAATTATAAATTTGGGATAATTTGATACCAAATTGTCCAGCGGGATTTTTTTTTATTACAAAAAAAAAAAAAAATATGCGTTAATTTTAACCAGGAGTGTATATATATATATATAAATATATATATATATATATATATATGTATATATATATATATATATATATATATATATATATATATATATATATACATATATATATATATATATATATATATATATATATATATATATATATATATATATATATATATATATATATATATATATATATTATATTATATATACCGCATGTCTATACCGGAAATTCAAATCGGAGACCAAACATTTTTATGGCAAAAAACAGACAGGCTAACCACTGTCTGTTTTTCCAAAAATATTTAAAAACAATATTTTTCGTTTTTATGGTTGATATCGATGAATATATCCATAATCAACATATAAGTACCATAAAGCACATTTCAATCGGTATCGTTCGTTAAATATTGATAGTTAAAGTATGGGAAAAAATGGCAAACAATAAGCGCAAAAAAATTCCTTTTTAATTCTGGTGTTAAAATATCTTATCTACCTGGCGGTTCTGTTCGTCATTCGACTCCAAGGAATTGTTGGTTATAAGATCGGTTCAATATTAAAACCTTCGAAGGTATTTAAACAACAGATTGCTACAAACAGAATTAAATTTACGAAAATGTTAAAAATTACTCTTCATAGAATGAATTAAATGATATTAGATTCTGGGAGAAATAACCTCGAGCATTATTGTTATCGTACTATGTTATGTAACATCTTGATTTAATCTATGACCTCCTGTTGGAGTGCAGAAATCATGTGCTAATCCATTTTCCATGTCAGTACTATTGAGCTATGCAATGTGCAGTTGGTTCTACGTGCCTTGGGTCACCAACGGTTTATTAGAATGAAGCAAACGTGTTAATTACATAAGGGTATTTTTACTGACTCGGTTAAAAAATTCATTTCCATCTAATAACGTGAAACAAATTGATATTCTACGTATGAATTTAACTATGTTAATGACCAAACCGAATATCGGTACTTTTTGACATTTTAATACTGATGGCACTTCGAATGGAGTTGCTTTCGTTGTTAAGTTTTTATTATGAAATGTGAAAATAAATTAATAAAATACCCAATAATTTAAAAGTATAGAAACTTTTAAAATTAGCGAAGTTAAATACACCACTTGTAGAAGTAGAAAAATAATAAAATAAAAAACAATTTTCAATTAATTTTATTAGTTTTTTTTGTATTTTTTGTTTGTTTTTAAACTTTTAAAAAATAATTTGTTTTAATTTTTACAATATAATATGTATAATAGAATTCTCATTTTATAATTATTTACAAATAAATTTACAATAATATATTTATTTATTGATATAATATACTCTCTTATAATTTTATACAAAAAGTTTTAAAAAATAATATAATTATATACTTTATTTATATACGATTTTATTTTTTGTTGTAATATTTTTTTAAACATTCTTGTGTTTTGTTTTATTATTTTTATGTATGTTAATAATTAACCGAAAAATTAATAAAACATTTTATAACATCATTTTTTTCTTATCACAGATTTAACCACAAAAATATTTTAATTATTAGGTAATAATCAATTAATTAATCAAATATATAAATTGAACGCAGAGAAAAATTAAATTAAAAACACATTTAAATTAGGTGAAGCATAAAAAAGGATAAGAAAATTTTTTTTGAATCAGATAATGTTTTTCCAAAAAACAAAAAATTGTTAAATTAAAGTTATAAAAAAAGAATCCTTTATGCACTCTATTAAAAAAAAGACGTTACGATTGGAATAAGTACGAGATAGATTATAAAACAATAATAATAAAATAAATTAAAGGAACACAACTAATAAACAATTTTTGACATATTTGTATCTCGTGCATTATTCGGCACCATTCTATTTGTGTTTAAAGTAATTATTTTGAATGAACACACAAAAATAATAAACATTATTAATTAAATAATAATAATAAGAGAACAATTAATTTTAAAATAAGCATATTCCTGAGTTGATTTGACATTTATTATACATATATATATATATATATATATATATATATATATATATATATATATATATATATATATATATATATATATATATATATATATATATATATATATACATATATATACATATATATATATATATATATATAAATATATATATATATATATATATATATATATATATATATATATATATATATATATATATATATATATATATATATATATATATTTATATATATAATATATATATATATATTTATATATATATATATATATATATATATATATATATATATATATATATATATATATATATATATATATATATATATATATATATATATAAATAGAAACAAAATAAAACTTTTATATAAATCAAAATAATTACTTTTATTTTTAATTAATTATAAACTTTAAACTTTACAAAATTATAATTATAAATTTATTTATTTCATAATAATGGCAATTGTTTTAATTTTTCTTCTAAAAAAAAACAAACGAAACATAAAGCGGAAAGTTTTTTAAAATTAACAAAGTCGACCATACGGTTTTTAATAAATATTTTTGTTTTGTGACGCCATTTTGTTCAGTAAGTAGAGTACACTTATATTTTGCTCATAGCAGTGTAGTTGGAATTTTATAAATAACAAAATTGTCGACTTAATATTTTATTAAGTTCTACTTAATATTTATTTAATTTTTTTTAATTACAGTAAATGCATTTTTGAATATTTTTATACATATTTTAACCTTTAATTTACCATCCATTTGTAATATTTTCTATTTTTGGACGCTGTAAACTTTTTATCAGTGCTGGACTAAAACACACATTAATATTAACTGGATGAAGGGGTGGGATTGAATTAAACGTTTTGTCAAGTAAATCTATTCCGGTTAGGTATGGTAGCAAGGCGTTATATTCGATATTAAGCGGTACATAAAATGTACCTTGTGCATGTAGCGCAAATATGGGCACAGAGAATGTATGTCCACCAGTAATTTTAGGATATTGTGGTTGAAGGCTATTGGTTAAAAGTTCACTTTTTATTTCCGTAATACCGTTTGTGGTTGGTTTTTCATCACAGCTGCTGCACTCGACCGAATCGGGCAACATTTTCTTTTTCTTTGGATTTATACTACTACAATCGTTACCATTCATTTGACTATTGTTTGAGGATTTTGATAAATTTTCGCCCACATGATGATCTCCATTATACGAACATATTCCATTTACCGGTGCATGATGATCTTCGTGCAAATGATTATCTTGCGAAAATCGTTGTTGAATATAATTCTTGTATTTGTAATTGTTGTTATTGTGCTCGATATCGGTAGAAGTTTCGGAGAATTTACGCATCCTCACCGTACGTAATACACTCTCGTGCAGATTTTGTTCTTGATGTGTTGACGATGCTCGCCCATTATCGACATCCATACAGTTTGTATCGATATGAATTATTGGCGCTGTTGATGTTATAACTGCTGCTTGTTGCGGTTGTGATCGGAAACTTAAATCTTTTACGTCATGATGATCAGCACTGTTACTGTGCTCGATATCAGACGGTACCATGTCACGTAATTGTGTGAGCGGTGCTGAATGTATATAGCCGTTTGGACTTTCACTTGATGCGCTGATATTATCGTTGTTAAGACGGGCTTTGTGAAAGTCTCCTGAAGAAAATAGAGAAATGAAAAGTAAATTAGTTTATTATGCCTAAATTTAGTCTATATGCCAATTTTTAAAATAAATTTATATCCAAAATATGGCTAGAATCAAAACTGAATATATATATATATATATATATATATATATATATATATATATATATATATATATATATATATATAATCCTAATCCACTTAAAAACAAGTGAGATAAGATAATGTTTAAATGTCAACTCATCTAATGTGACGTCTTCTTATCTCGATTGATGTCACAGTGGATCGTAATTTTATTATATTTTTTATATCTATATATATATATACTGACGCGAGCTAAATAACAAATTTTTAGTTTGATAATAAGTACTCGTTAAACATACGAATCGGTAAATGTATATAAATACAAAAAACACTATGCTTAACTCACCTTTCATTATTTCATTGCAATGTTCTTTTAAATGATCAACCATTTGATAGCAGACATCTTTCGAATAGCTGGACAACATAAATTTGCTTGCTTCTTGCAAACATTCTTGGTAGCCGAGACGATATTGTTCCGCTCGTATACTTTCTTTATTTGTGTACTCTTGGCTCTGTAAATGTTTCATATGCCGGATTGCCATCTCAATGATTTCGGTTTTTTCAACACGACCACGTCCCTTACGCAAATATTGTGGCGGTATTAAACGTGATAGATCAGCTAAACATGAGTTCATACGATCACGTCGTCGTTTCTCAATTATACGATGTGATAATGGATCTTGCTAAAAAAAAGGTAAAAACAAAAATGTTGTTGATTATATAAATTTGCTTATGTGTGAATATATAAATTAATAAATGGCTTAAAATGATAGAATTTTTGTATATTCATCTTTTGAATATACGTTATTCTCGCTTGATCTGGATAAGAACGGGTTTTTTCTTAACGTACGTTAAAATCGAATCACATGATTATACTGATGTTGTTTTAGTTTACAAATGGATCGCGATCCTTGTGTCTGGGATTTTCCAAAATTTCGACTAGTTTAACGTGCGGTCGCGACTATAAACTAGTTTATGTAATTTCATTGAGTATTTCGGTAAAATTTCGGCAATTTTCAAACTTCTGTTCAAAGTATATAGCACAAATAAAACTAATATGTTGGTTTGGACAACATTCTGTCGCCTAATTGTTTTATTGCCTATTTTTAATTAATTTTATTGTCTTGTCATTTTAATTTTATTAGTAAATATGTACAAGTATAGGTTATATGTAAATATGTACATAAATCGAGAAATGGTATTATTAGATAATAAATTAAATAAATAAAAAACAAACTCCGAATAACACTGGTTATTTGTTTATATACGAGGATATAAATGTATGTATATTCTGAGATATTTCATGATCGTGGATCTTTCTAATGTGATACGATCGTCTTCATGTTTACACAACTTATTATAGTAAAGTATACTTAAAAATAAGTGAAATAGAAGTAATTTGGTGCCTAAGAAATATTTCATACACGATCATAAACACCAGTTTTCCGATTTAACTTTGGATATAGTAATAATTATTTCCCATTATACCAAATCAGCAGACCTTTAGACTAGACAACAAGTTAAGACACCACTTCATTATAACACAGTGAGTCAACGAAGTTGATTTCCTACTTTGAAAACTTCATGCACTTATATTCTCTTATCTGTTTCGAATGATAATTGTTAAACAGAACCTTTTCGTGTACTTAAGCATAATAAACAAATTTACAGGATATGATAAGAAAATAAGTCGAAAATTGTGATGCAATCAACTGTTACTATAAAAATAAGACGCGTAGTATTTCAACAAAAGTGAGCGACAAACCATTATAATTTAATTGTTGGTTTTATCTTACACGACTTGCTGTCGTTATACGTCATTTTAACTATTGTCGCGATTAAGCTTCGGTTTATTCTACAAATAATGCTTTTTAATCATTTGGGTTGGTTGTAATATAAGGAAGCACAGATCTATGTATACGAGTCAAATCTCTGTATGTATCGATGGTTTATTAATTTGGTATTTATGTTGAACTTTGGATTTCAGCACAATCAACTATACTCACTTTGTTATCGACTATAGTTGTGTAGTATCATTTATTAGGTTGCAGCCAAGATAAGAGACTTATAGTGTTAAGGAAGTGATTATAGTTAAAAAGTGCACAATGAATGAAAACTTATCTGAATAAGTGTAAAGTGTTTTATAAATAGAGAATCCTTGCTATTTATGAGTGCCCTAATTACAACACTTATATACTTGATTCCAATTTCATCATACAAATTTCTTCATTTATACTAAAAATAAGTCTCATCTACATATACTTGTATAAACACCACACCCAACCGCACACAATTAATTATAGTGTAATAACTATAAAATTATAATATTATTCGCGTTTTGTTGGTGTCGCGCACAAATGCCTCTATGTACTAGATTATATACGTATTATACAAGTATAGGCAAACAAATCTAATAAATAATTTTCTAAACGAATTAAGAGGTCGAGTATAAGAAATGAAATTTATTTTATTATTCTATTAATCATGTAACTACTCATATATGTGAAGCTGTATGTATGAAATCATCTTTAAGAGTATATCACGCGAGTTTAATAATCTTAAATACGCGAATTGGAAAAAGAAAAAGCAACTGCCGTGAAGAAAACGTCAAGAAAATAAATAATTTTTTTATTTCGCTTTTCATAACTCTCCGCGAAATGATCGCATCAATAAATATTATATATAAATATTTAAATAAATAAACAAAAATAATATAATTTAGTTAACATATTAGATGCGAGATTAGTAACAACTAACCATATTTAGATAGCAGGGATATAATTCATTAACTGTAATCAATTTTAATTGTAGTTACGTATCTCTATATGCATAGGAGTATGTAGAGATCATTCTACATAGATTACATAACTTAATTTGTATGTACTCGCCTATATACGTAGATATACAAAAGGACAATACATAAATTGAAGAATCTATTTGTTTATATAAAACAATTGTATAGTGTATCTTGACATTGACAGATAAACAAATCAGTCAACGCGCTGATAAGCACATCACGATATTGATTGTGCAAGTCTGTTGGAATATAATCTTTAAACATGGGTTAACTTTTTTATAATGATCAAGCTTATCACTTAACATTTAGATCCATGTGGATTTAAACCTGTTAGCGGCGCGGCCAAATATTTTCATAAACAATTCTTTCACAATCTATACGAAATTTATATTTTCTTATCATCCAAAAACAATCAAGCTCGTGACTTATTTTTTTCATCGTGAAATTTTCTGTTCACATAGCGAAATGAATGTGATTGGAATTAATTTGTATAAATGCCATAATGACTTTTGTTTTGTTCTCGAAATGGTGACTAAATATGTGTATATGTTATATAGATAATGGAAAGTTGGATGAACGTGTGGAAATTCGACAAGGTTACGTAAACCATCAATTAGTTTGATTTGAACTCGAGAATGTGGAAAATTGTTAAATGTACACTGCAAGCAAAATTATTACAATATATAAATGGAGTTGTGCACGTTAGCAAAAAGTAGTTAAGAAATAATCAGCAAAATCGTGTCAGGGTGTGTATTGTGTGATTATAAAAATAACGACAACAATAAATACTCGTAAAATATAGTTGAAAATAAATATTTCCTATTTAATTGATATAAATATATGTACAGCACAAAAACCCCATAAAAATATTTAGTTCGAAAACGTGATGTTCCGTGCTATAATTATTGTATGTCTACATTTGTATATATGGTCCAATAATATATTTATTTGACAAGCACTTCTTCGTATACTATATAGAGAGTATAATGTTTGAATGTTTACAAGGGTTTTTACATGTAAAACACTTAAATAACATTTGCTGCATTCCTCAGTCCAAATGTCATTCATAAAAACTGGACCAATTTAGAAAAGCTGTTTTTGGAATACAAATGGAACAACGAGAATCTGATGATATACTCGTACTAACATTAGTTAATATGCAGTAAATAATATGACAAACCACTACATCCACAAAAAGTAACTGTTTGGTATGGTTTTTGATCTGGTGATCTGATTATTACTGGGAACGCTGTTACTGTGAACGGTGCTCGTTATCGAACGATGCTTATTAACTTTTTGTTCGACGAATTGAACCATATTGATGTGCAGAATATGTGGTTTCAACAGGACGGTGCACCAAGTCATACAGCAACAGAAACAATCAATCTGTTGAAATAGAAAAATTTGGTGATCGAATAATTTCTCGAAGAGAAACTGTTGATTGGTCTGGTGGTCTTAATTTTTGCCTGATAGATGTTCTTGGTTCACACTTTCGCTAATAGGTGCCACTGTTTCAGAATTACGAACAGGATGAATATATTGATACACTCTACGGCCTGGCCCAATTTCTTCAAAACGATCTATAAAAAGACCTTCAGAAGGCCCAGCCTGATATATATATATATATATATATATATATATATATATATATATATATATATATATATATATATATATATATATATATATGTATATATATATATATATATATATATATATATATATATATATATATATATATATATATATATATATAGACCTTATTAAACAATTATTGATTTTGGTTTTATTTACCGAAACAGCCGATAATCGATAAATTTATTTATGGAAATTGTTATCGAGTGTCTGGAGCGAACTATACATACACTGTTATTATTTCAACTGCATTATGTCTTTTTTCGTTTTATATTACTTTGTATTATATTAATAAAGTTATTGGCATCGAAAAGGAAGTCGCAAGAAACAAGAAATTGGACTTGGATATGTCTATTTCGAATTATAAAATCGATTTTTTTTTTATTTTCTGGTAAAAAAAAACAGAAAGGGGTTAGCTTATCTGTTTTTTTTGCCATTGAAAATTTTTGGTCTTCGATTCCAGTGAAATCCGGTGCAGACATGCGGAACCATTCAAAAATAAGCTGTGTGCAATCAGTTTCACAATTGTATTTGTTTGGCCTGTTTTTGGCGGTGTTTTCTTTGCCATTTTCTCGAACGATAAAATTCGAACTACAGTATATAGATTAATCCGCATGCAAATGTGAAATAATTTGAAACCACATAATCTCATGTGCGTTCATGTATATAAATATATTGATGATAATTATATACAAAATAAAAAACTAAAAAGCATACATGAAACGAGAGCCAAAATGTTAAATAGTTGACCGCAATTGAGAAACACGTGATAAAGATTTTATAATTTAGTTATGTGAGTAGAGTATATACATGTGTCTGTATACGAATGTGTATAATTTTTTTTTCCTTATTAAATTGTGAAATTATAACGAAAACAACTAAATAAAATATATTTATGCTGCTTTATGGTACCCAGGGTCATAATATTTATTTATACATAAATAGTGTGATTATATATATTATATGCGCGCGGGACTTGACACAAAGTTGTATAGTTGGTATACAGTCGCATATTTTGTTTAGAGGTTAGAATATTTAACGACGTTTCTCTAGTTCCCATCATTCATCACCAGGGTTGCATGATCAATGTCATTTTTTATAATGAGCGCACGTGATCATAATACATATATAATTATCGATGATCGACTGTATATATAATATGATATATTTTTATTTTATTTTAGTTTTTTTTTTAGGTCGGACGAAATAAAATAACAAACGTTTATAAATAATAGTGTGGCAAATACTCTATAAATAACATTATATACGTTATATGTAGTACACAGACAGCATTGAACTGTAATGCTTAGTACAGTTTTATATGTTGGTATAAATGAGTTGTGAAATAATAAAGCTCGTAAGCAACTTTCTGCGTATTTAATGTGTTACTTACTCTAGACGTTTTCCCTCGTCTACCAGGTGTATATTCCGCATCATCTTCGCTATATGCGGCGGCTGCTGTTGAAAAATTTAATCCGGTATCATTGCAATATGGAAATCCTGCTACAGCAGCCTCACTGTAAATAATAATAAAAATAGGATATGTCATTATAATATTACTTTCATAATATCGTTATTAATTTATTTGTATAAAGTCATGCATGTTTGATAAATCAAATGTCATCGCCCACATAAATGTGCGGGAATTAAATATTTTATAAAATATTTGCTGTGTATTTTGGTTTTGGTTTGAATAACTCACATGTAGTCTCGTTTCAAAGTCATTTATATCGATTTATATTAAACACGATAAAGAATTGTAACTGTATACTATGCGCGAGTCTACAAACACAATCCTGTGCAATCAACGTTTCACATAACCCCGAAATTAATTATATCATTTTGTATATTCAACTAATAGGTATAGTGCTATAATTGGTTTAATAGGGTAAGTATATGAAGACAAATTAATTAATGATATTGGAAACCATTTTAACATGACATATGACTAACAGTATAAAATGTTGACTGGTGAATATATTGTCATTTTTTTACCCGTTTCAATAAACGACGTGAAGTTGTTCATTCATGATTCACCTGCAGTAAGCTACGACAATTTCATTATATCATACTTTTTATCACTAAATGACCACCCTGTTTTACATCTTTTCCAGTGCCTGCGGTGAATTTGTGTACTAAACAAAATATTTATGATCTCACGTGACTTTTGTCACGTATTACAATATACTTCATGTAAATTACACATCGTTAATTAATTTTCTCTTTTTTTTTCGTTTAGTTCAAATGTAAACACACAAGTATGTATATATATAAAACACGTTAAAGGCTAATTACCTCACGATATAATATCGCGATGCATCACATGTTTTAAATTAAGCAAATTAAAAATCTTTTGAATTACCTTAACCTATAAAACGAAAATAATTTATACTGTTCTCTTCGTCTTGTATAATTTTCACATAATAATATATCCATTTAAAGTATTACGTATACGTACATTACAATCGATCGATACGTTCGTATATAATATGTTTATTTATGATCGATCAAAAAGTTGTTAAAAGTCACAAATGATTCGTAAATTATTATTTGAAACAACAACATCCCACGTCATAAAACAAATATCGGTATTTTAGATCGCGACCATCCTACAATAATGTATTTGATCGAAATTGATCGCAACATATAACCACATGTCTACATAATCGGAATTATATAGAGTTATGTAATCACTTCGTTTACCAGAGAGCCTAATATTACAAATTTACTAATTACACGCGCCATTTTATACAAAACGTGCGAGCTATATAGACGAATATCATTGAGATATTCAGTTTTAGACATTTTTGCATGCAGCAGACACTATTCCAAACTTTCGAAGGTTATTAAATTTACATTCCTCTATTCTTTGTTTGGCAACCGCAACATATCATTTCCGGATTGTAAATATTTTGTACGTATATGTGTACGAATAAACTACTACCTCATATTGTATATCGTATATATCAAAAACTACCGCGTGCAACCACAACTATATATATAAAAAGTAAGATATAAAAGTTTCAACCAACGACGATGAATTGTAACAACATTTTCTCTTGGTCATCAAGTTTCTTACCTATATAAGCATATTTTCTTTATTTATTTTCAATTTCTTACTCTATGCGAGTGTAACCATATTCATGGTCACGTGATTTTATATTTTTAATTTATATACATGAGAGAGCTCGCTCGTTTGTAAATTATTTCATATTGTTTTGATGAATCAACACGATTTTATTAGCTTTTGCGTTTGATAAAGTTCGGTTGCAAATTAGTAAGACAATTTTATTGTTTTATAATTTTTTTGGTTGGAAACCACTGCCATAGGGTATGCTTTTTTAAACAAATTCAAACTTAATATACAACCTATATGTATTAGACACGGGTAATTGTAATATTTATATTCAGTTTAACAAGAACCGATCTTAAAAATATATATATATATACAAATGATTTCATTTCTTTAGCAATTATAATTTTAATTACAAAATGAAATTATGTGGGGGAAGACTATATTTAACAGAATTGCAAAGAATATTGTATACATAGTTCTCGACACACTCTAACGTACTCAAATCATTATAAGTTGTTTTGTTAATGATTTTAGTTTCGGTATGAGGTGTTAAGTTCGACAAGACGATAAGTTGTACGTATACCATTTAAGCATAGCATAACATTTAAGTAACATTTTTACGGTTTTTACAGTACTGTATCTATACAATCTGACTCCATCGGTTTCGATTGCGAGCCAGCTTTTCATATTGTTGTAAACAATTAGAAGATGTCAGATCGTTATCTAAGAACTCGGTATGTGCTATCATCGTCGTTTTTTGTACCATATAACACATGCTTACTACATGCCTCGAATGTTAGAAGCCTCGTCTTATTCGTCAAGGTCCAACTCTTACATCCACACATATGACAACGGATCTGATCACCACTGTACAGTTACAGATTATCCAATTTGATTTTGAGACCAAATTGCAAAACTTCTCGATAGTCTGTTCTTTAACTTTGACACAGAATTGTGACTGCCTTATTTTTAAGTTACAAAGTGCAGATATATCGACTCCATTCATCAGATAAATATAGAAATGTGATATAGAACAAACTATACCGAATCAATAAGTCTGGGGAAAGTTTTGATCAAAACCTCGATCATCGGTTCAACTTTATCTGATATCACTGGTATAGTTTTATTAAAACGTACAATCGTGCCTAAAACATATTTTATTCCAACATAACAAGTTAATCTTTGTTGTATCATTTTGGATTAGTATTATCGACAACACAACTGGAATTATAATCATATTATATAGTTTGACGTCATATTAATTTAATATTATAAGATATAAAATCACGTTGATCAGATCACGATCAAAATCTAATAAAATATGTTATTTTATGTTCAAATGTTTGCGTATACATTTTATCGAGTTTTAAGTTTAATAAAATCATTAATTGTATTTGGATCGCCCACATTATGCGTTGATCGCGTATCAAAGATTTCTAGTTCCGCAACACCTTCCTGGTGTTACCCCGTATACTTGTGGATATATTTGTATATATGTACATATATATATATATATATATATATATATATATATATATATATATATATATATATATATATATATATATATATATCCATATATACATATTTATATTATATTACATATATGAGAGATTTAAACTTCTACACGTGTATAAAACGATCATCACTTTTATTTATTTATCACATGATCGCGTTTTTATTTATTTTATATTGTATATCACCGCACACAGAATATATACTTATAGATGTATATATACCTATAGGTGGTGTGGAATATATATACTTGGAATATGTGCTTGTTATTTTTAAAATTACAAAATAAAAAATATAAATTCGCGTGTCTACACTTAAAATACAAAATGTTGTTGTGTTTTCCATTATGTTATTGTATATAAATTAATAGACAAGTGTACTATATGTATACGTGCACGAATATTATAATTAGGTATCAATTCATTACGGTCATTGATATTAGAAAATATTGAAGTCCGGTATCGCTGTCATAGCCAGCTTTCATATATACTTATATTAATTTAGGTTATCGTTTTTCTTCAATAAAATTCTAAAAGTTATTCTATCGAAATGCGTCACAGTATTTAATAAGCCAAGAATTTAGTAGTTTATAATAACCTTTTATGGTGATAAAACACAAAGTCTTTATATCAAATAAATTTAAACACAGCAGATCAGACATGAGTTTATGGAATTTCCTGAATTAATTATAAAATATATCGAGCGCGCGAATAACCAATTTATAAATACGTGTACATACATACATTTACATATACATATGTATATGAATGGTAATTTACATATTTCGCTATGTCTTATGTGTGTTGAGTTTTTTTATCTGGAAGGTGCAGCTTAAATAATAATGTTGATTTGAGATTTGTTTTGGTCTCTACTTATTTTATTTCTTTTTGATGCAGTAACACATGCCAAACAACACGTTTCAGGCAAACACCCAAAACTCGTTTATATATATTATTTATATATCCGTCTATATATATTGCTACCGGGATGTTTCTAAAGTTTTTGTGGCACACATTCCAAAGAAAAAGAGTTATACACACTGCCAACGAAATTTCAACATCAACTCTTTTGTACTTTATTTTTAGTTTGTGTTAATAGGTGGCCTAATTTCAATTATCAGCTTAATATTGATTATTGATCTTAACAAATAATTGCTATGCAGTAAATATACGGATTTTGAATAACAAAAATATTTACAAATCCGAGTGTAATTTATTCAATATTTACCGAGTATTTTGAGTAGTTCCTATTTTCCTATGAGTTTCAGTATCTTCATATTTACTCCATGTCTAAAAGAAAGGTACATAAATGTGTTCTTTTAAAAAGAGGATTTCATCTTAGTGCATTTCCAACACCTATTCAAGAAAGCTACAGTACGATTCTTACGATGCATACTAATATCTTCTATTGAGTTAGTGTTTTATGAATCTTTTATAAATAAAGGCTATGGAAGGTTGGAATGAATTCCATTTTATACATTTTTTTAACTTTCGCTTTTACGTCAATCAAGACAGGTAAACACATTACACTATCGATTTATAAAATATTCGACCTTCAATTTAACGATCTCAATAGTTTATTTCATCCGCACATATAATTATGACGACAAGGCCAGAATAGGCTATTGCATGCGCAAATAAATTATTCATATCACCAAATTCTATGGTATATACGATATAAGAAAAACGTTAAGCATTTAGCACAGACGTGCGCCATCATCGTATAATTTATATAAAAGTAAGTGTCCCATTATTATTCTATTAACTAGTTCTGAAGCATAAAGATCGCGTGCTTCTATATACAAAATATAAAGAAAATTTGTATGAATAATTAAAAAGCACAGTTACAAGTTGTATTAATACCGCAAAAAATACTTTATCAAGGACGTATGTATGCCATATAGGTACATACATAGTGTACGTAATACAATGTATATATGCAGTTAAATACTTTATTTATAAACACAAAGTACAAATTGAAAACATAATTATATATTTTGCTTATTTTAAAGGTTATTAGACTTTGTCTCATTTCTTACACTGAGAAAAATTTGAGTTTTCATTTCAAAGGAATCAATCCTTTAGAAAATTATTCTTTGTTTTTAAGAAAATTTACGTGAAAGTATCATTTGTTTCAAAAGAAAAAAAATCTTTGTTATCGAATGTTAAATAAACGGAGTTGAATGGAAGGTGAAATGTATAAAATCCTTAGATTTTAAGAATATATACTTTGCTTCAAAACAAATTTTTCTAGATATTATGATTATTTAATATTAAAGATTTTGCGTTCTTTAAATAAAAGGATCTCAACCTTAAAAGAAAAGTATATATGCTCTGTCAAAATCGTGAATATTTTAAACTAAAGTTTTAAGGCTTTGTTGCCAATGTTTTGATTATTTGTTTATGCAATTCTTCTGTGAAGAATGTGATTTTATTTAATGTCGTACCGCGCAAGCAGTGGGTTGATTATTTTAATTTAAAGTGAAATTTAATAAATAGTAAAATATAATAAAAAGAAATTTGGAGTGTAATCTATATTTGGGATAGTTTGATGTAAGTATACTCGTATTACATTAGTTTTTGTGTTAATTGTTTAAAAAAAATAATTCCATATCAAACAACTATTTGACTGAAGGATAAATAACAGAATTTTGTTTTTATTTTTATAACTAACTAACAAAATTGCATCTAATTTCTCTTTTATCTATGAACGTGCGTTGCATCCGATCACGAGTATGACATTGTGGAAACTTTGCAAACAACCATCACTGGTTTTGTTCACTGAGTTTCAGGTAAGCATAATTTTAAATATAAACTAAATTTATTTGCTTAAAGTTTATGCTATGGTACATTGTTTTTATAATAAATTATTGGAACGCAGGATAAATATTACTTTCCTCGTACGAGCCAGAAGAAACCATCGGGAAAGCTGTACGATCGCTACAGTAACATGTGGTAGGTATACAACGTTTTTTAAACATTCCCATTTAAATTCAACAACCAGCAAAATTTAAACCCGTCTACTCCCGATTTTATTCCCAGTGGTAATTTTTTTAAATAACTTAATATATTATGTTATGCATATGTGTTTTATATATTTTCAGATTATTTTCAAACAAACAAACAATGACTGAAAATAAATTTCAAACCTTAGCCATTAATATGTGATTAATGGAAAAAAACGTCAAGTGATTGGACTTCAGCATTTAAATCATCATCAAATACGAATATTTTCGAGTTTACAATTATTTTAAGTATTATCTAAATCAAAGATAATAAGATAATAATAATACAAACTTATGAGAGGAATTTTTCATCTATTTAAAAATGTATTGATTTTAAATATTATTTTTGATATTTCATAATAAAGAATTTTAAAATATAACAATTTTGTTTTATTAAAATTTAAATTTATTAAAAATTTAAATGTATGTTTTGAAACAAATATTAAGATCCTTTGAAACAAAGCCTAAATAAATGTTATTTTTAAAAGTTTTCTGTCTTTGAGCTAAAAGAGATATATTTTTCAAAGAAAAGTTCAAAATGTTTTAAATTAAAGTTCGATAATCTTTAAATCAAAATCTTCTGTGCATTAAACCAAAATATGACAATTCTTTGATTTAAATAATTTATGTTTTCAATAACCTTCTGAAGAAAAGAAAAAGTCCTTTATTATTACTTCTTAATAGTTTATTCCAAATGATAAAAAAAACTTTGATTTAAACTTTTCGAATTGTTTAAGTTAAAACTAAAAAAGTTTTGCGCAAAATCTATAGGCAAAAATTCTTTAAGTTAAAGAAGAATCCTTTGTTTTTAAGATACAATTTTTCTCAGTGTAGTATAGTTTGTGCTGCTTTGAAATCTTTAATGAAAAGAAAATACATAAAATTATGTGTACGAGAAAACACTACACACGAACCAAACAATGTGTATGTACATAAATAAAAAAACAAATAAAATGTTCAATATTTATGTGTTGATCATGATGATCGCGATCATGATGGAAAAAAGCAAGTTAGCAACAAGCGCGAATTTCTTATTTCTATTTAGTTTTACTGTAATAATTTTTTATTATTTACAAAATGTGGCACGAGTTTTAATTTATTTTTAGTATACATGATGCGTGCTACTATCGTTAAGGCCTCCATGTATTAGGGAAAAAAATATAATGTAGAAGTACACAGTACCCGTATACTATAAAGTAAGTAGGCCTTGAGTTATTTAGTTTTTTTCTACAAACAATGACTGACACGTTTTAATCACGCGAGACTACTATATTATATTGTTGGAGGCAAAACAAAAATTTTTTTTCATACATATATCGCATGCTCACACTTGACCTGTCACATTGTCCCACATGGGATAGTCTAGTTCACGAGTAATAATTTTTTAAATCACGTGGTTTAATCAATTGTTTCGTCGTTTGTAATTGGTAATTATAGTTCTCATTTTATTATTTATGTACCTGAATCATAAGATTTGTATTATGTTAAAATTAATCATTAAAGTATTAATGACAACAAAACAAATGATTATTACCATCAAGTATAATTTTTTGAACAAAATGGCGCAACTCAGCTGTCATATATATTGTATTAAATTAACATGACAAATGGGTGACATAAATAAATTATGTATATCGTGTATATATACAAAACTATTAATTATGAAAAAATAATTTTATTTAATTGTGTTTATTACTTAACAAACATATTATAATGTAAAGATTTCAATTGAATTGTTTTTGTGTACAAAGTTCATGTTTTACTGTTGGTATGATAAATCTAGTTGGCAAAAGCTTAACCTAATTATGTATGTTGTATATTGTTTAAAAAATTTATTTGGCACACAAATTTTATGATTGCACGAATAGAATTGTTTTGTGATTTAAATTAAATTAAAGAAACTAAATAAATTCTTTTTGTGGTGACAATTAGGCGCCACGACCCATTTGAAATCGAAACGGTATGAAATTTGTTTGACCTTGTTATTTTAAAACATTATCGTGTAAATTGTGTACTTTATACGAATAATGCATTAATTGATGGGCAAAAACTTCTTAGGAATAAGTTGATGATAGAGTCACACAAATATATAGTAACCATTGTCTTATATAAAATACTTGCATATATTTAAACTTTACGCGTTGTCGATCGCTAATTTTCCGCGTCATGAAATAGTTTACTGAAGGAAAAATTGAAATAAATCGTTTTATCCTTCAAATGGGTTTGTACTCGTTTTAAGATATGGACGTAATATAGTACACATGTCTAGAATATGTGACTACAGACTTTATAAACGTGTCATTATTGACAAGATTGTCTTTATTTAAACGATCACAATTATTTTTTCACGTGTCATGAAACATTGTCTATGTACCAAATAGGTGCTTAAAGATTGATATCCCTTAGGCCAAATTAACACAGGCGTCATTGTTTAGAAATAAGACTAAATATCAGTATATACATATTTATATAATATAACACATTATGATAACTGTTATCAGATTCAATTGTTTTCTACATTTTTTTATTAAATTATATTTTTGGAATATTGTGTTTTGTATACATAGTTGTGGTTTATTCGATATATGTAGTTATATGTGATCATATGTTAATCACATGTTTGATTATTATATTTGTGCAAAAATGGCGGCAGTATATTCTCGCAGTTACCAGCTAATTAAATGAATAATAAATTTTTTTTCGCACGTGTAACTCTTTATCGAAGCTTAAAAACATGTATTTTTTAACGTATTTTACGATCACATGCACACGTGATTGTAAATTATACATTTTGTGTTGTGTAAGGGGAGTACTTGATAAGATTGAGAAAACAATGTACATTAATTAATTGAGGTCGATAATCGTATTTGCTGTGTTTGCAATATTATCATTAGGTCATTGACACATGTACGTTTAGAATATTTAGTGTGACGGAAGTTGATCATTAATTTTATAGCCACGTGTGTGCGATAATTTTCTGTCTGTTATATGTACAACTACATATATATTTATTTTACAATATGGCGACTGATAATATTTTGAATAATTTTGATGACTAAATTCGAATTATTTTTACAAATTTTGACGTCAGTTGTTAAATAAAAGTACTTATGTACTATATAAATCGATGCTTGAATAATTACCATTTAAAACTAAGTAATTTCCTCTATTTAATTAATACAGTGTACATAATAGCAACTACCTACGACCAATTATAATCCGCGCGCTCGATACATAAACTTCCTTGAACTTATTAAATAACTGAAACTCTATACCGTATAGTATGTATATGTCCTCGAATTATATACAATTTTGCATTCACACGATAAAATAATTATTTATTATTTATTTAACAAAAACAATATATAATTATAAAGTATTTTTTTACATTTCGTGTTATAAGTGTTAAGAAACTGTATTGTACTTGAAACCTTTTTTTTGTAAAATTATATTTTTGCAACGAGCCAACTATAATACATTTATACTTAAGACATAAATGAAATGACATTGAGATTTGTCTTATCGGTCATTAATGAACTATCAACACGATGTTTTTATTTATGTACAGACCAGTATATATAAAATTTTCTAAATTTAAAGTTTTCGTCATGAACGCACATCGTAATACAAGTTACGAAATGAATTCGATTTGACATATAACTTATGTATATGTTTTTTGTACTTTGTATCGTCGTTGAATAGGCAGGCCAAGTGCCAAAATAAAAATCGTATAAATATTTTGTGAATGTAGGTAATAACGAGAATGATAAAAATCTTGGTTGTGCCACACTAATTAAGATCATAGAAAATTGTATGAGAACGTTGATGGCTTCAAATATTAAAGTCAATAATCTTGATTATAGTTTCTATATGTTCAGTGGTAGTATCAGTCGATTATACAGCTGTAAAGATTATAGTGCTGATCGTGTCCGCAGGTCATAATTCCCAAAACAGGTAAGCTTTAAAATGATCTGTATGAATAAGAGTCCGTGTCATAAGATTACGAAAATATTATGAAGGTATACCAGTCCAAAAATATTATCATTTGTGGTTTAGGTATCTATCGTTTTGTTTTATACATCGAGTGTATATTAGTGAAGATTAAACATTCTGTAATTAAAATACCAGGAAATTTGTGTTTATTCAATCAATATAATATTGAATTCACACGTAAGCCAGTAATATACCGGCCACTCGGTTTTAATTATCCACAGACTGACTCAACTCTGACGTGATTTAGCACAAAAGTTTTGCATAACTTTTTTGAATAAAAATTCCAGCAATATACTTTTTGGGTCAAATGTATTTAAGTGGACGAATGCGGTGTAATTTAAATCAATAAGCTAAAATCTAAATCTATCAATACAACCATAAAGCTATGTTATATTATCTCCATATAGCAACCTTCAAAAAACCTTTTAGACTAGAAAGATTTTTTTAAATTTTATATTAAAATCTAATCTTATATAAAGTTGATAGATAAACGACACAATATGAACGAATATGTGTAGACGTTTATTATGTACATGTGAACTATTATAAAGTCGAAATTTGTTTATCGACATTCAACGAAACTGTGTTGTTATTATCAATATATATATACATATATATATATATATATATATATATATATATATATATATATATATATATATATATATATATATATATATATATATATATATATATATATATATATATATACATACATAAGAGTAGTCATAAGTATGCGATAAGCTTGTCTAGCAAGTAAGTACATATTTATATGTAGTTGAAATCAAGTTGGAAACAATACGACAATTTTGTAAATTAATATTTTCAAATCCATACGATTTAATTTGAACACGAAAATATTTTAAAATATTCACAACTTTGTATAAACACAATAATAATAAATTGGCGATCGCACAAAATACTCAATATTTTATAATTGATCAAGGTGATCTTAATCAATGTTTGCAAATAAATAAAACGTGATCTACATATCTAATTAGCGTTTTATTTCGGTTTTTACCTATACTATTATACTGTACGCTAATTGATCGTGTCAATCATCTATTGTTTAGATGATCTGCGATCAATTTGTCGTAAATTATTTTAACTATATGCTATGTGACTATAATCGCACTCGTCGTTAATATTACACATACGATGGATATTGTTACTGTAATTAATTGATCATATTGTAAATTATTTCTTGTAAAATTATCATTTAATGCTCGCTTTAGTCACGTTATTGTACTATTTGATCATCAAAATATATTTTTATATACGTAATGTACATATATATGTATGTATAAATATAAATACAATATGTGTCTAAAAATATAACTTATAATAATAATAATATTTGGAAAAATTTGAAGTTTTGCCAAGTTTCAAAAAAACAAAAAAAATTGTAAAAACGTTTATACGATCATTGCTAATATTTGTAATATATATATATATATATATATATATATATATATATATATATATATATATATATATATATATATATATATATATATATATATATATATATATATATATATATATATATATATATATATTTCTAAAAATAGTATGTTCTATCATTTATACATATAGTGAATAGTTTTTGCTTTCGAGATCATAACGTTAAGTCTGTACACTATAAAATCCATTTAATAGTGATGACATACGCGTACATGATGAACACACATTCTGTTGCATGCATGCAAACCAAAAAAATAAGTCGTTTTCTTAGCAAAAAATAAATAAATAAAATATTCGCAATCGTTAAATGTTATATTTTATAATTAAAATCGTTTTTATTTATACTATTTGATCGTGTTTTTTTTTATAATTTCAAACTAAAATTAAAATCCACCAAAAATATGATAAGATAACCAAATAGAATATATTTTGTGCGAAACGAACAAACAATTGGAATCCATTTTTAATTTTTTTATTTGTGTGCATTATTAAAAAATTGTGACATGTGATCGTTCACGTGACGATCGCGAATACAAATAAAAAGTTATTTGGTTGTTTGATTACACATATTGTTGGTGATTAATTTTTATTGGTATAAAAATGGAAAAACCGATAGCAAATTTAATTTATTGGGAAGTTAAATTTTAAATATTTCGTTGAATTTAGGTATACAGTGCTGGGAAAAAAAAAATTGGGCAAACAAATTTATTGCAAATTGGAGTCTTTTTTTGCTAAAATTACAAAACTTTTGAAAGCAATTTGTTTATTGTTTCATTTTAAATACATGTATGACGTAATTTTTTGAAAAAAAAAATTGACCTGCGATTTAGGGTTTGACTCTCCAATCAAGACTCCAATTTGCAATAAATTTGTTTGCCCAATTTTTTTTCCCAGCACTGTATGTTGTGTTTCTTTCAGAATAAGATTGATAATTTATACACCAGTTTTACATATTATATAATTTTGACAAGTTTAAAGACAAAGTATTAATTATCAAAGCTATCTTCCAGCCAAATTTGTATAACAAACAGAAATTTAACAGGCGTGATAGAACAACGTCTGTTCGAGACAGTTTTATCAGCAAAATTGAGCTTCCAGAAAATTAAATCGGTTTGGCTGTCTGTGCAGTTTACCCCGTTCGAGACAACAACTACTTATAAATTTGTAGTTTCAATGATGAAATTGATACAATAATTGTTATCTCAATATCAATATAGATCTTTGCATATAATATGTTCTAAGAATTTTTGCAATGTTTGGTGACCCAAAAACCGTCTACTTCAATTAAAATATTTATCATCATTATTGAACATTTGCCAATCAAACAGGTGAGTTCACAATTTGCCAATCAAAAAGGGTAGTCCGTTACTAGCAGATATATTTGAAAGTATTATGATAAGTATATATAGCTAGATATATATATATATATATATATATATATATATATATATATATATATATATATATATATATATATATATGTATATGTATGTATATATATATATATATATATATATATATATATATATATATATATATATATATATATATAAATATAATCGTATTTCTAGAGGTTTGTGTACAAGAATAAAAACGTACGATTTACATGTGTTAAAAAACGTGTTCAATTAAACTTATTCAATCAATTTATTAATTAATTAATCATATATAAGTATATAACAGTGAATAATTTTTGTTTCGCGCAATATTATTATAATGTACGAGTATGTACCTTTACAAAGCTGTTATGGTTATTCGTATATAAGAGAGAATTATATGATAATTAATTTAATTAACATTTTTTACAAATAATTTAAATGTAGATTGCAATCGCATGCTGCGCGATTTTATTTTTTATTATTTATGACGCCTACAAACTTTGTATAATTAATTTATGGTAATAGGATAATATATATGGTTGAAAAAGCACGTGTCATTGTACATCCAGATTTGCGTCAGTGAAATTCCGAACTTTACTTAAGTATCAAGAAACAAGTGATGGACTTCACGTTTTTACGCTGTACAAACGTGCTTGCAATTCTTTTGTTATACACGTGATACCTATAGTTTATAGTTTGTAAGTCGTTCATAGAATTATAAGACACATTTAATTGTGCGTATAATGAAGAAATCGCGTTTAAATTTCCATTTAATGTCAAATACATTTACATATTATATATTTTAAAATATGCAACATTAAAACTAATTAAAAAACAAAAAATTAATTTACAAAAGTAGCTAATGCACTCGTAAATTAAAAAAAATTACTAACCATAAAAAAGAAAGTGAATTGTTGTATAATCTTGACGGACATCACATACGATATATACATACTCGTACTTTGCGCTTTATATGTACTCGTAAGGCAAAATATCATGAATGCAATTTATTTTCGTTTATTACGCGATTTAGTATATTTGAATATCAAGAGTAGATTAAAACAAGAAATACTGTGTATGTTTGGTTGTTTACAGTAAAGTACTTTAGAAGAGCACATTCACGTTTAAATTTAATTAAATATACCAAAATATTTTGTTTGCGTTAATACTTTCGGATTTCAATTAGCGCAGCTAATTTTTCTGCTAAGTAAATTATATTTAATTGTAAGTGATCACACCAAACTAACGATTAATGTACGATCGTGTTATAGTTAATTTTGAGTCTGTGTTTATAGATTCCACTTATAATTAAAGATTATTCGTTTATGAGCAAACCAAACTTTATGCTTTTTTCAACTATTTAATAGTTTATTGTTGAGTTTACTGATATACAATAACCACAAAACGAAATAAATATGTTTCCGATGAATATGTATATGACGTCCGACCTTCGTAATTAACCCCTACATGCACTCCAAATTAATTTTACTATACAAACTTTCATCGTACGCAATTACCAAACTGACTCTCAATGTCAACACCATAAAATAGTTTCCGACTACTCCTTAATCCAAGTGAACAAAAAACTCATTAATATTTCGACTACTTCTCAATTCTATAATCCGTACCAAACGAATTAATCTATACAAAAATAACCATTGAATCGAAATTTCGTGTTGTATAAGATACAAAAAAATATTTTTCGAGTTGTTGTGATTGACCTTCAAAAACCTTACTCACTAACAAAATCTAAACACATTCATATAAAATAACAAATATCATACGTCGGGGCGCGCAATATGAGTAAGAACGTTCAAGAATAAATAGACACGTAAGGCGCGCGGCGCGCACGTAAAAACAATTTCTCAATTTTTCATTCAACGATTTTGTTTTATTCTATAATAACAATCAATCGATATTTACTCATATACTTGTACTCGTGGTATATATATATGTTCTGCACATATTATATATATAAACAAAATATCAACTTTCACATTTTCATACATGTGCCAGCGAGACAAACATAACATTGTCATTCGTCATTATTACAAAAACTATTATAGATTGACATCATTCATATCGAGTAGAATTTTCATTTCATAAAACTACATGTTTAATAGTATCAGAAAAAAATTTGTACAGTCTGGCAAACCTAACACAAAATTATTTTTCCCATCTATTTTTAGCGATCATTTTGATCTCGATAAATTTTATTTTTTATGTACATACAACAATATCCACCACCACCACAAAAACAAATGAGAAATTTTTCATTTTTGAAAAGTTTTGATCTTACAATACAACTTGCGATCACGTTTTTAATGAAAGACAAACCAACAAAACAACGCTCACCCTTGAAGATATGTGTGTTGCACACACATTTTTTTTGATATAATGTCTCGAGCCAACGAGTGTTATTGCAACCTAGATTTGTAAAATTGTTGTTGGAGATATTGCATAAAGAGTTAATGATTTTATAAAATGGTGATCATCACTATATAGTATTTTGTTTGTTGATGATCTTGTTATATTTAAAACGATGATTTTGGAGGGTAATATATACTCGTCGTTATAATTGAACGCAGTTCGGTAACCGGAGGATTAATTATTATACGATCACATTAAACATAAATTTATTAAAATAATAAATTTTCTCCATCTTTTGCATAATTTTACTTCATCGAGCACGAACTAATGGCCTCCACAAAACTATTTATAACATTTATGTATTATTTATTTAGAAAAGGGGTTACGCAAACAACACTTAAAAAGTTGATCTCATCTTAATTTAATCATGATCTTATTTTATAAATTAAGCATATAATAAATTATTCACTAAATTATATGCTAAATTTGAATCTTAATAGGACACACGCATGAATCAGTTTTTATGTATAAGATATTTAAGATCAAATTTGAGACTAACTTGTGATATGGCCAGCTTTGAAAAATAAATTTAAAATTGAAATCATTAGACCCCGATTGTGGTCTAAGAATGAGTGATATACTTATTTGAAAAGTGACTGCCATCTATCGGTTAGACTAGTAGTAATTTTACGCCAACCTATATGGTTTTCGACTGTCATTTTAATTGAATATTTCACCAGTTGGTCAGTAGAAGTTGATTAACATTATAATTTTTTTTACATTTCAGATTTATTTATACACTTTTGATTCGATAAACAAATTGAATGAATCGACTAGCTAACAGTGAGTTGTAACATATATTTTTGCGTTAAAAATCAATATATGTACACATTATGTACTGATCAAATAACACAAATAATAGTTATAATACTGTATTTGTACCAGATAACATTCGCTATAATCACGTTTAAAAATGTGTGATTTTCATATAACATCAGGTGATTTGAAAAAGTCACACCTTAAGTTTTGTGCGAGATACTGAAGCATGTAGTGTTTAGTTATACAATCTGATATAAGAATATCATGCGCAACAACATGTGAGATAGTATACATACAAGAGTATATACCTATATTTAAAGGAAAAATGAGTTTCCACACTCAATATAAAATACGTTTGGAAAACACAATCTCAATTTACTTTTAACCATGTTTATATATATATATATATATATATATATATATATATATATATATATAATGTGCTTGTATGTATGTGTGTGTCTATCTTTCTATATAAAGACGAAAAACTAAACGCAAAATGAAAATAAAGAACTTTTTTTTTGAGGAAAATAACCTAAAATGTCATAATTAACCTTGACAAAGGGCAATTAACTTTAATATAATATGATTTACCTTTCATATTTAACCGGATGTGGAGCATGTCCATTTGTTTCCCAATACTGTTCCATCATTATAATATCCCTTTGATGTTGATTCTTGTTCAATTGCTTGATTTTATCCTTGTGAATTTGATCTATTTTCGACAAGAGATCAATATTTCCGTTAATTTTCATTCAAATCGAATGTAATTTTCACGCACGCTAAATTTTTCTTTAATTTTTTTTATAATTACTGTGAAAAATTAAAAACTTTTTAATTTTTTCTTTTTAAAAGCTTTTTCGCACACTTTTATGTAGAAAAAATTACAATTGCACGGGCGTTTCGGGTGGGAAAAAACAAAATCTATGTTTCTTAATAATTTTTTTACAAAAGCATATGTCAATTTTACTTTCTCGGTTTTGTATTATTAATTTAGCTCAAAATATTTTTTTATCGAAAAAAAAAATATTTAAAAAAAAATTTTCATTTATTTTCCATTTAAAAATCGTAAATTCAAATTGTACACTTTTGATAGAGTGAACTTAATATAATATTCCAAACGGAACAGTAATGTGTGTATCGTGGCTTCCGGAAAAATATTATAATACGGCTTTTATGATTAGAGTTTATTAATATTGATGTACACATGTAATTAGTTAAGTAATTAATTTTCTTAATTAAAATACGAACGGTAATTAAAATTAATAAACAACTTTTTCAAAATCCTTAAGTTTTTTTGCTGTAATTCTGTATCACTGTTTATATTTCGATTGAAATATAAGCAAATTTGCACCGAACACTTGTAAGACAAAAACAAATTATAATTTCACTTCACACTTGTAATTTTCACTTGTACAATATATAATATAACAAAACTTTACTTAATTATATATTCCATGCACCAATTTATAAAAAACTTAAACATTGAGATTAAATAATTAACAAATGTGATTTTCCAAATAGATTTTCACTTTTCGTTGAAATTTTTTTGTGTGCCTCTTTTTATTAGTATTTTAGTTGTTTGAGTTTGATGAAAAGTCAAAAGGTTATCACCTTTTTTTACTTTTTGTTGTTGTTATGTGTACGACGACTGTATATAAATGTATAACGAACAGAGCTTTTTGTGATTTTTCCACTCTCTATGATTTGTGCAAAAGTCAAATGGACGAGAAACTTTTCTCTTTTATGTTGTGGAATTGCAAAAGTTTGTCACTGCTTCTTTTATTCTGTTGAAGATTATCCTCAAATTGATAGGTATTGCTAATTTGTCAATATATTATCACTTTACTGTGTATAAATTTTATTGATAATTTTTTTTTTTAATTAAATTTTTCACTTAATTTTCATACAACTGAATGAACGAATGAATGAATTTAAACTGAAAGTTGTGGAATTCAATTTAATATAATTTTTATTTTATTTTATTTTTTAATTTTGTGTGCGTGTTTAAGAAAAAGAGAAAAGAGAATACAATCTCAAACCCATATGTATATGACAAAACACAATTGTGGCGCTTGTGTATTATGACGTAGTATGTCGAGTTGTTGATGTATTTTGTTTTGAGTGTGAAGCGTTGAGATTGTGTGAGGGAATTTATTTTAAAAGATCAAATAATTGACAGTGGTAAAATTAATACTTTTATTTCATCGTGAAAATGATAAGCGAATATGATTGGAAAAACTTTTATGTTAATGATATACTTTTAAAAGCACTCGTTGGTGAATGCTAAACTAAGCTTAATGTAGAGCTCATAATTTTGAAATGTTTATAAATTAATAAAGAGATTGGCAAAATGTTTGCTAAATGTTACTGGTATCATCAAATTGTGTTTAAAAAAAATTAACAAATTAAGTATATACTTAAAGATGGTTAAAGTACAAGTATATTTTAATATAAAGATAACTGACAATATTTATTAAGATATATACATATATTTTAGAATCAGCATCGTGCTTTTTTATAGCTACGATCAAAAAGATCTCTCCCAACCTGGTAGTTTTGTAGACGGTCGATGATGCATCAAGATAATCAATACATTCTTCGATTAATTTTAAATTAATTTTCAACCTTAAGTCTACGATTATTTCAATGTCTTTAAGATAACTTCATATCAACATTTTGGACAGTTGAGTTATTATTGATAAGATAAAATGTACTTTATTGGTAAGTTAATTAATTTTAAGCGGAAGTTTAAGATAAAATGAATTTTATGATTAAGAATATACGTGAGTATAACGATCGTGCTAAGTATCTGTCATTTCATTTTTTAAAATTCGATCATATATTTATATAATGAGTTAAATAATTTGTTCACGTGATTTGTTACCTTTCTGGTGCCATAACTATAGCTAGTATATCATTTGTTGTTTGATTGAGACTAGAAACGTGTCATTTTAATCACAACCACTTATATTTAAAAACTCAATACTTACCATATCGAAACACTTACAGGATTATTATCTGGGTAGATTATCATGGAATGGTTATGCAAGAAATTAGAAATCATTGTGTAAAAACAACAAACACCATAAAGTTCATTGACGAATTATAGGTGAGACGTGGAGGTGTACTCAAAATTAATATGTGGTATAAAATTATAGATACGAACCAACAAATAATTTTAACTCGTACTAACAAATATATTATTTCAAAACAATACAAGCGTAAATTTTCCATTTTCAATTCGAACATTACCACAATAATAATATGTATATATGTATTGGGTTTCTCCATTAAATAAATCATGAATGAATACATGTGAAACAACTACCCAACTAAAATAAAAAACAAAGAAGTTTTGTAGAATCTGAGCGAACTAAATAGAGATTGAGAAATGGCACAGTAATCAGTATATCCGCATTCGTATAGTACACGAAAACCTGCACCCTCATATGTATTGATTCGTGTTTATAATTTTTTTTTGAAATATGAGAGTGCGATGTAATAAATTCTACTCTCTCTCGGATATGAATAAATGACGTCAGATCTCACGCGACTTCACCATGTTCCTTATATTAGTCACGTGCTATAAAATGCTGCCACTTTAGATTAGTATTTTTTTTTGTTAGTGTGTATAAGTGGCTCATTAGCTGTTGAATTTTTTACTAATTATGAATTTAATACACTTGCATTTGGTCTCGTATTCCAAACTACTATTTTTATACAATATATGCATATACATATACGTATACCTACATGGTATGCAAGTTATGTATTAAAATGGTGTTAAATTCAGTTTTGCTTTTACTGTGTAGTTTGAATTCGCGAAATCGTGATCACATTATAAATTATCGATTTAAGCTTTGCACATTCCACGCGATATTGTATATACATAATGTTATTATAAAGGAGAAATTGCACAATTTGGTTGCACTAGAGTAGTTGATTTGATGTGGAAGATACACAATTCATCTTGGTTTGACGATCAAATTGATTCAAATCTTAATATTGTCGTATGCTTGTTATTGTGATTGCATGTTGAATATAACCTTTGTTGCGAAATCATTATTTGTGTTATCATTAGGAGCCAGTTGGATTTGGTTTTAGATTTTGAAAATTGAATTTTTATTTTAAATGTGTTGTATGCTTTCGACAAGTCTGTATTCTCTGTTTGAATGTTAATGGAAGAGAAAATAGGATATAATTATATGAAAAATTATTGATTTCATTTAACCAGACTGAATTAATTAATTTAAGCAACTATGGCCTCCTAATATAATCTTATATCAGCATTATATGAGTAAATATACAAAAATAGAGTGGTGTGTGTCTATAAATAAAGCTTTTTGTACCACTACCGGGTTTCCCAATAATTTATTCATTATAATATAGTTGCGAATGATTTCCGGGTATTGATAGCTAAGTCAAAATAGATTTTATGCATATGCACGTCATGTTGTAATCTATAAATTGAATTTAATGATTAAATTAAATAAAAAATCTCATGTAAAATTCAGCTGTCGCTTGTGGATAATTTTCAAGGTCACTAAATAATGCGACTGGCTGAAAGTTTATTGTAAAATTAGAACCTTGGTGAAATTATATGTATAATTATCATACGCCTTTCGTGGCAAATCAAAATAGTAAATAGATTAGCCCTGTGGTTGGGGGCATTCGTGTTTCGTAAATATTACGAACGAAACATGAGACCCATAGAATACCACCACAGTATCCAGAGCTTGTCGTAGGAGGCGACTAAATCTGGTTGGATCGCTGGGCTGACGACCCGCATCCGTAAAACCGTGAAAATGTTAAAAATGTCAACAAAACTAAAAAAATCGGATACCGCCAAAACAACAAAAAAAACGAACCCCCGCTTAAGTACCCGGACACGAGATTGAAGATCGGCACGTGGAACGTGCGGTCATTAAGAAAACCTGGCGCGTTGGACGGCCTTATCACATGCATGAAAGAGTATCGGCTGGAACTCGTAGCTCTCCAAGAAACTCGATGGCCTAAAAGTGGAGACCATGTGTCCCAAGGCTATACGTTGCTACACAGTGGAGATGACCTCGGAAATCTTGGGGTTGGATTTCTCATTGGGCCACAGGTAAAAAAGGCTGTCTTGGACTTTCAAGCAGTCGATAATCGAATGTGTAAGCTTCGCTTGCACATGAGATTAGCCAACCTGTCAATTGTCTGTATACATGCGCCCACTGATGTAAGCCAATCCCATGATAAAGACTCATTTTACAATAATCTAGATAATCTGATGGGTTCTATACCGGAGCACGATGTCAAATTGGTGATTGGTGACTTTAATGCTAGAGCTGGCAGAAATCAGACCGACTTATGTAACAACATAGGTCCGTACTCCCGACACGAAACTGCGACCGAGAATGGGGAAAGAATGATGTACTTTGCGATCGCTCATGATCTCAAAGTAGCAAGTACATTCTTTCCTCATAAAAACATCCACTTAGAAACATGGACACACCCACGTAAAACATCCCGAAGCCAAATTGACCATGTGTTGATTTCAAAAGGGCGGGCTCGGGTTGTCCAAGATGTGAGATCGTATCGGTCGTCAACAAAATTCGTAGGCAGTGACCATTTTATGGTTGCTGCAAAGCTACGATGGAAATTTTCGTACAAGTCAGGGAGGACAGGAGAATATACAACGCGATTCTCCTGTGAAGGTCTGATAAATGAAGAAACACAACGAAAATATCAAGATCTTGTCAGCAATAGCATTATACAATCCAATTACCAATCTGATGATGTGAACAGTGTCTGGGAAGTATTGAAAACCTCGGTTGTCGATGCTGCCCAGCACACTCTCGGTATAGTGAAAACTAAGCCCAAAAATGATTGGTTTGATGAGGAGTGTCGTCTTGCTGTTGAGCAACGAAATATAGCCTATAATGAAGCGCAGACTCGGTTTACAATCGCAAGGAAAAACAAAGCAGTTCTCGCTAGGAGGACAGCTAAACGCATTTGTAGACTGAAGAAGCGAGAATGGTGGAAGGCTAAGGTCTTAAGAGTACAACAACTCAGCAATGAGCACAATTCGCGTGGTTTCTTTAAAGGAATCACCGAATTGCACCATACCTTAAGATCTCGGTCAACTGCCATTCGGGACCAGGATGGAAACCTCTGTGTTAACGTCGATGCGGTACTCGATACATGGCGTGAACATTTCTCTGATTTACTTAATGTTCCACATGTATCACAAGCTGTGTTTGAATACCCTCAAATACAGACCGCGGAGATGTTCATTGAGGATCCATCCTATGAGGAATTCACAATGGCCATGCAGAAATTAAAGAAAAATCGTTCACCAGGAGTTGATTGCATTAATTCAGAGCTCTTGATATTCGGAGGGCTAACTTTGTGGAACTGTCTTTTCGACCTTGTTCGATTGGTATGGCGAAATGAAGTTATGCCCGAAGAATGGAAAGTGGCCGCGTTATGCCCAATTTTCAAGAAGGGTGATCGCTTGAAATGTGAGAATTATCGCGGTATAGCTCTCCTTTGCACAGCATATAAGTTACTGTCATACATTATCTTGGGAAGAATTACTCCTCTAGCGGAGGAAATTGTCGGTGACTACCAAGGAGGATTCCGGCCAAATCGGTCAGTCACTGATCAAGTTTTTTCGCTGCGGATGATTCTTTCCAAGTACTACGAAACATCTCGCGATGTACACCAGGTATTCCTAGATTTCAAGCAAGCCTATGACTCGATCAATCGAGAGAGATTATGGTATGCGCTTGAATATTTAGGAATACCGAAAAAATATGTACATCTGTGTAAAATGACAGTAACGCAGTCACAATGCTGTGTCAAAGTTGAGAACAGGCTATCGAGAACTTTTGCAATCAATTCCGGTGTTCGACAAGGAGATGCGCTGTCCCCGATACTTTTTAATCTCATGTTGGAATACATCCTTCGTAAAAGTGAAACACCTCAGGACAACATCTTATTCCGACAATCCAATCAACTTCTTGCTTATGCAGATGATATCTGTGTGATTGGATTAAATGGCAACGGAGTGAAAGAGATACTTGATCCACTGGAACAGTGTTCAGCTTCTGTTGGTCTCAAAATCAACGAGTCAAAAACCAAATATCTAATCTCGGGTTTTAGAGACCAAGACGCAATTGATTTCAGTAGTGGTAACCACACGTTTGAAGGAGTGATGAGATTCAAGTATCTTGGATCTCTCATCACTCACGATAATAGTGTGGGAGAGGATATCAAGGTCCGCCTTGCCGCTGGCAATCGGGCTTTGTACCCTCTACGTCCACGGCTGAAATCAAAATATCTTGCAAATACGGATAAGCTGAAACTGTACAGAGTGTTGATCAGACCCGTTGTCATGTATGGATGTGAGAGTTGGACCTTGACGGATGAGTACGAAAGATGGCTTCTAACATTCGAGAGAAGAATCATGCGTGTGATATATGGTCCAAAACGCGACGTCGATGGCACTTACCGAGTTCTTTTCAATCACGAGATCAGGAATTTAATGCAAATTCCTGATATCGTGCATGAAATTAAAGGACAGCGAGTACGCTGGCTCGGACACGTTCTGCGTGCTGATCCGAACCGAATGATACAGCGAACCTTTAAGGGAGAACCGCCTTTCGGTAGGCGAAGAGGTCGCTGTCGGCGACGATGGCTCCACGGCGTAGAGAGCGATCTGGCATCTTCAAACTGCCTACAACGGTTTGAAGAGCTGGCTCGTGATCGAAACCGATGGAGTCAGATTGTTGACACGGTACGGGCCAATAATGGCCTGTAAAAACCGTAAAAAAAAAAAAAAAAAAAAAAAAAAAAAAAAAAATAGATAAGGGATTATGTTTATTTTTATATAGTTGTCAAACTAATATGTATGACCTATTTGAAATATTGTTTAGTTATTTCAAAACTATTTACATCATATCATTATGTTGTACAGTAATCCATTGAACAAGCATATCAATTCAACATAATGTTTACATGATGGGTGCAGTCTCGAATTGATAAGATGCGTGCAAGTTATACCTAGTAACTAATCGTTTTGTACACAATTGCTCGTTTGATATTTAAAAAGATTTCTATTAAACTAAATTATTAAAACTTAATTAATTGGCATATTACTTTCGAAAATATGTAAAAAGTATTAATACTTGCAAAGATAAATGAAAGTTTTATTGTAATAATATTGAATTGCAATAATTTAAATATATGCACATGCACTAAAACTACATATGTTGTTTATGGAATGTAATATATTAGGTATAAAAAAAGCCCTTACGATTATAGTCGTTTCTATCAAACAAGTTTATATATACATTTCAAAATGAAAATTAAGCTTAAAGCTTGGATAACATATGACTAACGTATAGTGATGATCAAAATATTCTACATCATCTGATGATAAGTTTTAATTGAACTGAAATAGTGACAAAGTGTAACTGTAAAATTTTGAATTAAGTTTTAAATAAATTAATAAATTAAATTAAATAGAAAAGTATTTTTATTTTCACAATATTGAGGAAACGTTATGAGCAATGACGATCTTCTCTTAGTTGCACTCTTTTATGTGTTTGAACTTCGAACCGAAACACTACGAATAATCCAGTTCTTTTATTTTTATGCCTCAGAGTACTTTTGAATTGGTAAATTATTTAAACTAAATTGAAAACAAATTTGGTATATATTGAGTGTAAATTGACTATATTTGTAAATACAATTCTAGCAGTTAAAATATTTCCCATTTACCATGTTTGCTGATTATGAGTAAAATAAAAAACTAAGTAGAGGTATTTCCACTAAATTATATTCCTCTCGAATTCAAAAAATTATCCAAGTTCATCCAATTTCTTTGTCTTCATAATTATTTGATGATTTCTTAGAATAAAACAATCATCCATTGGAAACGTATATGTACCTATAACAATGTGTCATAATTCGTTAAATGAGTAACATAAAATGATTACGTGCAAAATAATTGTGTCTGGAATTTTCTCTATGTTAACATAATGTATTGCATGACGCAATTTGTTATCTATATAGTTGAATGTGTTCATACAAGATGATCATTATTTACATGTTTTATATAAAGTTGATCGAAACTATAAAGTTAATCGAGTATAGGTGAACGGCTAAATATTTGTATAGGTTTTACAAATCTTACTCGTATATTCGTAAAGATTTAACAATTTTGTAGTCCAGTTCATTCTTGATGTGATGTAATCTGGGAATGTGGTCCAGTGAATGGGTTATATACGTAGGTATTTGATATTAAAAAACTTACACCTCCATACAAACATGATTTCGCGAGTAGGTAGACACGGAAAAATGTACGGATAAAAAATTTAAAACCAAACAAAACTTACTTGCATCAAATTTTTTATTTTGTGTCACACAAATACAAAAAATCACGATAAGAAATATAAGAACTGGACGACGGCAAAAGCATGTGACTTAATTGCAAATTACATATTTGCAATAAGCGTAGTGTTTGTTATTATCAAATATAAAATAAAACTGTGGCAGTAACACGAGTTGCGGTTAATGATCGCATGATTTAATTGCTTTAACTTCATGGAAGAATACGTTTTTTAGGTCATTTATAAAATAAATTTTCTTGTCGCTAAATAAATAATTCATATAATTATACGTGAAATGGTAGTGCGATACTATTCATTGATTTACTAAATCCTCATCTTAATAATAGCTGCATCGAGGCGTTTCTTCAATCAACTTCTTAACTTGTCCTTTATCCACAATTTATTATAAGAAAATTGGTATTTGCATTCGAATGTGTTTGGTAAGATGGTGTTCTATCCGTTTGTGAAAGCTAAGATCAAATTGATTACAACAAGACAAGGATGTTTGAGCAGATCAAAACTAATTATTAATACACAAAAAATACAGGTAATTGATTGGACGAAGGAAAGTTAAAAATTAGATGTAGGCGTATTAATCTTAGTAATTAAACTTAATCTTTATCTTTCTCTGTACACAATACAATTAAACAGATATCAATATTGCAAAACATTGATCAATAATACTTATAAATGATTGATGATATACTAGACATAGTCGTTAAATATAAATAAATTATTATTCCTTTCAATGGTTATCTAATCATGTGCCAATATATATAGTCCTGTTGATTAATATCGTGGTCACTTGACTCTTATTGTTCAAATATAAAACAATAAATGTTGTGTATACAAAATGATGATTGCTATCAGAGAAATTGCGCACGGTAACGTATTCAAAATCCAATTGAGACCAGTTATAAGTACCATAAGTACAGTTATAATTAGTTAGTAAGACTCGCGTTTATATAATCAATCAAATTTATATTGATTTTTAAATCACGTGTCTCATTTAATAAATATATTTAGTTATTCAAACTTAAGTACACTGATTTGCTTAACATTCTTGTTATTGGTTTAAGTTATAAGAAAATTTTCGACGAATTTTCAAAAAATACAATTCATATATTTAACTGAATAATAACATCAACAAAATTTAGATCATTGCACTACTTTCAACCTATTGCATTATACACGATTGTTTGTTTGATATTTATGATATTCATTTCCGGTTTGATATATTATACATAGATTATGGAATATACTGGACGTAAATGGTTTGTAAAATGATGGTTTGTAAGCTGGATGAAATGTATCATTGTAAAAATATTTGTAAAATATTATATACTTAATTGTAAGTGGGTCATCTTTACTTCGAACAAGTTAAGGAAGTAATTACTAAATTCCTTACATTGAAAATGGTTGGAATTTACAAATGAGTTGCATTAAATATGGAGATCAATTTAATTGATTATTACGATCATCTGATTTCCTGAAAATTTACTCTAGTCCAGTACACAGTAGTCGGGTTTTCTATTTCAATGATAATTCATACAAATTATTATAAATAAATCAATAAACTATATATGAATGGTTCTAGTCGAAATAACATAATGATTAATCGAACCACATGATTTGTTTTACTTATCGTTTAAGTTCAATATGCTCATTAAAATGACTCGTCTATATTTCTAAAATTAAAACCTCTTAACCGTATGCCAGATAACAAACTACTCAATAAAAATAATAATTAAACACATTATATTCTATATTATATATTGCAAAAATATTTAAACGCAATTTTATGAGGAGTATATTTATTTAATATCATCGCCTGATCTCCACGTGAAACAAATAACAATTGAATGATGTATGTATGCGGAACACAGTCCAAGTGTTTGAACACTCGGGTTGGTCACGATTATATAATCGATCGGCATATAACGTGAAAGTTTCGAAAATGTATCATTCGCTTATAAGTATATATACACATATGTGTGTGTGTGACTAAAACTAAAAAATTGCGATAAGCAGTATGTATATAAACAAAATTATGACAACGTAGCCACGTCTATTAATCAAACAAACACAACATCTGTGCACTGGGGCACACTATTTACCGGTTATGACTGGTATAACTAAGATAAGATGCACACTTATAAATAAATTACTCGTTGTAAATTTTGTTTTTGTACTTTGTGTCTGTTGACAACACAGCCAAAAAATTATCTTGTATATATTCAGGTAATAAAAGAAATTTTAATTGAAGGTCTTGTCAGCAATACTATATATTTTGTATGTATAAAGTTCAACATCCAAATCTTAATTGTTGTTAAGATCGAAGATTGCCTTCGTTTGATAAATGGCATTTAAAGCTATTTCCACAGTTTTTTATAATAGTATTGGTACATCCTAAAATCATAAAAACATATTCCAGCTTTGTGTGTTATCTATTGGCTTCAATGTGCCTTTGAAACGAGTTGTTTTACATAAGCAGTCAGAAACGAGCAAATAACAACATGCAAGTACATACTCGTGTGGAAAGGCACAATGGCGCTATTAAAATGAAATATAATATTATATAATGATACTAGTAGATTTTAGAGCACACTATTGACATTATACGTATAATTATGTACATATAGTGTTGGTCTAGGTCAGGTTTTGTTTTCTATCAATGAGAATAATATTAATTATATTGAAATTACTTCACCATCAATAACTAATGGAACAATATTCGGTTATACTATCAAGGCAGATGTATTTATAGCATTGGATTAGTTATTTGGTCCTCACAGGAATTCATTTCGGTTTTAAATTTGACAGTCTGAAATCTTTTGTTTGTTGATTTAACACTTTTTAATCACACTCGCAATAACACTTTTTAAAATGAAATAACACTTTTTAATCACACCCGCATTTCTTTCTTGTGCCAGATGGAATAAATAAAACCGATTTTAATCATGGTTTCGCCTAGTTCTACTACTATTCTAATATTAAATTTAGTTAATCGAACTATTTTACTCAATATCTGTTCTACGATTCAACAGGCCACAAGTGCTTTTATATATTATGAAGTTAATTTTTTGAATATGGTTGATTAATTAAAGCTTTAAGACATATATGTACTGTAAAAACCAATTTAAAAACCACGTGATTTGGCTTGTTATTATGTGCGATTGTGTATCGCATCTGTAAGTTTCATAAGTCTCAGTTGAGACACGGTTGGTGCCGTTTACAACCTTTTAAGCCATAGATTATGTAATTCATATACGGAATACATGCATATGTCTTCGAGCTTACTCTATTCAAAAGATTTTGAAACTGAGGCATCTACAAATATACCAGATTCTAAGTTGTATGTTGCAATATCTCAGTTGCACACTGAAGGCTAGAAATAAAATTATATGGATGAAGAACAAAACTCGACTCTACCAATGATATAAATAAAAACCAAGTTACAGTCTTTCTCAATATGTGTGTTGGGTGACAGGGATCATATTGCCATAATAAGCATTTTGTAGATTTATAATCTTCGGTTTGAATCTTTACAAGTATAAAATATAAAAATTGGAACCTTGTATGAAAATCATAATCAAAATGTTCAACACGAATAATTTCGAACTCAATGAATAATGACAAAAGTTTTGATTACTGTCATGAATTGTTATCTGCCATGACAGTAGTTTCTAGGCTAATATATAAATAGTGTATAGATATAGAAATATGCGTGTGCTATCACTTAAATAAACCAAATACTTTTTGACTGTTATTTAAATCTACATATTTGTTCTTCTATACCTTCTGAATCTTTGGGGTTGTTGAATTTATGACAATGTTGAGTGGAAGTGTTTTGTTATATAGTAGATATTTTTGTATATATTTCTTCACAAATGTTACAAATATTTTTTAAAATAAGACATAGAATTTCAGCAGCCGCATCATACTTTCACTTCGATTCACTATAATGGATTGTGTTCTTGCATATCTCGCCATTGTTGCAGACATCTACAATCAGTTACATATAACTATAAATACTGTAATTCATTATCAATTTTTATTTTGTAAGGTCGTGCGCATATTCGTTTATCAGGTGTATCATATGTTAAAGTCACATATTTTAAATATTTCAATTTTTTATCTATACCTAAACGTATTTATATGGTAAGTACCCACAAATCCACCCGATATATACAAGACACGTTTATGGATTTTAAAATGAAATCCAAAACCGGTGTGCATTATCATTAAGTCTCTTAAAATCTTTGTTTTAAATATATGTATGTTTAAGAAACGATTACCATTTCATTCTAGGAATTTTGTATTTTGTACTCGTAAATGAACAAAACCTCAATAAACAATTTTTTTCTTTTAATCACGGTTTAATTTTATCACGTGTCAAAATTTGTCTTAATTTTTTGTTTGTTTGCGATAAGAAAATAACATTTTTGCAATAATTTTTTTTTAACTATTTTTTGATTAATTTTCGGAATCATGTGATTTTTTAAGAAAGTAACGTGATTCGTTAATGATGGTGAATAATTGAGAGATATAGTTTTTTTTGTCAAGATTATTTTTAATATTAATTTATTTTTGAACGTTTCCTAAACAGTTTAAGAATAACTCCAATTAAAATGTTTTATAGTAATTATTCGTAAGTGTTTGTCATTTGGGGACTAAGTACAATGTTTAATAAGAATAGGATGATCATTAAGATAATCTGATAAACTTTACAAACATATACAGTAATGTTTTATAGAAGGTTGGTCAGTCAGTAATATTTTAACAGATGTAATATGGGAAACAGCTGTTATAATATCTTTACCACAATAGAACAGGTATTATGACGTATATCTCTGATTTATTACAATAATGTGTTCTATAATTTGTATACACGATTCATATCAACAAGAAGCTTCAAACACAGGTGTACCCATCATTTTGCATCTATCATTTCGGATAATATCATATTTATACGATAGCTCAGAAACTTTCGTCTGAATAAGGTTATGAGTATGCTAAAAAGGCTCTCTGCGTAATAATGATCTTTATGGCCTATAGAAAAATAGAATATCACATAAGTATTGAAGAATCAAAATACTTTTGAAAGAATGATAGTAGTTGCTCGTTTCTATTCATTTTCTATTCACCTCGACCTGACAACGTCATTCTTTCTTTGATTATAAGAGTAAATACGATAATAGCATAACATTAAAAATAAATTAATCTATGGCTTAGAGGCCGTAAACGGCCCTTACCGCGTCTCAACTGAGACCTTATGAACCATTTTTTTAACGATTGGTGCACATTGTAGGTGGTCAGCCCAACGAATGTTTTACAATAGTTGATAACAGTTATATAAAGACGGTATAAGCGTACTTTATTCGCTACTTCTACCCTACAACTTTTCATTACCCTAAAACTGATCAAATACATAATATAAATAACACTTTGTTGTATTGTGCACAGTACTATAAATATACTTAACAATAACTTTTTAGTTACAAAAAATGTTACGAGAATTCATAAAACCAGTCTCTTACATGTGAAACACGATTTTTAATTTATATATATAGAAACTTGAATAATTATTTATTAATGTGTGTGCAAAAAAATAAACAAAATAAAATCACATGTAATACCATATGTAAATTTCCACAGTATAAAAACGTGACTTTGTCTTGAATAACCAATTTAGAAAATAGCATATCAACGTTTTTTTTTATATCATGTCTCGAATGAATTCATAATATTAAATTGTATACCATGTTTCACTGAAGCTGTTGCGAATGTATATGTACCGTAGCTATACCGTCATAATCATATCGATGCGCTCGTTAATTTAATTATAGGTTATAAAACCATAAGTTTCATCATTTAGTTCATATTCTACTGATTCTAATATTATCAAAATTTTGCAGCGCATAATGTATGTACGCAGTCGACATACTTTGGTACGACTGTTCTATGATTTGCCCACAATGATCAGGAACTCAAAAACAAAACATAAATTTTAAAATTGAAAATAATATTGTGAACAAATATTATTAGAAAATTGTATTCCATTTTCACGTTCTTTAACACGATTACGATACAAACGGACGTTTTTCTATTTTTATGTTCTACAAAAATAACTGGTTTAGTGCACGTGATTTTCCGTTCTGTATTTTCGTTGGTTTTCTTCATAGTGACATTTCCATTTATTGGTTATGTTATAATTGGTTTTCTTTAGCATATGCAAAGGTAATGACATTGTTTTGTATCTCAAACATGTATTTATATAATAAAATTTTCAATGTAAATTTAATCATTTAAAGTTTAATCGAAACTTTTGGGAAAATAGACTTTTCAATTTATGCAATAATATATAATAATTTTTAACTAAAACAAAAATTTGTGAATTCAAATATTATTAAAACAGACCGACAAACAATTGGGTTAAAAAATTGTAGTTTCCGACATTGATTTCAGTTTACTAAATAATGATGGATTTGATAACATGGCTATAAAGAAAACTAGTTTTTTTTTATGAAATGACGAGTGTCATCTATCACACGTATGTATTCTCAAAGCTATGATACCATCACATGATACGATAATCACATTTTACGATAATAAACTTTGTAATTTTGTACCCACTATTTGAAGTCGCATTGTGCAAATTTAAAGAAATCATAGCCGGCCAATTCAAAAGTTATGAAAACTATTAACACAAGCTAGATCAAAATGCCTATAAACGCATGCAGTCATAATCTAAGTTTTGTTGCTTATTTAAGTTTGTTTACAAAATAGTTTCCATTTAGATCTTTTATGTTATACTGAATTTAAATAAAGTTTATTACTGTTCGCCGTTCAAATATTTACTCAAACTATAAAAATAATAAGTTAATCTTCTGATTCATAGATGTCGCCATGTATGATTAAACGAAATCGATTATATGCATAACATAATAAATTATGTGATTATATTAAATAAACTATATTTATTATAATAAAATTTATTTATGTGAAGTAAAACATGTACAGTTATTTTATTAATATTTAATTTAATAAAAGTTGCTAGTTAATAATCCATCTAATAGTTGCACTACTAAATAGTAGATGTCACCATACATAATATTAGAGAATCGAAACATTTACTTCTGCAAATTTGCGTTGAATAATTTTATACCAATTTGTTTAACTTCTTTCCGTTTAAATTTTCCATTTACAGTTTGTGGAATAGAATCTACATAATAAATTCCCCCTCGTAGTTTTTTATGATCCGTAAATTTTTCTAAAAAAAGAAACCCAATATAAGCAATATGATGCAAGACATTCGGAATTAACTTACCATCAATATATTTAGAAAAATCGGCCTCGTTAACGGTTTGATCTTTCACGATAAGTGCGGCTGGCAGATCAGTACTATTTGGATCTGGTATACTAAATACACACGCCAATTTTATGCCATTGCCATAACTAAGTATGACATCTTCTAGTTCAGTCGGAGATATATGGAAATTACGATATTTAAAAATGTCTTTCTTTCGATCGGTGATCCGTAAAATACCATTCTCATCAAAATGCCCAATGTCACCAGTGTGCACCCATCCCTCATCATCGAGTGTCTCTCTAGTTGCTTCTTCATTATTTTTATATCCTAAAAATGGATAGTTTCTGTCACGCATTAATATTTCCCCAGTTTCGTTGATGCCAAGGGATTCTCCGTTATCGTTAATAATACGCGCCTCGATATCGAGAAATAATCCACCAACTGAATCAAATTTTCGTGTAACATTAAGTGTGCAAATGCCACATAGTTCGGTCATTGCGTAAGCAGGTGTAGCGATTCCATTTGTTAGTTTCTCTTGTATCGCTTGGAAGTATGCCTCCGGTGCGGCTGACCCGGTTACAGCAAAAAAGTTTACGCTCGAAAAATCACTCGTTTTAAATTCCGGTGATTGGATTATAAGCGCCATATTTGATGCTGGCAACAAAGTATTTGATATTTTATATTCAACAAGCATTTTAAAGAATCGCTCGGGTGTAAAAGGATCAGTTGTAATTATACGGGTCGTTACTAATAGAGCGGATGTGAGCATAAAATCGATTCCGGTTAACCAATACAGTGTGCTGGTACAGAAGAGAACCGAATCGGGTGAACCATCGCGAATCATAATTTTTTTGATGAATTGACCGTGTGATATACATATTCCTTTATGGTATCCCGTTGTGCCAGACGAACACACAATAAATGATGGCTGTTTTCCACCATATTTTAAATTAGCTGGTCTGATAAAAATTAAAATTTAACGAATTAATAACTGTTTTGATTACTCTAATCTAAATACTCACATATATAAAAATTCTCGGGGCGTTTCTTTGAAAAAATCTTCAATGTACTCGCAACCATCTAAACGCTGATCGAACGTTATAAAAACTGGATGCAAATCAATTGAGTCGGTTGCTCGGCGCGTTTTATCATATTGGTCAAAGTCCACTAAAACAATTTTTGGTCTTGTTATATCGAACATGTGCGCAATATCATCTTCAGAAAATGTAAAATCTACTCCGTTGATTGTATACCCGTTCAACAATGATCCGAATACGATCGGTGCTAAAAAATGATTATTTCGTGCAACAACACCAACAACATCACTCTGTTCCAATTTAAAACGTTCTAAATTTACCGCCGATCGAATTATCTTCGATCGCATCTCTTTCGCAGTCATTCTATATCCATTATTGTCGTTAATTTGTACTATACGATTGGGTTGTTTAGCTAATTCGATTATAGCGATATGCCCGATTGATACATTGTCGTGATATAGACGAGGTATTTTCCAATTATACCAGGTTTTAGTCAATTCATCGAATTTCGAACGAAATATTTCTGGACTCAACATTTTTATGATTACTCGCACAATACAACACGTCCTACCAAACACAAGCTTATGTAAAGACTAAATATTAAATCGAGTATGAAGTATATGTGTACATAATAAAACAAAGTGGATAGACTTGTTAGTAGAGATATCGCGTTTATCAACTGATCGCGAGAACATTATTTATTTGTACTTGGTCAGTGTTTTAGAACCATTTATATATATATATATATATATATATATATATATATATATATATATATATATATATATATATATATATATATATATATATATATATATATATATATTTATATATATTTATATATTTGTGAGATCATTGATCTCAAAAAAACTATTTACAATTGTAAACAATATCACTACTAGTGACATCTCTATATAAATAGTGGATTGAAAAATAACCAACTATGATCAACCTCTGCTTACGCGTATGATATAATGCACCAAATTGGTTAATTCTAGATTAGAAAATAATGCTTATTCACTGTTCGAGTATGTTTATTATTAGCGCCGTTTATTAGATTAGATAACGACACTATAGTCATACTTAGTATAGGTACACTTAACGTTGCATATATATGTACAAAGTTTATATATTACCATTTCCAAAAATCAAAGTCGAGAGATAAACGCGAATGATGTTGTTCAAAAGTCATTATTGTATGCCAAAAATCAATTACAAAATGCTTAGTAATTAAACAGATATTTCAGTGGCGTAGTCAGTTAAATATTATTTATTTAGTCATTGAATTGTCATTAAAGGTCCTTCATTCTGATCATGATATGTTGCAGTGAAGCATAATCGTTGCAATATTTTCTGGGATGACTGTATATCTACTGTGGAGAGGACTTAGATTAACCCAATCTAAGGGAGAGGTTGTCATGGTCACTGAACATTATGTTGTTATAACTTGTGTCGTTTCAACATAGTTTTTGTGCGAGTCGTGGTGTTATGAATACTATCGTAAGCACTAACTGTCATCAGATTAATAATTAAATATATTAATTTGAATATCGAATAGTTTAAATTTATTCGCAGACATACCATATACACAAGTTTATAATTTAAGTACCATGTTCAACTATACTATATCCCAAATAAGACCAATGCCTTATCCATGTGTGAATATATGTAAGTTGGTTAATCAAGTCCAAGGAAATTATTGATATTTCCCAAATGTATAATCATTCGATTATCATAAGAAACTAGTAGAGCGATAAAATGTATCTTAAAACATCTATTAACTGTTTTTGTTTCATTATTGTACATAAAATAGGTCATTTCTCTATATGCTTTAGTATATATCTATTCAAATACTGATAAGGAAATGTGAAGTAAAACAATATCAAAATGATAACAAGATGTTCCGTTCGACTTTGCAATATATTTTAAGATATAGTCGTCGAGTACTACGGTACGAATCATGTTTCAATCTAAATACGATCCAATCAATAAAAAATGGTGCGGTTTATCGGTACCACGCCTCTATCATGATTGTGCATCGATTGGTTTCGTTGCGATAACAGAATTGAATAAATGTGGTGAACGTATTTTGCAAATAAGTGATAACAACGGTGTGATGATAACGGCTAAGGAAATGAGATCAAAAATTATACAATCCTCGATTCATTTCGAACGGTATCACTTACATCAAGAGGATGTGATTGGTGTGGTGGCGCGAAACAATCATAATCTAGCACCAATCATTATCGGTGCACTTTTAAATGGATATACAATCAATGCTGTCGACGTAACATTTAGTCAAGGTATGTGACGATGTCTAAAATAATGCAAACCATACTAATATATATAATTAAACCCATATAGATGATATTGAGCATATGTTTAACATTACTAAGCCAAAAGTGATTTTGTGCGACTTCGATCAACATGATAAAGTGAGTAATGTGATCGCGGCTATTAAAATTAAGGCAGTTGTCATTACACTAGATCAAAAATTGAATGGATGTCATTATGTCGAGGATTTTTTCCAAGAGACAGCGCATGAAGTGAACTATATCCCGATACCTTTAAAGAATGGTCTCAATCATGCTGCATTTATTGTATGCTCTTCGGGAACAACCGGTTACCATAAAGGTATTTGCTTATCACATGCTCAACTAATACATAAAATTTTTGGACGCGTTAATTCAAATTCTAATACAAAGATATATTGTCCAAGCTCATTATACTGGCTTAGCGGAATCGATAATATGTTGACATCAATTCTCAATTGTCTACCTCGAATCATCACAACGCGACAATTTACAGCCCCAAGTTTCTTGAATATGATCGAAACGTATAAGATTAACCGTATTGTGATCTCTATATCTGTTTTAGCGCTATTAGTTAATTCGAACGAACTTAAAACCGCTGATTTAACTTCGGTTAAAATTTTATCGGCTGTAGGATCCTCTGCACCAATTTCCTATTTCGAGGAAATACAAAAATACATGCCTAATGGAATTGTATGTTCGGCTTATGGAATGACCGAGCTTTGTGGTGTATCTTCAGTTAATCTCAAGCGATGTAATTTTAGTTCTGTCGGTTCACTTTTTTATGATATCGAAGCTCAAATTATCGATGAATTGGACAATTGTCTTGGACCGAACGAGTCGGGTGAAATTATTCTACGTGATACGAATTTTACATTTTTGGGATATAAAAATGATGTCGAGTCGAATAAGGCTGTAATTGATAAGAATGGATGGATACATAGTGGAGATTTTGGATATTTTGATGATCACGGATCTCTTTACATAACAGATCGAATAAAAGAAATTATTAAATATCGAAACTATCATGTATCACCAACAGAATTGGAAAATATAATTTTAGGTTTTGGTGGAATCAAATTAGTGTGTGTGGTTGGTGTGCCAGAGCCAAGTGTTACAGATTTACCTGCAGCCCTTATTGTTAAGGACGATAGTTTTCGAGAAGCTGAATTTTTAAGCTATATAAGTAATAAATTATCGGACTACAAATTGCTTCGAGGTGGAATTTATTTCGTAGAATCAATTCCACTTACGGTCAACGGAAAACTTAAGCGGAAGGAAGCTAAAGAAATTGCTACTCAATTGTTTAGAACTATGAATAAATAATTCGTATATTCTTCCTAATAATTATGTTACTAGTCGTTTCTATTACACTCAACTATAAATGTATTTTCTTGAATAAAAATTACCTGTTATACAAGTATCTTATTCGAATTTTAATTTTTCATCACAACAAAATGATGATACAGTTCTGGTGGGATTGGGCTTAATGTGACAAGTTGTAGAAACATAGCTACAACTTTTCTTGATTATGTTATGAAATTTACTTTAATATATGAAGTTAAAAATTATAACATATATTTATCGTTTTCGCTATTCTCTCATAGGTCTCACTACAATCGATATAGATTTTTTTTTTGTTGAAAATATTGTTTTGAATTTGAAACCCGCCTTTATAATTTTGTTCTGTCTGTAAATATAATATTTGTAATTCGAGCGGCAAAAAATTAAGTTTAACTTTAGCTAAATTATTATTAATAAATGCAAATTGTTTCTCTTATGATTGTGCGATAATCACTAAAATTAAGGTTTTATACTATTTTCACTATCATGCTGTAAGTGTGTATTTAAACCAAGTGTAAGAACTTGTTTGTTACTATCTCGTCTATTGATCCTCAAACTGGGGAACATAACGATTCATTTTAATAAATGAATCACATTTAAAATTTTAACTTGTGGCGCGGGAAATGAACGAAGAAACGTCGTGATGTTATATAAGTTTGGATTTTATGATTGTAATGTAATTTTATATTTTTGTTAAACTGGAATGCAGTGTTGTTGAATGAAATTTTTAATGCATGATTATTGTATAAATGTTCGATTTGGGATGAGTAATGGTTGGTGGAATCGATGAGACATTTGAAAATACTTGATTTAATGTTTGAGTTATGGCTACATATCTTGAAAGTAGATCATTTAAAAGCCATGAAACGGTTTCTAATCAACAATTAATATAACAACTAATAGTTTGTTTTATTTCGATGCTGTTTCCATTATACAAAAGACACAAAGCACACCTTTATCAAAATATTAAAATGTGCTCACGACGTTTGAAATAAATTTGTCATTTAACACTGATAATTATTTATGATGTGATTCAAAAATTTAATCGTTATTATTCTTATTTGTCAGAAGACAGTTTAAAGGCAAAACATGTTATGAATCGATTTCTATTGCTAATTTGTCTATTTTAGCACATCAAAATATTTAGCCAATTAGTTCATCTATTTTGCATTCAACTAGATCAGGTATACATATGTACATAAATTTCAATGCTAATGGAATTTTATAAAATAATCTGGGTGTAATGGACCACCTATTAACACCCATATAATAACAAAATCCCTTAAAACAAATTGTTTTATGATTACTGCTTCCAATAAAATGCTACCTACGACGACGAGTTTAGAGTACAGATTCAATAAAATATTTCCATCATTAATTTTTTTTTTTGATTCTTTCGCAGTGCTCTGTGCTCTGTTGTTGTTAAGAACATTTACGAATTTTACCCTTTTCTTGATGCGATTTGTACGTATATTTTCAGGTTTCGCTCGATTTATTTTATTTTTTTATATAATGAAATCGTGATACCATAAAAGGTTCCCATCAATAAATTCCTGCGATTCCGTTTTTGTATTTTCCTTGAAAATCAGTTTTTTGTGTATTGGTAGGTTAATGCATAATTGTACGTAAATGCTTGTGTATATTTTATGCAATACAACCTCATGTTTGTCACGTGGTCGTCATGGCTCCAAACTAATCTCATAAATTCCCATATTTTAATATCTCATAAGATAAATTTCCAAGCATTTCTCTTTCACCAAAATAATTACAGCGGTTTATGGACAATTTCATTAATTTTTGTTTTTCCATTCAAATGGCGATCGTTACATCGTTATAATGATAATCATCTGTATTTTATGAATTGATATGTATTTTATTACCAAATTTCTTTATCGAATTGATGCCGCACGATAATTACACATTTTATCTAAATAAAAAACGATATTCTTGGATTCGTTTTGGTCTGTTGGTCGCGGTTATTTGAGTTTAATACGTGTTCATCGCACAAATGTTAGTATTTTATTTTTGATTGATAATAAAATAAGAATGTACCACGAACCAATCTAAATTTATAATATATATATTCTTAAATTGGTTTTAAAGAATAAATTATGGAATAATTTATGGTTTCGTTTTTTATTTACAAAATTAATGCTTCGCGCGGTGTGGATTACCGTGATAACCGTGATTTAATGTTTGGTTTATATGTGTGAGTGCGCGTGGGATGTAGACTGCGATCTTTTATAGCAGAATTATAATCAATGTAAGCAGAATTATAATCAGTGTAAATTCAAGTCCAAAAATAATTCAAATTATCTTATGTTAAAAATGATATTAACTCTATAAGATAGAAAAAATTGATTAAATAATGATAGAAAGAGTGTCCAACTGTCCAACACATTACACTATACATGCATATGTACAAATGGGACAAAAACTGGGAAAGTTGATAGAATTTTATTTTCTTGCTGAGATTAATAACATTATAAGAAAATCGGGCTATTAATTTAGAGACAACAACATTATTTTAACTTTAAACTTTAAGTATCAACTTAAAGTAAACAACACATATTATATTTGGTTGTATAACTAACCATATCTCGCGCAAATACTTTTTCACTATTCCAATTTAAATGAGGCAGCACAGAAACAACAAAACCAGCCAACAAAAAAATTGTACAACATTAATACAATAAAATAAACCAACTTTATACAACAAATTTTATGTGAGCGTATTTCTAAGAAAAATTTAAAAATCATTAATAATTCATTATTGTGTTGTTTTATTCTGCAACTACAACACAGCAACAAGAAAGCATGGCGAAAAGAAAACGTATATCCATTCTTAATATATTGTTTGTGCAAAGCCTTTAAATGTTAGTACAGTTTAAAACTATTTTAAGAGAGTATAAGCCTGAGATATGGCTGCATGACAACGTTAATCTTTGACTGTGAAAGGGCTGAAGTCGAATGACCTTGTATTCTATGCCAATGGATCTGGTCGGAATTTTATTTTGACATTGGACAGATTTACAGTTTTGAATACATTTCTTGACTGCCCGAAACATAAAATCCCGAATAAATACTGAAATCAGTTGTTTTCAATCGACGCAGTTAAATATTAATATATATCCAACTCTTAAATATATATACATACATAGCTTTTATATAATTTCATAATAGTTGAATAAAGCATGAAACCTACAAACTTTGTTTTTGAATTTTTATTGGCATTTGAGCTTTATAAACTTGTTTTATATGGTTGGAAAGTTTATGTTTTATAGAAATTATTTTAAAGTGATAATTGTCTACAAAGCACAAACAACATGTTCCTCCACGTGATTGTTACAATTTAAAGCTATTTAAGCAAAGTAAGTTGTAAATATAACCTACAAATAAATCTGTTTTGACAACTTTTTATGTCTTTATATTGCATAATTCGTGGCTTTGGTGTTGTCGAGTTAGACTGCCTAAATATTGGCACTTAAGATGAACAGACTGATCAAACCATCGCGTGATGCAGTTAATAAATTTTTTGTAATTTCTAAAAATGGTGAAATATATCCCGAAATATTGTCTTTTTGTGTTCAGTTTTTTTTGTCAGTAACGTACTTAAATTGTAGACATGCCATTTAAAATCGTAAATTGTATACCGCACCCACGACCAAGACATTTTACGCTCAACCAATTATTCCTACAATATTTTTGTTCTTGCCTTAACTTTTTATCGTCTTATATTCTCTTCTGTGGCTGTGTTTAAATTTTATATTACTTACATATATTTTTGGTTTGTTTTCCTCAAACACTGTATACACACTCTTATACATAACAATACACTCGTCATGTTTTAAATGCTTAATAAAATACCTTGAACTTGAACTAGCAAACCGAAGTAAAAAAAAAGTTACGATTTTTTCTCATTTCACGTTTTCTTCTTCTTCATCATCATTTTACGTTTTCGTCTTGGTCTTTTGCTTGCAAGATTATTATTACTAATATTGTTATTTTAATTTTATTGTTGTATATTTATAGTTTGTTGAAATTGAAAAGACAAATAATAAGTTTATTATCTTCACTCTACAAAGAAAACAGTTTTTTTTTGTATTTTGGTTTGGTTCAGTTTGTTTTGTAGTTTTTTTTTTAAATAAAATTTTGTTTCGTTCGTTTTCTTCATCTTGTATATTTACACTTGAGTAGTTCTTGGGAAACTAATAAGATGATGGGCATATAAGATTAGGGAATCGTATTTTATGGTGACTTTATATTATATACTTTGTTTGTACATTACGAGTTTGTATTTTTTTTTGCTTTTTGTGTGTTTATTTTACTGGGTGAGGTGTTTTTAATTTACTATAATTTAAGGTGTGTATCACACGGCACAAAGATTTACGAAATTAGTTGTATACGTATAGTAGGCATAACATGATTATTGTTATTGGATATACAATACTAACATATGCTCCAAACATTTTAAAATTTAAATGTGGAAAAATGTGGAAATATTAACTAACACTTTAGATTTTATGTTAAATTATTTGTTGTACACTTATTACGACTTACGAGTACATAATTACAATATGCAAGATTTATTATTGACTATTCGAAACGTGTTGGAACTAAAGCTACATTGTAATAATACAAAAGGTATCTTAAGATAAAAAAAAATAGGTATATAATCTGGAAGTAATAAATTTGCTTATGAATTCTGGAACAGAAACTAATATTATTTGAATGATCAACGCGCAACATAGTGTTCAGCATAATCAAATGTTTAATGAACAGAAAGGTCCTAAATTTCAGTTAAAATTTGTCCAAGATTCTTAAAGAAGTTTACTTATATAATATTATAGTAACCACTGATCACATAGAGGTATTTCAGCTATTTCAAAATTTCTTTAGGTATCGGTTTTTGTGAACTCATCTCTGTACTGGATAGTTATAGGAGCCTCGAAAACTCGATAAAATGGTGGAAGAATATAAGTGTGGGTCGATCAACGCTAATTTTCATCCAGTACAAATTAAAAATTAAAACCTATGTCTTATTCGCTTCTATATCAGTTTGTGTAGATAATATAATGCACATTTACTCAAAGTTATATCAAACAAATCTTTATCACTTACAGATATCGATTATACGAGTAGATAACGTTTTCTTACTCATGAATATAATAATGATTGAAAAAGCTGATACGATTACATTTCACATAAAACTTTTTCAATTAGAAGCGTGGTTCATTAAGACGAATAAAATAAAGTTGTTACTATTTGTTTGTGTAACTTACACCTTAAGGAATAATTATTTATAATAAACTGTAACTGCAGTTGGCTATTCTGGATTAAGGTTTATTCGAAATTTCTTTGTAAACTAGGGGTGTATTTAATCAACCACCAGAAATGAATTTCTAATCAAAACTTGACAATTCATTTAAACGAGTTGCATGTTGCAACAAGTTGATTTTTAGGTGCATTACGTCTTTGCCTATATAAACTTTGTTGCAGTGAGCATATAAATTTTAAATATTAAAGTACTATAGATGGAATGAAAACCGTTAGATGTGCAATTGAATCATGTATGCTCAATTTGGTAAAATGTGAATTGATAGAATTTAATTTGAAATCATTATACAGTATTCATCGATTTCAATAAATTTTGTCTTATGTATATGTAAATTTTCTTGTTTGCAGTCTATTTTACCAAGAACCCGCCCGAAAAAAAAAAATTAAAACGGCTTTAATACCACTTGAGATCTAATTTTGGTGTTACAAAAAATGTAATTTTTTTGTTAGGAAGGTGAGATAAGATAATACGCCAAATATGCCTCGAGCATACCACCGACTCTCCCCCAGCTTATATATAATATTTGAAATTTTGCGTTGCTATCTCTCATATATACCAGAATATATAGCTACCAAAAACACAAACAATACGAATCATTCAAAATAGTCCTCCATCTTTCCACAATTATTAAAAAAATACAAATAAAACCGTTTTCCAAGAAAATTATTAGCATATTCATGAGTTATCCTGTTTGGTGCTTTTTCGCTTATGTATTCCATTCGAAATTAGTGCTATAGAATGTGCGCGCATGCCAATCAACCAAAACCATGTCGTATATAATATATGAAACAGTTTATATTTACTTTTCGTACCTTAAATTTTCCACGAAAGTTAGATATTTCCTCTTTTGTTTTTTTCCGTCTCTCTCATGGCGCAGAATTATGCCGGCATATTGTCGGTGTATTTAGTTAGAAATGTTTTTACTCAAACGGCACTTGTTGCTCTGCTTTGCAAACACACACAAACTCACTTATATATATATATATATATATATATATATATATATATATATATATATATATATATATATATATATATATATATTATATATATATATATATATATATATATATATATATATATATATAATATACATATATATATATATATATATATATATATATATATATATATATATATATATATATATATATATATATATATATATACATATATTCACAATATTGTATATGGATATATTATATTCGCAAAATCGTTTTTCCCATAACCAAATTGTAAATTGTTGCTGGTGGTATGTGTTGATGGTAAAATGATTGATGCCCTTGAACAGATATATACATATTTACTGTGTACTTGTTAAATAACGATAATAAATTTTTCGTTGACTCGTGCGCTTCTTATGTACATATAACAGCAACAAATATATTATTTTGGTTTGATGTGTCTCTAAGGAAAATTTGTATTTTCCTTTGTTTTCAAGGAGTTCAAGTTTTTTTGTGTTACGTCAGTATTATGTCATAGGGCATTGAATAATTTAATACATCTTAGAAGTTTACTGAATAAAATGAAATATAATTAATGTAAATGTTAACCTATAGATGGCAATGAAGTATGATTTGTAAGTTGGCAATACAATTTTGTTTTCCTTATGTCACGTTAAAAAAAAAAAAAAAAAAAAAAAAAAAAAAAATTAAAATGAAGTCAGTCAGTCACAAAATGGACGTGGAGATAACGAAGTCGTGTTTAAATTGAAATTAGAAAAATAAAATAAATTACAGTCCATTATAAAGAAGTATAAACATATTGTTTTAATTGAACTAGAAAAATATCGAGCATCGGAAGGAACATTGGGCCTTCGAGCCGGATCTTTGGATGAATTTGAATGTAATTCGGAAGAATAAGTGAAGATTATTGAAGAACGGAAGCCGCCATATTGGTAACGAGCATCGAAAATTTAATTGTTCAACATATAGTTATAGAGTATAACTTAATAGTACTATTTTCGTCGAATGCATTTCAATTGGCATTATTTAACTTATAAACAATTAAACATAATATTTCGAGGTCGTCGAAGTTGCCGCAGCCGGATATTTCTTCATAATACTACAACCACGTTTTTCAAGATTGCATCAGCCATATTTTTCATAAAGGATTTACACATATTCAGCAATAGTAAGTGAGTTATTTAAGAAAAATAATTAATTGTATTGCCAATATTAAAGTGATAAATGCCCATTAGAAAATAGTTGTAATAATTCTAGTAAATAATCAAATGAACGTATGTCATATTTAATTACATTTTAATTAGTTAAATTATTGTGCTACGTGGAAAACATACATACAGTTTTTGTAGTTAATATTTGTCGGTTATACTTTACGCACTCGCGAAAATTAAAAAATATAGTTAAAATGTCTGATTACGAGGACAAGTACGATATAGATATCAAGCAACTGAAAAATAAACGAAAAGGCCACAAAAGCCAAATAACTTATTTTGGAAACCGATTATCGAGTGGTAAGATTAAGACCTTAGGGGAGTTACAGTCAACTCTCACTAGAATGCGTTTAACTTATTCGAAGTTTGATGAAGTTCAAACCGAAATCGAAGCTATAGAGTCTGATGAAATCGAGAGCAGGTTCAAATTTGAAGACGATTACGGGTTCGTTGAATCTTCAATTTTGGATTTAATAAATGAAGCTCAAAATAAAGTTGCCTTTTCAGTTAAAACCCAGGAAGTAAATGTTAGTGGTCCGTTAGATGGTACAAGTATATCATCGAGTGCACAAGGTACGGCAGCATTAAGATTGCCTGAAATTAAGTTACCTTCATTCGATGGGGATCAAATGAACTGGTTGTGTTTTAGGGATGTGTATATCGATTTAATCCACACAAACCAGCGTTTGGCTCTTACAACCAAGTTTCATTATTTAATTTCGTGTGTTAGAGCGGGGCAAGCGTATCATTATATAGAGAATCTGCCAATAACGGGGGATAATTATCACGTTGCTTGGAAGACAATCTATGATAATTATAATAATGAGAATTCAATAAAAAGGAAGCATATGCAGCATATTTATGAAATTGGAAAACCAAAAGAACATTCAGCTAGTTCACTTATGAGTTTTATAAGTACAGTCGAAAAGCACTATAATGCGATTCGAGCTTTAGGAGTAGATACGACCAGTTGGGATCTTTTCGTAAATCATCACCTTTTCGAAAAATTGGACAACTCGTCACGAATTGACATAGTTACGAAAACAGAACATGATACAATATTAACATACACGGAGTTCATTGAAATTCTTAAAAAGCGGGTTAAGGTCCTTGAAACTCTATCTAATACGACGAACAAACCAAATTACTCGTTATCGAATAATTGTCAATCTAGCAATACGATCTTGAAAAGATCTTTTGTTAAACCTTTAGGAATCAAAGGCGATTTAGATAGACATCAAAATCGATCCTTGGTAGCCAACGTTGCTACTTGTCTATATTGTAGTGGAAACCACGCACTACCAAGTTGCCCTAAATTTTGTGATTCTAAGATCACTCCAGAACAAAGATATTCTTTTACAAAGGAAAATCGTATATGTTGTAATTGTTTAGTTCATAGTCATAAAATTTCAAAATGCACTGCCAATTCATGCCAAATATGTGGTCGGAAACATAATAAGTTGTTACATTTCGCAAATTCAACGTTTTCGAATCACCAAGAGAATTTAAGAGCAAGCACATCATCAAATGGTTACAGTGGGTTGTCAAAAAATGCGACAAGTTCTTTGCCTAATCCACCTCAGTCAATAGTTCCCAATGAAGTAGCAAACATTTTATGTACGCAGAATATTATCGCAAATGAGGAAATTAAAGCGAAATTAAAACAAATTCTTCTAGCAACTGCAATTGTGTATATAAAAAACAGCGATGGAAGTAAATTAAAGGTTCGAGTTCTATTGGATAGTGGTTCGCAAACCAATTTCATCACAGAAAGAGTTTGCCAATTTCTAAATATCAAAAAACAACCTGTCTCAATACCAGTAGCTGGGATTGCTCAAGGATTAACTATGATTAAAGGTAAAGTGAACGCAGAAGTAGCATCCTGTGTGTCAAATTATTCAAATACTCTAGAATTTTTGGTGTTGCCAAAAATAACTGGAAATTTACCGATGTACCCGTTTTCAGTCAACCAGAATATGATTCCTAATCATATTGTACTGGCAGACCCGTTATTTTATACTCCTGATAAGATAGACTTATTGATCGGAGCGGAAATATATCACGAAATCATGTTAAGTGAAAAAATTAAGTTGATTGACGAATTGCCGCCGTTTCAAAATTCTGAGTTCGGCTATGTAATATCTGGAAAATTAGAATACTCTAGTTGTCTGAACAATTGTATTCAAAGTTTGAATTCTGTAAACGTACCTCTATCAAACGTTAACACATTAGCAAAGTTGAGCTCGCAAATCGAGAAGTTTTGGCAAATTGAGGAGATAGCTGCTCCTAACAATTTCTCAATGGAAGAAAAGTTGTGCGAGGAACATTATGCTGACAATACGGTTCGTGATCAAACTGGCAGATACAGTGTATCATTGCCACTAAAATCAAACATTTTTGAACTAGGCGATTCAAGTGTTTCCGCAAGAAGTCAATTTGAATCTCTCGAGCGTAGATTAAAGAAAACTCCAGAAGTTCACGGTCAATATAGTCAATTCATGAAGGAATATCTCAATTTAAACCATATGGAGTTGGTACCTGAACCAGAGAAACACAACTCTGAATGTGGGAAAACATTTTACTTACCTCACCATGCAGTATTGCGGGAGAGGAGCACAACAACTAAGTTGCGCGTGGTGTTTAATGCATCGGCAAAAAGTTCAACAAACATCTCGCTGAACGATACTCTTATGACCGGTCCCATTATTCAAAACGATTTATTTTCGATTCTTATTCGTTTCCGGAAACACGCAATAGGATTTACAGCCGATATTGCTAAAATGTATCGTCAGATACTGATCCACGAAAATCAGCGTGATTTGCACAGAATCTGGTGGAGAGACTCTCAAGACGAGATTGTAAAATGTTTTCGAATGAACACGGTAACGTACGGTACGGCAAGTGCACCGTACCTAGCAGTTCGTACTTTAAAACAGCTCGGTATAGATGAGACCTTATCTCATCCAATCTCATCAAAGATTCTTTTATCGGATTTTTATGTCGATGATCTCGTGTCGGGCTCAAATTCAGAATCGCAAGCTAAGATTATAAAGGATGATCTCATCAATTTACTTCAACGTGGAGGGTTTGAGTTAAGAAAGTGGCATTCCAATTTCTTGCAAATCTCGTCTGACGATAACAGTGAAGAAGTAGAGTCAGTTTCAATTCTTGGAATAAATTGGAATTTTAAATTGGATCTATTGGTTATGAAATTTGAAAATTTCATTAATTTCGACAAGTGTACTAAGCGATCGGTACTTTCAGAAATCGCACGACTTTACGATCCCTTAGGAATCTGTGCACCAATGGTTTTGTCAGCAAAAATATTCATGCAGTCATTATGGGCGGACTCAGAAATTTCTTGGGACGCTGAGTTATCAATTGAAAAAACCAATTATTGGAATAAGTTTAAGGTCGAAAGTTCAGGAATTAATATTAATATACCTCGGTGTATATCCATTCCAAACGCTGAAATCATAGAGCTTCATGCATTTGGAGATGCATCAGAAGTTGGATATGGTTGCTCTATATATATACGTAGTGGTAGTCATCCAGAAAATTATCGAGTAGAATTGTTGTGTGCAAAATCACGAATTGCACCTTTGAGTAAACAGACCATACCAAGACTTGAACTTTGTGCGGCTGTTTTAACGGCACAATTAGTTCATAAGGTGAAGTCGGTTATGGATATTAATTTCAGTAGGGTATGTCTTTGGTCTGACTCTGAAATTACTCTGTATAGAATAAAATCTGTACCATCTAGATTTGCCACATTTGTCGCAAATAGAATTTCAGTCATCCAAGACTTAACAAAACCAGAAGATTGGCATTATGTGTCATCAGCGGACAACCCAGCCGACTTAGCATCACGAGGGCTAATGCCAAGTGAACTTAGCACCGCAAAACTATGGTGGAAGGGACCAACATACCTTCACTCCAATTCATCAGAATGGCCAACATTCCCCACAAGAAAAATAGATCCCGATAAGTTAGAACTTAAGAAGATCAAAACTTGTTTTATTGCAAATAGCGTATCATTTGAGTTAATCGAAAAATATTCGAACCTTAACAAGTTACTACGCGTAACCGCGTATGTGAAGCGATTTATTGATAATGCAAAAGGGTTGATTAGCAGTCGCAAGTCGAATGCTACGGTAATTGGAACGTGTAAAAATGGTCCTGTTACAGCTGAAGAAATGAAGAATGCTCTGCATGTGCTGATAAGACATATTCAGTATAAGGAATATAAGACTGAAGTTTCAACCATAAAAAATGGAAAAGATTTGCCACCCAAAAGCAAATTAAAGGCACTTACTCCATTTTTAGATGATGAAGGGATACTGCGAGTTGGTGGGAGACTCCGTCACGCAGCGATAACTTTTGATCAAAAGCACCAAATGGTGCTTCCCGCTGATCATGCATTTTCAAAATTATTAGTTCGGACTGAACATTGCAAATTATTACATGCTGGTCCACAAACCCTGTTATATAATTTGCGATTAAGGTTTTGGATTATTGGTGGAAGGAATTTATGTCGTTCAATTGTTCATAAGTGTGTACGCTGCTTTCGTACTCGGCCATCAAGTCCAGAACAACTCATGGGACAGTTACCGGTAGATCGAGTTAATCCGGCACGAGCTTTTCTCAATGTGGGAATTGATTTTTGTGGACCGTTCAATGCAAAGATGCAATCGAAAACAAGAACAACTAGTAAAGTTTATATATCAGTTTTTGTATGTTTTTGTACAAAGGCTGTACATCTTGAACTGGTTCATGATTTATCAACACCATCGTTTATCGCGGCTTTCCGAAGGTTTGTGTCGCGTCGCGGTTGCCCGGCTCATGTATACTCAGATAATGCTACCAATTTTATAGGTTCGCAGTATGAATTGCAGGATTTGAAGAGACTTTGTAATTCTGTTGCTCACAAAACTGAGGTGTTACAATTTATGTCACAGGAAAATATTAATTGGCACACAATTCCTCCCAGATCGCCCCATTTTGGCGGCCTCTGGGAAGCCGCTGTTAAAAGCGCTAAATTTCATTTCAAGCGTGTAGTCGGAAATGCAACATATACTGTAGAAGAATTTTTAACTCTGATCGCGCAGATTGAAAGTTGTTTGAATTCTCGACCACTAACTCCTATGTCAGAAGATCCTTCTGATCTCTCAGTACTTACGCCAGGACATTTTTTGATTGGCTCCGCAATCACAGCATTACCCGACCCATCGTTAGAGCATCTCGATTTCAATCGACTCTCACGTTATCAGAAAATGCAGTATATACTGCGACAATTTTGGAAGCGATGGTCGTTGGAGTATCTGAATCAATTACAAATGCGTAGAAAATGGACGTCGACCACTCCTAATATTAAAGTGGGTTCATTAGTCATTCTCAAAGAGGACAATATTCCACCTCAACAGTGGTGTCTCGCTCGAGTCATTGAAGTTCATCCTGGAGCCGATGGACAGGTAAGGGTTGTTACTGTAAGGGCAAAAAATTCAACTTTCAAACGTAATATTACGAAAATCTGTGTCTTGCCACTTGATGATTCGATGCAAAAAGAAGAGCAACCCTCGTAATTTTTAAAAAGGAATTTTGTTTATTATTTTCTTAGCCAATCATAGGTCTCTATAATTGGATAACCAATTTTTAAAATTATTAGTACATAGAGTTGCTGTGAGTCAACGGATAAATTTGAAATATCAACTATCTGTTGGATTTCCATTAATGGTTGTAGTGCAAGGTTGGATGTATGTTTTTAGCGTATTCTAATCAAATGTGAAGAGAGATTTAGATTTTAAGAAAATATGTATTAATTTAAGATATTTAGTTTAGTTGAAAAAAAAAAATGTTGAAATAGATATTTCAATGTGGGGTGTATGAATAAAATGAAATATAATTAATGTAAATGTTAACCTATAGATGGCAATGAAGTATGATTTGTAAGTTGGCAATACAATTTTGTTTTCCTTATGTCACGTTAAAAAAAAAAAAAAAAAAAAAAAAAAAAAAAATTAAAATGAAGTCAGTCAGTCACAAAATGGACGTGGAGATAACGAAGTCGTGTTTAAATTGAAATTAGAAAAATAAAATAAATTACAGTCCATTATAAAGAAGTATAAACATATTGTTTTAATTGAACTAGAAAAATATCGAGCATCGGAAGGAACATTTACTATTTACGTTTTTACTCTGTAAATGGAATAATTGTTGGCTGTACTTTATATTAAGTTTTTATGGATATGGACGTCATGTTAGCCTCGAGACGTACTGCTACAACAGTCGATAATCTTATAAAATTATCACTTACATTAGTTAATTTGTTGATGAAATAAATATTAATCGACATATCATTAAATGTTTTTAAATGAGATATAATAGTGGAATTCATTTCGTCAAAGTAAGCGCCCATTAAATAAGCTTGCATTTCAACGTAACACAGTATTATGCTTAATGCGCTGGGAAGTTTTTACCCTCAATTTTTTAACATAATCAATTTAGAACATCAGTTATTCAAAAAATTGATTAAGGTAAATAAAAAAAATTGATTTAATTAAATGTAATTAAATTTAAGTTACGATACCGACCACTTCGAAAATTGTATTATTTTTATGTTATTTTGGAAAATAAATCAACTAAATGTTTTACTAAAACCATACATAAGATATTAATGGTTCTTTCTCACTAATAAAGTGGTAGCCTATGTTGCACTTTTACAACTATACTTTCATTTGTTTTTCCTTCCTTCGTATCAATCATTATTATGGCTCTATGCCATCTATCATCAATTACACATATCATCAAAATTGAATTCAACAAATTATATAACAATTTGATTAATTAAATTTTTATGTTCATCTCTTCGAATTTGATTAAGTTAAACAAAATTTTTGTTTTAAATTATTTATTAATTCTTAAAAAGTAATTAGAGAAACAATAAAAATTTAATATTTTTGTACAATGTTGTTGCTCTTTGTTTTTATATCTTTAAGCAATTCTATATAATTTAATAATCAAAACTAATATAAAAAGAAGAAAAGAATAAGGAGCGTAAGAAAAATAAAATTAATTAATTTTTAATTTATACTGTTACAGAATAAATTAACAACTGTGAGAGAGAATGAGAGTTTAGAATATAAGACATCCTTACTTTTGTTATTTGATAAGCAATATTATATAAACAAAAGCAACAGCAACAACGTTAAACAAAAGTTCAAGGATAAAAAATTAAGTAATTAGGATATTTGAGTTGTTCGTTTTGTGTTTATTGGATATATATATATATATATATATATATATATATATATATATATATATATATATATATATATATATATATATATATATATATATATATATATATATATATATATATGTTCAAAGAAATCAAACTATCAAAAGCGTATTATACTAATAAAGAATCAAAAGGGTTTTATACTGATACGAACTGTGCGATTGGATTCCTTGATCAAAATCATGTTATTTTATTATGAAAAGCACAATAAAGTAACTTTGCTTTGATCAAGGAATTCAAATATTTAAATGCTAGTAATATACACATTTCTTTGAGCTAAACCAATATTATAAACTGAACCAGAATTGAATACGTTTAATATTACAGCGCATGACAACACTATATATTTTTGCATTTTGGATCAAAAATCAATCAATTTTCCATTCAAAATCTCGACATCAATTTCAAAATTTAAAATAAATTCTAAAAGTACAGTTTGTTATTTAATTTATTTAATATTTAAATTTAAAAACTCGAGAAACTAAGATCTGTGACAATAAAATTTATAAACAAAGCATTTTGCGTATGCTAATTCCTTAGTGATTTGCGTTTCATGACAGCAGCAATAAGAAAATTAAAAATTCGGAATAAAATTTGTGTACTAAAGTTTGTACATATTCTACTTATATGTATACTATAATACGGGTAGAGCTTAAATTAAAAATTGATTGATAAAAAATAATTTCTTGTTCTATTTTGAAGGTGACCGGAAGCAAAGATTTGTATATTAAACGAGGTTATGCTATTAAGAAATTCTATTATAGCGGTAGAATGAATTGTCATGGACATAATATTGATTACCGACTATATAAAATGTTGATGTACAGCTAAGCACGATTAACAATAAATTAAGGAGATACAAATCAAAAGGATTTACATATATTATACATATACATATACACCATGATTATGCAACATTAATTCTATTAATTACACATGTCGAGACCTTGTTGGACCCATGTCAAAATTACAATTTTGTGCCAACACAAAAAAGCACTAACCTGAATTTCGTTTTCTTTTTTGTTCTTGCGTATCTCGTATTTTATTTTTGGGAATCATTTATTTTCTACTTGAAGAATTTTTTCCGTAACTATATAGAATACGGGTATAGACATTCAAGCGCCAGTTAACTCGGTTGTTTCAGTTTTTTGTTTCTTTCATCTTAACAAAAATATCTAAGATCAATATAAAACATATATATGTACATACTATACAGTATTCAAGGAATTGGTAAATTATTTCTTGCATTTCATTCTTATCGTATTGTTGTAATTACTGTTGTTATTATTATCATACCTTTCTTCGTAATCATCTTAAAGTAACAAAAAAAAAATTGAATCGTTTTATGAATTTATGATGGAGTAACACCTACAATATACAATCACAAGAAGACGAAAATCTTTTCTTTTGAAGTATAGTATGGATGAATCCCAAAAAAGTCATAAAACATCTCAAGTGGTTATTGTTTAAATGTTTCTTTGTAATTTGATTGGGATTGAAAGGACGATGGAAAGAATGTTGGTCCTTTTTTAGGACTTTTCTTTGTTGTTGCTTTTGTTATCGTCGTTTTCCATTATTTCTTTTTAGGTCCTTTTCAAGTGGAATAGTTATTATATGGGGTCATAAAACTGGTAAAATATATATTGATTTATGAAAAGATCAATTTAGTTCAATAGTGTATCCACTTTCGTGTATATAGTATTTAAATTTGAAAATGGTTAAATTACAGGCGAACTGGTTTAGTATCGGCACAGACATTCTAAAAATTTCTAGACTAAGTATTCTTGGCAATATTTGGAAGGATTATGTATGGTATAGTTACTATACTTCAGGAATACTCTAAATCAAAAACAACTTTAAGACGGTCATACTGCAGAAGAACAAAAATTAAACCACGAAGGCTGGTAGTATACATCTGGGTCCATCAATTAGGCGACTATTCTAAATACAATCAACCTGATTTTTCACATATTACGTAATGCATATGCATATAATTTTTTCTATAAGTTGAACACAAAGAAACTAATTTGTATCAAGTTCATTGTACATTAAATAAATTTAATTAAATAAATATTCATTCTTAGAATCTAGAAAGTAAAAAAATATATTTTTTTTGTAATTATTATTATTATGAGAACAACTTACTATATATACATACATACCATATACTCTTTTTTTGTACTCGGTATAATATAATGAATTTATTTAGTTCCAGTTGAAATCACCTAAGAGCTATATATTTAAACTATACATACGTACAGTGGTTCTACAGATTTCTTTTTATGAATTTATAAAACTTTAATTTGTAACCTAATAACCCACGCAACATTGTATTATTCCTCAATAAAACGCAACGAAAATCTTATAGATTTGAATTGATTGGCGACCCAGTGTATCCGTGTAAATATTACAACATTGATTGTTCTATTATTATGTAAATACCTACATGTGGAATATAAATAATAGCATTAGGCTCATTGTTCTGTATTTATATATATGTACAAGTAACTATAATCGTTGGATACAAGAATCACGAGGCCGAAATAAATTCATACATGTACAAATAAATTACATTTGTAAAGCCGCATAACAATGGTATAATTTATCTAAGCGACATATCACTTCAGGTATGCAATGTGTTAATCAGTTTTGGGTTTAGAATATATACAAACAAATTAAAGTGGTTTGTTTTATGTATATACGAGTGTATGATACAATTATTATATCATTTATACCAGCAAACAATTATGGCTGCTATTCAGCATACATCAAAAATGTCAATTTCAAATTAATGTAATAATATTTTGACTCAACGGACTATTGGCACTATAAATTCTCAGTTTTTTTTTAGCATTTCATTAATTTATGGTCACTTCATTGAAATTGCTATACATTTAAGATTGATTTACGTTTCAGATCCAGTCCAATGTAGTGTCGGTATATAGAAAGCATTTTCTGGTTCTTTCAATTATTTGATTACATAAGAAAGTGAGTCCCCTTTTGTTTATCGATATAAATATCTTTCATAGTTGTTTTATTCATATTATTCGTTAAATAAACTTTCTACGAATTCATTACACAAAAATGATTGACTCGCGTAACCATTTGACACAGATATTGTTGAGAAAACTAATAAATTTTTAATGAAAATTCACAGCCGATTCTTGATGTAATATAGATCTAAGCAAATTCCATTTTAGCATGACTTATGTAATACTCGTACAAAAAACTTTGTGTGGCCTCGCCATTTTCTATAAGTGTTTAGGTGGTTTTGTATACACAAAAGTTCTAGAAACCTTTCAATATAAATGTATTTTATTTACCTCCGTCATTATAAAATGGTGAATGACGTAACACGGTATAACTCTGTGTTTAAAGGAAAGCGAATCTAAATACCTTCTGTACATTATTGAAAAACACATGGAAATTTAAATTAAAGATTTTTGTTAAGCAAATTATAAAATATTGTACACGAGTAGAATTGATACAACATTAAGTGTTAGTCTACACCGCATAGTAATAAAAAACTATGTATATGTATGTAAATTAAAACTTCGAGAATAGATACAGCATAAATTAGGTTATCTTTCTCGCACATCCACGCGAGTACAAAGTTCAGTTTGAATAACGTGCGCGCAAAGCTTTTATTGTGACGATTTTTAAGATACATACCCTATATAAATACATATATTAGAGTGGTATACAACAGACTCTTTGTATTTAATAATAACTTTATTATACAATACAAAAAAAAATTAAAAAATACGATACACAGTCAAGAGTCATTGCCAGTTATCTGCACCAGTGAACTGCAAAGTTCTAGAGAGTAGATTTTTTTTGTTATTATTTGTACAATTGTATTGTTATAAACAATAAAATATTTTTTTTGTGCATTTTTACGCCGAAGCTACTATTAATTCAGTTTTTCATTTCTGTTGTTGTTTTGTATTTCCAATTTCCCACCTTTGTATACTACAAGTTTGAATATATAGTTTTTTTTGTTGTATTCGGCGATTGTACACGGTGTACGATGGCAATTACAATTTTTGTAGTAAAAATTAATTGGAATTGCCATTATTATCATCACGATTGGTATAACAATGAACTTGTTGTAGAATCAATATAAATGATGATTAAATTTGTGGTGGGGAGCTTTTATAATATTGTTCGCATATATAAGTTCGCTATAGCAGGAGATCTCATCTGGTCTATATAAACCTGATTTTACACCATTATAAGCACTCTAAGCGCTCTAAAAATAGAAGATAATAAACTGAATCGAAATACTTTCACCTATGGGACCAACGTCTAAAGCAAAGATTGTACTTGAAGTAACGCTAAATTTAGTTGATCGTGTGTATACATTTTTCACGGTTGAGAATTGAATCCTCTATTGTTGTCTAGCATATGATCTCAAATAGTTTCACAACACATTTTATGTTTGTCTTATGTATATTTTATTCAATTTCGTACGAATGCAACTATAAAAACAACAACAACAAAACTCAATACTTATAGACTTAAATAATCGATAGTTTCAAGAGACTTGAAGGAAACTTTTTTCAAACCCCTTTTTGCGTGAAATAAAAAAGTATTTCATTTAAAAATTTTATTATCTTACCCAAATCTTGAAAACTACAAATCTAGCAACAAACCAATCTAGATTTGATAGTAAAACAGAAGATGCTTGTAAGCCAAGAAATAAACCACTTGACTGCACAGCATGCGGTAAGACAATTTTGTTCTTTATTGTGTTACATGCGTGTTTCAAAGAAGTAATTCTATTATTACAAACAAAAAAAATCTTTAGGGTACACACAAGGATGATTTAAGGACCTTTTTCAAGTTCCCAAAACAAACTACACGCACACACAAATACAATAGAAATTAATTTTGACCAAAAAGAAGAAAAATTGTTTTAACAGCCGAATTGGACTAAAGAAGGATCCATTCATTCTATAGAAATATGATGAATGGTCAAAAATTATTTTCTTTAATCCTATCATTTGATTTTGTATTGTACGAGTATATACTCGTATATCTAAGAGAGTTATGTTTTTTTTAAATCAACTTTAATTTTAAAGTTAAGAAAAGGCGGAACAGATCTTAAATTTTGAGTAACATATTTTATTAATTTTTTTGTTAGTTTATAAATGAATTTCAGAATAGATCGTTTCATCGTGATTGCTCAACTATAAATTAAGAACTATCTCAATAACACTATAGTTGAAAATGAACTTTAGATAAATTACACTAGATTGTGTTATGTAAGGAAAATATTATTTATATTACTGTTTTTGTTATCCAAACGATAGTCCATCATGTAATTAATGATAAGTGCAAGAAGTGCCAGAACCGGATCAAAGATCGTTACCAGATATCAAATGAATAGTTTATTCGCTAGTACTCAAAATGTGTATTATACTTTCACATATAGATAAAGGCAATTGAGATATTTGCGAATCCATGATTCTCTAAATAATAACTTCTTGGTGCTTTGAGGCCACAAAATATCGTGTATACTTGTACAGTATTTAGATGAAAATCATTCTAAACACATATCATTCCTACTTGGATTTTTTGCCCGTCGGGTTCAAAACATTTAATCTTCATCCTGAATTATGATTAAAACATTCCCAGAAAACCGAATCACTTAATTTTGATAGACAGACCTGTATACAAAAAATTTACTCTATTTTCTTTTCAAATGGTATCATTTTAGATTATTACATTGGCCTGCGAATGGTAATAATAATCGAATAGCACGAATATCATCTCAATAATAAATCACCATTAAAAAAATAAAAATAATCAAAACCCTCGAAAGAATCTCCAAAGCAATAAGATGGAAAAATTGTATTCAAAGAACACATCCCTTTTTATAAAGTGTATCGTCTTATCTAAATCACTATAATTAACCGAAAATTTCATTTCATGCCGTAACATCTTAACGAAATCATAAACGTGCATATGTATATTATATATCAGTATAATGAAATGATTTTAATGAACCTCTAAAAAATAAAACCACGCATACATGCATTAACAAAAAAATCTGAACGAATTATCTTAAAACATAACTGAGTGGTAAGGAAGATGAAGATTGTGTTTGATGAAAGAAAATTTCTCATGAGAAAAATAATCCGCGCATCAATTTGATTGTGTGTGGTTGGATACTTTTCATACGTTTTTATCATAATACAATATGAATTATAATATAGCTATATGTTATTCATATATGCATAACACTATATAATACGAGGAACTTCTTGTATTACACTTAGATAATTTTAGATCTCGACGATCTCTAATCGCATATTGTAAATAAATATAATAACCAGAAATTTTCTAAGAATTTGTGCAGGTATAACGTGCAACGATAATGATCGATTGAATTGGAATGGCACTTAAGGCAATTCGATGTATATTATATTATATAGGGTGGTGGGAATTAACTCGTATGCATATAATTCACATTTATCCAACGCAATAAAGGAACAACGAATGAGATTAATGGTTGCATTTAAGAAGCTTGATGTTTTAGTTGTACGTCTCATATATATGATTCGAAATAACAAACTATTTCATTATCGAGAATGTATAAGGTAATTATTGTTTGTATATTTATATACATAGAAATAAGTCTCACGAAGTCGCCCGAAGCTTAACACGAATATGTCTGAACAATTTTTTTTGTTTTGTTTTTGCGCTATTCATCTTCGCTTTGATCTGTTTTATATACGCGAATAATTTTAATCGTTCCTTTGATATGTATGCAGTTTTTTTTGTTTACATACAACCTCCCACTTGTTGTTTGATTTTACAAAATTTTTGTTTTATTGGAAAATCGTTATTATAATTGGTTTAGTCTCTTCGTTCTTAATTCTTTACCCAAACTTATTTTTATAATTTTTTTAACGAATTGTGGTAAGATTTGTGGGAATATAATAGTTGCAGAATAGAAAATAATTTTATTTTATCCACTTGTGAAAACTAATTTCTATAGTATACCAACTTCCAACGTCAAGTCGGTCAAGTACAGAAGGCTCTTATTAATATTTTCTTTCAGCGATTTCTTGACGAACACCACCATTGTAAAAAATTACATATAAGATCGCATAAAAAAAATGGAAAGTTCGTCGGAATATACTTCTATGGTAAAGAAACCTCCGTGGATCTGAAGTAATAAAGCACGACCTAACAACTATTTTTGGACATGGAACTCAAAGGTTATTCGTATAACTTATCTTCGTATAACTTTATTTTTCAGCCGTGCTTTTTCTATCACCACATTCCTGAAAGGTTTAATTCAAGCAACCATTGGGCACAAACCAGAATGGTGATGTGATATTACTATTTGATCAATGTTGTTCTTGGTTGTTGTATATTTTTTGTAATTTTTACTGCCTGGTTATTCCATCCATACTGCTGTACTATACAATATATAAAATTTATATATATGGGTAAAACTATTTATAAAGAAGAAGACGAATAAATCTACCATAAGAAAACGACGACGACGACGAAGTTGATGATGATCATCATCATGAGTTGATGTTGGAATTTTATTTATTCTTTTAATAAAAATGAAAATAAAAAACTATTAAATAGTTCTTTTTTGGATGTAATCAAGAAAGACCTTGAAGTGAAAAAATAGTAAAAATAAAAAAAACAAAAAGAAGTTGTAGTCTTGAAGAAGACGAAAACGGAATAATCATAAAAAAAGAAGAAGAAACTAAGAATTTTATCGTTACTTTATCATGGTGAGTATTTTTTTTTAGTTTTGTTAATCGTAAAGACGAAAACCAACGTGTATCTTATAAATTCGAGAAGATGTTTTTATTCGTTTTACGTTAGCGTTATTTGTTGTATATATACGAGTATGTGAACGACGGAATAAAAGAAATTTTAAACAAGACATAGACCGATAAAAAAGAAGAAGAACAAGATAATAGTGAAGAAGTTGTGTATAGATGTGTAATAATAAAATTAAATCTATAAAATAAAATTAATTTATAATTAACAGGATCTAATCGAGAGAACAATTAAGTACTACATATGTATATATGTATATACACGAAATTCAGGTTCGATTTGTCAAAATATTGGAATGTGGATAGTCATGTACAAGTGAAAGGTGCACTCGCATATATTATAAAGAACTTCTATATTCAGTATTTTGATTGGGTCGTAAATTTAACCATTTCTATCATTTAAAATATAAGTACACCAATTTAGGCGAATTATATAATTTCCAGAAATATTAAACACATATGTAGGTATTTTATGTGTCCAAATCGATAATGAAACGGTCCATATATAATGATGATGGATTACAGCTTATTTTGGATTTAAATGATATAATTATATATAATTTAAGTGTATGTCCATTTAAGTGATTTATCAAAATTTTAACGAAGAACAATTTCATCAGGTATGTATATATAAATGTATACATATGTATAGTTTTGTATACATACAAAAAATCCTATGTCTACAGAACACTAAAAATATATACAACGAAATACGATGATCTTTTTTCAAAATCAAACAATGGAACACTTGTACAAATACTTTCTACTCCATTATTTTCCATTTCAATGCAGAAGATTTAATTCTATATCTATTTTGTAAAGTGTGTATGGCTTAGATTTTTATTCGTTAGTTGTTGTATTTTGGTTTTCCTTCGACGATACAAACCGTATGTATAAGACAAACATTTATAAGAACACTTAAAACATATAAAAAATGATATAAGAATATTATTTTATTTTTATCCAACTTCTTCTTGTTCATATATATAGTCATCAAAATCATCATCAAGAAATTGTCGTAAAAAATGTTTAAATAAGAATAATGGATGAATTCAATAAAACGGTTAACTTGTTCGGTATTAATGATGCGTTTACGAGGACGGGTTCCATTCCATCAACACTCTCGAGGACTAAACATATAGACATAACGTCCAATTAAACGTTCATGTTCGATCATAGTCTGATCATACGTCTGATCATAGTCTGTAGTTTCTATCCGGTTATTGTATAAAACCATATGACAAATACAATTTTTTTAAGTTTTTATATGTATTTAACACGAGTATTCTTTAAGGCCTGAATCGTACAACTATCCTTTATATTTGTACGAAAATGATCTTTACAGTAGCGTTCCACATATTTTTGCTACTATCACATCCATGTGTTAAAACACCAGATTTGCCATCCACAAAACATGTTTTTCAAGAAGTACTTAATCAGAAACTTGTTGTTTTATGGTATATATCGTGCGAACTACCAATACTATAAACAAAAAATTGAGAGATACACCATGTGGACATCTTGATAACACAAACATTATCGTTACCGAATCAGTCTTTATCATAGCATTGCTCTACAACTGGGACCCGGTTGTGTGATTTGATGACATAAAACGATTAAAGAAGATATGATATACAAAATTTGGAATATAATTTATTAACTTTTTCACTTTCAAATCCTCTTTAGATAGAAACCAATTTTTGACTCTGTTGGGCTTTTAAACTTGCTTTCTTTATTATAAATTATTCATTTGGGGTATAAATATATATAGTGATCTCGATTTGGACTGTGTTTGCAATTAAGATTAAACAAATATATAGACCGTCAATGTGGAAAGCTTAAACCGTTAACACGTTATATAAGATAAGTAAATCAATAATATACAACCGTACAAGTAAGCTCTAAACGATAACTAATTATACAAACAATATTTCTATTTGTATACGGCGCACAAATTTGTACAACTAAAAACCAATAAAAATAAATAAAATTATCAATTTGAACTAATCATTATAATAGCCACTTTACATCATGACCAAACCAACAATGGTAATAAGTTAATAACAACAGCTAAATATCTTTAAAACCTCCCAAATTGTTTTATTTACATTTTTAATGTCGAATTGAACAGCCGATCCAAGCTAAACGGCAAAAATGAAAGACGTGCGATCGAATGATCTCATCGAAGAATTGCAAAATATTTGTACATCACATTATGGAATATTTCTATGTGCATGGGGATACGGCTATTTAAAGTAGGATATAGTGCCGTTGATGTTTTTGTTAATAATATTTAAGTTTGCTCCATTATCAACGTCAATATTTGCAATGCATATATGTATATACTCCGTGAAGGTATTTCGATTACGATAAACGTAATTACACAAACAACTAAAACACTATAATTTGAATTAAAGACACAAACTCGTATTGGTACATGTTAAATATCTAATTACCATTCGCATTTATAAACATGGCTCCACATATACATGTATAAAGTCTTTCTCATCATTTTATTTATTTGTTATCTGCACATTTCTCAAATAGCATAAAGACATGTCACCATATTAATTGTGTAAATATATATATAATATTATATTTATATAAAATCTACAAAATACCATACCCTATACATAGACACGTAGAACACATATGAAGCCATTAGAAATTGTACATTATAAACGGTTCTGTTTTGTTAATGCGCGATTCTTAAATTTGTACATACCAACAATACTATATACATATATACGAACGAGTATAGCTTGCTCACAAATCACATTTTATTGGCTTACGACTTATAAAACATAAGTATATAAGATTCAAAATGTTTGTTTAAAATACAAATTAAATATTAAAATAACAATAAGTTCAGTTTTAAATTATATTACACACAGTCTTAATGGATGGTTTAAGCGCAAACTTCTCTTCGTACCATACGAGATGATATTGTGATGTAATCGATTATTTCATTGCCATTTAACATGTTAACTTCTTATATATATGCATAATATATTTGCTCGGATTGTATATACATACATATATGTACATGCATACATATACTTTAGTATATACATATATATGTATATTATATTGTATGAATGTTGTTAACTAACAACTTTGTTTGATAACACATATGGATAAAGAACTTAAGAAGTATATGAGAAGACGATGTGCGAATGAATAATAAGAAGAAAACGGACGACGACGATTTTTGTTGTTGTTGTATTGTTTATAGTATTTTAGTATAAACATACTTCAATGTACGCGAGTATTATTTCATTTCATGGGACATGACCATGACATTCAAATTGAATACGATTTCTTCCAAGGTTATAAATATGCGATATGTATAAGAATTTTGCTTGTATTTAATTTTTGTGTTGTGCTGTTTTGGATGTACATACGAGTATATATACTATATGATACTAAACATAAAACAAAAGTCGAAAAAAATGTAATCTTTTTAACATAAAGTGTAGCGAAACGAGATGGGAAACCATAAATGTGGAGGTTTGACAATCATTAAATTTCTAATAAGTTTGTTTTAATATAATTTTTCAGCACAAGACGTTAAGAAAATGCTTGTCAATAAGCCAATAGTTGTGAATTACATTACAACCGTATTATATACGTTTCATAGACATATACAAATTAATGATACACATAATATAGTAAAAACATTTTCTCCATCCCATTACAATTTACTCTTTCTAATCGAGTTTTGATTCGCTGTTTACCATTCACTAGAACCATTTGTATAGAAACATAGCTGTAATAAAGGACACTCAGATGGCAATAGTTCTAATTTACCCGACGAAGTATTTTTAATGCATGATAATATAATCTTTTGAAATTTATAAAGCTAATATTTTAAGAGGTAACAGTGTACTTCTTCGCTCGTATCAAAAGAAAAATTATATTTTAATAGTTTCAGATAGAGGCTATGAACATTATATTTCAGTTGAGAACGATTTGGTTTCGACATAAATTGATTAGATAACTACTTTTAGACAAGAAATATATTTACCCAAATTTAAAATTGACACAGTTAAGAATCCAGAACGTTTTCGGAAAAAGGAAACCCTATAACTAGGATATAGCAGACAATTTTTATGATAACTTTCTCATTATATAGACTAAACTGTATAAGAAACAAAATCCCCAATATACTCCGAATAACATAAATACATTTACAAATTTCGCTCCCGAGTAAAATACATGCATGTTTATACATATATATATATATACTCGTATATATAACACATTCCCAAAATGAATGAATTATCGATTGATTACATTCTATGTACAACGAGTATATTTCGTATAAAAACTGTTTACATACACCATCTTAATTTATATATCTCTTCATAAATTCCCGTCGAGACCTAACCAACAAAAAATACGATACTGGTATTATACATATTATGCTCGCACTCAACATTCGTCGTTGAAATTCGAAACAATAACCCAACGCTAAAACAAAAAAAACAACAACAAATTGAAGCGATTGTATCGATTTGGATTGCGTATACTATACATATACGATATAGAGTTGGAAAACTCTTTCCCCCGTTTTTCTCAGCCGAGCCATACGCACACACACATTTACAATTTATTTGAAAATCACATTTCTATGTATATTATTCTCATATTTTTGTATTTTCCGTTTTTTCTGTATTTTCATTGAATGAAAAATAAAAGAAAAAATATTTTTCTTCTGTACAAACTTTCTCCCTCCCCATTCCCCGAAATAAAAATTCAACAAGTGGTTTTATTTTTTCTCTCGTCGCTTTAATTTTTTTTACTTAATACACAAAACAAAGAAAAAGTTTTTCACCAGTTGGTTGCGTTATATTTTCTTGTGTGTAGCGTAATTTTTCCTGGTTTTTACGAACGATTTTGTTGTAATTTTTTTTTACTACACGTACACTAATACTATAGTAAAATGAGAAAAAATAACAAAAATAAGCGAAGGAAGAAGAAAATGTATTTTTTTTTATTTTTGAATGGAATTTTCTGTTTTTTTTGTGTTATGGCGGCGGTTGATTTTTTTGTGTGCCATCGAGCGCGTGAAGGGGAAATTTAATAATATTTTCTTACAAAAAGATACATATATACACGTTTTGATGTGTTGTTTTTGGTTCTGGTTCTCGGCTTTCCATATACACACATTTATGGATAATGTAATTCTTGTAGTCGGTATAGGGCAAATAGTAGTATACATTTTTTGGTTATATAATATGAAGAATATTGATTTTGTGAAAATTTTCGTAAATTTTTGTATGGATGGTGCGATTAGCGAGGTTTAGGAGGAATATAGATTTTATTATAGTAATAATAAGAAACGTAAGGTAATATATATATATATATATATATATATATATATATATATATATATATATATATATATATATATATATATATATATATGTGTGTGTGTGTATATATATATATATATATATATATATATATATATATATATATTATATATATATATATATATATATATATATATATATATATATATATATATATATTTATATATTTATATATATATATATATATATATATATATATATATATATATATATATATATATATATATATATATATATATATATATTCAAATGTATATGAGAAACACTGAATGGCACTAAATACATAGTATATATAGTAAAATCATAATTAGCAAATCATATTTTGATAGACATCGAGAAAGTTTATTGTTTATCGCATCTATTGTTTAACATTAGAAGGCTATACATCAAAGGAAAATAAAAAGATTCTCTTATCATGTTTAACAAAAATGGAGGTAAACTTCAAAAAAAAAGAAAAGTTTTCAATTAATTTTCTTTGTATATAATTAGAGCTCTATATAACTATGCCGTAAATAATTTTACAAAATATTCAAAGGAATGTGTAACTTACTGGAATTTAAGTAAGCTAAAATTGTACCGAGTGTTGATAAGATCCTTTGTCATGTATGGATGAGAGTTGGAACTTGACGAATGAGTACGGAAGATAGCTTCTAACATTCGAGAGAAAATTATGTGTGTGATATATGGTGCAAAACGCGACGTCGATGGCACATACCGAGTAATTTTCAATTACAAGATCAGGAAATTAATGCGACACTGGCTCAATGCATGCTAATCTGAACCATATGATACACCGATCTTTAAAGGAGAGCCGTCTTTCGGTAGGTGAAGTGGGCGCTAGGCTAGCTCAATAAATACCAATAGTTTCAACTACAATATTCGGAGGTCATGCACTCAAATCATAGGTTATATCTTTTGTATTATATAAATTTTTTTATAAATTTTTACAATTATAAATTATACATTTTTTACTCTGTGGCGTCACTAAAAAGCAGAGCATCAATCACAATCAATTAACTGACGCGATCTCATTTTGATCACATATCACATACTACTGTAACAAATTGATTTTGTTGTTGTTATTTTAAATTTTACTATTCAATTTTTACGTATTTATAATAGTTAGCTTCAGGTCAATGGCACGCGAATAATTGTCTTGTTATAAAAAAAAACAATAAATTGCAACCGATCACCTTGAAATTAAATAAATATATTTTTTATTTAATTTTATTTATATAAATTTCCGCTGATCGTTGAAATATTCAATTCAGCATAACGTATACATAACGTAGTATTGTATTGCGCTATTATTAACCCTAGACGGATTTTCGAGCTGTTCTCTATACAATTTATCTATATACGGCAGTCCAACATTTGTTATTTGAAAATATTTTATTGCAATCTATAAAAAAAATTGTATAAACACGATCGATTTTGCTTTGATTTGCAAAATACAAAATCGTCGATCACCGATTTTATAAAATGGATTGTTAAATATCTAATCATCAATATTCGAAGAATTCTAACGACGATCGCGGACATACATATTACAATATATTTATACAAACGTATTATAATATGTTGTTTGATCTAGAAAATTTTAATAAAAATCTGCACACCAACGACATTCTTGTAGTCGATCGCCGCAATATATTATATAACGACCTCTCTTTTGTTCATTCACATCTGCAGGCAGTGTACATTTGAGTACGAGAATATATATATATATATATATATATATATATATATATATATATATATATATATATATATATATATATATATATATATATATATATATATATATATATATATATATATATATATATATATTAAGATCGAGAGTATGTACATATGTTTCTCGTTGCAGGGCTAATTATCTTTTGTTTAAGTGTCATAAATGAGAGAATTTCTTTTAAATAATCAACAAGAAGCATGGATATGTCTATATATGCTAAGATCAAATGTATGCGCAAAATATGATCATATTTCATTTTTTTCAGGATTTTATGATCATTTTGGATAATTGTTTGTATATAGGACTTCTAGTTTATAACTTGTTTCAATGCTAAATGTGTAATTCGAAAAGACTTAATAAACACTTGTTTGCAATATGTTTATGTTTCTGTTGTGCAAAATGATCGTGAAAAATGTGTGATCGTTGTTTGTGAACTAATGAAAATGAATCAGAAGATTTTATATTTGTGATATGGGTAATGTGTGAACTAGAAATATAATTTTTTTATCAATATTTCGTAGAAATGATGCAATTTTTGATCGACTGTTTAGTCTAGCGAGTAAGTTTAATTATATTGTTATACGATTCAGCCACCAGTTTTAACTGGTGGTAATAAATATTTTCTAAGATCTTTTTATACAATAAATAGAAATTTTGTAGAGTTCGAATGTTTAATTTTATTTTATTACTTTACTAAACGTTTAAAACGTGAGCAATTATTACTAAAGCCTGCAATTACTATAACAGAGCAAATCTACTACATATTTGGCTCAACAAAACAGACACAAGCTCTAAAATTGACCAAGTGATATCATATTCCAGTCTTCGGAGACAGATCGAAGACGAAGAATTGCTCTAGTGAACTACAGGATTGAACTGTTACCACAAACGTTTGATATAAAGGATTGGGTATAATCGAAAAAATACAGTTATTCCTTACACCTAGAACTGTAACATATAAATACGATGATAAATAACATAAAATCATGTGAGTCATAACCGATATTAATAGTGCAACGACCATATGCGGACGACTAAATAATACAGCGATTGTCCCCGTCTATATAATTCTACATCTCTTACATAGTTTTAGAATTTTGTATATATAAATATACACACTCGTATTTACTTATTGCTTAAATTGCGATGATTATCGCGCGCACAATTTACGATATAATTTTATTGTTGTATTGTGTTGGTTTTCTGTTGTTAAATATAAATGTATAATAAAAATAATTATTGTAAATTGCACAAGGCGCTGTATGGTCAATGCGTATAAATACATATATACTTATATATCAAATTCAAGTTCCATTCAATTTTAATTCATTTTATGCATACTAATTAAAAAAAAAATATTTAATTAAAGTCCAACAACAAATCTCGTATATACAAAAAGACAATTTAAATTGTTTATATTGTTGGTCTGAGATCATTTTCATTACTTTATTGTTTATTATACATACTCAAACAATGATCTGTATATAGAAACAATGTACAAACGTAAGATACAATATTGTATTTCCATATGTGCTAAATTGTATGTAGTTTAGTAGTTTATATACTATGGCTCTTGCTATAACGGCAGCTATATTGGGAATGGATAATTGTACAAGTCAAGGTTATCAATTTACTCTCGTTATATTATATGGCAACGATATCAAGCAGCCACCACTTAGTGTGTATGACGGAAGTTTCCTAATTCAATAAAATAGTAATAAATTGATCATTTTTCTTTGGAATGTCCTTATTAGTCTGCAGGTCGTTTATTAATTCTTGTGAAGGAAAAATTGTGGTATATTTATATTTTGCATGCGGTTGCCTTTTTTGGATTTAATTTGAATTTCAGGTAATGTTATTACCTAATAAGAAAATTGTAATTATTTTTTATAGTTTAAGTACGTTAGTACTAGATGGTGTTTTAGATCAATTCTTTTGGTATATGTATGACACACACTTTTTTACATGATTTACTATAAGAACAATAATCACTTCATCCTATGAAATATAATATCATTTTGAGCGACAAATGATAGCTTTCATTTAGGAGTTGATGTAGATTAAAATTGTTAGTGCGTGAGCACCATGCCCATATAAACACCTTCATATGTATATATCTTCAATCGTCAGTTTAGTCTTGTTTAATTCGAACCCCAAATCTGAAATGGTCAGATAAATGATAATGCAAAGTAGGCATATTTTGACTGTGTATCTTTTCAGTTTTCAATGGTAATTGAAATTATGCTGGCCCGCAATTATTAAAATGTTGCCGACTACGGAATATTTCAGTTTTTTCTCAATAATTATACATTTAATTACTTTTGGTATAGTTTTTTTTATATACAATTGTAACAAACTTCTTAATGAAATTAAATTAATGGAAGTATGTATATATATATTCGATTATTTTTTATTAGTTGTCGTTTGGGTGAGATCAAATTGGTTAAAAAAATAAATAAACACATTTCGATAGTTGTTTTGAGTAATGTAAGACTGCATCGCATCATATGCATATGGAATGTATGTGGATTTATTTTTTAAATATCGGTCTTATTGCATTTTTATTTTTTATATGATTAGAACTATCTACAGTTGAGGTCTTCATGGTATCGAAATTCTATTGGTGGTGATTTATTTGAATTTGTTTATTTTCCTTATCTTCAGTAAACAGAAAAAAAACTAAAAATGGTTAAAAAGTATTTTTCAAAACTCATGGTTGAAATATTTTCCATTAGTATACTGCCAATATCGAAAAGAGTCTGAACCCAACCATCGTTTACTAAATAAAATAATGTAATATATAACACAATACGATATGAAAGCCAAGAGCTCAGCGATATTATTGCTATGACAAATATGAGATCAAGACACATGCATTCTGAAGGAAGCAATGTTAGTTTGTTTGTGAAATCTATAAGTGAAGGCTAGTGAAGAGACCTTTGTGTAAAATTCGCTGCTGACCAAAACAGGAATGTATATACGTACTCTTCCCATTGATTCGATTACAGTGTTTTCTGAATGAGAGAATAGCGACGCGGTTTCTTATATTGCCTGTTACCTTTATTATGATACTTAACGAAGAATCTTGCAAGATTAGAGAAACTAAATCTTATTTAAAAAATTTTATTTATAGAGTCATTTTCTGGGACATGTTGATGAACAGGCTTTCATATGATAAGATATGAGCTATTTGAAGTTACATTAATTCTTAGAAGTCGCCATTGCTATACGTATGCCAAACAAATTACACAAAAAGTTATAGAAGAACACAGTTTCCGACTAATAACCCGTTACGAGTTTTATTTACTTATTACGAAGAATAATACTCAGATTAAAAAAACAAAAATTTCTTAAAGTACTCTTGTTTTCTGTAAACAAGTAATTATACCATCAAATTAAGAATAATCGAGTTTTTAGGCCACAACTCACAAATCGTAAAAATAAATTAGCACATCTCAGTAAACGATAGTATTTAAACCTAATTCATTAGCTTCATATAACAATTCGTTGCTTGGATAATAGACAATCGAAATGAGTAGTATTTACTGTCAAGGCTTCGATACTGAATTAAGGTCAATTCTTTTTATAATATATATGAGCGCAAATAAAATAATAATTTCTAAGAATTTCCATTATACTTATGTTCCGTGTCTCATGCATTTTTGTGTTGATTCTATAATATGCGCTCGTTCGTAAATCGCTATACAAAAAACTGTTTTATTTGTAAATTAAGATATTACGTAAATATACAACTTAAAAAAATATTCCATAATTTGCATAAATATGGTGTGTATATAATATATTTGCATACAATTTTATAATTTACTCGCGAATTTAATAATTGCGCGTTGTATGCGATTTGCCATATTTTGTTGGTCCATCTCATGAGAATGCAAATACACTTGGTAAATAAGCAATAATACATGTTAAATATTGAAAATGCAGTAATGGCATCTATATACAGAATGGATGTATGTCTATTTGAATATATGAAGGTCAGATTATGATAACTTGATTGGAAACAAAATTTTCTGTCAAAACAATCGAAGCCTAATTAAAGTTAAAGAAATAAATAACTTGATCTAAATTTATTAAGCTCAAATTCAAGGATATTATTTGAGTGAGTTCAAATGTGTCAAGCTAGAAACTCTTAGTACTATTCGCTACTCACCCTGTCATGTACATACATAGCATACACTACATCTAGTACAAACCCAGAAAACAGAATATTATATGATTGATTAATCACGAAAAATATATTATGATTCGGGAACTCAAAAACACAATATCAAAAATAAACAATTTAATTTAATTAATTATAATTGGATTTTATTTAAATTGAAAATGACAATGATTAGTGTGTTTGGAGTGGAATATTTGTTGTTTTGTAAACAAGCCAAATATAACGACCAATATAGTATTTTTATTTTTCGTGTAAATATATAGCGCTGGCGAAGCAGGTGCTAAATGATAATTAATCAGTAAATGCGAGGTTATTACAATTCAGGTGACAGAGCCGAATTGTCATTATTCTTGTGGGTGCAATTATTGAATTGAAATATATTAAAATCAAAAGTTTAGTATACTCATATAAAAGAAATTTAATGATACTGAAAATACTTTAAAAACATGTTTTGTGTTACTGATGCCATAGTTGAAGTCCATTCCAATTGCTACTTACATTAACAATATTATGGTCTACTACATATGATACATAATTTAACCGAAGTCGATTAAATAAGGAAAATGTGTATTGCTTATAATATTCCTTATGCTATGCTGTAATACATGTCCGCACATATAATTTTTCTGTATAGAACTTTTTACCCAGAATTTACACATTAACTGATAACAGTCACTTTATATAAAATGCTACATGAAACATAATTAAAATTGTATATATTGGTGATTCTGGGAAATATAAATACTCGTAGTTTGATGTATATATAAGTATATAATTTCCATTCGGTTGAGTTAATTTAATTAAAAATACAATAATTTTTATTCTATTAATTACATATGTGTTATGTACTATATATATATATATATCTATAATAGTATTATATATACACATATATACAAATAAAACTGTTTGATTATAATTTCATGTATGTATATCAAAATGTGCAGAATCGATAAAAGCACAAAAAATATGTTTTTGTATTACCGATATATAATTAAATTGAGTATACTAGAAAATTCTTAGAAATGCCAGAAATTTAATTTGCGAGATAATATTGGTACGGAATGAATGACATACTCGTTAATGGGTAATTATATTTAATACGATATACTTTGCTTTAGGTTAGAAATAAACTGAGAGATGATGTTGTATATTAGCATATTGGTTTACAAACCATTCATAAATGTAAAAGAATTGATTTTTTAGAATTAGAGTGTTTATGAAATATATAGGTAAGAATTTGAAATTAAATATTAAATGTATGAAAGTGATAATTATGCAACCATCCAGTTAAACAACTAACAAGTATCACGTAATCCACAAACTATATAGTTTTTAAACTGATTCTTTGAAATAACATATATTTTAAAAGGGACTTTATATCAATCAAAATCGAATATAATTCTTACATAGCTGTCTAGCTATTCCTCACCATACTCAGTTCGATATTGATTCAGTTTTATTGATTTGACAAATAAAATTAGGTGGAATATATATATAGAATACCTCAATAGAATATAATTGATCAATACCTTTGAATATTTGGACATATGGGTCGTTATTATGATCGCCGGTTGCAGCTTAATGGTTAAGAGAGTTTTTCCGCACGCCGCGGTCTCGAGTTCGATTCTCGCCGTTGACCAAAAAATTAACATGCCACCGGATGACATAAAAATGCGGTTGTGTGTAAAAACATTCGTTGGGTTGACCACCTACTACATTGTGCACCTATCGTTAAAAACTGGTTCGTAAGGTCTCAGTTGAGACGCGATAACGGCCGTTTACGGCCTATAGGCCATAGATTTTTAATGGGTCGTTATCCATCTGAGTTTTTTGATAACACGTAATCCTTAATGCTCCCTTCCATTTTCAAAATTTTGCTAAATCATAATCGATATATTGTCAACTATTACAAATTATTAAAATCTGTCTATTTTATCAGTTGAAGTAGATCTTTCTTGTAGTATATGCCGAATATGACTAATTCCAACTTTAGAAATTGATGATATTTCTCTATATATAGTATGAGATCAGTATCTATTTTACAAATCTCAAAAATTACATATTGTATTATGGGCATATCCTTCAAGTACAGAATAAAACTTATAATTGATTATGGTAAAAATAATAAATAGTTTTAGTTATTGAGTGAAGGTGTTCATAACTTTTAGATTTCCTCTCGTAGCGTAATTTGTTCAATATCACATCAATCTAAATAGTATTTCTTTCATGTCACTATGCAATATACGTTTTAAATTGGAATAAACGCCAAATTGCGCCATTTTGTTCTTTCACCACCCAATGATATTTACCAATTTAGAAAATAAAAACATTTTGCTGGCACTCAATAAATATAAATTTTAACACATAATTTTTCAATTTAAATGAAAATTTTCACTTTCTCGTATATATGCATGCATGTATCACATCCAAAAGTATTAAATAAAAAATCATTCAAGATGAAGAACACGTCGAAAAAGAAAAAATTCAATAATTCTTTTTGCTAATCTCTTGCGTGTATATAGATTATATTATATGCAAAGACCAACGCAAACATCAAAAATAAATAATACTACAACGGTCTCTTCGACTTGTTTATAATAAGAGAATTAAAGATATTCTTAGAAATACAACAACAACAAAATTGTTTCAATGATCGTATTCACGACAAATAATACAATGATCATGATCACCAATTCGATGATGATCATTATAAGTACACAAACTATAAAAAATTTAAGCGAGCGTATATATACGATTTTTATTAGTGAATTATACTCAATAATTTTGGTTATATATGAAGTACCTACACGCATTCCACGTTCAGCTCAGTTTCAGATTTGTATTTCGGTGACTTGCGATTCGATCACGAAACAATCGATCATTCCCTGTAGAATAATGTACACCAAATAAAAAACATTCAGTCAAGTCGCGACAAGGAAATATATAAAAATACGCGAATCGTATATATATATATATATATATATATATATATATATATATATATATATATATATATATATATATATATATATATATCGTATAGTAGCAACAACAAGTCGTGTATGTGGTAGCCAGATGAACTCAAAAAATCATTACTAGCGAGCGAGAATTTGTAATTTGTTGTAGGTTCACAAATGTTACAATTATTTTTGTATTATTGTTGTCATTTAATTTACGTTTCATGTTTTAAAAATATCGCGCTTAATAAATTTATTTTTTATTCAATTAATTGAATTAGACAAACGTACGTTTATTTATTTATATATACGACGACGATGAGCACGAGGAACATAATTATTTTACGAGAGACTGTTTATATAGTGTTCATTATATAGTACGAGTATAGGCGTTTATTTAATTTGGCATGATAGTTTATTGTACGTATATACAATATATATATATATATATATATATATATATATATATATATATATATATATATATATATATATATATATATATATATATATATATATATATATATATATATATATATATATATATATGTATGTTGATACTATACATACTGAATATGACTTATAGATTTAATGTGTTATTTACTATACAACGTCTACATACTCGTACAAGCATAGTTGAGTTATTATTTTTTAGTTTTATAAATAGAAATTTTATGATTTATTCTCGTAGGATGTATTATTTTTAGTTTAAATGGTTTAGCGAAGAATATATTAAAATTTATCGTGACTTTCGATGAGCATGAACAGTTTAGCTTGTTTATTTGACTCTTTTATATGAATGAAATCAATGTATACGGTTCTGAAATGGTATTGAAAAATTATTAATGAAACAGTGTATACCCTTATAGCACCTAAGTAAGTTTGTCATGAAACTACAATATAATAGAGTAACTTACAATTAAATAGAGCTATTTTATAAAACAATTTGCAAGAGGTTAACAAATATTAATCTATAAAATTTGGGTTGGTGAGAAATATTTATAAAACCCAAGTAAATTTTAGTTTAATTAGCTTTCTAAAAAGTCGCAGAAAAGCTATTAAAACACTCGGTTAAAAATAGCTGGCACAAACTTACGGTTAAAAGAGTTGGCACTTCTCCACGATTTGGAATCTGTACCACCATCTTCATTGTCTTCGCTGTGTTTATTACAATCGTCTATTGCAGCAATAATACAAATAAATAATATTGGCATCGTCCTCATAGTTTATACTTCGATTATTCTATAGTAAAATTGTTAAAAAAACGTCACAGACATTGCACCTAATAATTTACTCATCAAATATGTGATAGCAATAAAAAAATAGAAATTTGAAGGGCAATCAAGTAAATAGTATTTATGTATTTACGTATATTAGTTATTTTGATCGTGGTATAATCTACATTCCAAAAATTATACAATTGTTGTCGCCGGTTGTAGCTTAATGGTTAAGAGAGTTTCTCATAACGCCGCGATTTCGAGTTCGATTCCCGCCGTTGACTAAAAAATTAACATGCAACCGGATGACATTAAAAATGCGTTTATGTGTAGAAACATTCCTTGGGCTCACCACCTAGGTGCACATTACCTATCGTTAAAAACTGGTTCGTAAGGTCTCAGTTGAGACGCGGTAAGGGCCTTTTACGGCCTCTATAAGTCATAGATTACTATGTTGTTAGAAAACTCTTAAAGGTTGGTTGATGTACACATCGGGTTCTCAAATCAATATAAAAAGAAGAAAATTTATAAATTATTCAGAAGAGGAAGTTAATATTTCATAAAAATAGAGAACTGGAAACCAGTAGCTTTCCAGTATTTAAGTTAAAATATATTTTAAATGTATATAGGAACTATCAACCATATTTATTTGGTGTCTAGAATTTTTGCGCCGTGTGAAATATTTCTCGATATTTGGGTACTCATTCTATATACAAATATAATGGGTAATGTTGCATAATTAAATAAAATAAACTTGCACGTTGCTCTTAAGCACGCATATAAAAACGACTAATTTTCTTTAAAAACCTACCATTATGCTCATAAAAAAACTATGTTGAGAACCTGTTTCGTTTCTCAAGAAAACAAATTCTTTTATATATACATATATTCCATCAGTTATCATACACACCTTCGCATACAGCTTATTGTATAGGTTTCTTCTTCTTTACATTTCGACGTCTTCGAAGCCAACCATTCCAACTTAAATAAAAATTTTCTCATTTTACAAACGATAACAACACAATAACAACAACAATAACAAAAATACACGAAATTGTGTAATAAGAATGATTTCTTCGTCTTTCGTCTTAAGAATGTTCTTTGTGTGTTGTGTGTAGTAATTCTTGTTGTTGCTGTTTTATAATATATATTATTTGATTGGATTTTGTTTCTTTGCCTCACTCGATCTTCTTATTATTTGGACTTGGATATTTTCATAATTCGGTTGAATGTGTAAACCTAGTAGTAGACATCACAATTATTTTATTTATTCTATTCGGTTAAGAATATTTTCTTAATCTTTGTCGTCTTAGCTGTGTGTATTGTTTCTCTCGCATTCGGTATTCGTGCCACATTCGTATACGATATATAACCATATGAACACTGTAAATGTAATATAGTTCTTTGTTTAAAATCACAGCATATATATGGAAAAAATACGCGGTTTTGTCTTGTGGAGCAACACTGAATTTCGTTTGTCATGACACATTCCACATACACCCACCTTACGTTATTAATAAATAAATAAATAATATATAAGAAATGAAAAGATTTTATTGTCGCATTCACAACTGTTAGTCGGTTGTTCGTCGTTTTTTGTTGTAGTTATTGTCGCTGAAGTCGTTTTATTTACGTAAAGAAATCGTTCCAATTTGAAGCAATTTGTTTGGGTTTCTTTATGCAAATTATATACATATATGTGTATCTTTGAAATTATAGTACATATGGGATATTGTCGATCGAAATCATTCTCGATATTGAAAATTCCTCATTTTAGCTGGGCGATTTATATCTGTTCATATAGATATTATAGATAATATTATAATCTTTGGATCAATTTTTTGTTATCAATATATTGCATTTAAATCCTAAAATTTATACTTTACTCCAGTTCCGCTGATCGCATTCACTGTACATACAATGTTGAATGAATTTTAATCTCAAGTCGCCATAGGTTTTATCGATTGTGTTTCTATATTTTTTTAGTGAATGAACAAGAGATAAGAAAATAACATTTAACTCAATGAGTAACCTCATGATCTAGACACCGTTTTGTTTATCGATTCACACATTTTATAATGAGAAAATAACAATTTGTATAAATAATAAAAACATGATAAAAATACGTTTGCTATTATATTATATAGACTATGAAAACCGATAAGATATAGTTAAAGAATATATATATTTTTAAAATCGCCGATAATTGATTCGGACTTTATGCCATAAAATGGGTTTTATGCCATAAAAAGTATATTTCTGTGATTAAAGTTTTGATAAAATAAATTCATCAAATATGCCCGAAACAGTTACAAAAAATGGGTCAACAATAAAACACCATATACTCGTAAAAAAGGGATAATCAATAAAAACCAAAGATGAGACTATAACTGATCACAACTAGCATTGTTTCAATAAGCTTAACTAAAATAAATAATATTTTCACAATCGTGAAATAAATGAAAATGTGATAAAGCAAAAAGATATTGACGACAATCTTGCAAAATTCTTACGTAATAAAAGTAACATCTGACCATAGACGTGGAAAACTAGAGCGATAGGAAGTTCATTGTGATTTGATGTTTAAAATTCAAATATGTTAACACATCGTCTAGAAAGTATTCCGATAGTATTCAACTCTAGTTCCGATATTTCCTAAACAAACTACCGATGCGATATAATGTAGCTTTTGAAATCACTCATATAAAATAAAATAATAATATGCCAACCCAATACCTTTATGTATACATATTATATGGCAGACGTGCGTATACCAAAATTCAATTTTTTAATTCCCAATTTTATTTTATTATCTCGACTTTTGAATAAGAAATGTTTATGTTATTTGTATAAATGAAACGAATTTATAAAATGTGATTTTCTTTGTTGTGTATTTGTCGTGTTTATGTATGTGTTATCACTTAACGAATTTTCTTCATTTTGTCGGCTGTAATTTATTAAAATTTAATTTTTAATGAGTTTTCGAGTCGATTGTGTAAAGAAAACAAAATTAAAAATATTTGTAATTTTTTATGTGTCTTTTGTCACACAAATGGATTATTAGCGACATTATAAACCACACAAAAGATGTTTAGTGTAGGTGAAAGTGCTTCAATGGTATTTCCGGGGTCATGGTCTTTATATATGGAAATTGTGATAACTAGAGCTAATTATAATAGAACGTATTAATATTATGAACAAAATTATCCCATTTTTATCGCAGTAGTATGTTTGTTTAGGCAATAAAATCAAAACTATCAGAGAGACAATTTGGTTTAAATACGCAAAGATAGTTGACAGATAAATATCTTTACTAGTCCTCGTATCACGTATGTGTGCCTGTGTATTGTTATTATAACGTAAGAGAGTATATGTATGTATACTAAAATGTCACCGTAAATAAAATTCAGCTGTTCGCACTTTTCATTAAAAGAATAAAATAAAACCAAAAAACCCTGAAGAAATATAAAACAAATCGAATTTTATGAAAAGATGAAAAACAGCAACTGAAAATGAATTTTCATTTTTCCCGCTTTTCCTTTATATTATATTTCGTATACATATATTTGCCACACTATAGAAGTTGTTGTAAAAGGTTATGGATTTCCGACATGCACAAGATTTTTGTGCTTTATTGTGTTTTCGGTTCGAATAATTCTGTTGCCGATTTCAGGCAACCATTCTATCAAAATCAATCTATTTTCGTAAACAAAGACAATTATAAATGATTATTGAATTCGGGACTGCCGTTACGTGACATATTTACTAAATACACTCGCGTGATTATGACTTGGCTAGATGGATATAAATAATATGCGATAGAAAGAAATATTTATGTTTTGAATTACTAAGTGGAAATTTGGGAATTCATTTCAATGATTTTATTTATTTTTAAATTTTATTGACATATTACAAGGTTATATCTGTAGTGAAGATTTTTTTCTTCAATAAAATAAAGTCAAGGGATTTAATAACCTTTGAATGCTAATCAATCAATACTATTTCATTCAAACGATTCTTCCGTTTACACACACACCCTACAGAACTATCTGGACATTGAATATTTCAATTCCAATCCGTATAGTATTGGCTGGACGATGATTCGGTTAGCATGTAACCAAGTTTTGTCCTAGATAAATATTACAATGTCAGATACTTTTGAATATATGTTTATAGAAGATGTTCTACAATAGAAGATGAAAATATTTCTATGTATTGTTAGTTCCGAAAAGACTCGGAACAATGCAATTCAGAAATCTAATTCACTTTTATTCACCAAAGGAATCAATTATGTATAACACTGACAGCAGCAAAGCAGTTTTGAAATATATTTCTATCTATTGAGCTGATGGGTCACATTCTTTTGACGTTCTAATGCTGGTTCTACATATAATATATAGTGATTTTGCACAAAATCGATTTATACTTTAACTGTCGATTAAAATATTAATGCTGATAAAACAATTTGAAAAATACTTTGAATCGGATAAAAGAGCACTGAAACAATTTTTAATATCTCATCGTGTGTAGAAAATATTTGTGCTCTATACACAAACTTCTTTAATATAGTTATTATAACCAATAAATATTGTTCTGAATTCAATTCTTAGAAATCCTATACATTTAAAATTTTACTAATAGCTCAAAAGATCATTAAATGTGTTATGCTAAACAATAAAACAAACTATACAAAAGGCTCATAAACCAATCGAATCGAATAACAATTTATACGAATACTTAACTCTTAATCATCTAAATGAAATAAATATTTTCAAAACAAAATGCTTCATATCAATAAAACAATAAAGCAAAAGAAAAACTTGGGGGGAAAACGACTATTTAATTATCACAATTAAGTTAGGAAAACTTAAGCAGCGTAAAAAATAAAAAAAAAAGTTAATTAATTGACATATGTTAAAATCATTTGGACGAATTTTACGACATCATTTCGAATCAGCTACACAAAATCTCGTAAAAACGTGCCGTTTGTTCGTCAACATTTATATTTGGTTTATCGGCAAAAAAAATTATCGAAAGTACGATTAAACGAATTTTCTTAATGTTGTGGAATTTATTAGGTTCTTAGTAAAGTTTTTATTTATATAAATGCGTGTCTCTATATGTGTACGTATATATATTATTCGAGTGATTAATTACAATTAGAGTACATAAATACGCGTGGGACATATACATAAAACACATTTGTATTCGTGTAAGACGTCACTCGAATTTATAATAATAATAATATTTCTGATAATGTGTAAAATTTCGTTGCCGTCTAGACAGTAAAATACCGGAAAAAAAACTTTTATTTATATAACGATATTGTGTACATACATATATACAAATAACTAGATAATTCATATTCATATCTCGCGGGCCATCTGTTATTACTACACAGTGTTTATGTTTTTCAATTTGACCATTCTTAATCTATCAACATTTTTGCAAGCAACCTTCAACACCAAAAATAAATCGTTTTCTGGAAGATAAATCGGATGGGTTTAAGTAAATATTTACTACAGTCTTTTGCAAAAAATAAGAGATCGTTATTTTTTGAAAAATATAAATTAAGAAACAGTTTTTTTTAAGTAAAAACATGTTACATTGATCAATGATTGTTTCGAGTTTTTTTTCAATTTTTTGAAAGTAACATCATTCTACGCTTTCATAATTGATATGTGTCAAGAAAAAATTGAAACTAAAACATAAAAATTGATAGTTTTAAATAATTCCTATGTACTTTATCTCAAAATTCTATAAAGCACATCCACTAATCAAGTACAAGTTGCGTGTGGTATTGGAAATCTAGCAACACAAAACCGCTTAAACTGTTTTAATCTGGTTTTGTATTTAAATGAAGAACATAAATAGAAATTTCTACAGTAAGTCTCTTATCAAATTATATTACAAAAATAATATGTAGAAAAATTTATACTTCGCTTAATGATAATTTTATTTCGCGTTTTTTTTATCAGCCCTTATTATTAGACTAATTGGAGACTGTATACTGATAATATGTCTGTGTATGAAATGAAATTGTGTGGTTGTTTGACTATGTATGGGAGTATGTTCCATAAATAGCGTGTTTAAGGCCAATAATATGGAATCATTTTCTTTAAGTAGATAAAGGTAATTGATAACATCGCATCTTTAAATGCACTGATAAGTGTGATAAGAAAGTTCCTATTCATATTGTTTCAACTATATGTTCGTGTAAATATTGATAAAAAATGAAAATAATATTATAACTAAAATAGTTCTTGTTTGTGCTAAATAAATATATTTTGCTTATCACCTTCCATTGAGAATTGTGAAGGAAACCAGATTACATATACTACATCCAAATAATTGTATTTTTATCGTCATAACTCATATACGGATACATGTGTTTCATAACACAAAATTTATCGAATATTCTTGTAAAAATGTCATAATTTTAGCATTGTAATTCCATTTTACTCACACCTCTGAATTACAACAAAGTTGTTTGGGTATCAAAAAATAAACAAAAAAAAATTTATGTATAAGAAAAATCCTTGAAATTTTTTTCTTTCAACGATAGTAATAATAACAATAACAAGAAGAAAAAGAGGAGTAAGAAGTTAACTATACGAAGAAAATTATTACTCTAATGAAAATTATTTGTGAAATTATAAATCGCGTTTTCTCTCCCTTATGCCCGCTCGCTGTTTCTTTATGGTTTTCTTCTTCAATTTCGTTGCCATCGCCACTGTAAGTTGAAAATTATAAAAATATATATATTTTTTCACATGCGTTTTATTGCTTTTCGCGTTTGACGTAGTTTCTTACTTCGATACGAAAGAAATTTTGTTTTGGATAAATAAACAATGTTCATTTTCCATTAAACATAATACCGCTTTAATTAATCGTTTAGATTTTATTTAAGAGGCTCCAAAGGATGATGATTGTTTCAAAAAAAATTTGGATTTGTTTTTTAATTATTGGGATCGGGTGAATTTGGAAACATTTATATATATATATATATATATATATATATATATATATATATATATATATATATATATATATATATATATATATAGTTAAATTGCTAAAGATAGCTAAGATTTCATATATTATAGATTGACAGTTTATAAAAAGATTTAAGTATGTTAACTGAACAATTATGCACTCTTCTGTTATTTTAATTTTTAATTACAAGCTTAAATGCTGGTTAAAATGCATGATAATAATTTTTTCTAATACATAAATATAGTTAAAATGTAAGATTTTTTGATCGGACATTATTTATACATAGTCTGATGATATACGTAATTGTACTCTTAAAGTATTGTGGTTTTGTTACTTATTGTATTTATTTTCAATACTCATCTGCTAAATACACATATAAACATACACATTACTCAAAATGAAATTTATAATCTTACCCCTAATTAAATTTAAATTTAGTATGTGGAACACTGCATCTTCTTCATCTTTCTCAAAAAACAATGAAATTTTTTGTAATTGTTTAATGAAATCTTCGATACACACTCCAAGAAAATACCACGCATTATTCGATTTTATATATGGTATCATAATGCATTATATACTTGGCTTTACAACACATTGGGCTATTATTGCCATCATTTTATAATATAAAGAGTAATTCGTGGGTCGATGACAAGGCCACAAATATTAAAAAACAAATGATTATTAGTCTTGCTATGTTTATTCTCTATTAATTTTTAACAATAAGTGATAAGTCGTATGGTTGTGATTATATATAATAGATTATTGATATTAGACATGTTTTATCCGAAAATCATGATTTTATATCGTCTACGACACAAATGGCCTTTGATATTATATTTCAAAATCATTATATAACGAAAGAGTGTAGTATACTTGAACAAAAACGTCTTATAACAAAGTATACAGGCTATATGATCTTATAAAAATAATTATCCACTTCTTAAATCTCATCCTTCATAATTAAAATAACAAACTTATCATAATGAAACATATCGTAAGGAACCTCAAACTTTTATACTGAAATTATGTTTGTATATTTATAAAAAAATGATAAATAATGATTTAGTGATTGCAACAAGAATTTACATGTATCCCACACATAATAAATCATTTTAGAAATTTTAAAATAAAATAAAATTCTAACTCTCGTTCAATAATTAAGACATAGATCTAATAAACACCTACTCACAATTATTATACAATAAATATATAGATTGAGTTTATCTATAAGTTACAAGCAACTATAGATTCATACATAGACTTATTATAATAACTAAATGCTGCATAAACAGACTGTATTATGCAGGATGATGCTTGGCTGTGATGGGTTTTATGAATTTTTACCAAATACACATTTTAGATGTTTTCCTAGTACTTTAATAATACTTTTCCATAAAAGTAGTGTATATATCTTTATGGTTTTTTACTCCGGTAGTTATTTATCGTACCTATATAATTTTTAATTCTCCTTTGAACATATTAGTCATATATTTTTAGAATAAACATTTCTTGATTTATTTATAAACTAAATTGAGAATTGTATAACAAAATATATATAAAAAAAATCTACGAGATTAAGTTATATCGGAGTAACACACGTGGAAATGAACGTGATGCTTTTCAAATTCGAAATCGATTTATGTGGCTGCGATGATGGAGAGAGAAAGTGGTGCGTAGTGAGTATAAATACGAGTACAAAAGCAATTTTATGCAAATAAAACAAGACATAAGGTATATATGACTATTGTTCTATGCTATGCCTTCTATATTATTATTTATAATATCCAACCGACATAAAAAAAACTACACATTTCTTCAGTCGATTCATTTATCTAAAAACTTTATTTATTAAACATAATATGTTTTATATAATTCAATAATCCAAATACATAAATATATAATAACCATGACAATAAACTATTTTATTTGTTAGTAAACATTATATGCAAGTATGTATGTATAGTTACAGTGAGATATGTGATGTTTTAAAATAAAATGATTTCGTAATCAAGCTTTAAAATTCCAACCCAGAACAAGCAACTAAAAATAAAAAAAAATTAAATAAGAAAACGAAAAATATATCTTATCAATTGACACGAGCTAAACTGCACAATCGCATGACTTGAATACTTATAAAAAATATGTTTTTTTGTATTTATTTGAAACTTGACAACCACAAAACTAAACTACATATAACAAAAATCACATTTCGAGAGAGTTCAATCCTCTAAAGCACGGAAATTATTTCATATTGTAATGCGTTTATGTATAGGATTTTGATAAATAATTTCTTTCTAAATTCTTTCTTAGCTCATTCATTTTTATTGCCTATGAGAGATGAATGTCGGACATCAGGTAATATAATATGTTACATATATACGAAAATGGTCTGTACAGAGAATTCATTATTCCAAATAGTAATTAGTACAATGAAACATTCCAAATTGTATACAAAATACTGTGATGCAAGCGAGTAGTTTAAAACAAGTAGGAATAGAATGGATACTTTAGGATTGTCCAGAACCGCAAAGAAAATTGTATTTATAGATTGCTAAGCCAAATTCTAGAATCGTGACAACCGATATAAACTAAAAATTATTTTTTAAAAAAAATAATTATTTAATAACTAATTATTTAAACGTTTATAACTGTTAAAATATTTCATTTTAATAAAATTGTAATTTCTAGCCAACTCATGCATATATTTTGATAAACTGTTAAAGTGTTTTTATTTATGAACTATGCCAGTTTCAGATATTATATACTATTGTAACCGAGCACTGTATGACTATAAGTGAAACGAAAGTTTATTTTAATCACGCACTAAAGATATAATAAGAGTATTAAGTTATAATTATTTAAGGTCAAAACGATAAAATACTACACATTGATTTCACAGACAAAACTGTGTCACACCATTGGTTACTAATTTAATGGTTATAATACTACGGGTATATAGAGACTTATCACTTTGCAAAAAAAAATAATTTATATCTGCGTAAATATCATCGTTTACACGCAAACAATATTCCATTTTATGTTTCGTTTGGTAACATCACAACACAATGATTGATGAGTCCTGAACCAAAAAATATATATATGTTAAACAATTCGAAATGATGTACACGCGATATTATTTTACCGCAAACGAAAGTAAAATCAGCAAAACAAATTAATCTATCTGAAATAAATTGATACTAAAACTCTCATCAGGTCTGAAATCGCGCTTTATCGTATATGCGATGTAAAGGATGATAGGCGCCCAAATAAGTGTATTTTGAGAATTGGTAACAAATTTACGTTGAATTGTGTATTATATTGAAGATTTAAAGGTTAAGTACAGCTATGATATATCAAGTAAGCAGATGCGGTTCCAAAATTTATATATCACTCAGCTATAGTTAATAACACGATACAGTGAAAATTGTAATCAAAATATATCAATATGCATTTATGTACATATATATGACACAAACGATCTACCAGTCTTTATATACCAGTCACAGTAAATTCCAATTTGGCGTGCATCTGTTTCAAATCAATCCTTCTTATAAATATTTGTACGAATATGTGTTCCGTTTATACTCAACCACAATTAAATAATCAAATATTTGACTATATGCCATCTCGGTAACCGCATATACAGCGTGTATTTTTGTGTATACGCTTAAAATAAAAACCGCGAGCTCGTATACAAAAGAATATGTGCATACAGATATTTCAAAAATACAACTGTTGACAATCCTAAAATAAACGGTAAGAGGTCTAAGCGTACCGCGTACAAACCAAACTGGTATAGATGCAAGTGCACGATAAACAAATACTTTTGGTAATGCATGAACATTCCATCTATATACACATATTTTATGTGCTGCCTTACTAATTATTCATTATGTCTGTTATTAAAATAATACAAATTTTTTGTGCAATTCTGTGTGAATATTAAGAGTTTATTAATAGAAATAGTAGAGAATTAGTAATAGTAGTAATAATATATTTTAGTGCTCAATTGACGTTAATTGTAATTTAGATAACACGATTTCTTGGCACTAATGCTTAGTAAAAAATTAACAGACAACAGATCAATACGAAAGATATGTGTTATGTATATACATATTCATCATCATGATCAGATGGAAGTGAGTGAGCGACGAGGTGTTACAATTTTGTTAAGATATTTTGTATAAACTTAGTTGAGAAATTGCTTTGTTGAAGCACTGAATCAATATACCCTACTCTATTTTACGCCGTTCTACGTTTATACGTTTCAGTAGTTTAACAATTCGTTATGTTAAAATTTATATTATCGGTGAGAAACTAAACAACGATATTTAATAGTTGCTAAACAAAAAAAAAATTGTTCAGAAATAATATGACGTGAAAGATGTATGCACAATTATATTTGTTATTTTGAACAAAACCATCGGAGTTCAATCAATATTACATGAAGCTCTATACGTTCAAGACACGGTATTTAAACAGTATAGATTATTCAATCCGGTGTAACATAAAATGTTAACCAATCACTGAGTAACAGATAGTTTTATGATAATAATTTCTAATATACGTAGTAAACTTGGCTATGAAATCATTTTAGTTAGGTGAGTGCTGGAATTGTTCAACATTGCGCGCTATTTTTAAATTGAAATGCAACCCGGTACAACCAGTAGTCAAATAAATAGTTTAACGCTACAATAATGTGTTTTTGGAGCTAAAATAAATATTTACTAAGTACATTATGCCCAGTTTAGTCATATAAAAACTACAACACACACAACATTTCACTATACATTCCTCTGATCTGTATGCGGATTTGAATTATTATTTCTGTATAATACTTTTCATTCCAACTTTCGTAGTGTTTTTTTTTGTTAATTATTTTACTACTTTAGTAGTTTGGCATTTGAATACATGTACAACAAAAATTATTTATTCTAACAAGATTTTAAAAAAAATAATAAAACATAAAATTTTACTTCTCATCGCGAGATTTATGATTTGGTTAAAATTAATGGTGGATACAGGAATATCTTGTAAATTGCGGTATTTTTGTCACTTAAATTACTTTTGATGCTATAGTAAATATATATATATATATATATATATATATATATATATATATATATATATATATATATATATTTATATATATATATATATATATATATATATATATATATATATATATATATATATGTAAATACATCAAAGTTCGATTAAAGCTCACATTGGTTTGTCTACCATTGGTGACTAACAAAATTACAGTTTTCAATAGATTGGTTTGATTTTGTAGCAGATTTTTATACTGGTATTATATCTATAGGGCTATAAAAAGGCAATAAATGTTTAAATGAAATGTCAAAACATATTTTACCAAGGTCTTACTCTTACTAGACATATAGTGAATGCTTCAAGGTAGATTAAAAATTCAATAGACTCAGTAACACGACTTCAAAGGATGAAATCGTAAGACTTAGGATATTAAAATTTGATACTCATGCAATTTTTCATAAGGGACTAACCAATAGGCTATAAGCATCATAATATACAAATACTTAGTAATAAGTTATTTGTAAATTATTGATAGATTAATTATTAAATTATTTGTAACTTCAGTTGATGAAATATTTTAATAAATACAAAATATTTAAAGGTGGTTAGATATTTAGAAAGATTTCATAGTGTGAGGATTTAATGTTTCAATTTAATATATAAGATAATCACTTTTAAAGCCTATTGCCCATTTGTTATTTCAACTTTTCAAACTATTATAGTCATAAAGGAGAGCGTTATTCAAGGTATTCCTGTATTGTTTATCTGCCGAGTGTTTACAAAAATATTTTTGCTTTACAGTCAAAAATAGAATTTTAATTGCCGGTATTTCTGTATTGTATGAAAATATGTATATAAAAAATTTTCTTTTTCAAGTTTTCTTTACTTTTGCCGTCGTTTTGGTCTGTGCATGATGAAATGAAAATATATATGTATGCGAGTATTATAATTTTGTTCATTTTCTATTCTTTCAAAAATTGTTTTGTTCGTTTTGGAAATTTCGTGGCACATTATACGTTATGAAGTAGTATGATTTAATTTGTTTATAAGAGTAGCAAATACTCTTTGTCTTCATAAAGAGACGCGTCTAGGATAGCTGCTATACATATATGTTTTAATCATTTTAACCACTAACAAGTTAATAACATAAATTCGATTTTTTGCTATATACACTTAAGAATATAATCGGTTACCGTTCAAAGCGTATATTCTCTCCATGTGTCAGGCGGAAATTTTTCTTTCGAAACGAAGAATACCAAAAATTTCTATTAATATGGATAATTATGGATGTTTTAATAAAAACAAAGTAAAATTTATTATAATTATATAATATTCTTTCTACCGAAAAGTTTACTCACGATATCAGAGACAAGTGGTTTCTGATAGTCACATAAAAAAAGCTCACATCTGCTCACATAAAAAAAGAATTTAATACAATATAATATCCAATTTGCCTTTATATTTAATTTAATTAACAAAATGTACATGTATATTACAACTATAATTGTTGTGAAATTTATTGTATAGAGTTCACATTTTATTGTTAAATATTTAGTCTTGGTATTTTTGTACTGTAAACAAATTACTTTATAGTACAGACAGAATTATTTACTTAACTATTTTTTCTGATTAACAGAGAACAGTCTATTATTATCCAAATTGGTGCTGGGGATTTCATTTTAAAAGTTTAAAATAATAACATAATCAACCCAGTTTAATGGGTTATTGGAGTAAAGTGTAGAAATATGTACTAATTCGAGTTATTCAAAGTTCTGACGAGCTATGTATTCATTAAACGTTGCATTCATAAGTAAATTAATATGAATAGTTTAAAATGAGTAATAGCAAAAAACTAGCCTGAAAAAAGTTAATTGGTTACAAAATTTAAATTATTTATTTAGAAAGATTAAAATATTAAATAAAAAGTAAAATTAATTATTAAGATTTAAAATGTTTAACACATAACTAAAGCTAATACTAATTGAATTTAAAACATTAAACCACCATTGATTTTTGAAATATGACGTGGAGGCGCAAATCGAACGTATAGCACGAAAACAGAATTTCAGAGTAAATCATATATGTACATGTACCAAATCCGTCCAGGTAAATGCTTTAAGAGATATAATAATTATGTGGGGTGTTATCGGTATTTCTGATTAAAATTATTGTTTCACATATAAATTACCAGTTTAAATTCAAATAATAATAAAAATTATTTATAAATTTTCTCTATATCCGCGTTTTACCACAATTATATTTTTCATTACATGTCAATAAAGTCAATATAAAATACGAATATGGCGACAGTGAGAACTCCATTTTGTATTACAATATATATATATATATATATATATATATATATATATATATATATATATATATATATATATATATATATATATATATATATATACATGAAAATATAATCATTAACACATTATTTATTTCGAAAATCTACTGAATCTTGTAATTAAAATTCATTTTCTTATTTATTTATCTTTTCTTGATAAAAAATACAAATTAAATGATGTGTAATTAAATTCAAGATGTTGAGTTGTTTATTTGTAAATATAACCGTAGAGTAAGAAATTTTTAATCTATGATAGAAAATCGCTTGAGTTAAAAATGGCGCCTAGATGCATTTCTATATGATATAAATATATATACTGGCATTATATACATTCGAGTTCTATTACCAAATCGAACTATAAATATACATTAAATACATTTGGAAATACAATACAATTTTTAAGAATTTTAAATATTTTTATAATAACCAACTCAACAGAAAAATTATGCAAATTTGACACATTTATAAAACAAAATGTTTAGATTCCAATTTTTGTCAAACATTATGTTAATTTTGTTTTGTGTGTTATATATGTATAAGTAGTTTTCTAGCTAATTAATTACACCAATAAAACTATATTTGCAATTAATCAAACACAACAAATTTCTAATGAAAACCCTAACATAACACAAAAATATGGGGAATCGCGCATTGTTACCGAATATAAATTCTTCGAAAATATAATTTCGTCAGTTGGTTAAAAATCAAAATAATACAAAAAAAATTAAGTTGGCTGCCTTAATTTATAGCAAAAGAAAAACTTGAAATGTTGAGAAATAATTATCGACAGTTTTCCATAGATCTGCGACATCAATGTAATTATGCAAGAGGTAAATACTTGCGTGACTTGTGGTTATAATATGAAAAGCCCGATCCATGATTCGTTTAATGATGAGTAAAAGTTTGATTTTAATGAACCATACTGTTTATACCAGTCTTTTTCACGCAGCTCTATGGTTTTATTAAATATAGCTACTTAGATCTAATTTTCTGTTTTATCTAGAAATCTCGAACGAAAATAAAAAATCTCTTCTTCTGTGCAAATTGATATCGTAACACATTTATTCCGAATATAATCTCGCCTAATTGATATGTCAAGCATAAACATATTAGAAACGAACAACATAATAAACGAGAACGAGAGGTAAATATTTTATTTGGTATTACGTCAATAACATAACCTAATTTGGATTTCCCTAGAACTTGGGATATTAAGACATGAGATTCTTGGAATTACAGACGAGAAAAATATTTTTCTTTTTTGTGTTTGATTGTTAAAGAAATAATATATATATATATATATTATATATATATATATATATATATATATATATATATATATATATATATATATATATATATATATATATATATATATATATATATGTATATATATATATAGAAGTGTGTATGTGTACCATCATATAAGATGAAGGATATATGAAAAGATGTCGATAAAGAAAATGAGGGTTTTAAAGAAAATATCATAAGTTTTATTTTCATCATTATAAAACAGTTGTCGACGGGTCGGGTGAAAACGGTTTTGTGGTGTTTCCATTTATACATATTATATACACCTACGTTTATTTATCATATAGACTTATGTTGTAAATGTTTTGTCTGTTGTTAGGTGGTATAAGACGATAATTTAATAATTAAAATATTTATAAAAGATTAAACATATTTGAGCATCTTTTTTTGGCTATAGTTAGTTTTATAGAAATTTTGCTATTGGAACTTACATTAGTTCATATCCTAATTGAGTGGGTGTTATTTAAGTTTATATAACTTAAAACGGTTTAAGAAATATGTACTTGACGTAGTTAAAATTGTTAAGAATTCTTTTTCAATCGTATAACATCACACATTAACAAAAGTTACTTGAAGTTCTCAGGAATTTAAAGCTAAACTTCTATAAGGAAATATATTTGGCTGAAAAAGACTTTTATTAATTTCAGATAAATTATTTTTAAGCTTCTTCTATGTAGTAACGAGCATAATGTTACGAAAATGAAATTGCTATTGAAACCCATTTCAAACCATACGTGTAAGGTTATTCGAGATCGTGGATGTTTATTTATATTGGCTGTAGTGTATTATAGTCTTACGTCATATTTATGTGAAATTTTATCTTATTATTATACCAATAGATGGATATTATTACTATAATATCCATCTATTGCTGTAATGATTTAAAAACTTAAGTATAAAGAATGACATTTTAAAACTTTTTTTAATTAGATCTCTACCAACATAATATTTACGGTTTGATTTTCATGTTGCTTCGAAACAGAACTAAATATATAATCTATTAGTATATACATATGTATGGTCAGATACACCAATTCAAAAATTCAAAATTAATTTTTCATTTAATAATCTTTGTATGTTATCTCACATTTTAAATTGTATCATTTTTATGAAGTATGATTATATTTATACCATAAACAAATATCTTCTTTCTTCCATTCTAATCTAACTGTCTTCGAATTGTTATATATAAATTATTATAATATCAAAGGTTAAACATGTTCTATTATAACCATTAAAGTTAATTTAACTGTCGTAATTATTATCGTACGCAAAATAAGGGATTGTTTAAGAATCCGATTTTATACAAACATGCATATATATATATATATATATATATATATATATATATATATATATATATATATATATATATATATATATATATATATATATATATATATATATATATATATATATATATATATATATATATATATATATATAAATATGTAGATGTGTATTTGAAAAAAGTTAAACCTCCAAAATATTTTTAAGATTACAGTTTTACAGACTATTTGATACATCAATCAAAACAACAAACATTATAATAAAAATGAAAATTTACTGAGAAAATACTAAATGGAAATCCTATAATAACAAATCAACGTTTTGTACAAATGTCTTTGACAAGTTTTTTTTTTCAGCCTATAGTCAGCCTATAGTACTGACATGAACGATGGAACGGCCTATGTATTCGAAACTCGACAGATATATATATATATATATATATATATATTTATTTATATTTCAACATCTCCTACATTACCCCCTTATGCCCAGTAAATTTATAAACACAACGGCATTTTAATGTGTTTATCATTGGTCCAAATAAAAAATTCCTAGTCAGCGTCCTATCGAATCTAGCCACAATTAGTTTGCTAGACGGAACAAATTGTTTTATATTGATATATTTTTAATGCAAATATTAATATTATAGTTACTTCCGGGTCCTGTAATCCATTAGTTCCGCTCCACAATAAAATTAAATAAAAACCTTACTAGATTTGCAACTTCTTAAATTTTTTGAGGAAAAAAAGCTTAAAAATTGCAGCACATTTTTTCTTCACAGAGAAACTAACCTTATAAATCAAAAATGTAATTATTCCTATTCCTTATCACTACAACCGAATCAAGTAAAATAAAATTGAATTGCACATAACTAACGAGCTTTTATCATATTATTGGAAATTTTAACAAATCCTTTTGATTTAATTAGATTAGCTTTCGTTCTATCTATACATCCTATATATTAAATCAGCAACTATCTAATTTATCTCTGTCTGATCAATTAACAATTTCACATTATGATCCGTATCTACTTTATATGTTGTTTGTTTGTATTTGCTGATGGGTGAGTAGAAAATATGATATATTTTCGTAGAAAATATGCCTTTTTATGTTATATATGTTTGTTTATTTATACATTTTAATTTTCATATAAAGCTTTTTTCGTTCTTTTTATTTTGAAAACATTTTCAATATTTTTTGTTGCTCCCTAATCCTATGAAGCGAGAAGAATGAATATGAGAAAAAAATATTTTTGAATATTAAGTAAAGTAAAATTTTAACGGGGATTTATATATATACATTATATATGTATATATATATATATATATATATATATATATATATATATATATATATATATATATATATATATATATATATATATATACATATATTACACTAAAGTATAACATATACTCGTAGCAAAATTGGGATATTTTTGTCATGTATCGTTTTTGGTTCATTGGGCTTGGATATCAGAAGCGCGTGTGAAAATTTACACAATAATTGTTTATAACACATATATATTCATCTATATATATATATATATATATATATATATATATATATATATATATATATATATATATATATATATATATATATATATATATATTCTATATGTGTGTGTGTGCTAGTATTACGATTAATGCTAGTAGAGCATTTTATAACTTTGTATTGACATGAATAAACAAACTTGACTGAATCAATAAATTAGTTCACTTCAGGTAAACTTATCTATCGATTTTTTGTTTATTATCTAATCTTTAAACTGTTTTGGGGCTCAAGACACTCCCTATTTGTTCGCGGTTCGCTTATTTACGTCCTTGCTTTTACGCCATTAGGTCCGATTTCCCATTGAATAGCTTTATACCAGCCTATAGTGCTGACATGGATGATGGGTTGGCCTATGAGTTCTGCACTCCAACAGTTAATCAACTGAAGTGACTATACAATTAGTTCACTTCAGGTAAACTCATCTACCGAATTTATTTTTTTATTAGGTCCGATTTCCCATTAAATAGCTTTATACCAGCCTATAGTGCTGACATGGAAGATTGGTCGGCCTATGAGTTCTGCACTCCAACGGGGGGTCATAGTTGTGTTCCTTCACACCACAGATCGTAATCTCATGGTGAAAAATCCCTTTTGCATTCTGCCCCTATCGGGATTCGAACCCGGTACCTCCCGCTCCAACTGCTGCAGCTTTAACCACTGCGCCACCTGGGCGGTATCTACTGAATTAGTTGAATTTCTATTTGTTCTACCTTAAGTTTATCATTATCTCGTAGACGCATATTGTGAAATACAATTATACACTCACTATTGATATTATGCTAAAATGATTACTTAATTTCTGGAACTTTATATTAGCCGGTAAAACCGACCTTCTAATATTTTAAAAACGTTTACTCTTATATTACAAACATCGATATTAATACAAAATATTGAAATTGTAGGGCCGTTGATATTATAAAAGCCCTTTTAGATTTTCAATTTATTGAACTATACCCAAATATTAATAATGCTCTTAATATATTTCTCATTGAATCTTTCACTTTCTATCAATAAATAATAGAAGTTATCGAAAAGTTCGAATAATAAAAACTTATTTAAGATACGATAAGATATATAGTTGTATATTTCTTTCTATCAGTTGAATAAATGTATTATTATAAATACATTATAGACTTATCATTATGTGTGTAATAACGAGGAAGTTTAGTAAAAAATTTAGGAGAGGAAGGTACAGAAACAATTATTTTCAGAATATACTTTATATATATATATATATATATATATATATATATATATATATATATATATATATATATATATATATATATATATATATATATATATAACACTTATACCCGTATTAAGTAAGTTATCACTCAAACACGAGTTATTTAACAACAATAATTTGACAACACAGATATTCGAATTGAAACACGCAGAATTCCAATTTTTTAAATCGTGATAATCAAAAATAACTCTCTGGTACTATTTGTATATAGAATACAACACTCGTAAATTACTTTTACTTTCGAATTAAAAAGCGAAAAACTCGCTTATATACAATATCATGCAAAATTTCATTCATTTCAAACGATAATAATCATATTTTATGTGTAAAGCAAAAATATTTACAAAACCCGAGTTTTTCGTGCATTTTCACAAATTTTCCGATTTTTTCATACCACCGCATAAATATACTTTCAACTCTTATCCATTAATTACAATTTTTTGTGTTTATTTTAGATATATACGAATACAAAATACCTATACTAAATACACAAAAAACTGATTTTCTTTTTGAGTTTTTCCTCTTATGTTTTTCACGGTTTACTCTAACTCTTTAGTATGTATGCCTACATATGTAACTAGAATTGTGTATTCTACAATGTACATCTAAAATCTATCCATTCTTAAAAATAGGCAAACAAAATATCGTTTGGTTTTACTCAACAAAATCTGTTTGAAATAAATTTAGAACTGTATACAAAATTAGTTGTGCAAAAAATACTTTTGTATAATATCGATTAGTATAAACATAAAAAACGTGGAACTGAGTGGCACAGTAGTTTTTCTTGTGTCGGTACAATTTTTAAAAATAAAAATTTGATTTAAGTTTATTAGAACTATACGTTTTTGATTAAAGTGAGAAATTACTGCAGCATAATTATAAATAGGCTGTTGAATTTTTGTGTGTGACATCAATAATAATAGGTAAGATAAAAATTATTTAGAATATTGTTTGATATCGATGAAAATAATCTTTGGTTTTAAATGGCATAAAGAACACATTGTATGTCGTCAGTCAGCCCAACGAATACTTTTTACACACAACCACTTTTCTGTCATCCAAAGCATGTTAGGTTTTGGCCAACGGTGAGAATCTAAATCGAAAAATATTATCTAGTAAAAAAATATAAACAAAATATATTCTCATTAATTAGATAAAGGCAAGTAAGAAAAATAATTCTAACAGAAAAGGGCCTCATTCAACAAAATATATACAAAGCTGAACACAGTATAGATATTATTAGAGTATTTTTAAAAATATTTATTATTTATATGAAATATATATATATATTATTTCTTAACTGCATGTGTAGAATTTAATTCTAAAATTCAAAGTCACATACATATACAAACTGTTTTTAGTAACACTAAAGAATTGAAGAAGATTGCCTCTAACATATGGAATGAGAAACAACAATGAGACCACGTTAAGCGTACTATGTAAATCCCCTATATAGATGCTTCCGATCGATTAACCTTCAGTTTCTAAATTGGCTTTATTAAGATGTTGATGAATTTGATCAACTGGTAATTTTTTTTTTAAATAATACAAATTAAATTTCTACATTATAATTATAGATTATGTATATTCAAATCGAGAACCAGTGTACTTACATCGGGTATATCCATAAAAAGTGAAAACTGTTAGAAAAAAATTCTATATACCTTTAATTCAGCTTCATCATCAGAATTATAAGGAAATTTAAAATGCTAGCAAACTGTTCCAATGTCGAATCTCCAGAATAATATTAGAGCATTGATAATTTAATTCTAAATGCGAGGCAACCTTAATCAATTGTATTCAAATGTTGATTAAAATTCTGGATCATAATTCCACATCGTATCTATATTCAATTTTACATATCTTGTGTATGGCCATTGCGTGCTGTCAATAATAAAATTGTTTTTAAAGTATATCATTTTTGATTGGTAAATTCATCAATATGCATGCTGAAAAAAGGATCCCAACAGGAATATTTTTTGGGCTCGGTCGGATACAGAACACAATACAATAGATTACATTTTGGTAAAGGATATTTTTTTTTTGGCTAATATCAAACCAAACAGCAACAATTTCAAATTTGTATATACATATACATACGCATATAATAAGAGATGAAAAAGGATATTTTTGTATAACATGACATAATTTTAATATTTCCTTTTTTTATTGTGTGTAATATACACGCAAAAGTAATGTTCTATACGGCGATACAGTGGATTTGGAAGAAAACGGTTAGGCTACAAATAGAATTTATTTTATATTTGAATTTTTTATTACTGCGTATATAGGAATCTCTGTGTTTGTATTCCTTACAACACACATTACAAAAAAGGATACATTTTTGTTCGAACCTATTTATGCTCTATTTAATCAATATTTTGATATAAAGAAGTAGATGTTCAGTTTACTCTTAAGGGGATATCTAATTATGGGTATTGTACTTTATTTATATAACACAATAAAATATAATATGTTCTTGAAAAACCATCAAACTCTTGAATGTCACATGTGGGGCCAATGTATCATAAGATTGATAACAACATAGGTCAACGTTTCAAATAGATAAATATATGGAGACTCATCACATTCCAAAAATATGCAGGTCCTGAGCAGATTGGTTTAATTCAACAAAAAAGATGTATGCACTGACTGTTGCCAGTATAATGGAAAGATCGAGAACTCCACCGATTTTTATATAAGCAGTGATAAATCGCCATATCGGACAGTTGGTATTTTAACCAGCGAATTGTTTAAGTATTTAAGTAGTGTCATAACTCCCACCAGTACCAAGCGGCTAGTCTTGAATTGTGTAATAAATTGTAGAGACAAGATTAGTATGTGAAATAAAGAAAGTGATAAGTTTGACTAAACTCTGGTCGTTCTAATTTTGAAGCGTAATAATAAGGATACGAACGGTGAGAGTTCATATTAACAAAACACACGATTAATCACAAGAAGGATATTGAAATGAAAATATTACTTTGTCTTTGTTTCAGGTATACAAATAATATCCACAGTAATAAATTCAGAAGAAAATTATTCCTTATCCAATCACAATATTTTTGGTCGTATGTATTGATACGGTATTATAGAATGATTGGGTAAATTTTATACACAAAAGTAATTATTATAATTTTAAAAAATCCAAATAATAGTATATACTCAATTCAGCAATACACTCTGCTACGGTCACAATTTCATAACCAATTCAACTTGTATTACTAATAAACTAATAATATTTTGTGCACATATACATATGTATCTCTCGGCACGTTATGATTATTTCATAAAAGCTTTTGCAATATTTGCTTCTGTCATCTGGTTTTAATGATATACTTCCCATTCAAATCGAAAAGTTATGACTGACTATAGGTTCAAATTACGTAGTCCATCTATAGATTTAAAAATGCCATGTATAATCAACAATACTGACATAGAACCTCATAGATGGCCCATGAATTTTGCATTTTAAATAGGGAATTATAGATCTGTCCAATCGCTCCTATTGAAATTAGAATCCGTTGCCTTCCATTGCAACTCTCATATAGCTTTAATTTATAAATACTTTGTTCAATTATAATACTAAAATAGTGGCATAACTATAAATACGTAATAAAGACTTTAGAACGATTTATTTATTTGAATATCCATTCCTTTTAAAATTCAAAAGCAAAAACAATAATGTTTTTATAATTGATAATTCATTTAAATCAAGAAATTTAAGAGACTGCCTAATACCTTTAATTTCCAAGAGACGAGATTTTTTGTGTACATCTGTAGCATTTACAAAACAATGAACAAAAAATAAATAAATTTGAATGGAATAATTAGAATTTTATTCGTAGAAATACCGTCCACTTCTTGTATTCTATTAATTTATTTTATTATTTTCAATTTTCATATTTTTGAATATTAAGGCAAAAAAAAATTAAAAATTTTGAATTTTATAAAATTAATTTAAATTTTTTTGTTCGTTCATTTGTGCGTGCTACTTGCCAGATGACCTTCGTTAATAAATACATATAATATATTCATATAATAAGGCATGGAAAAGCTGTCCATACCAATTTATTTATGCGGTTTTATATTTAAGCATATCACATACACAAATTAGAAGGAGAATCTAAATTTGATAGTAACCAAATTATCGATTGATTTATACACGCGCTCAAATGGCAAAATTTAAATCGTTTGGCATTTTGTTGCTATTTGCTTATCTATATGCAAAAATAATCAAAAAACACAAAATTCTTAATGGATTTTTCTCTTTGATGTAACACGATGGGAAAATGTTTTCTTTAATAAATAAATTAATATTTCACGAAGATCAGTTTTCTTATTTTTAGGATCAGAATTAATTTAGGGTGTAGGTGGAACACACCAAAAATGTTTTAATACAAGAATATCGAAAAAGTGTAAAGTTGAAGATTTTATTCCCCATTTAACCCGTTACGAAAAGGATTTGAATTTTTGTTTGTTTTTTTATTTTTATTTTTATAAAAAGCACAATAACACCAACAGCAAAAAAGGAAAAATTATTTCCAAAATTAACTAATTAAAATTTAAATTGGATACATTTCAGTACTTGTAACATCCCTATTATTGAAACTAAAGTCGGTTATCTGTTCCACTTACACAGCCTTCCTGTGTCTCCTTTCGATATATTTGGTATTGCAGACGTCACATATTGGTATAAATTTATGTTTCGTTTTTGTAAAAAGTAATACATAAAATGTGGCATTGGTTTTCCATATTATGGGTAAATTGATTGATTTGATTTTAATAATTTAAATTTTGTTTTTTTTTCGGAAAAATATAATTTATTTTCCGATTTTCCAATTTTTTTATGTTATGTTCCTTTTGGGCTTATGTAGGCTTTTTGTGTGTGTTTAGAATGTTTTTTTGTGAATTAATTGATTGAGTTGGATTAATGGGGTTTTGTATGTTTTGTATAAATAAATTTTCCGTTTATAAATTTCAATTGAATTTTGAAAATTGTACAACACAAAAAATTGTTATGGAGCTACTCGATTGGTACTTACTGCGGAACAACAGCATATTACACATGTTATGTTGTTATATTATTTTAATTTGTGGACGTCAATTGGATATTTGGTGCTTTATTCTTTTGAATTTGAATTTTTGTGATGACGTATATTATAAAAAGTAGGACAAAATAATTGTGTAGGTGGGTACAAAATACGTAAATCAAAAATATTTTATTAAGTTTAAACATTATTACTATGAGACCGCTCGCACCTATAACTCGCATATATAAGTGGTTCTATAATTGTCAATTAACTCAATTGAATTAAATCATCAGTTTTCAATATTAATTATCAACTCCAATCAAAATGTATAACATAACTACAAGCAAAAATATGAAGATAATCTAAACTTAGGATTGTGTTTAATTAATAAAAACGAATATATATTTGTTAAATCTAATAATCAATCAATAAAAGTCAAAGTTTGGATTATATCACTTAATTATACTATGTCTGAACATAATTCAAAATCTTTGATTAATATAGAATAACATACGGCACATTTTTTTTAATATCGAACGAATATTAAATGCTATCTGTCTCTGTTGTGCCAAGATAATTTATGAATTTTAAGTATCTGTGTAATAAACCTCTATTCACCGAAAATCCTAATTTTAGCTTAACTTAACGTTTTGTGATTCTAAAAGCTTCCTGAAACGAGTATTATTATTTTATTTTTTATAGAAAAACCACATCTAATAAAAAAAGATTTTGTACCAATCATTTCAACCTCAGAGAAATTCACCAAGATAATAATTTGAAACCGTTTAATATTTTCTCAAGAAATCGTTTAAAATAATAAGTTGAATTGTTAAGAATAATATTTAAGAAGCCGAAACACCAACATAAAGCTTTCATCGCCCAATTTAAGATTCTCTAATTCATAGAATAGACGAAAGCTATGTTCACTATTTACTACAATAAAACTATAACATGTCTCAATTATTGAATAACGTTGAAATTTTTCAAAATCTTCAAATCTGCGACTGTCCAACTTAACACTTAATAAATAATGAACGGATATCTTCGGAAGATAAACAAATTAAGATGGGAACTTTGAATGAATATGGATTGGACGTTAATAGACAACTTTTTATATTTATATATATATATATATATATATATATATATATATATATATATATATATATATATATATATATGTTTATATATATATATATATATATATATATATATATATATATATATATATATATATATATATATATATATATAATTCCAATTTTTTTATAATACCAGTATCACAGCCATAAAAATATAAGTATTTAGTTCCGTCAGTTATGAAAAGATATTAAAAAAAATATTATATTATTTCTCATTAAAGCAAATTTAAAGCAACGGCAAATTTAGAATTTTTTACCAAATATTTTTCTTCGAATAAAAACTTTTCCATTAAGGTTATTAATAACGTTATTATTATTATTATTTTAGATGTTTATTACGGTTATCATTTCTATCGAATCGAAAAAATATATTTGCTGGGTATAAATTTAGTAATAGGATACACGTGTCGTATATACTCCTAGAGTATCAATGTGTATAAAACCAAATAAATCAAACAATATTTTAATTTTCCAATTATATGTACCTGTGCTTGTTATTTATCGCTACAACCTGACTAAACCTTAACACATACACAATCTGTATAAGTTTTAATGATTTACATTATATGTACTCGTAGTATATAAAATAATATGAATGCTACATAGATTATCTGTGTAATTAGGATTGTTTTACATAAAATATATCAACAAATCTTTGTGCAAGATTGCCAAGATAGGTTGATAATTTATTTTCCAATTTAGATTTTGTAAAAAAAATTTCGATCGAAAATAATCAATACACGTGTCATACTGTCAGCTGAATAATCAATAAATTATATATATTTTCCTTATTTTTATTTCAATTTGTTTTTATTATTTTGAAAAAAATTATTATAATTAAATAAATAACAAATTTATTTTTGTCTATTTCTGAAATAATTTTGAAAATAGAATATAAAAAATCATTCAAAATTCTTGGAAGGAAAATGTTTACCATTGAAAAGTGATTATCCCTTTTTATGGATGTGTCTGATCGTATACTCCTTCACTCGTTCTGTATATTTATTATATACGTATGGAATAAAATATTTTACAAAATATAGTTCAAAATTTTGAAATTGTTGGAAGCTAGAACCAAAAAATAATTTATGACAAAAGAAAAGTTCTGTCAATTAACTTCTTCGTATACCCTTTAATAAGAAATTGTTTGTCACATTGTTTAGTCGAAAATTTATGATTGCACAATTTTCTTTTTTCCTATGCTATGGTTTTCACATTCATTCCAAAGTACGGAGAAGAAGTGAAATAAAAATTAATGACCTGATGAATTATGCAAATCGGTTAAATTTTTGGTCTAACTGGAAAATTATAAAATTAAGCATTTCAGTTTTTTTTTTCTGTTTTGAAGGTTACGTTTGGGTAAGTTAAATGGTTGACTTATTAATTAATTGTTAAAATGATTTTGGTCAAATGATTTGAAAAGATTGAAAAGATCTTGTTACATTTCGGCAAGATGATGAACATTATAGTTGCCGTTTTGGTTTCGTAAATTATGACTTAAACACAAAAAGAGCTTTAGTTTTTAACTATTATGTGAAGTAAATTACATATCATTAGTTTAAGTTGTGACGTGTTGAACTTAACGACATGGCGTCTGCAATTAAATTGGAAGTATAAATTTACTGAAAAAAAACAAATATATTTTTTCATATAACAAATAGTATTTGGTCGAATACAAAATTTTAAATTCTTGCACTAAAAAGTATTGATTCTGTATTGAGGTATACCATAGATAAATAATAATTACGAGGTTAAACAATAAACGTTAAATAAGACTTGACATCACCATTTAAATATTTCGATTGATCCATAAAGTCATATGCGATTGACATATTTTAAATTTGATGGCATACATACTCTTGTCATTTAAGATATTATATATCGATAGTTTAAGAAGAAGAAAAAATGAAGAATTTATTATTATAACTCCAAACGCTTTAATTTATAATAAGTAAAGTGTACTTGTCGAGCATCCACCTTTTTTTATAATATTTCCATCCTTTTTAAATTTCGCGAAGGAATAGATTTTGTAAATACACGTAACAGAATCTTGAAAATCCGTATATTTGTGGCATGGACGCTTCAGGCGCTAAGTCGATCGTCATGAACTCTATATCATATTTAATTTGTCAAAGATAATTTTAATTCTATTGGATACATAATATTATATATTTTCAGCGTTTTCATAATAACTAGGATAAATTGAATTCAATATAAATTACTACAATAGATACTTCTGTCTAAATATTTACCAGCAACATTTTGATTATTGTTTGATGGAAAATGTCAACTTGATTTCGTAACATGTAAAGCGTCGTCCCCATATACTTTTTTGCTAAATCTTGTCATAAATTCAGAGCATTGTAATTAGAGTTTTTACAAACATTTCATACAGCTTCAAACACCTTGAAATGAAAACTAAACGGGTTTTGTACATATTTATTAAGATACGTGTATAAAAAGACTAATGAAACAAGCATAACAAATATAGAATTCAAATTGGTTTACAATAAATTTTTGATTGGGTTTTTTCATATTATAAACACAGCAGCCGCCTCATCATCAGAATCAAGCACAAGTTAAAACTTTTGCATTTTGATGGGAAACCCATTTTGTATTCGTTCTTTGCCCAAAAAAGCTTTTTGAGTTAAAAAGTTTTTGTTTTGTTTGTTTTTACAATTTTCGTTTTTTCATTTTTCCTTGCTAGACTGTATGACTACATAATATTGGTTATATATATATATATATATATATATATATATATATATATATATATATATATATATATATATATACATATTCGTATATATGAGTATTCTCTCTGGGTATATCTATATACACATATGTATATGTACACAAAATATTACAACACAAACATATGATATAACCATGGTATGGTGGTGAGTAGATAATTTTCATGTCCTTGAGAATATAGCTATATACGTAAAATCAATACATTTCCAAAACCAGTATAGCACTGGAGCACAATAAAACATTTATATACATATATATATATATATATATATATATATATATATATATA